>CM041717.1:15305235-15905235 GCA_023373845.1 Nibea coibor | reverse complement strand
TAGCTAATTTCCACATTCCTGACAACTTTATTGAGGTAGATTTTTTTAATATAGGTTACCTATTCAAATTATATTAAGACTCAAAGTTATGCATAATTAACAGCGTGGCTGCTTTGACTGACAGGTAAGCGCCGTTACAGCTGGTTTGTTTGAACAACCAGGCTTCGTTCAGCCCACCTCAGCTCCACCCACAAGCCACATCCTCGCCCATTTTTAGAAATGCTGGGAGGCGGCAGAGGCAGGCCTCCAGAGCCCCCATACTCTGAGCCTCACAGCAGCTCTTCAGAAACCTAACCCTAACACTTTTTCCCAGCTTGTAAAAGGAGTCACAAAAAAAAAACCAGGCGCAACACAATTCACAGTACGACACCCACCACCTCCACATTCTCGTCCAAATATAGAGACTAAAGACATTTCTGGCTCCAAGAAAACATCAACAAGTATTAGAATGCCTCGCTGACACACACACATGCTGAATGCATATGTTGAACTTCATCTCATCTGTATGGAAATAGTATACACACACATAAACATACACTGTCTCACATTCTCTGCAATGATAAATTGATGCTTGAAAACATCAATTTAAGTATTGCTCAACACAGGGTTTTTTTTTTGTTCCTCTCACCAGTCAGGCAGTTTGACTCAGACGAACACACACACACACACACACACACACACACACACACACACACACACATACAAGTGTAATATTATTGAACCAAGGCTATAACAGACTGGATTCTCTTTCCAGGAGTCTAGCTGCTGTGTTCCTTTTGGAGTTAGATTTTCTCTTACATTATTTATCACTCATACAAACTACTTTTGAAATAAATAACAGAAACTTTTAGCCACTTTCCAAAATTCTAACTTTTCGTTTCTTTCAGGGGAATACAGGACTACTTTCAACGTTGCTCAGCTGCTCCTGGCAACAAACTGTGTCTCGTTACGCAATTCATATGCACTGAACTGACTAATTAAACTCATAAACCTCTTCTTCTTCTTCTTCTTCATCGTCGTTGGGCTTTCACCACCTTTCTGTCTGTTCCTCTGTCTACCTGTCTGCCTATTTAAGCCTCTAGCTCTGGCTATCTATGCCAGGCAATGGTGCTATAATTTATTTAAGGCTGCCATATTCAAAGCTGAAAACATGCATAATGAATGACTCTTATCGTAAAGAATCGCAGCACAGGTTGGTTTCCCCCACAGATAACGAAAGGCTGCTGAGTTTCTTTTCCCTGGCAGGCAGCTCAAGTATCTCTGTCAGTCTGAGCCAGGCAGTGAAACGTCTCTCTCTTAACAATATTTACATCTTATGACACACAGCTACGCCCACATTTACCGCATGCTTAACCCCTGGATCATTTCTATATGTTTTATTCATTTCTGCTGTCACATAAATGTTTTATTGAGGCGTCTGGATGTAGTTTTTCTCTTTCTTTCAAACCTACACTCTTCGCTGGTTTCTCAACGTAAACATACAAGAATGAGTGTTGATCGTCAAGCTGTTTCAGTGGGTGTGTTCTTAGATTATCAGCTCATTGCCTTTAAGTATCAAATTAATTGCAGAATCATTGTGTATATTCCCCCAAGGATAGCGAGATTTAATTAGATATTCAATCTAAATGGCTAACCAAAATGAAATATTCATGACTTGACATAGAAATTCCTTTGATGTCCTTTGGCAATGTTCTGTTTCATATCAAGTGAACATTTATTGATAAAGAAAACATCGCACATTTACATTTGGGTGTGCTGCTGGGAATTTCCCCAGTCATTTTAGAGATATATTGGGTTTAAGCACTACCTTAGATCATATCTGTTGCAGAATGCCAAAGAACTGCCGGGTCATAAATTCAACCCTTTGAAGGTTAAGTAACTTTATGGGGCTTTCAAGGAATAGTTCACGCATTTTTTGAAAGAACACTTATTCGCTTTCTTGCCATGAGTCAAAGAAAAATGAAAAACATTAATACCACTCTCATATCCATCTGTTAATTATGGAACACCATCCAGGAGCTTAGCTTAACATATGGACACAAATCTAGCTGGCATTAGTGCTCCTATCAGCACCTCAAAAGTTTTCTATCTTTTGTTTAATCCATATAAAAACTGATAAAAAATGATGACGCTGAACAGTTTCCCCCAAAAATTCTCTGTTTTTTGGTGGCCCCCATAGACAGTAATCGTCCCATTCATTTCAAGGGTAATCAGGCTGAATCCAACCAAGTGGCAGGCATTGAGAATTGAAAACTACGTAGAAATCATCAATCTTCTCACTGTTGGTCTTGTTTCTTTATGTAGGTCATATAGCATGGCAAACTCCTCCTAGGATGTGCTAAGGTGCAAAAGGATGCTAACAATCAACTGTTCAGACAGTGCAATACGAGCGTCCCATTGTGGGGTGATGTCTCTGGCCAGGTGGTGAATGTAAATCC
The DNA here is from genome assembly GCA_023373845.1 of Nibea coibor. Taxonomy (NCBI): domain Eukaryota; kingdom Metazoa; phylum Chordata; class Actinopteri; family Sciaenidae; genus Nibea; species Nibea coibor. Next base: position 15,902,797 of record CM041717.1, on the reverse strand, counting down.
AACTGTACTTGAGTCCACAAGCTAAAGTAAGTAACAGAATATTTCATCAGGTCTACACTTCCCACCCCATTGTGCTCCATAATAAATCTTGAAATATGTTATTCATAAAATTCTCATGTACTGTATGCTTAAAAATGTCTTGACTGTGCAAAGCAGAGAGGAGGATGTACTGCAGTGGCGTTAGACTGCAGCAGAATTAATGGAAGGGAAAGTTCTGTTCTATCCCGTCCTGTCAACTCTCAAGGTGAGAGACATGTTTTTCCATCTGACTGGCCCTGTACCTCGTGGGTTGGTGTCAATTTCACTGGGCCTTACACTGAAGTGGTTGATCACATAGGGATTGCATTCCTCCCCTGGAGATTTCACCATTATCATTGCTTTATACTGGGGAGGATTGCACCCAAGCCCCCTGGGTTCCTCCAGACTCAGCTCACTGTGTTGAGGCTTTAAACTGTCTGTCGCCCTCCCGAGACAGCCGCACCATGCTTGGCTGAGCAAGGACTCTTACCTGGCAAGGCCCTGGTCAAAGATTAAACTGTAATAAAGTTTTGTCTGAAGGGAAGTAAGCTAATCATTGCCCAGGTGGCACAGAGAAAGGTATTTACGCTCAAATGCATGGCAGTATGGTGCTTTATCATCATGAAACACTGCAAACTGTATATAGATATGCCACTGTAAGGCAGAGGATTTAGGGAAGATTAAGGGCTTAAAACTTCAGTGTTTCCCAGAAGTGTGTCCATTCAAATTAGGTCAATGGTATTTTAAGGATTATAATAAGATGACAGTCAGTTTAGACTTGAGATTTTGAGTATACAAGTGTTAATTCCCTCTCTGGGTGTAGATTTTGGACGCCATTGTTCTTTACCAATTTCCCAGGTGAATTCTCTATAGATAACTCATTTAGTATGCTCGCTTTATTTTCTCTGTGGTTCCAGGCATTCATCTTTGCTGAGGATAGTCGTGTGGCAGAGCACGTGGCATTTGGAGTCACACGGGGACATGTGAACATGAGAAGGAATCCCAGCAGAGGCAGAGGAGTCTTATAAACAGACCAGACAGGAGACTGAAACCTATCTGTTCACTAACCCTAACTTGGAAGGAAATGTGGGACAACTAAGTGCATATAAACATTGTGTATAATTTTACGTGGTACACATTAAATATTGTATATGATGTAAGTAATATGTGGTGAACGAATACATTATGCAAGTAAGTTTGCGCCTGCAGTAATATGCCACTATAAATTAGTTTTACATCTTATGACTCTCATGACCACAATCAGTACATCTTTGCCAAAATGTAGGAAAAGACCTTTGAAGACATACACACACACACACACACACACACACACACACACACACACACACACACACACACACACACACACACACAAACACACACACACACAAACACATGCATGACCTTTCATAATACAGTGCATTGCTTCAGGTCCCGGACAGCACTGTGCATTTACGTCATACTCTATAGCACCATGGACCTCTAGCCTGGTCCCTACTGTGAACCTCTCTGGAGAGAAAACACACACACACACGCGCGCATGCTTGCATACACATACACACACACCTATCTACACCTACAATGATTGAAATCTATTCTCCCGGCAGTTTGAGATGAGGTCAAGACAGTTAGAATAATCACACAGTGAGGTATCTCAAGATGGCCTGTGCACTGAGGGGCACAAGGTCAGACTTAAGTGTGCGAGTTTATGTAGAGTAAGTTCCACACTGTTAGATACAGTGAAATTGTAGCACAAATATAGATGACTTCAATGCAAGCACCACTCTGCATAATATCAGATTAGATATTCAGAAGGCTTCTCTGTTTTGATGATAGCAACTGCAGGGCCAGTCACCTGTCTCTTTTTACTAAACCAAACAAAGATGATTGAAATTATATAGTATAATTATACATCAAAGCCGTCGTGCATGCTCTTTGCTGGTAATCATTGGATAATCCAAAAGAAATCACAGCATACTTCTCAAATGTCAACTTCAATCTGTTCCATACCAACAGCAATCAACAAATTCCATAACAGACCAAGACCTACAGTAAATAACACCAGCCAAACACTATAGCCATGTGAAATACAAATTAACTCTACTCTCTGGAATAATTCATCTGAGTTAATTAAACGTGATTCCCCTCAGTATTCTTGTTAAAACTAATTAAATGTGGTGGTAACTGACATTTTCTAAGTCTGTCAAGAGATTCGTTTAGACATAGTGGCAATTAGAGTGACAAGCCAGAGTGAAACAGCTTTTGAAATCCAGCTCAGCTTTAACACTGACAGAGGCTTTAATGGTAAAATGTTATGTGCTTCCTGACTACCTGCCTACCTAGTGTTTCAAAGTCTCCCGCCTTCCTTTTTAAAGTTGCTGTAACTGAAGTTTTCCTGTACAAAAGTACAAGCCTTTAGTCATTATGGCATTTCATCATGCAGTGCTGCTTCTTTGAGCATTTAATCTGTGGATCTCCATTGTGAGAGATCCTTTGTGTCTATTTTGAATGGAACAAGCTATTGTTTAAGTCTATTATTTTAATATTTCATAGGTCCAGTGGAGCTTTAGGACTTGTCTCTGGTGCATTTCAAGGCGCGTTTTCTAATCATGAAATAGCACAAATTTAGAGAGATGTCCTTCACTTGTCTCCCTCCTTTCTCTCGCTCTGAATGCCTGCCCCTTTCAGACAGATAAGACTTGAAGAATTATCATGGTAGAATTCAAAAGAGAGCTTTTTTTTTTTACTCAACAAATTGTTGGAAATCATACTGTATACTCTGATAAACAGATTTCTGTATCACTTTTGGAGATTGTGGAAATTTGTGAAATAACAGAATCAAGAAAAAAAAAACAACAAAACTCCAAATGAAGGTTGCACATCCACAAAGAAGAACCAGGGTTAGTTAATTGTACCTTACACTAGACAGTTTGGCACATGGGCAGTGTCTCAGCTGAAGTTAAAGCACTACTACTGAGAGATACAGATGGGGAACCAATTAAAGGAAAGAACATGAAATGACTTAATATGGACTCCACTATGGTCACTGTAAGCCTCCAAAACAGCTTCAGTGCTACTGGCAAGTCTACAGAGCTGTTTTGGATCCATCCAAGAGAGACCTGAGTACAACAGAGAAAAAAAAGAGAAAAAAAAAGCAAGAAAAGCACAGCCATGCATAACAAATGGACATATTGCATACAGTCACAGACATCACTAAATACTTTTGAAGATAAAAATTTGATGTGATGTAATTAGCTTTTATTGAGATTTTGGTGGTGGGTGTGTTTGGAGTCAAATATCAACTGGTGACTGAAAAGGCCACATTTTAATACACATCAAACCAAGCAGTTAGCCCTGGTGCATGGAAGCATCTGAACTTGATATATGTCTCCAGTCTTTTATTTAGACTTTCTTTTAATTTTGTCTCCCGTTGATATCTTTATTAAGTTTGAGCAGCTGCTCCAAAAGGGTGTCAGGACCCTCCAGCACGGTGTAACAAGGGAGCACAACATCCTGCAGTCAGACCACAGATGGGGTGATGCAAAAGGCCATTCACAAAGAAGTCATGAGATGGAATGGAAGTAATGAATAATCTTGTGGGAAGAGCAGGTTGCATAGTCGATTCTGTCATGTCTAGCGATACATGATGGACACTGAGTGTGGCAAAAGTCACAGGTTGTCATTCCACTGTGGAGGATGAAGCAAGCAAAAGTCACCAACTGAGCCTCACTGTCATTGCAGAGGAGCACCGGGAGGGAAGTGCTGCAATTAGTCCACTGTCCGCGAGTTCTGGATGCCAACGGTAGAGTGATCAGAGTCAATATGTGGCATTCAAAGCATAGCTGATGCAGGTCTTTCGAGATGGCCGAGCCAGGGCAGGGGAAAGCAATTCTGTTGTTGGCTGTCGCTGGAAAACACTGATCGGTGTGTTGTCCCATTAGAGTTGCATAAGCCATCTTAAATAGCTGAACAGTGAGTGTGTGCCCGCCTTTTAATCAACCATATGCTGAGAATTACAAGCGAGCATCAAGGAGCAAGAATCAGCTCAAGATTAGTTCAGCAGGGATCACAATACCTGATTCACTTTGAAGAGGAGATATGTTATTTCTCAACAAGACACTGTAATGCAGTCTGTGTGTGTGTTCGGTGTGATTCTTCAGTTCAAAAAAGGAATGCTGATAGCTCGAAATCTGGATGCGTTGGGGGTCCAGATGAGATAATGCAGCTTTGACTGAGGGCTCTTTTGAATCACGCTCTTGGGACCCAACTCTTCAAAATCTTCTCTGAGAGAAACACTCAAATAAAGAGCTACTCTGAACAAGAATGGGCCCATTTAAGTTATATGGCTGTGAGCGAGATGGATAAAACAAAACAGCTCTTAGTGAGTATAAGTACAGTATGTCAATTTTTGAATATTGTCAACAAGATTTTCTCTCTCATTATTGCGCCATTGGGCCTGGTTGTGCGCGCATAACTGCAAACATTGTTAAACTTCTTTGTGCTTACTTCGAATGTGGACATTAGATCTTTTTTTCATTTATGCCTCGCATAGGCTAAAGCGTTTACTGTTAGCAGTGAGGCCTGAGAGAGAATGCTATCCCCCCGGACACCGATCTGTTTTCCGGTTTTACATTTTTCACTTTGATGTAAACACCAGGAATGAGGCAGAAGGGTACGCTGACCATTGCCCAAGGGCCTCCTGCATCCAGCCCACTGATGACATCAGGGTGTGATTATGAAGTGCTGTGAGGAGCATTCATTCTCTTTCAGGAGCATGGGGGTCAGTTTGCGGACAGAACACAGGTTTTCCATTACACTCTGCTGAAGCTGGTGTCGCCTGCGGTTGGATATTAGGGAAGTGGGAGTCCTATCTGTCACAATGTAGGTCTCACAACACTCAGCTGGCCCAGTACTGTCAGCCATGAAAGAAGAATTGATCAAAAAAAATGAATGTGGGGAAGAGGTCTGAGAATATGGCATGGAGAAAATTGCCTATGTCTTTTTTTTTCCTCTTTGAGAAAAGAGAGTTGCAAGGAAAGGGCCAAAGAGACCAAACGAAAGTCTCGCAAGAATGAAGCTCAGTTCAGCCCGAGGGCTTGGTTACGCTAGGAGAAAACTAGTTTCTCTGACATGTCGTCAAACCATCAGAAAGCCGGAGGTTTTATAACTGGTCACAATGGCCACTCTTGTAGGCAAAGTGGAAAGCCGGCAAGATGCAACAGTCGCTTAAATCTGGGTATTGCAGGAGTGCAAAGTTTCCCCTGGAAGACATTCCTAGTTCAACATTTGTTCACTGAAAAAATGACAGAAATCTGTGTTAGGCATGAAAAAAGGACCCAAAATCCTACAGTGTTTCTCACCTCCATACACCTGGCCAATCACTGGGAGAAGCAGCAGTGCTTGTCAGATTGTCTGTTTCAGAAAGACCAATCGACAAGCACTTCTAATGGCTTATCAGTCCTATAAATCCAGGTTTGTTAAAGGGTTTGGGGGGAATACATTTTTCATACCCAAAGTCAGATCACTCTGTCAGATGTCTCTTTTGTGTGTTGAATGGTGAACTGGTATTATCTTTTTAGAATTACATTGCACTGGGAACTGCTGTTTCAGATAGAGGCTCACACACGCACACACACAAAGACAGCGATTGTATTCTTAAGGGGTGGCAGCATACTGTGTGCTCTTAAGAAACAGATTGAACTGTTATTGTTCTAACCATAAATACTGGTGCTAAATACTAATAAGAGGAGCAAATGTTTAAAATATAGCCTAAACTGCACTCAGTTGCCAGTTTATTGGGTACTCCGGTTTTGTAGCAGCCCCTACAAAAGATTCTTCTTACCTTCAGTTGGACTATAATGGGGCAATTTTCTGTTGAAGCTGTTTTAGAGAGGCGTTGATTCAGCTGAATCGTTGAGTTGTTGAGTTGTATTGGGTTATAATGAGAGATGATCAACGGCACCACAAATTACATCACCCAAAGAGACGATAAAAATTAAACTGTTAGCGCTTTAAAGTAGTTTCAACAACAACACCAAAAAAAAAAAACATCATAAGGTATCATTTATTGCAAGGCTGGTATTAGATTGAGTTTATCTAGTTCTACCTGCACTCATATACTGGCAGCTGGGTGAATATCTACCCAAACAGCATCTGTCACCTTATTTACCTTTTTAACTAGAATCAGGGCATTTCTGTTCAGTTAAGACAAATGTAAAACCCTCGTCATATACAGGCAAATAGAAAGATGTACATTATGTCCTTGGTGAGGATGTTTATGTAACCACATCTGCCTACTCACAACCTCATTATGTCTGTATTATGTATATTGAACATGTACAGTGCTCCACAGAAACAGTGATGGACACTGGAGATACGATTAAGCAGAAAATGAATGACAGTGATGTTGTTGAACTGGTAGAACCTGCATGCTCCCTGTCCCTGAAATGTCGGGTCAAAAATAACACGGAGAATCATTTAAACGCTAATGAATACAATAACCGTCGGGTGTTCTCCACAGAGCCAGGCTCTTGCTGTGTGTCAGCGTGTTCCCGTGTACATGCGCGAACAGTGTTCTGAATGGGGAGTGAACCTGTATGGCAAATGAATTAAGCTTTTAGATGGTGGAAAAAAGACAAATAATAAACTATAAACTACATGCACACTTTTATGTAAACCAACTCTACAATTAATTTTATAGGCATGCATGTGAATCTATGTAAATATGTTCTCCTGTGTTTGTGTGCTTAAATGCATGGAAAAAGAAAATATGAATGAATGCTTGCTTCCGTGCACTGCCATTTGGTTATTTGGTATGTACGGTAGTGTAGGTACACTATTTAATTGGAAAAAAACAGAATATGAGGGCGATACAAGGATGCCAGCCGAACATCAACTGGTGAAATTTCCGTTCGTTTCACATATTAATGTGAGAAAGGTTACATCTGATTGGTGTGGAGTGATCATAGATGTATTATAGGAGAAGACTATTAGAAAGGAAACCGCTGATCATTAACGTGAGTTAAATGTTTGCTGGCTCAGAACTTATTCAAAAAAGTGTTTCCATCTGCCATCAAGCCCATAAAGTAAAAACTTTTTCAATTTTTTCGTCAGACACAGTACTTCAAACGTGCATCAAAACACATTATAGGAAACACAGCTTGTGTGTTTTGCATCATAGACTTTGAGATTGAAATACAATGATTCTGAAAATCCAGTAAAAGACATTGAAATGTATTGGACTGACAGGTTTCAATCTGATAGTGTTAGTCTTTTTCTTTTTTTTCTGGATCCTACAATTCTCTGAGACAGGTGTTGTCAGTTTTGAGCCGTGCCCTGAAGAAACACAGAAGAGAAGAGGGTAAGAAACCATGATGGTAAAAATAGACCATCTATTTGTCAGTTCATCCAATTTTACTCGCTCGACCAAACCCTAAAAATCGCTCATTTATCCAGTTCCTGATTTCACTGTGCAAGCAGTAGCAGCAGTACTGTTTGTCTTGCTTAAGTGTTTTCTAAAGTTGACTCAACTCTTTGCCCAAAGCCTGCTGAGTGACTTTGTACAAAGTGTACAGTGTCTGCATGTATAACATGAAGCCAAGCTGAGAAGCAAACATGGCTGACCGATTCAGCGCTCAATCATGGTTTGACTTCTCTCTTTCCATCTCATCAATCCGACCATGCCCCTTTTGCATCACTCTTTCATCCCTTCGCCTCATCCTACTCCAGCAGAATAAATCAGAATAGAGAGCAACATACTCACCCAAATAATCAAATGGCTCATGAGATTTAGCCCTGGCAAATTGGTCTTGGATCTGTTACAATGGCCACACAGTGACATTGGCTTGACTTTCTAAAAGACAAAGAAATAGTTCCATGACTGATGACACTCTCCAGTGTCAAGACTGCACTCCCATGTCGGCACACACACAGGACTCTGTTACCCAAGGATTAAATATGCACCACAACACAACAAATTATCATAACACACTGATTATTAACTCAGATTATTAATATGTGGCATGCAAAGCACAATTAGACATCGGATAACAACTGGTCATGTTTTTTATAACCTGTCTGTCTGGTCTTTTTCCAGAGTTGATAATTAGCCTTCTTTGCAACGTCCTTGGCTCTTTGTCAATGAGAACGCAGCAAGGGAAAAAGCAGGGTAAAAATTAAACATAATGCATGCAAATGTAAGCACGTTTACCATTAGTGTGTGTATGTGTTAGTGTGTGTGTCTGTGTGTGGCCCTGGTCTGTCTTAATAGGCCCACCGTTGACAGTATAGAGTCCAAAAGACTGAGAACGTAGAAAGAATAGACACACAATGACTGTTTCAATCAATACACACATTGTTTTGTCTTATCATCAATAAAAGAATGCATATTGAACAACTGAGTAAACACAGAAACAATACAGAAGGCAATAGGCAGGCTATTGTTATAGCCGAGCCACCGGGCAACCACCAAAACAGAGGCATTTATCAAGAGGGGTGTGTTTTCGTTATAATGGGTAACACTAAAGCTAATGAAAAGAAGTTGCAAAATCTGTTTTATTCTGTTGTTAAACCTTTCAGACCAATGTTTCTCCCCACCTTGCCATCCACCTATCACTCTGCCATCCGTGCTGTCTGATTGACAAATGAGGTCACTGATATGCTAAGAAGGAAACTCCTCCGACGTTTGCAGGATCTTACATCATCTCATTTAGGCCTATGTTCTATACGGCTATGAAGAAACCATGTTTTCATCATTGTTTGAATTAATAAAAGATGAGTGTAAAAAATATACATAGCTAAGCATCCCCTGATGATATAGAAGAGCGTATAGATCCATGTGTCCGGGGAACCACAATCAAAATGGTACAAAAACAGTATGACAATCTGCTGTATTCACATGGAAGATGCAAACACAAGTGGGAAAGCCTCCCACATGCCCACAAATACCAATTTGTCAAAACTCAATACCACAATTAGTATTGACGGCATTGGTTAACGGCACACAAAGTAGGATTTCTCCTTCTGCCGCTTTGTAAGCACACCATTCCAAGTCGGGCCCCTCCTCCCTGGCTCAGCTGAGAGCAGTGGTACCAGCTAAACAGTGACTAAGGAGAGGGGGCGATTTTACCAAGAACAAAGCGGTGAATCAAATACACAAATAAACACATCCACACCTCCACACAACCCTGCAGAAGGTGTGGACCATTTTGTGTGAATGCTGAAGTAAGCGCACTGCACTCTTTGCAGCTCAGTTCTGCCCTCGGACAGACAGACACACAAAGGTGCATTTCTTTATACAAAGCTCAGCCAGGTGTGCCTCCACACTTTGGTTTAATACTGTGCCAGCACGTCCCAACCTCAGAACCTGTGCGCCGCCTAAACAATCTTGGCCTTAGTTTGCTTTGGCTGAAGTAAACATTCAGAAATGTCAGTATTCATTCAAAGAATAGACAGAGTTGACGCTCCAATATCAGAATTACAAAGCAATAACATTGGACATTAGTTTAGAACATTCAAATAAATCACCAATACAGTAAGTGGGATTCTTATTTTTGTTCTCCACTGGGGACATCAGCTGTTCTGTTGTGTTCTGATCTTCTTTTTTTCCCATTATTAAAACAGGAAATGGTTAATGGACTGTACTTACATAACACATTTCTAGTCTTCCAACCACTCAAAGCACATATCTCATTTGCCCATTCACATGCACATTCAAGTATTTGCTTAAAACAACGTGAATGGTTCTTAGAAGTCGTTCATATATGTTGTATGTATATATACCAACAGTGAACCTTCTCTCTTTCAAAGTCTCATGGCATCTTCAGTCATAAACAGAAGTAACTGGACCTAAATTATATGTTAATTGCTTAATTGTAGTGTGCAAGTATCTGTATCCGTTAAGTTTCTCCACTCGTTTATTTAGGTGTAACCAGTTTCTCACACAGAGTCTACTTAGGCGCATCAGCCAGGTTTAACAGTGGCTGGCGATTCATTTTGGTGTTACAGAGAAATGAAGAGGAGAGAGAGATGTTATTACATTGAAAGACAGTGGACAAAGAGCTGGTTTCGTTCATCTTTTATAACAAATGTCCTCCACGTGTGGCTCACCTGTTGTGGAAACCTAATGGTTGGTAAAAAGAAAAATCCAATGGTGAGCAGGTCAAAGTAGTTTGTAAGTAAACAGAAAAATAAGGAGGAGAACTAAATGAAACTAGAGTGACAAAGCGATAAATTACCTGCTAGAAAAATAAATCACTGAAATGTTTCTACTGAGTCTTGGTTATGGGGTTTCTATTTAAAGTACATCAGGCAGAATGCAGCAATCAGAGCAGACTAACCAACCATATAGTTTAAGATGGTCGAGAGAAATCAACGAGCGCTCCCTCTCTGCCTAGGCAAGTATGCCGCCGACTACTCCATGTTCCTCTTAACAGTACTTGCAACAGTGCCCCGTCCCTCTCCATATGCTGCTTTTGATTACTGCAACAACCCAACCCAATAAGCACACACACAAACACCACCACCACACACACACACACCGACAAGTGACGCAGCTCCCAGCTGTTTTTGCACAAAGTGGATGTGAACAATGGTCAGCTATTTTTATCCTTTCTATTTCTGGACATCACTCAAGAGAATACACTGATTAGTTTCCACTTTCAAAAAAAAAAAAAATCAAATTTAATCAGTTAGAAACGCTGCGAGTATGTCTCAAGTGAGCTCTGTCTGTGATGTGTAAACATGTGCTATAGTCGCCATCATCACCATCATCGCCTGCACTGTCACCATAATTCTCATCATCATTATTGCCTCTCTATGATTCATTGCGTCATTATATATCCTTCCTATGTACTGTACAGTTAGAGTGCACAACTGTTCCTGGGTCGTCTGATTGAGATTTATGACCAGGGAAGGAATGATTATGACTCCATTACACAGAGATCGACCACAGGTACATGTTACACGTGTTCAGTAAGCCCGGTAAAATGAATGGGCCCACTTCCGTTCTCTACCAACTGTTCATCAGCTGTCATTTAGAGGCAAGATAACAGATGGTGGTTTGGGTTGATTGTTAAGCAAAGCAGAGCAAAACAGAAACTGAGGCCTACCGCAGGCAGAGCAGTGGCGTTACTGTTTCACCAAAACTGACGTGCAATGACTTCACACGAGAGGTAAACACTGCATATGAAGATTAAAGCAAGATAAATATTAAAACAGCACTAGATGCCACATCATAGGTGCCCAAAAGAACATCATATGCACAACCAGATCATTAGTAGGCAGCCCATGACCATATTACTTCCGTCTGACTCCAGATCCATTGGGAGTTGCAGTTGCTTTATGTCAAAAAGAGTAAAACAATTACTCATTAATCGTTTACTATCTTCAACACGATAAAATAGTGGAATAAGAATCTATGTTTCCAATATTGTCCTTTAGTGTCTTTATGACAAATTTAGTCTGTCATTGAATAGACAAAGGTGTTCATATTTCCCCTCATTATCATTATACACAGGAATTAATTTTGCCCTTGCATCATTAATAACATCAATTATCTCTAAACCATATTTAAGCAACTACATTCTTATGTATGATTAATCTGACTACCATCTGTACACGTCATTAGCATGTCTTTGTTTGCAGAGTGTGGCAGAGACATGGCGAGATAATCAAGCTTTCCCAGGCTGAAACACATCAGTGTTTTATAAGCATGCCAGAATGAGGCTGTTTTAAAGTAATTTCAGCTTCACTGTGAGGTATAGGATGAGACTGCTTTTACTCGGTTGTAACTACTGTTTCACTGCCTCAAACCTCACTGGCTGCAATGACAACTTATTCGAGGGTGGCTTTGTTTGATGTGACGCAGTCTGATCACTGTTGTCAATTCCCATAAGCGATGTTTTGAGTGTCTCTGCGCCGAGCATGGGTCTCAGGGGGTAATGAAGCAGCTGGAAATGTACAGCCTGTTGCCTCTATCTGCTCCGGGGTATTAGCTCCATTGAAACCATTTTGATTGCTCCCCAAAGCTGTGACTAGCTGTCGCTGTATATGGGCCCAACTGTCAGGAGAACGACTTGGTGGGTTTGCTGACAGTACCTTCAACAACTCAACTATCATTTGGGGGAAGACTATGTGCCAGTGACAGAGGTGAGGCTTTTGGATTCTGGATGACATCTTGGGAGATCCAATTAACATCACCGACAAAATACTGTATGCACATAAAGAAAAACTTTTTTTCCAGCAATTAGTTGTTCATTTTTGCCTGGCTTGGATAGTTGATCAGGGAGTAGGAGACCTAAACCATCTGGCAGCACAGTCAGCAAAGGCAACAACCTGGGGGTGTTTGGCATGGTTCTATTTCAGCCTGTGCTGGACTAAAGCTCTGTTTAATTTGACAACCTTGACTTTGCATTTTGCAGCTAAACTCATCAAGGCTCCTGTGGCCATTGCAAGTTGTTTCATGGACACTCTATAAATGTAGTGACGAAGCAAGTAACTCCTGTCCCTTGACACTCAACCAACAATTTTGCCTTCACTCTCCCATGGCTCCACTCTCACCTTTACATTGCACTTCATTTTCTCAGAAAGGCAAGAGACAGCACTTGCACCTGGCCAGAAAGAAGGTTATTCTGGGTATTTAGGGCCTGTTCCCGTCACAGACACAGCCACAGATGACTTGATAACCTTCTCTGTTTGTGTCCACACCCCACAAGCTAAAGGTGCTGTGTACAGCAATTTACCTCTGCTGTTTTAAGAAGACCGTCCTCCCAAAAATACAAACAACCAAACAGCTGAATCAGTTATTTCAGAAAATGTCTCAAAGCGGCTTATGTTAATGTTCGAAGCCCTCTAGCGACCATGGTAGCTATGACAGGAGCAAAGGAGGAAATCGGGTAAAGTAATTACAGTACACAAAGAACAAAAACCACAGAGACACAAATTCAGGGATGGATGGATCAGTATAATATTAGATTTGACAGCTATTTGTTTTCATTTTCCTGCCAACAGTCAGCATTGTTTTCTATCAACCATGGCCAGATTATTCCCTGACCTTAACCACACAAATATCATTGTAACCACGATACCGAAGGTCTCCGAAATCTAGCCTAAACTATAAAATGGGACTATCAAACAGAAGAAGACATTTAAGAGACAAGTGAAAATCACTGCTGTGATTATAGCTATAGGATAACTCCCCAGATATTTATCAGTGACTATTAGACAGCAAGTCAAACGTGTGTGCGCACAGTCCTGTCAAAACTCCTCTCCATGGTGTCTGAACTGTCCGGCCTGTCTATCTGGGTATATTTCCAGGTGAGCCCAATTCTGCGAAGCTGTAATGCAGATGGTTTACACTTGTGCTGTCACACAGTAGTTTAACACTGGACGCTGTGAGACTGTGAGACTGAGACTGAGAGCATTCACTGCATTAGTCATGCCTGTGAACCTCAGTCCTTAAGTACTGGCAGGGATAACATGAGGTTAGGTCCCTTTCCACTATTAATGGATGAAGGAAGCTCTGACCCTGACTGACTTATTTGTATGCATGGTGGCAGGTAATCAGATCTGCGTGTGGCAAGTTGTCAGCGTGATCTTATTGCAGCAGGTCAGTGGAGTCATTGGGCTTCAATCCCAAAGCGAGCCCTGTTAGAGATAGAAACAAATACGATTTGTTACATATGGTAAGCGTTAGAGCGCATTAATGAGTTACCATGCTGTGCTAGAAATCTCTGCGGACTAGACAAATCGTGTCACATGGTTGAGCCAGCTTATCCTGATTAGAGAGTAAATGTTTGCAAATTTAACTACATTGAGAAAACTAATTAAGTTTTTAAACTAATCAAGAGAAGATTAGATGCCCCCTCCTGTGACCACACAATATTTATCTGTGCGGTTACAATACAAAATATATGCGTATAAACATGCATATAAATATTCTGTATATCCACACCAAAGACAATGGTTATAAATATGATAATAATAGTGTGTGCACTTTATTTTCTGTGGTAAAAAGCATGGCTCGATACTTCAGTTTAATCATATGCTGACTGATTAAACAGTGTAATTAATAATCCTTCATGTATCACTGTCTTAGCAAATATATTGGAATGGGAGTAATATGTCATCAGTATTATTGTGGCCAAATGTTCAGTTTACATTCTGCATTCGATTCTTTGGTATGATTAAGTCACAGAACTAATGTTTCTTCCATCATCTATCATCTTTTACTTTAATAATTTAGTACGGTCAAATTAGAATGTATGTATCGGCCGTGAATTAAACATGAGCAGTAATTTGTGCAGGAAATGGAACCTGATTTGCCAAGGTATGTGGTGACATCCAAATGTATGACTAAATGACTCACCAAAGCAGATTTGAGAAATAGCTGCAAAAACACATGAAATATGCATGGTAGAAAGGATATTATTAGATCACAGATGTTCTATTCAGTCTACACAAAGGTAACCCACAGTAACCACCAGAGGACCAGCACTCTTACCAACCTTGCTCAGTCAGAGTTAGTTAGCAAACTGCCAGCAGAGTACCTGAAGAACACTGATGATATGTGAAGGTGTGTCTCTAAACAAAATAATTTATGGTTCCTTCAGCTTTTATGTTTGATCTAACAATGCCCTAACAGATTTATGCAGTTATAAATTCTCTGTTTTTTTCGGGGAGGGAAGAAGTTGAAAGTTATCTGCAGTAGCCTTTTGGTGATGGGAGAGAGCAGCTTTAAACCACAGTGTGGAAGGTTTTTTTTTTTTTTTTATCACAGCACGAAAGCTCCCCTCGTTTTGAAGCAGCATGCTAATTGTGAGCTTTGGAGCAAAATGAAGTGAAGCAGGCAGTTTGATCTACAGGATATAATACACTCTTCCTGACAATCTGAACCAAATCTGCATACCCTTTTAACTGCTCCTCTTCTCTCCTCTCCTCTCCTCTCCTCTCCTCTCTTTTCCTCTCCTCTCCTCTCCTCTCCCTCTCTCCCCATCTACTCATGACAAGCACACATGCACAGACCACACATACATACATATATAGATATATATACATGGCAGCTCTTTAGGATTTAGAAGTACAGTAAATAAAGTACAGAAATAAATCAGGAGCTGAAGTATTGATTGTGTGTGTCCTTTTTGTACACTAAGTGAATGGTCTTTAGGTCTTTATCTCAGTGAGTGGATACAGCTGTATTATGTCAGATCCTATTGAATTGTCCTGTTTTCTGTTGTTGTTGATTTTTTTTAGAATTTGTTCTGTATTTTGTTAGCTGGCAGATTCAGGCTGTGCAACACACAGACTGTGCATTTGACATTTCAATCGGCGTGATCCATATAGAATATCTATGAGTAAATGCCACGTGGTAAATCCAAATGGGCTCACTCCAACCCAGCGAAAACAGAAGCTGTAAACGACCAACACATTTTAAACCTGAAACCAAATGTGGGCTGCTCTGCTAAGTAATGAATGGTGACCATGTACGGTGCCCCCTATCAATGTCTGAAACGCTTGAATAAAGCACCCTTAATGAGCCCGCTTTCAAACAGGTCAGGACCGCACAGAAAACAAATTCATAAAGTTATGTGCGATGACTGAATAAGAGCAAAAACAAAAAGTCTCATATATCTGCACACACCTTGATGGTGCTTCAGTAACAAAGAATTTTCTTTGGATGTATCACCCCTTAGAGGAGATCTCAACCAGTCTACCTTTGTCACCAGCCTTAATTCAAACCTTAATTGTTTCAAGTTAAAATCACTGTATTTTAAACTGCCAATAGAATGACAGTAGTCATCATGCAGTAAAAAATTTAAATTGATTACCTCTTCTAATGAGAGCAAAAAGAATTTGCAGATGTGTTTTGGAGTCCTGTTTTTTCTCTTAGTAGGAATTGATGTTAGAATGGTAACACCCCAGACAAGCCGATTTTTCAAGGCCACAGTCTTGAATAAAAGATAGATCCGGAGACATATCCAACCTTTGATTTTAGAATCATTGGTTCAGTCAGCCAAATGTTACTGAATAGATTTATGATTGCAGTGAAAACAGAGTAGAGCAGAGTTTATGTTTGGCATCTACATACTCTCTGGTTTTGTGACTCTTTGTAAGCTGAGCACAAAGGAGAATCGAGGGGGGATTTACAGTTTTGTACAGCACCACCACTATTACACCACTATTACAATGTTATTACACAGCTGCACTGTAAAGTGCTTCCCTGTCTTTCACCCTAAACTTCAATCTGTGAACCAGATTTTCAGCACACTGAACATATCTATTGAATCATTCACCCTCTTATTAACAAAACTTCAACGACACTGTCATTGTTAACGCACAGTAACACAAAACTGTTCACACTTGTTTCTAATGGTGTGATTAGGAAGCAAATTGACTAAGATGGAGTCCGGATACGTAAGTGGGTCAGCATCGACCAGCAATTTTATAATTTTTCTTCGAGCATACTTTACTTTACTTCCTTTACCCAGTAAAGTTTTCTTTGCCTGCTGCTGAAAGGTCTATAACCAAAATCCCTATACTTCTATATAGGGAAAATATCCTACAGGCAATGGAGGAATGTATCAAAAGGAGAATATTCCCGCAAGAAAAAAGGGTGTAGTGTGATGTTGTTATGAAGCACAAGAGGTCAGGGTGGACAGATGTTTTGCTTCCCATTTCCTATTTCCTACAGTTTCTATACATCATGATGCTGATCTTTCCATAACCTTAAGCAAGTGGTTATTTTTTTTTAAACAGTACTAATAGTTATACTGTACTTATAATACTCTAACCTTCACCTTCAGTAGGACTTGCAAATGTATAAAACTGTCCAGATATGTAGTTGTGCAAGCCTGAGCCCATTAATTTCATTTTTCAGGTTTGTTTGTCATATTTAGGTTAACACAAGGTCAGCAGTACAACGATATGTTTTGAACGAGAAAAACAGGTCATCGCAGCATTAAGAGCACTAACAGTAACAGTTTTAGACATAGAGGATATAAATAATAAATAAGCTAAATAAATAAAAAAAACAGTCCAATATAATTTCATCAGTAAAAAACTGGAGTATAAATGAAATATAACAAAATAAATAAAGTGAAAGTGTGCTATACTTACAACATGAAATACTTCAGAGATGAAAAACATAATTAAGTCTTTAAAAAATGACCTTGAGGAAAAAGAAATCACTTTCAGAGCCTCTGCGAAAAAGGTTTCAAGAAATGTTTAATAAACTTCTCCCCAGGGTGACCAGAATCTTATGCTAAGTAGCATTACATTTGTCAATGAGCAGTGCAGTATCAGCAGAGCAGAACAGTGGATGGAGCATTGACAGCTTTCATAGCCTGGTGTACGTTGCAGAGAGATGAGAACGTCGAGTTCGGTCAGCTGACTCATGTGAAATAGATTATGTGATTGCAGAATATGTACAGTATTGATGTCTGGTTTCGAGGGGCTCAGAACTCATCACTCCCCGGGAATCGGCGAATACAGCACAGCAAGGGCCGGGGATGTGATAATAACTTATCCCCTCGGGAAACAACGAGAGCAATGGTGGGAGCTTGGATGGAGGTGGGGCATTTAAAATGCTGTATGAACAGCAGTAAGAGACAGCACAGCAAAGTGAGTGCGGCAGCAGGCCTCTGTCGAAAGGAGACTGTCCACCCAAGAGAATAAATGCTGTTGTGCTTATGACGATATTATTAAATTCAAGACAAATCAAATCCCTTTAGCATAGAAATCCGTAGGACTTATGATTCTTGTCCAAAGGGAGCAAAGGAAGACGTAACATGATGAACATGATGTTGCTATAGAGCCACACAAAGATGTCAGGCTGGACAGATAGTCAACAAAACATCGGACTTGTCGGATCTGATGTGACAAATCACGATTTGCATCCCATTTCCGATCTGATCATTTCTTTCTTTAAACCATGATTTTCATTTTTACAAAGGTTATTTTTAAACAATGTTAATAATTCTCTCATCTTTAGAAAATCATTTTAACCCAAACCACAAAGTTTTACGGTCACATTAACTGAGTTTAACCCAGTCCGTGATCTGTTTTTCTACCTACTATACCCAACCAAACTTTCACCAAAGCTGTGTAACCGCCTTACTTTTGCAACAGTAATTTGTAACTGTTCTGGCGTCTGACACTGACAAATGTCCTGCCAAGAGTGGAGTCAGATCAGAAGTGTGCTCTTATATGTTGTTCTGGAGAGCAGCTACAAACAATGAACTTGTTGAGCAAAACAGTGAGCAGAGCACCAACAGTTAAGTACACCACCGTGACAATGAAAGGCGCTGGATATACTGTACGCTGCGGTGAGACTTTAGCCGCAGACTTGAGCGAATTGTCGTCGAATTGTGCGCTTGAACTGGCTTGTTGCCTTTGTTTGAACATTCAACAATGGGCGATATGATAGGAAATATGAGCGAGGAAGTGTAGTCTTTCAGCAATCACTGTACTCATGATATGATTTGATCAAATTGTGATGGGCCGTCTGCCTCCTGGTTCCCAATGTTTTCCCTTTTCTTTTGTTTTTGTCTGTCTCCCTCTGTGGTGGTCGTTGGGCACGTGGCCTCCAGTTTCCCCTCTCGCCTGCCTGATCACCTCACCTCCTGTTCCTCATCATCTAATCAACCGCTGCAACGGCTCAACCACCCAGACGTTGCCAAATTGTTCGGTCGCCATCAGAGTAATTACCGCCGTGGCCAATTCTGTGATTTGAACTTAATGCTCTTGCTAACTTTAATCCGCGCTTCTCCTACCATCCACCTGCGGCGTATGCCCAGGCTTGTCTTCTTTTCCTTTCTGAACCTTGGCACCACGAGCCCTGGCCTTGCAATTGGATTCCCTCCCGGCGAGATCTCCACCTCTCCCTGCACGTCACCTCTGTTACCTGATAAACTACTGAACTGTGTTTGGTCTGTGACTGGTGTTAGCATTAAATACAATATGGGCAAAATAACAAGTAAAGACATATATTTTACAGGTGTCACCTTTTCTTTTTCATGACTTGACATGGTAAGAAGTGAAAACGAGAATATTGTGAATGGGATTCAACATCACTGCAGTTTGGATGAAATATCTGTAGCTTAAAGCCTTATGTCTCCGGCAGCCATGACAAATGAATAACTCTAATCATATGTCTCCCAACTCTGAGACTCATGAATCATTCCGCATGAACAGATTAATAGCTCATAAATCTTATGAGGAACATTATATCTCTGCAATTAGAGCAGTCGAGCTGCGGCATAAGCCTCATGGTATATTCAAAATGTTTGGTGAATATTAAAATGAAAAGAGCAGTTAGGAATACAGATCTGAGTGCGGGAGGAAAGCGATTCTCACTCCAGAAATACATCACAATAGTCAAGAGGGGCTTTGGTAATGACAGAGAAAATACCAGGAGGGGGGAGAAAAAATTACAGCACTTCATGTGAATGATGCGCCAGTTCTCCGACAGTTATCAAAATGTTGAGAATCTTCATTAGCCCATTTCTAGATGATGGCTGCTGCTTAAGGATGTGGTCGTTACACCCCATTCTTCCTGTGGGATACAACTTCACAGAGGCTCAATCGAAGACTGGATGGATGACAAGGACGGATGAAGAAGCCCCTCGGGCCTCAGCATCTGGGCAGAGTTACTGTATCAAACATGAAATAACAACGGCTACTGTACACACAGAGAGACACTCTTTGAGAGATTGAGTGACTCTTCCTGACTATCCGACGTTTCAACAACCTTTGTGCAAGCATTCCTGATTACTGCAGCATGTGTTCTCTGTGATAAAGCAGCAGATATTCCTTGCAGCGCTGGAGGGAAGTGGTGTGTTCAGCAGCATGTAATTATAATCTGGCAATCTGACAAGTTGTGAATGATTGTGTCTGGAGCATGGACCGTAGACAAGCAAACTACACTATGCCAAGACCCCTATAATATTCTACTCATACTATTTCAGGTGATGTCCTTGGGTCCCTCTACATTTATTTCCTTCCTGATGATTCATGAAACAATTCAGTGAGGCCTAAATCATTCCTATGTGTTATTAAGTAAACTTCACAAAAGGTGTCCTGAAGCTGAATTGCTTGCAATTAAACACTCCGGATCAGGTAATGTGTCATTTGAGATTTTGGCTTGCCATTAGCAACTAGGTCTATTTAAGGGGTCACTGTCACTTTCTCACTCTGTGCTGCTGCTTCCCTCGCCACCGCTGCAGCATCCACCTGTGGGCTTTGCTTTTATTAAAGCGCCTCAAGTGGACTGAACACTCTCTGCTTTTGTTTTGGCTGTGAAATCATGTTCACGGGCACTGAGAAAAACACATTGCTTCTGCAAAACAATACCCTGCATTTGAATGATTCTAAATTAAAACTCTTCATATTTACCCATGTGAGTTGCTCGACTGGACTGAAATCGGTGTTATTTCCCCAGATGATCTTGGTATCGGTGACCGTGTTAGTGGAGTGAAGGAATGTTTCTTGTAAATATTTGTGTCTAGTGTTATAATAGTTCTTAAATGTACCAGAAAATGTATTGTGTAAATGCCCATTGTAACGGTGAAATTACAGATTAAGAGATTAGCCAAACAGTATTAACTCACATTTTTAGGAGGCAGCAGTGAATATAAACATAAACAATGAGCAAATGTCCTCCTTAATGGACTAAATATGATTCTAACAGAGTTTCAGATACACCAACATGATAAATAATGACAGCTGTACACATGCATTAGTTCTGATTATAACTCGACGTCATCAGGTCAAGCAACAGCACAAAACGTACGTCCTCTTCCCAAACGTTCAAAGTGCCTGTGTTACACGACACAAACACTCCACCAGTGCTTTGAGCTCACAGTCTAGGCAGCACAGCTAATTGAGCTAACCACATGTAGCAGCAGTTTACTTTACTGTCCATCAAGAAACTCTGTAAATCGCATAGATTCATCAAAATCAGTGACGTCGTTAATGACGTGTGACTTGTGATGACCTGCAACCACAGGTTATATTGAGTGACCAAAAGTATACGGGCTGGGGCACAGAGTGGAAATGGCAGAGGGATGGCAGGTTTAAGGTACAAAAGTCGCATAATGTAGCTTCATTGCTGATTATTTAGATGTAACATACCCAATCCTCCAAATTATGTTCAGGCTTATGTTTGTGGGGTTCATTTTGAAATAAGTAAGTGGGTCAACATTGCTACACTGACCTGATTGTGCCAAGGCTACGCAACACAAGGCAAAATATTGAAGGTGACGTGATGCTAATTTGCCCGTTGAGGCTTTGCTGACATTACATCCAAACAAGGATGTAAAACTTCTCAAGCTGAATCTGCACTCCTATGGTTTCATGTGCGTACGTCTGTCCACATGTATAGCAGCCCGCACACGCACATACGAGTCCAAATGGAAATCTAATAAAATAGGCTGACTTTTTTTTTTTTTTTTTTTTAATCAGAGCTCTTTTGTTATGTGTGTCCTCATTTCACTGTAAGAAGGGAGGTGAAATTGAATTTGCCCCCGTTCATATTCTCACTTATTGTGTTAGGCCAAAGCCTGTGCAGAACACCCACAGTGAATGACAAATAAATGAATGCATTTCACGTGTGTTTGTAAAACCAAGTAAAATGGAAAAATATGCCCCATATGTGCGACGGTGTGACACAATGAAGCTGCTTTGCTTTTTGTGGCACAGTGGTTACGGCGCAGGTTTAGAGTATTGTGGCACTGACCCACTCCCTTCCATCTCCACGCACATCCACAAACAAACCCTTTATGAATCTTATTTTTAATAAACACCCAGTATGTGTCCTACATATGAAAAGGACATTTTTCTGTCAGCAGCTGACAAAGATATTTTTACTGTATACTCTGTACCCACACATACATCCAATTTGTGATAATCACATGGCACCCGGGATGAAGATACTGTGAGACGCTGTGATTGACTGCCAAGAGCACTGGCTACAAAACAGAGCTCTGACTGGCCTTTAAGGGTTATACCATGCTTGTGAATATTCATTTGGTTTGGGAACATGCCCCAGCATTTAAAGCAGAACAGGGTGCAGCTCTGTGACAGATATCAATCTGGCTGGTGGGCTCCCTCCACTGGAACCAAGAGTGTTTTTTACAGCCGTATAAAGTCTGCTAATGAAATCCATTTCATTGAGGCATAAACAACTCACAGTGTGGTTGTCCATCAAAGCAGTCTCCAAGGACTCCGATTGAGACCATGGGGAAATTAAATCGTGATCCACATCGCATCAACTGCAGGCATCTCCCTCTGAATATGTCATTGTTTTATTTAACACTTATCCACTCATTATATAATATTTAAATAAACAATGTATTTTATTGGATGCACAATCATGCTCATAAATTGGCCCGAAGCAGCACATACTGTATATGCATGCATGACTAACACACTCACACACACATAGAGAGAGAGAGAGAGAAAAAGAGTGGGAGAGAGATTGAGACTGAAAAATGACTTCCAGTTCAGTTTATGCAAAACTGGGTGGAAAGAAAGTGGAACTGACCGAGAAGTATAAATCCATTTATTTTTCCAGTATGAGTGACAGGTCTCTGTGCATTGTATGCATGTTGAATGGAGCTGAATAGAATTTCATCACAAATCAAGGTAACAAGACCAAAACAGCGATCATTTGTATTTAAAATATTAATATACAAATACTACAAGTAATTAGTAATAGTTCTTAATCCCATGGTTTCAAAATCTGGTCGCAAGATGATTGAATGGGGAAGGGAAGAGCAAAAATATATATATATCGGTTACATAATTCACATTCCCTTTTTGTTCTTTAGACCTGAAGTCATTCTTTGACAGAAATACTAACAACTCAAGGATATCTAAAGCACAACGCTCTGACTACACACTGAGGTCACAGGCCAAAAAGTTTGGAAACCACTTATCTATTATTTAACAATGTTTTGTAATTCGACAAGCTTGTCATGTATTTTTCATGTAAAATGTAAAAGAGTAAAAAGCACAATATTTCCTGACAAAGTGAAATCGAGTCTTAGTACAGAACTGAAACACAGTACCTCAAAAATACAGTACTTGAGTAAAATCCACCACTAACAACATCCTCTATTCTCTATTCATAAAAGGCCTCTTTGGTTCTTCTCTTCTCTATTTTCCCAACTTCATCTAAAATATAATGAGGAGCTCAGTGTGTGTGTGTGTCACCTTTGTCTATATTCACAGAATTCAGTCTGCCCATATGGCAGGGTAGCAAAAATTGACCTCAGATTCATAAAAGTTCACTGCTACATGAAAACGATATTTAGTTTTATGAGTAACACTCCGCATTTGCATATCCTCAATGTCAGCTGAAGGAAACTCCATATTGACAAAAGGCCAACACTGGCAGCTTGCAGTAATTGCCTGGAAACACAAGTGGTCGGAAAGTAGGTCCAAAACATCTGTCGTGTTTCCTTTTTTGTGTTTTTTTTTTGTTTTTGATAATTAACATGAGTGTGTTTGCATGTTTGTGCATGTGCTAATTCTGCTTCCACTGACCATATGCTTCCTGATTACTAAACAAACCACATTTAATTTCCAGCGGTGATTAGTGCTTCTTTGGAGCAGTGGTGAGGTTTATCATGAACTGGGAAACTCAACAGCCTGCCACTTCAGTGACCGACAAAATATGTCTGAACGGCTGTAGTTTACGGCAGTACCGTGCTGGTACACCGTGTATGTGACGAGGGAGACATTCGGTTGACACGTGTGTTGCGTAAATGGTTTCCAGAATGAAACGGCAGTAAAAAGATGTCGGCCAGGCGCTTTTGCCTGAGGGTCACTCACATCAGAGCCAGTGTCAGTGACACTCAAAGGCATCGATCGGTAGACTTGGGAAATGTTTTCAGACCCGAAATGGCTATCCAATATCTGAAAAAAACACACTGGCACTGCTTCGGATCTAGTTCTAAAAGTGGTTTGGGAAATACAGTACTGCATGTGTCATGGGTTAGCTTTAAAAAAGGATTTATGTCTGCTGGATCCCCTGTGTCTGAATATGGAAAAGTTGGCAACAATATGAAACATGGTTCCCAAAGTGTGCTCTAAAGTGAATGAAGCCTCATTTAAAATTAATGAAATCGAGGAAAAATGGTCTTGGTCAATAAAAGCAAATGACAGACAGAGAGGGGTGGTGCACAACAACAGTAAGTTTTTCATCAAGCTACTAGCTTCCAGCTACTATATTAAAGTCAACCAGCAAAGTAGTAAGCAAGCCTTATTAAATATTAAAGTGTGTCAGGTCTAATTTTCCAATGTCAGTGTAGCAGAAATACAGTCATGACAATACACTCCAAGGTGATAAAACAGCAGCAGACTGCGGAGTTCTATGAGTTACAGGTACAATCTGGGAAGTTTGTTAGGACAAAGGTATGGGTGTTTGTCTGTACACATACACACACACACACATATATCTTGTGTGTGTGTATACACTGTATATAATGTGAGCAGAAATGAGAGGTGTGTCAGGCGTGAGCACACGGCTGACAGTTCTTGTTAACCAGCAGACTGTGTGAGATGAGATGTACTGAGACACGTTATGGATTGAAATGACAAATGTCTCTCCGCCGGTCTCGACGGCCGCTCGCACCGAGAGATGAGGTGGATGGCAGGGGATGGCGAGGTGCATCTCACTTGTCTCTGACACAAATTATAGGCTTCTTCTTTAAGTGCTATGCTACAGCAACACCTCAGTTCCATTTGTGTAGGTTAAAACCTGTTGACATTTAGGTCCACGATCATAAATATTCCTGTTTCTTCTGTTGAATTCATCAATACACACAGTTGTGATGAATTCAACAGGATATATATATATATGTGTGTGTGTGTGTGTGAACGATTTTCTTTTATACTTGCTATGGTCCCACACGCATCTATATTCAATGACAGGCTATACTTGTACCTCACTGGTTCAGCTGCTGCATTGAGTGAGCACACTAATTGCTGAACTGAGCTCACAGCCATCACAATAGCAGAGTGAACCTCCCATACAACCAAGAGTAAGGCTGAAGTAGGCATTGTATAGCAGCGTCTGCCTCCGGAAAAGTAGAAATAAATTCAGTGAGATGGAAACAAAATCTGTTCTGAGCAGGTACAATATGTACATGATGATAGCTATTGGTATTGGTCTCCAAAGACTGAAGTCATCTGTGGCACAACAACGACGCCACTGTTCAAACTTTGGCGTAACTTTGTACATTTTGCACTCTACCATAAGTCTTAATACTGGTGATTAAAACATGCCTCGGAGGCATAGCTCCGTGGATTCAGATATTACATTTGAGGTGACTCATGGTCGTATCACTTCAGCCCTGCTGCAAACACTCACGTCTCAATAAAAAAAAAGAAAAATCAAAACTTCTGTTAAAAGTTGAACATTTAATCACAGCCACGCTTTTCTAACATGATCATTATTCCGACATTATTTCGACTGTTGTTGTCGTTATCTGTACTTCGTCTTGATCATTATTCCGAACAGATCAGTTTTCCGTTCGCCTCCAATGTCTCAACCTCTGCCATTCCACTTATCACTGAGAACAGAGGAGTGAAAGTCCTTTATCCATCAGTACTGAGATCCAACTCCTCAGTGGAGAAATAGCCTCTCTTCTGTTCTGGCATTTATCATTTATTGATGACGGTAATTGTTCCTGGCACCACTGAACAGAGCAGCCCAGACACAGTGGATATTATGTCACTTTATCACGCTGAATGAAGGCTACAGTTTCCCCGGCATCAGACATCATGTGACGGTTTAGTTTCTGATCGTCACGTGGGGAGTGAGTTTGCTGTTTAGGATGCAAGTTCGTACTGTGTCCTGTTTATGTTGGTGTTCCTGTAAATGGGACTTCTTCTCTAATTGGATCTGAGCCTCCCTCTCCGTGGCAACCAGCACATGAGGTGCAGCTGTACATCTGCTATACCAGGATTAGCAGGCTATTAAACCTGTCGTTTTCTCTTCTCAGGCAGATGGGAAGTGCTCATTGAATCTGCCCTTTCTTTAATTATTTTTGATGTCAGTAAGTGGGTTGAAAATAAACTGGCATCACCTGGGCGATAGTAGCTCAGCTGCAAGAATATTTGTACTACAGTTCTTCATACAGTACGAGGGATATTTATGGATTTGAGCATGTTGTGTCAGAGATTAATGAGGCAGAAATTCTTCAAAGTACCAAAAAATAAATAAATAAATAAAAACATGCAGACCTTTAACTTCATTTTATTTATGTGGCACACAACACAGATAGTCCAAAGAACTTCACAGGAATGCCATCTGTACAGATGTACAGCATGCTAGTCACAGTTAGCTACAGTTGGCACAGTTACATTTCCAGTGACTAAAAGTGCATTTTAAATTGACTCTTGAAAATCTGGGTGCCCTTGACCAAGGTCCCTAACCCTGCAGCTGCCCGGTGGCCAGCAGATTAGATGGCTGTTGTACTGGGCAGCTTCCAGGTGTTACTACATGTAACAGTGAACGAAACTTTCCTGAATGAAAAAAAAAATAATAATAATGATAATAGAGCTGACTGAAGCTTGGTTCCTGTTATTATTATTATTATATTGTAGAAATTCAATATTCTAAATTTGTTTTGGGTCTTATTTCACAAAATGGGAGGAAGAAAAGGCTGGGAGGGAAACACTGTGTTTAAATAATATCTTAAATAAGTTCAGTCATTTGATTTTATGTCCCAAAGGCATTTGTTCAGGTCAATTAGCTTGTTGTAGTTATTTGGCTCCGGGCAGAAGTAAATAGGTGCCACAGTAAAAAGAGAGGTTGTGTTTATGGATGATTAAGAAAATGACTGACTCAAATGTAGATCCTTGGTGGACCCCACAGTATATTCAGGCTAAGTTACCAACTGAGGTTTTGTTAGATTACTATGAAAAAAAAACTAGTTTAAAGCAGAACTGGAAAATCAAATTATGCAACCAATCCCTCTCTAAGAGCATTATGAAATTAAAAAAAAAGCTAGAATCAAATAAAAACTCAAAACTCTGTCAGTATAAAAATAAGAATAATGAAGTGCTATTACAGTGCAATGAGATCTAGGCCAATTCTGAGTTCCATATTTCTGTCCATTTTATCTCGGTTTTCCACTCTGCATCAGAGCATTTCCCAGATTTGCCATGAGGGAAATCTAAATAGGCAAATAATGACTAAGTCTTGTTCAGAATCACTTCTCTGACCCTTTACTCAGCAATATACATAGCTATCATGTCTTTCCTGCACTGAATTCTTCACGTTTCACTTGCAAATATAAGATAAATGCTATGGATGATGAACAAAACTGTGAACCAGAAGGTATTAAAAGCAGGAAGCATGCAGTAGTTACAGCGGAGAATAGTGAGGACAGAGAAAGGGTAATAAGGGCACGAGAAAGCAGATATAGCATGATAGTTATCGCTCACGTCATCCTGCCAATTCTATTCAGCAAGTCAACTCTGAAATCACTTTCTCCAATTAATATTCTCTCATGATTTTCCGAGGGTTTTTATCTGTTCAGAAAGCTGAACGGGCAAGTGGGAGGTCCTTTGAGGCTGGAAAACCTGCATGAACGTGAAGTGATTTGAATATTAACTATGATGCCCAGAAAATTGTATCGCAGGTCCAATAGCTGGAAGCGCAAAAAGCAACTGAGCTGGAAGATGGGAAGAGACAAAAAGGAAGTGCAGGTGCCAATACAATCTCCCTAAAACATCTGATAAGAAATCAATTAGCTGCACCAAATATCGGTTTTGTTTATCTCAGCCATCTATAGATCTGCATTAAACAGCCTCCGAGTGAGTCGCGTTGCATCAGTTCACAACAGATTTCCAGGATTTCACCCAAGGAAGGAAAAAAAGGTCAGAAATGATAAATGTGTTGGCCTCAGTGTAAGATAAAAACAAAAACAAAAAAAAAACAGAAAAACAACGGTATAATACTATGGCACAATCCTGACAGTTGGTCCTATCTAAAGGAGAAAAAGCATGAGTGAGTTAGTGGGTGAGTGTCAGTCATGTTCTTTACTCTTTTTCTAAGGAATACTCCACCAATTAAGGGACTGGATGCAACTCAATCAATCAATGCAACTCAACCACCGGCAGTTCGGTCGGAGAGTTGGTTGTGTATTCTAGTAGTTTTCAGACCCAACCAATGCTGCCTCGAGTGACGTCACGCGAGGCAGTTTTATCAGATGTCACGCAGCTCCTCCTCAAGCCACTAAAGGTTTTATGCAACTTTATACAACTTTTTTTTTTTTTTTTTACAAATGCAATTGGAGCTACTCACCGAGAAAAGAAAAAAAAAGAAAGACTTTGATGTGTAAATCAGCGCCGTTCCACTTCAAGAGAAAAGTTGTTCTCAAAAGTGCTCAGAAATAAGCTGGAAGATGAAAATATATTATCATAAAACATTTATCTTACAGCTACCAGGCACCACATTTCAAAAATGTTTTTTAATAATCAAGCGCAGTGCTGACATGAGCGAGTTGTGTATTAAGCAAAAAATATCCCAGTGACACTGACTTTCTGAATGAGGAAGTCTGTGACTATTTCATGAAGATATGAATATTAAATGCAAAGGTTTGCTCTCTGCTGCTTTAATGTGTGAAATGGCTTGTGAATACATACAACTAAATTCAAATCAGCAGCTCCTTTCACCATGCCCTATCATCGCTATTACTGTGTATGAATTAGTTCATGCTTATCATCAGCGCTCATAAGTCCATTAAGCTCATGAAAATGTAACTCGCTTAATAAATCCTAGCGGGATGCAGAACCTGTTGAATGGATTGCTGGATGTATACAAGACAGTTCATTGGGCTGGCAGTTCAGATGAAATCTAAAACATTCATGCGGTGATTATTGCCTTTATTACTTGTCAGCCGGACTACAGGGTTACATCGACAACACTGCCTTTGATCACTTTTTCTGACTAGGCCTTTGTCTTGCCAGTCCCTCTTTGCGCTCTGCTGCTGGGAGAAAAGGGGTTAAATGACAGTTGAAGCGGCGTGTTTTAACGCGGACCACTCGGAGCAAAGAGCAGAAAATGCCACGACAAAGACGCTGCTTTTGAAGGCGGGCGTCGAGTCCACCTCTTCTTGGCTGTCAGGGGACACAACATGACGACGTTGCGAGCAATCCTATCTCTGCTGTTAGAGATAAAGATAATTGCTGGCCTGATTCCTGATCAAGGGAAGTGCTGCCGAGAGCAACTGAGAAGGATCGTCTGATTCCCAAATGCAACCCTCTGGCATGAGGCTTCTGACAGATCAATTACACCATCTTGTTCATGCCACCGTGATAGATGGGTGGGTTTGGGGGGTGGGGGTGGGGGAAAGGCTGGCATAAGCCCGTGGATGAATAGAAATTCTGTCCTCTAGGTTGTCGGAAACAGTGGTGAATGGTCCAAGCTTGTGGTGTTGTGCCGGGCATAGGGTTACACATAATCGAGCCTTTGAGAGGAAGACAGAGGCTGAAAAGGGGAGCCAGGATATCATTGGTTCTATCGTCTAGGCTATTGTATCTACGTCAGAGCGGTGAATGCACGGGGACAGGGAAAGGTATGGAAACATCTGAGACATTATCTCTGAATGACAGCTGATACCATCCTGGGAGAGAACGAGGCATTAAACGCTGACAAGGTTTGTGTGTATTGAAGTGGCGATGGAGGAAAGTGTGTGTGTGTTCTAGGGTTTCATTTTCTTTTATTGGGCTCTAAGTGTGCCTGTGTGTGCGTGATGTTTGCGCTTTTGTAACTTGTACGCACGCATGCGAATGTAAGGCAATGTGATCACATCAAACCTGCGGCTATCTGTCTCCTCAATTCCATGCCAGGGCTTGGTGAGTTGTTGAATATTTCATGAGCGCTGGTGGTACTGGGTTCTGCTGGGCAGGTGTGGTTTGGGTTTCACCTCAAGTAGCCTTAAGTTGCTCGGTAAAAATGAACAACACAAGTGCAAAAAAAGTTTTTTTTCCCAATCAATATATTTCAAACAAGACAAAAACAAACCTCTCTCTGTCATCCGGGCCTCTGAAGAATGTCAGCGATAGGAGAGCAAAAGTTGCAGACAAATCGAGGACATCCAGATAACAAAAGGCCGGCTAATAGAGTTTACCTGGGAGTCAGCTGCCTCAAGTGAACTCCACATACCAACGGTGTGCATAAATCTGCTTTAATGTGTCCTCGGGTCACGCATTGTGTAGCGCACACCCACACATACTGACATACAAACACACACACACACAAAAAAGACAGATGGGTATGCACAGAAGCTGCCCTCAGAAATGGCCACTTTTCTATTCTGAGGCTCGGGTTCATATGAGGATAAGTGAGCCGGGAGGATAGCGCAAATAGGCAGACGTGTATACATAGATACACACAAAGGCACAGAAATGCTAAAGAGAGAGAGAGAGAGAGAGTCATTTTTGTTTTGTCTAGTTAAGTCTATGAGCAAGGAAGCCAAATGAAAGTCTGTAATTCTGGATAGCTTTTTACTCAGTGTTTGTTATGCACCGATAACACCAGGTCAGATTCGCGATATGTGAAGACCTACTTGGCAATAAACTTGATTCTAGAGAAAACACAGAAGACAGGTGTCTAACATTAGCCCTACGGAATCGCGGGCGGATCGAAAGATGAACTGAAAACAAAGCACGGCTTCGCAGGGCAGGGCCGTGAATCTCACAGAAATATCACAGAAATATTCTCACAGAAATATCTCACAGAAATATTTCCTCTGAAAGGCTGCTCTTGTAAGGAGGGCCTCTGCCAAAGAATTGATCTACCTACAAATAACCCAGATTTTCCTCTAACATCTTAATATATGACCTTCTAATGGATCATCTAAATCTGAGATGCTACAGGCCACAGGTTGTCAGAAGAATATTCATGATGTTTGTGGACATGAGGCGAATCTCCCGGTGACAGACTCGACATATTGGTCCATCAATGCTCCCTTCTGGAGGCAGTAATGACAGACCAGGAAAGGATTCATAAATCAGAATCCGGCATGGGAGGGCGGCTGACATTGATGCATGCAGGGACATAGAAAACACAGCGGAGGGAGAGCAAAAGACAAAGGGACACGTTGAATGACTTCATATGCAGAAGACAGTGACGAGTGGTACGGGAAGCACCATAACTCCTAACACTGGTGTGGGATATATAATCCAGGATTCATGAATGCCAGAGGCTGCAATATATCTGCATGATGTCTCACATGAGCTACACAGCTCCACGCTGACGAGCATGCACGCCGACAACAAACACATGTTCTCATGCCTACACAACCTTAGCGTGTGTTGTGCCTTCAAGGTCGTGGCCATAATGAGTCACATTACCATAAAGCTGAGTTTGAGCGGTGTTGTTCAACGCACGCCGGCCCCACCCCACCCCGGAGGATCAAAGAGACTCGGACTACATTATCTTAAAGGCCAGCTCCCTCCTCCCACACTTTATTAAGACACTAAAATACCTGCTAAGCCTACATTCATCACAGTGGGTTTATGAGGCAATAAAATCCTATGTTAATTTATTTTTTCTTACTATAGGAGGACTTAATACTGACATTTCTATATTCCACCTGGCTTCGTGGCTGGCCTCGCTGTCTGTTCTCTATAAAACGGACACACTGTATACATCAGTGTGTTGCTTGGTGGGAACAAGAGCGAGCATCTGCTCCTGTGTTGCATGCAGCGAACACCTGTGGCTGCGGCTCAGCAGGTGGGGCAGGTTGTCCATTTATCACAGGCTTGGTGGTTTGATTCCTCCGCCTGTCCACTTGTTTAAGTGCAGTCGGTTACCATTTCTTTTTTCTGCGGTGGTGATGGTCGGGTCCCTACTAGGAATTTGCTCTGAGTACAAAATGTACCATGATATATTTATAAGTAACAAAGAACTACATTACACTCTGCTGCTCATCACGACTTCTCTTCCTTTTTTGTACGTTTTGTAAATAATGACTTGTCAGACAACTTACCAACTTTCCAAATAAATAATAATATATATAATAAATAATATAAATAATAATATAAATAATAATATAACAGAAATACATTTCTGTTATATTGTTGCTGGCCAATAACAACAGAAGATAACATTTCAAAATATGCTTGGAGTGGAAATGGACTATGTGTAGAATAGCAAATTTCCTGTTTGGGATATTAGATTTCTATCTGTTTAAAAAAAAACAATATACTGTGAGATATACTGTAACTAATGACCTCATTCCTCATTCATGCAGTTTATTCTGATGACACAATATATTTAAGACGGAGGTGAATACAGCTTTGTTTCCAGCTTTGAATTTAATCCAAAGTGCATGAATAACTGCATTATATTTTTACACGTGCGGCCCGAATCTTCAATTTGAATCCAGTGACTTCTTTCAGGTTTCATTCATTGCTTTCTGACAAAAGCAATTTAATGCTTTGTGCCCGGACAGAAAGGGTTTTTAACACACGGGATGGTGAAAGCATCCCATGTGTACACTAGCTCTCAGTTGGAGGAAAATGTAATCTTCTACTAATGTCTGAATCACACTGCTCATCCCCAACAGTGAATGATGTTGGTGAACAAGTCTCAGAGGGTCGCGGAAAAGATCAACCCTTAACAGATTGGTCCAGGTTCCACTCACAAATGATTGATTGCCAGGTAAACAACATTACCATTTTAAATCTGCCCGCAGGATTGTCCTGACTGGATGACTAATTGACTGGATCTGCAACACCAATTGAAATCTCTTTTTTTTCCATTGATGAGTTTCTTAACAAGCATGTATCTAGAGTAACTGGCTCTCATCTCTGGTAATGTCCCTGTAACAGAAAACTAGTACGATGATGTTAGCAAACACAACGCTAACGCAGCAAGAGTGTGTAGCAGAACATGTAGATAAGGTGGGAAATCAGATTGTGCTGCGCAGAGGTGTAACATCTCTCCCCCAGCTTCAAATCACTGTGTCACCCTCCCATATAAAAAGAGCCGCATAAGATATTCATGTGTGCCAGTAACCTAGATTTTGTGAAATGTTTTATTTTTCTGCTTGTCTCCTGTTGCTGAACAGAGCCTACGGAGGCTCATCTCAGCGAGGCCCCCCTCTCATACCTTTGATGTCCGGACTGAGGCTTTGTATATGTGCATGCATATAATGGGAATGAGTGTGCATATCTTTATTTCTGAATGCCCCGTAATGATGCCAGCCGTATAAAAGCATTCCTGGAGCGACGCTTACCACGCATCAAAAGTAGGGCGCTGCTCGTGACCTGCAGCCTGGCAATAACAGACTAGAATGTGTAAGCGTATGCGAGCGCGGTCAGACTGGGACTGGCTATGACTAGGTAACACCAAAACAAAGCCAATCTACACCGCAGCTCCGTATTGCATTACAAGTGAATTGACACTGATATGGATCAAAATCCACGCAATTAAAGGAATAACTTGTGACGATCAGAGTTTCAGTTACTGACAGGATGACCAGCCAGAAGCTTACCAGACACTCTCTCTGTGCTGGTGTGTCACCTGAATCCTTGTTTACTGGGAAAAGGGTGAGGAAAGCAGGTGATCAGGTGCATGACATACTCCGTTAATCAAGCAAGACAACAATGTACCCACTGCCTGTTAACATGCACAAACACATACATATCCATAGAGAAATACACGCCTACACATTATAATGTATATGAATTGTGTGTGATATACAGGTCATAGTCCCAAAATAAGCATAGAATTAGATGAACAGAGAGGCAGACTAACAGAGTGTTAAGTCTTTTTCATGCCATGCTGCTCTGGGCCCTGTCTTGTGTGATGTCTCATTCTTTGGCTGCTTTTATTCAAATCTAACACTGAGGCGTCAGCTGCATCCTAGTACAGTGCACTACTCGTTTTGTCTAGGCTACAGTACCAGAACAGACAGGAACAGAATAATCTACAATAATACCAGTTTGTGCTTATCTAAAGCTGAGCACTGCTGTCCACAATCAGAGGGTATTCACTCTGGTTTCATGCGTGTCTTTCACAGTTCATGTTGCTTTTGTGATAAGTCAAAAGATTTATAGCAAGTACAAAACTAGCAACAAAAAACAATATTGATATTTTGCAGTGATTATTTGTGAATGGCATAAGAAGCTACTGGTCAGCCAAGCTACTGGTTGAGGATTTTTGTTTTTGAAACCCGGAACAAAAAACAAAACCGTGCTCCCAGATCCTCGGAACACATCATCACCTGTTGCTCCTAGACAGGTGATGAAAAGACAGGTACTAAAGGTGACAGCGCACAGCATTTGAAAAAGGACCATTCGGAGCAATCAGTAGACAGATGACAGCTGGCTGATGGTCCACCTGAGAATCAGAGTAGTAACCAGAGTAGTTGGGGAGTCTGAAACAAGTCAGGTGGTTCTATTGGACCGGAAGACTGGATGGAGAAGCCACATCAGAGAAGGAGAGCCTGGTAGGTGAGTGCAAGATGCAGGGCTGTTGTGTCTGGACAAAGCTTCTACCTATAGGGTCCTTAAGCTCTTTCCTAGCACCGGTGGGTTACTGGAGAATGCCAGCATCACAGTGGCAGGGAGAGAAAAGGGAAAAGAGAAAGAAAGCTTTGGATAAAGAGGGTGGGTCTGTAGAAAACAAATGTTGCTTGGTCACTGGTCTAATTAACCCTGGCCAAGTGGCCTGAGCCAGATGCAGGACTGGTGACCCAAAGGTCCCTGTGACACAGATTGCAATATGTGAATTCAGCAGAAGCTAACTTGCAACCTGTACCATTGTCAGAATATTAAGGGTTTTTAAAATATTAATAATAGAAAGTTAAACATGACATCTTGCGGTAATTGTATTTCATGACCTAATAGTACTAAAGTATCGTATAACAGTAAAAGTATTTTGTACATTTACAGTAGCAGTATCTTTCTGTCTCCTCCCTTCAGAAAGTTGAGAAAAGTTTTAAAGTATGGCTCTGCAAAAATCAACGGAAATGTGTTTTGTCACTTCAGCGATGAGCTTAGTCTGCTATCAACATTTAAACCTGGAACCTTTCAGGCTGTCTGTGTGGGTCACTGTGCTGTGTTGTGTTTCTGTGTATTCTGCGAGGAAGAAACAAGAGACATCCAGTGAGTGTATGTGACATCGAAGACACTGAATGTGAAAATCAAGTCTGCCAGCCAGTCTGCCCTGGAAACCAACACCTGCTGATGGGGCAGACAGGATTCATGATGTACAGAATCTGTGTTTTGTCCTGACCTGGTTAAGAATAGGTGTGCCATTTCAAATGTAATTGTCTCCAGTCTCTTTAATAACTGACTGACAGCGTTCATTGAAAATACAAATTTTGCTTTAATGTTAAAACAAGAACCAGATCAGGCAGAATCAGTCTGCAAGTCAGGAAATATCGACAGGCCTCCATCAAAATGACCTGCCAAGCTGACCTGCAATCATTTCCAAATTAATTATTTCCTTCCTTAGTTTTATTCCTTGTTTGTTTTATTATTTCCTTCCTTATTACCCTTTCTCCTGTCCTCCATTTTGATCTTCTTCTGTTCTATTTTCATTCCTTTTTTATCCCAATTTTCCCATCTTAAATTTTCATCCTTTCATTATCCCCCCTTGCCTCCATTTAGCAAAATGGCTGTTAATACTGCATGTCCGACGTGCGGCCCTACCTATCTCAAATCGACTGGCCAGGTGGGAAGAACTGCCTTGCACACTAGAAATATCGACCCACCACTGGCAAAACAATTTACAAATACTATAGCCCTGCTCTGACATCACCCAGCTTCATACAACCATAAAACCTACAAATCCCACAGATTTGTCCAGATTTGTGCCAGAAATATCGCACCGTGTTTTGACAAAACTAACCGTCCCACATGCTGTCCTTCCTTCTCCCCCACATTCCTTCCTTTTGTTTGGTCACCTGTCTTTTTGCCCCTCCCGCCCTTCCCTCTCCAATCTTCAATCAAGATCTCTTCCTTGACTTCTCCATTCAGTCATTCTTTATTACTCCCTCCCTCCCTTTAACCACTGCTTCTTCACCTCCTCTTCCTCCCTCTTCACTTATCATTTTCTTTTCCTTTCTATCCTTGAGGCTTTCCAGGGGTTTGCATCTGTCTTTGTTGCTTTCTCTTTGTCACCGCCTTGAATCAAAACCCACGCAAGCCAAATTACCCACAGAGACACATTTCGTGGCCAGTGATTCACTGGTGAAGCTTGAAAACAGCGCCCCCTGTGGTGCCAAGTGTGTCTCCAGGTGATGACCCAGCACCAATCCAAAGAAATATTCCCTACCTGAAGCTATTATTTTTTTATTTGAAAGAGCAACAATACAACAAAGCAGCTCCAGAGTCCAGACTGTGATGCTTCTCTGGTTTCTCCTACGGTACAGTATATCTGGATTTGGAGGGCTACTGTTTTGAAACCAAACATCATAACTACACATATGTTTTTGACATTTCGCTTCAGCGCCAGATGGACAACTGACAAGCAGTGTTTCTCATTTCAAACCAACCCTCAACACATTTTTTTCTCTAAGTATGACCGTGATTGTTGCATAACCATAACCGTGTGTTTACCTTTGTAACCATGTTAATGAAGATCCCCTAACCTTAACCACAGACAGAACTGATGTGATGAGTTCAAGTATACACATCGCATGCTCACACCAAAAAACGTCTGTTGCATGTTTCTGAACAACATAATTGAGAAAACTATTTCATAATATATGAACATAATGTCTATCAACAGCTTGCAGACGTTTTCCATCATATTACCAGTAGTCAGTGACCAAATACTTGAATACATAGTACTCAAGAGATTATGGGACACTAACTCCGATACCCCACTGAACAGGTCTCTGTCACATCGCGTACGCACCGCCGTCTTGGTCCGTCTTGCACACGATTTCACGACATTTCAAGTGTTTCAGAAGCAGAGCGTTTAGCCTGCCAGACTTGGTTTACTTGCTCAGTTTTGTTGCAGGCACGGGTATGATGTGTATTTGTATTTTCTCTTCCATTCGGACAGTGAAGCGAAGAAGACATTTTCACGGCATGCAACCTGCAGTAAGGGGCTAAAAGGTTTAAGAAAAGTTTACAGACTTTTGACCTTGGATATTCTGTAAACCTCTTTCCTCCTGACAGTGATTAATTTCAGGTAGAAATACAAGGTCATAGAGGCAATAAAGATGTCTGATTACTGAACAAAACATGAAAAGACAGGTACAACCCATCCAGCCCACATGCTACAGCTTCGGATAATGGCCAGACAAAATCTGTCCGGGGAAAAAAGATGTGAACACTATCACTGTATCATCAACACAATACAGTACATTTTAAACAAGAGGCATTAATCATTGTCAAGCGTGATAAAAATGCTTTGAAAGACTGATTCTGGTGCGTAATTATCCAATAGACCTTGTTTATGCTGGAGCCCTTTGACTTAACTCTCAAGAGGATGAAGGTTAATGATACACTGCCTTGTTTACTCACTTGCATGTTAAAGATATGCCTCCACTTAATTATCCTATATTGTTACACGTTGACAAGACGTTGGTATAAATCTTTGCGAAATGCCCGATAATAACAGGAGTTCATATAATACAATGCATGGCCATTTAGCTTTTTAATAATAACACTACATTGGCATTCATCTTTTTCCCGTGTCTGTGTCCATACATACATCTAATCTTTGTCTGTGCATGTGTGTGTGTTGCTAGAAGAGATAATTAAACATGATATAAAGGGCAAAAGAAGAGCTTCATTCCAAAATGAGAAAGCCACCATTAAAAAAAAAAAAAAAAAAAAAAAAAAACGTGTCACCCTCTCTGACACGATGATTGCTGGCATGAAAGTAAAACTCATTACAGAATATTAATGAGGATATTAGCCATCAAAATAGAATCATTTCAGATGAGGCTATCAATCATTTGTATTCTTTAAATATTGAAATAGATTTCGGGCAAAAAATCTACTGTTCAAAAAGGTAATAATACATTTATAGATATTTGTTCCACATCAGGATATCTGTCTGTCTCTGATCGATAATCTGGTCAAAAGGATAAAAAAAAACCCTGAAATTAAATACAAAGGTATGATATCTATGGATTTGACGGATTACCCCGGATTGAAATCCTATGCTAGAGGAAAGCCACCCAAGCAGGAACATCTCTGTGACATATCAAGGTCATCTGAGGGACAAACCCCAAATTTGCCACCGTACTTAGATTAGGAGGACAAATGAAAACACAGACATGCATTCACTTTTAATCAGTTTATCTCCAGTCGAATACACTGTGTACACTGTGTGTGCGCGCGCACGTGCACATGTATGGGAATGGATATGTTACACCACTGTAATCCAACAATCCTACCTCATCTGTCTCTGTCTGACGCTGGATATCAAGGCCAATTGGCATTCACTAGATAGCAGGCTAAAGCTGAGGTGATCTCCCTCCACACATATATCACCCAACCTCATTTGTCCATGGATTGACAGATAATAGGAAAAAAGTGCGTGTGTGTGTGTGTGTATGAAGTCAGGTATTTGTTGTTTCTCTTTTTTTTTTTATTTGCTTGAAAATGACGTTTACGGGGGCAGCAGGTATTTTAAAATGGGAGCTTTAACCTTTGCTACACTCAAGAATTGAGTAGCTTGGATCTCTTTATTGCCACAAATTCTACTCTCTGCATAAGGGTAAACATAAACAAGGATTATCATGCCACTTTGTTGCGTGTATAATCAAAGACATAAGTCTGAGTCAAAAGGAGCTATTTCTGTTATGTCTAAAAGATGAAACAGGTGCTCAGTGATTACAGTGTATTTCAGTGCATTGTGTTGAGTGCTGTGCGGTGGGGGCTGTTTTGAAAAGGGAAGACTAGGGTGCTGCAGCTTTCTCAGGCAAGAAAATGAGTGATCTTCCGATCACTCTAATGAGGATGGATAGCATTCTGTTAAGCTTTGCGACCGTTTTTCACAGACACAAACAGTGGCTTTATGAATCACAATCACACAGGTCTGAATGGGAAAGAGCAGAAATAAATCACATGCATCACTGAGGCATGGTAAGTAGATGTATTGTCATCATTTGAATGCAATGAGAAAGAATAGCTTTGATGTTGAGGAATCTGTGTCGTTCTAAGTTAGTTTTATTTATGCCAGGGCAGCATTTTTTTCCCCTGGAATCATGAATTGAGGATAATATTTCTGAATGAATGAATTCGCTTTTATTGCTGTGGGTTTTAGTCACATGAATCACTTCATCGTATACTTAGAGGACGGACATGAAAGTGTTGACATAGAAACATTTCAGCTTAAACGCAGGTGTTGATTTGGGTTCCATTTTTCAAATTTCCTTTTCTTTTTAACGGTTGTGTTTGTGTAGTAAACATGGCTCCATAGAGCAGCAGCAGTAAGGAAACCATCTGAGAGCGTAGTGACAGTAATGGCTCGGTTTGCAGACAGGTCAGTTGTCCCTGCAGAGACTCACAAATATAGGCAAAAATGTTTTAATAACTGTCAAACACTGTGTGCAGCTTTGTGTGCTTCTATTATTGACATATTAGGGTTGCGTCAATAGCAGATCATTTCACAAATGACAAGTGTGTTTTGAGAGTCGGACCGCATGCTTGCAGTCTTTGTCTACAGCTCTGCTAACGGTTCTGTACTAACAGCAGGGCCAAATGCTAATGTCAGCACACTAACATGCTCCCAATGACAATGTTAACAGCAGGTATAATGTTTACCACGTTCACCATCATCATTTAGCTTTTTAGCATGCTGACATTTACTTTAGCACTAAACAAAAAAATAGCCCACAGATGCTGAGGCTGATGGGAACGCTATCTGGTCATAAACCAAATTCAAATTTTGACCTGAACAGAAAATGATTTGAGGATACATCATATAGTTTCCTGATTTTATGATAGTTCATCCAATAGTTTTAGAGACCTGTCATGGTGGAACGAGAGGAGAAGTCAGGTAGTCTACAGAGTCAGCAGGATTCATCCTCTGTGGACAATGAATGTCTGTGCAGCATGTCATTGCAATCCATCCTGTCCATAGTTATTAGATATTAAAGTTTAGGCCAAAGTGGTGGACCAAGTGAGCGTGGCTAAAAATAACTAGCATTGCCTATTAAATCCAGCACCTTTGTTCATAGTGATGTTTCCCTTTGCTGCAGTGTGTGCATGTGTGAGTGGTCTCAGGGTGAACGGAGGGGGGTCCCACCACAGGGCTACTACATAACGAGTAGCCGCCGCCGCCGCACTCCTACACACACACACCTCAAACAAAAAGGACAAACTTGTGACCTCTGTATTATGGTGCAGCCAGAGTCTTAACCTCCTAAATCAGCGGGGTGTGTGTCAGCCACCACACTGGAAATAGCCTATTTCACAGGGGATGAGAGGCTAATCTCTCTGTAATGACTATTCTTGGGCACTGCATCACACATACACGCTATACACACATGTATTGTTCGAGTGTGTGTGCGCGCGCACGCGTGTGCATGCGTGAGCAGGAAGTCACAGGCTTCGGATAAATCAAAAGCCTCCTTTCACTCTCTCTTTTTAACATTATTGTGCTGACCACATCCTTTTTCATTTTTACCTTCTAAAGTAGACCATTAGAAATCTTGTCAGGCATGCTGCTCCCATACATCATCTCTCTCTTTGTCTTATCTTTCCTCTAACTGATGAATGAACAACAATATTGATCAAAGCTGACATCCAAAACTTAACAAACAGCAACACTGGGGCATCTATTCACATTTAATCACTTACAGGATAACAGGTGTCATCCAGGTGGTGCTGTTGGCCTCTCGTGCTGGCAGCAGCCATCCATTTAGGGATCATACTAACAGCACGTGTCCTACACGGTAATGGCAAAGATAGAAAATCCACCGTGAACTTCCAGATGCCTCTAAT
Source organism: Nibea coibor (assembly GCA_023373845.1). Lineage (NCBI taxonomy): Eukaryota > Metazoa > Chordata > Actinopteri > Sciaenidae > Nibea > Nibea coibor. The sequence continues at coordinate 15,861,844 of CM041717.1, read as the reverse complement.
GAATGGCAGTATCGAGCTAATGGTTCAATATTTGTTTCCTGGAAGTGTATTTGTGCTCTCGTGACATATGTTGAGAGTACTCTGCCCTGTGTAAAATATAGTGCAGTGTGCGTCCGTGTACTAATGTCCGTGCGGTTGTGTGTGCATCAAACTCTGAGACAATTTTAGCTGTCTGAAAACGTATTCCAGTGGCACTCCAGTCCCCGTTGCACAGCTTCAGACGGCCGTGGCGTCTCAAATAGCATTATGTCTCAACATACATATGACCTTCTCACAAAAATGTGAATTTTTAATAAGAATAAAATTGGCCTGTCGTGTCTGCTTGCTAATGCTCTGTATTATTCATGGATGTAGCAATAATGTTCTTGAACTATTTCTTACTTTCTGTGGCAGCGTTTTATACTGCAAGGCTCTAGGACATGTTCCTTAACTTAGATTGTCTCGTCTATGAAAAGGCCCCGCTTGTCTTTCTGGTTATCGTGCTAACAGAATTGAGAACGTGATTTAAGGTTTCCCATTTGTTATTCTTAGTCTCTGACAGCCTGATCAATATTTCTGAGCATAAACAAATCTTTTCTGTTACAAGAAAGATCCAAAAAGAAACCAGCCCACTCATTGTCTTTCTCATCAGTCATTGTCACAGCTCGCACAAATCAACGGTTTGATTGGTTTCTCTACGGACACACACACAGCTTACTCCAACACGTTCAACGCGTTCTTGTATACACAAATGCACACGTGCGCGCACACACACACAGCAGATGCACTATGCTCTCAGCTTCACATCAAGGTTTCACACTCTCATTCGTATGCAGCACAGTCCATCCGCTCTTAAGAAATGAGTTGGTAATTGATGACGTTATCAGTTCCGCGGCAGATGATGACGAATGTCATTACTAAAGGCACTCATTCGGTTGGAACGCGGCAATTCAGTTATTATTCTCCTATCTGTTTGGAGATGCGAGTTATTTTCTGTCAGAGACACCATGTCCTGAAGGATCTTCAAGGAAAACAGCTATTAGGAGCTCACCATGCAATCCAAGGCTTTCACATGCACCCAAAATTTCCCTGAAAAAGCAACTGCAAACACCCAGATTATTCAAAGCAGCGAGAGGGTTTTTTTTTTTAGCTTTTGAAGACACCCCACCCTCAATCAGCCCCCAACTTCCCCTAAAGCACAATCGATGCTTACCAACAAGGTTGCCTAGCACCAGTTGCTTAGTAACCACCAGTCCATTGCTTTCCTACTACAGAACGTCTCGCTAATTCTATGTCAGAGCTAAATTTAGAAATGCCTTTGATTTATCCCCCTCACTGGATTGACAGAAGTTGGCTGCACAGAAGGAGCTCGAACGGCAGCATGCTTGATTTTTTTTCACCCTCAAGCGCTGTCTTTCTCGTTCTGACATCAAAAGCTGCCAGCTATTATAAACAGTGCAGTCCCATTAAATCGGTGCCAAGATGGGGAAAATGATTCATTTCTGTCATCTGTAGGATACTGCTGCTGATTACAGCCAATCAGATGTTATTGTTGCTGATTGACAGATAAAGAGCAATAACTGGCATTATGTTAATCAACAAGAAATACAGTTTTCTATGATTTTCCACAGTGAAAACAATATTCTCTTGATTTAATAATGAAGTTGATCAAAGCGCAAAATCCCTTTTACTCACTGTGTGTAGCTGTCAAGACTTCCTGGTAAGCTGCTTATCCAGATTTTTAAGGATGACGTGATTTGTCATTAAAACAAGTCTGTCGACATAACAAGGGGATATTTTATTCAGATATAGCAGAATATTTGTAGACATATACCCCTTAGAAACATCAAAACATGTGAATAATACATATGTAACTCTCAAGGTTGGCTCAGAAAAAAAAGCCAGCATTTCTTCAGCATTACCTAACATGCACTCTGGCACACACACAAAGGATTCTTCCTAATCACAGATAGCAAATATTTACCATTTGTCTTTTTTCAGGCTTTTGCCAACACAGTAGACTGACATGTTAGAGCTGCTGACATATCCTACTCACTCCTCCATATTCAGAAAGGGAAAGTAAAGCAAGAGGCAGGCACACAGAGAGGGAGAGAAACAAGAAAGGATGCCAAGAGATGAAACCGCAAACGAAATTGAGCAGAGTTAGCACTGTCACAGCAAGGTTACCGGTTCAAGTCCCCCAGTGAAAATGAAGAGAGAGATTGTTCGTGACAGCATTGTCTGTGGGTTCTCTTCATGTTAATGAACTTTGATTGAAAAGTGATGTCTCTTTTCGCCTGCGTGCGCGAGTTGTTTCTCCGTTTCTGCGAGCACGTGCGTGCGCGTGCTTTCATGTGTTGTCTTATTGAGACATAGTAGCCTTCACCTTCTTGCTCCCTGGACATCCATCAATGTATTAAACATTTAGTTGGGAGATATACAGCCCAACAACTTGAATTATAATCCACAGCAGTCACGCCCAAAGCGCAGGTTTTCATACAGTGTTCTCTTTGATTGTCTCTCACATACACAGGTGTGCAAGATGGCAAATATGACTTCTTATGAATATACAGAACAGACACAGACAAAAATCCACTCTTGTGATTGAATTGTGTTTTACAACAAACACTGCAAATATCCATTAGGTGCGGTATTTGAAGGTAAATAAAATCAGCCTCGGGGAGAGCCTCTGCATATTCAGAAGCCGTACTGAGTCGTAGCCTGAGCTACACTGTATTAAGCACTGTCACACGCATAATATATATATCTCATTTCTTTCTTTCTTTCTTTCTTTCTTTCTTTCTTTCTTTCTTTCTTTCTTTGTATGTTATCATTCCTTCATTATTCTCCCATATTCGCTCTCCATATTAAACACTTCAAAAAGGATATTTTTTAATAGTGTAATAGTAAATGCTCGATGTATTATATTTCAATATTTTAAGCTCAGCGTGCAGCTCTGCTGTGTTATTGTTTGCGGTGATATGAATTGTTACTCAAATGGATAAAACCTGAGAGGCCCTTTCATGTCGCTATGAATGCTTGCAGTCTGTTTTATTTGGTCCTTTAGAAAGCTTTGCAGAGGCAAATCTCCCGCTATGCCAAGCTAATATGGTCAACCATGCCACGCGGCTGACTATAAGCCCTGAATTTAAGACAGGGAAGCATTCAGGCTCACTTATTTCCTAGACCATTAAGCATTAAATACTTCTTTTAAGAGAGCTCTTTCAGCCATTGTACCATTTCACCATCATTAGGTTTCTAAACCACAATCAACATTTTCCCTTCAGTGTGTTGAAGTGTTGAGACCTTTTGTTAAATGTTAGCACAGTTATCTCCAGCCACACACACGCTGAACGATAATGTTGCTGATTTGATTACGACGCAGCTGTCATTTTCTTCAGAGACGGAGCCAGGGACACTTCACATTGACAAACAAGCCAAAACTGAGGTAAATTGACAGAGGCACACGCGTCCGCAGTTAACAAATATTACATTAGCCGAAGGGTACGGAAGCATGTTGGATTAAAAGAGACAGGTCATCAGAATCTCAATCAGGACTGTGTGATCATGTTGCTGCAGTGCTGATGAAGCAGCTAACAGGTTCGGCCTGTCTGTGCTCTTCAGGTGCCGTGACAGTTTTATCTGCAGCTTCTTTTCACTGAAAGGGGAAATGAATGGCTCGACTAGGACAACACATGCCATGTTCTCATTAGTTAGATAAAGCAAAGCGTTTGATTTACTGACAGAGGCAGTGGCTGGCTTGACGATGCCATGGAGTGTCACTCGGTTTGGTGTCATTGCAGTGAAACATGTCTTACCTGGAAATAAATCCGTTTTTAATGGTTTTAGTAGTTTTAGTAGAGTTCAGTATTTTCCTGTTTTTTTTTCCATCGTTTTTCACCCTTTCCATCTTTTTGAGTTGTTCAGATGCAGTGACCAGGCATCCTGTTTTATCCAGATGATGATGACTTTTTTTAACCAATAAATGTGTTGTTGTCAAGTCTATTGCTAACAAATTAATTATAATCAAGCATAATATGCGGTGACGCTTACAGCTCTTTTAGGATGCTAATAGTTACAGTACAAGAACTACTACTACTCCATCCTTTATTCAGTAAAAACGCTGCAATCATGGAGTCCACGGAGTTGAAAGGTGCTCTCTGTAGGTGTGGTAATGAATGGTTTTAAATAATTATCCTGATAAACCAGTAACAGAGTCCAATGCAGAACGTCACAGCACAGTACAGAGTGATGCGATCTCTTAGGTTAAGAAGATAATTAACAATCCACAGCGGTCTACAAATCTTCGACCTCAACTGAACAAAAGCATTTGAACCAGCAAACTGATGCATCATTTCTATAACTTCTACTTTCTCCTTCTCTCCAACCCCTCCTGGAGAGGACAGGAACAGACATACACATATATCAGGCTCCTTCTGTCTTGTCTAGCACCCATCAAACCATGACATGTCACTGCTGTGTGTTGCCGTGGCACCAGCTTCCCTGTCAATACACATGCCACAGTGCTCTGACGTGGACCCGCACAAAAAGCCTCTGCTGAGCACGATAGATTCGAGAAAACAATATACTGCATTATGTTACACGACCTCTAAAGGTTGCGTAGTCCTTGAGTGATGTCAGTCAGTTGTCACAGAGCAATAGATTGTTTCAATAAGCTCTAATGGGAAAGGCATAGCAATTAATAACAATAAATGGTGGCTACATCTCATCCAGATGAGCCATTTTCCGGGACCTTAATGTGTATGCAGACTCACTGTGATTGCTTACTGAGACACTTAGTGGAAATGAGCCATTATTGATGTTATTAGCCGACTGATTCTTGAGAGTCGGGACAAAACACTTTGTGAAAAACTTTTTTTTGAAAATGTAGACTATATTGATTATACTATAATATATCTATATTATTATTATATATTGAGTTATATATTAATGTAGATAAAGATCTGTGCTATTTAACCATGTAAAAGTGCAGGCTGGAGGTTAAAAGACATTTTTAACAAATTCACATTTTTACCTTAAAAACTTGATTTGTCTATGTGGGACATGTTTTGTCCTGACTCTCAAGAATCAGCGAGCCACATTTACGCATTTCTCAGTCATGACAAATCAAAATATCTGCTGTGAAAACGTTAATGTTCAACCGCGGATCCCTCTTCTCTCTTTCTCTCTGTCAGAGCTTGAAAACATTATGGGAAAGTTAGGCAGTGAAGTGGATTCAATTGATTTGACAAATTAAACTGAACTTACCGATTGAATGTCCTCACTGAACTGAACCAACATTTGAGACAGCAGCATTTTATCTGCCGATGATCTTCCCGCTCTGCTCTTCTGCTCTGTTTCCATAATGAGACCTTGAGCGGGCCTGTTAGGCTATCTGTTGGCAATACAGATCAGTCCAGATGTCTACACTTGGCTGATTGCTTTTCTTTAAATCAGGCTGAATGACTTCACCTCTTCTATCCTCCTGAGTTCTACCTGGCCCTTAAAGCAGTTTGCCCAACCAGTTGATTGTGATCTACTGGTCGATCACGGGCTGCTTACAGGTCTATCACAAAACCTATTTTGGCTAAAGAGTGCATGTATCAAAAACAATCCCAAACACAGGACTTTGTAGTGTCAGTGTCTCATATTCATCAGTTTATTTTTCAAATCCTGCCATTCACTGGTTGGCATTCAGATGTAACGTCAGTTAAACGCAAGTATCTCGATGGGCTCTTCATCAACAAGGCGGAAGACTTGAGTCATGTTGTGCTGTCCTGATAAACCCAGGCTGTTGGCATTCCCTTTTCCCCAATATAGCTACCAATAATCAAAACAGAATATCATTTTCACATGGAAAAGGTTTTTTTTCTTCATTATACGTGAAAAGCTTGGCTCACAGTAGAAAAGACAGGCAACGTAGAGCAGCATTTTAAAACCTACAAGGTGGATTTCCAAGCCGAAAGTGAGCACAGAAGTCTCAACTAGCAGCGCAACATAGGAAAAGCAAACATAATAGCATATCAAGTAAGTCTTGTTCTTATGAAACACCCGAAACTATCAGCTGTCAAGGATATTCACCTATCTGGATACAGAGATGCATACATACAGTGATGTGTGGATCAATTACAAATGACAGAGACTGTTGTGACTGATTGACATTGAGTCTTTCTCTCTTCGTTTTGATTTCACAGGCTCCACGGATGTGACAGTGGTCTGATTACATTAGAATGGAGTTTGACAACATGTGCCAAAGAGAAGAAATTTGCCACTGAAAGGACATACAACTGGGAGAAGATATTTTCCATGCCTTTATAGTGTGACAGGGGTTCGGTTGTGCAAATGCCTTTACAACACAATTCACTCTCCCAGTCCTTACCCATTATCATTGCATCACCTTCCAAGAACCTTTGTGGGGGTAGGTGTTGACATGAACGATGTGATGGATGTTGCCATGAAGACTGTGAATTCTCTGGATGGGAGAAGCTTTCAGTGGAGGCTATTCCACGTTCAGATGGAGCATACTAAAGCAAAACACACCGAGTTGCGGAGGCAAATTGCTGGCAAGTTTTGCGAGCTCTTGCCCAGTCATATGCCCATTTTGATGAGGAGCAGTGGCTCGTTGACTCCGAGTTGAATTTCTGTTGACATGAATAGTGCTGTGAACGCTTTTAAGTGCAAACTGCAGCTATTTTTAACCGTGCCGGAGTGCCAGAACCAGCACTGTCGTCAGCGCGTGCATTCAGAACTTGAGCGTCTTGAGCTAAGACGGAGCTCAAGTCGACAGTACAATGAAGTTCAGAACATTGCATCGGGGGTTTGAAAAATGTTTCAGGGACTTTGCATCACTCGAGACAGTCCTCATTCCTCCTGGACACCGCTGCAGTGAGAAAGGAAATTCTCAAATTTTGAGAATGACGTTCAGATGAAATCCAGGGCATCCGCTGACACGAAGGATGAATTTTGACACCTGCTCTCAAAGAAGTATCCAAACACAAGAAGATGTGACTTTTGCCTGTCAGTCCTATTTGGTTCAACATGCCTATGTGAATCTGACTTCTCCAATGTGAAAAACATAAAGGCCAAGTTCCAGATCCATCATGACAGATGACCAGCCATCCGCCTGCCTGCGACTTGCCACCAGCTGCTACACCCCTGATTATGAATAACTAGCCAGAGATCCCATTAAGGTAATCACTCCCAACTCAGGAACGGAAAACATGTGCCTACTTTATTAGAGTAGCATAATGCAGCTCGTCATGGGACAGAGCCTGGGATCTGAGACTAGTTGATCTCGTGATATTGAAAAGATGTTGGCTTAAAGTACATGTGTGTGCTCAAGCATGTGCGCAAGCATGGGTATGTGTTTCTTAACAGTATAGGGTGTTCTCTGAAAACTTGCTGAAAAGGCTGTCTAGGGTGACATGAAAGCATTATGCCATAGATCTGCTGCGTCAGTTATTTCACGAAAGCAACTGAAGGGAAATAATGATTGGTCAGTCAGCCACCTCAGCTGTAGCCTCCATGATAATGATATTTTGTGACTTTACTGCATAATTATCTAAACTACAAAACCGGCATAATTGCTTGCATGCCGTGCGCAAGTCAAGCCAAATGTAAACAACAAGGTCATCCAACCACAAAAATACAAAGCACAACATTTAAACCTATTATCACCCTGAGACACTGACTTTCAACAAACAAGCACAGCCCTGAAAATCATTTTAGCCAGTTTATCTGGTGAATAAGATTTGGGAACAGAGCTGATAACAAGAAAGAAAAACCTTGAATTCTTACCTGTAAGTCTGTCTCTTCACAAAAATATGGATTTATCCTCCAGTAACATTCATATTCATCTGGGCTTGTTATGGGGGCAAAGTTATGGCAGTGCGTATGAATTTAAGCAATTTAAAAGAATAGCATTTATTTAAATGGGTCCAAGAAAACACACATGTGTGTTTTTGTTTGTTTGTTTTTTTTAAATGAACTAAAACCGAATCACAGACTCACTGAATGTATGATGTAAAACCACTTGAAGCACACAGACTTGGTTCCATATATCATTTAACATGATTTACACCCATACCGTTGTAGGCCATGCATCATTTAGAAGTTACGGGGGCAAGAGTTAAAGACTGTGTCACTGCTGTTGCACTATCTATGCGGCTGCCTCACAACTGCAGCATTACGGCGGCGAGGAAAAAAGAGCTGGAAGGTTGAAAGGTCTCGGTGGTGGAGCACTGGGTTGAGAGCACCTTACAAAGGCTGATCGCTCCACACGACACTTTATAGCATGACCTTCGATCACAGCGTGACTGTGTCTTTTGTGCTGTACATTTTCGAGCACCAACTAAAAGCCTTTCCAGGCTCCTTTGAGGAAATAGATTTGGTCATGGAGTGATGAGAGCGACACAGAATGGCAATCTATACTCTCAGATCTACAATCTTTTTCACTCTCTCATAGTTTCTCTCGTGCTGGTAAAAATGGTGCAAAGAAAAAAAAAACACCGTGGGGCAGACGGATAGAGCTCTTTCCATTCCCTCTTCTCATCTTTCACCAGAGAGCAAATTTTTATCTCTTTCCTTCTGTTTTTATTTCTCTTATACACTGATGTAAGAGATCGGCAGAGTCGAGAACATAGTGCTACTTGCTTGCTTTATTGCCGAATACAAGCCGCCAACCAACTGACTGCCTTAAAAAAAATACTTCTTTATTTCGGCCATTTTTTTACAATACCATTTTTAAATCTAATAACATCTGTCCCACATGTGTTTCTGTATACATATGAAGTGGGGCAGATAGTTTTATGAAAATCAGGGATACCGGGAGATAATTGCAATAACATGGCTCTGGGTCATTCACTGATTATATCCACGTATCGCTTATTCTGGTCACGGAAGCACAGACTCTCCCCAGGGCTGTGAGAGACTGATGTCTTTATGGAGAAGACAGCTTTTATTCTTTGATCTTCTTTATTGACAGCCAAGATGGATCCGATCGGAGACTGTTGCAGCACTGTATGTTGGGATTAAACTTAGCAACATCTCTGCCTGCCTCCTGCAGAGTCCCGGTGTGTCACACATGGCGAAATGCTCTGTGTGATACGCCAATGCGTGTGCGCTTTTGTGTGTTTGTATGAGTAATAGAGAGGTTTGCTAAGCAGGAGGCATCATAATTAGTAATCAACTCACTGTATGTTACATGCAGGGCCGTGTGTGTGCCTGCAGTGACAGCTCTGGAGTGATGAAATAGAAGAGAGCAGAGAGAAACAGTCGAGGAACATGACTGGACTGCATAAGCAGCTACCATTGGAAAAATGTTGTCTTGAAGAGGTTCACTGAAAGCTCACACACGAGAACAGATAAAACCTAGATCTAAACTAAAGAAAAAAAAACATTTATTCGGCAATACAAAAGTAAAAAAAAAAAAAAAAAACATTTAATTTGTGAAGTATAAAATCATTCTTTCCTTCTTCGAGCGTGTTGTTGCTTTTGTATGCTCTCTGTTCTCTCTGCTTTTGAAACACTGTGAAGGAGTTGCACCAAAATAGGGTCCTTTCATCTGTCTGCCTGCTAAGTGAAGGTTGCTGAAGGTCTATTTAAGCTTGCTCAATGCAACCTAAAACATGAATTACTGAGTGAAAATGATTTTTTTCCTGTTTTACTAAAAGAGTTTGTGGATGTCTGAACTGATGCCCACGCTAGATGACAAGTCATGAGAATCGTAAAGAATCATCCTTTTGGGGACCATAAATACCAAGTTTACTGGCACTCTGGCCAAAAGAGTAATACAAGTTTTGGACAGAAAAAAAACCATTAAAAACAGAGACACTGACTGATATCGACATCTCTAGACCCTTCCATAAAACAATATACACAAAAAAAAACAAAAAAACATAAGAGTGACTGTAAAGCCAGTACACAAAAATTGTATCAGGAACAAAGGACCCAGCGGACTGACAAAAAGAAATGTCCAATAAATATAAAGCTACATGTGGTTATCTTCGCTTAGCATAGGGATGTTGGCAGGATGTTAGCAGTTCTGCCTCTTAAAGACCAGAACCATTTTTTGTACCAGTCTACTAGGTCTTACGAGCGGTCACTGATACAAACTGGCTCCATAATTTTAAAAGAAAAAACAGTTAGTTTCTCAGTCATTGTTTAGTTACAACTCTGGACAAATGCAAGATACAAAGCAAGGGACTGAGTCTAACTATTGATTAAATATTGAACGTAAAATGTTGATAATCCAGGAATGCTGGGCAATATGGAAGCACATATACCAGTAAATAATGATAGCCAACAAGTATTTAGGCAAACCATAATTTAGTATTATATTTGAAAATGTATAATATTGTGAGGACTGGACTGCACTGGGGATAGGGAGCAAACATATTTTATTGTCATCTGATCCAATTTTGTGCGCTGCCATCACCTTGTTATGTTTTATTTACAGTCTGTCAAATTATGTCAATCAGATTTTGTTGTCTATGCACTCACACATGTTCACATGGCAACCCTGAAAACCACAGGTTACTCAAACATATCGCAAATCCCGGTACAGGCCCGCATTTATGTGCCAGACCATAGGAGTTGCTAGTAAATTAGTTTTGTTACCTTCGGACAGAGCCGGGCTAGCTGTTTGCCCTCACTTCCCGTCTTTAGGCTAAGCTAAGCTTACCACTTTCTGGCTGGCAGTTTTATGTGTAACAGACAGATCTGAGAGTGGTATCGATCTTCTGATCTAACTCTCTCTGTATTTTATTTTAATTTTTTGTGTGTGTGTGTCAAATGTCGAGCGTTTGTCATGAATAAACTGGTTATTTCATGGATTTTGTTCCTTTCATTTGGCTACTCGCTGCTTCTTTTATTGTGTAATTTTATGTGTGTGTCTAGTGTTGCACCCTTCAATTATTTATGTGTGTGTTCTTGTGTTCTCTCACACCTTGGGCTATTCTGGCTGTAGAGCAGTGTCAGAGATGTATGAATAAGTCAACAACATGGCCTTATATCTGACACACACACACACACACACACACACACACACACACATCAGCAATTGCCACAGTGTTGTGCTCAGTGTTCAACAGGAGAAAGGAACATTTGTAAAGGAGAATAAAAGCACATTGGTACACATACATACACAGGCACATGGACACACCTACACACACAAACAAGACTCTGCTAACATCACTGCATCAAGGACTGTCTAACCAAACAAACAAAAAAAATACTGCAGTACAGTGTAAAACAAACACAAACAGACACTCATGTGAGTGTATAAGGTTGATATAGGCCTCATATTAAAAATGATAGGTGAAGATTGTTTACATTTTCATTCATATACACTAAACACTATGAGATTTATGATCAGTAGCATCAGTTAAAGACCAGACTTCAAAATATTGACCAAAGCCTAATGGTTGTGTGTGTATGTGTTTGCTAGTGTGTGCATGTGTTCCTACAACGCGGCAATGGTGATAATGGATGGTGGGTCAGCATGGGAGGCTGTTTGATCCGTGAGCAATGTAAGTCTGTCACCACACTGACAGGTAAGGCTTGAGCATGATTAATCCCCACTTCCTTCGGGCATTTGTTATGAAGTTTCAGTGTATACCTATTTCCCACAGTGCACGTTTCTATGCTGACAATATGAGGCTTTGCTGAGAAGGGCGCGTGAAACGGCTCGACGGTTATCTTTCTCTGGGAAGATACTGTATTTTCTGTTCGGGCTTTAACTCTTCGGTTTTGGCCGCCATTTCTTTCAGTTCCGATAACATTGTACACATTAAAGTAATTGCTGAGATGTGGGGGTTTGGCAAGGTTCGACGGAGCAATAAACGGGAGCAGTCAAACGATCAAAGAGGTTTCCAGCAACCCGACAGTTTGGCCTTTTTATCTAAACCATCTTGGAAGTAAAACTGAAAGCAATGGTACAGGAAATCAGTGTGTGTGTGTGTGTGTACAGTAGGTCAGTTGAACCAGGTATGACTGACTGACTGCTTAGTTACCTTGCCCCATCACACCTGTTTTTAGCAAAAGTATATTCTACCTATACTGTATACTGTTACTATAAATACACATATAAATAAAAACTACACAAATAAAATCCAAGTTGTAAGAAGCTGAAATTATCCATTACGAAGGGTCTGAAAAGTTGAGGCAGGTTGTCAGCTTTGATACAGGACTTAGGTACCTAGGCTTTAATAGAACCTTTACCACTGTTCAACAACTTCTTATGCCCTCTGCCAAATTGACTTGAACATCAGCAGCTAACAAGGTAAGCTCGGTTGGCTCGGACTGTCTCTAATCCGTTGTATTTGCCGCTCTCTGGTTGTGAGGTTAAAGAAGAGAGAATTACTAGATTTTCCATCAGTAAATCCATGTCGGGTTTGCACAAGCCACAGAGCCGAAATCCAACTAATGCACGTTATAGGACCTTTCTGTTCCCTCCTTTGGGGATTAGAGAGGCTACCTCTGAGGGCAAAGTAAGATGAGTGGGACACACATCACTCGTGTGTGATATACACACACGCGCGCGCAAACACACACGGGCAAGCACAAAGACACATTTTTGTCCCCCTAATTCAAGGAAAATATGGCGCATGTGTCTGCGCGATGCCTGCGCTTTATATTCGATGTGCATTTCTGAAAATCTCAACTAGGATCAATGTCAGAATGGCTGACACAGTTGGGGGCTTTAGTATGATAACAGCTGTGTCATCCTATACATCTCAATAAGCCCTAGACTCAGTAATACACACCAGCTGCAGCGGAGATACAGAAACACACACAGATGCAGCGAAAGAAAGAGGGAGGGCGGCACACGGGGAGAGACGTATACATAAATAGACATTCGGTTGTGCTGTAAATGGGCAGCAGAAGGGTGGAGGGAGGTGACGGCTGTCTGCAACCCAGTGACACCATCTTTCTGATTGTTTATAATGGCACTGCAGATATCACATATCTAATAAGTGTCCTCTCTTTAATTGTGTCCAGGCCCGTAAAGCTGCCTAAAATGTAAAAAAGAAGGCATGACTGTTTCCTGTGTGTTCTTTTCAGAGTCGTCATTAAAAAGGGAAGGGCACTTTGCTAACATATACAGTATACGGTCCATTACACGCTCAATGTGCTTTAATTGAAGCAAGTGTACACAATATTATACATAAATGAATAAGGAAAAAAAAAAACCTACTCCTCACCCTCAGACCTGGATCTTATTCAAGGTACATTTAGAAAACCAGTGAACAGTTCAGAAATGTCCCGGGGAGTCAAACAATTTAGTGCTTTATACACTAATGGTAGAATTTTTGAGTTTTGTCTATTGTACTTAGCACCAGTGAAGTACTTTTGGCACTGGAGTAATATGTTCAGCTTTATGTACACGAGTGAGGGGTGCTGTGTTTCAAGCTGGAGGGTTGCTATTTCAGCAAAGAGAGCATAGCAGTAGTCAAGAGTTGAGATGAGTGCATGAACCAGTTTCTCTGAATCAGCTTGAGATATGAATCCTCTAACTTTCTGATATATATTTTGAAGTGGAAAGAAAAAAAGATGCCCTACTTAGGCTGCTGATTCTTACAGGCTAAAGCTCAAGTTGTATCTTTTTAATCACATAAAAAAAAGTCAATGAAAATAACACGAGCCAAATGCCGCATATATCCCTATACCACTGTTGTCATCCAAGACCTATTGATATCACATAAAAGCGGCGTTTTGGGTGACATGTAACTTTACGTTCCGAAAAATGTGCCTGCGGTAACTTCCAAAAATATGGTCACATGGGCTGACATTTCAAGATAGCCCCCGCAAGGCCAAAATGGAGCCGAGCTAAAAGTGAAAAAAAAAGAAAGCAGTCGCTGTCTGTGCCAGCAATAAATCGAGACTGTGTAACTTTTCCTTACATGCTGCTAATGCTGACAAACTTACATAGTATGTCACAGGTAAACATGAAGATGTTTTTAAAGTGTGATTATCACTCAAGGCCACAGGCTGCTGACTCTGACGGTGTAAACTTTTCCCTCACTTGCAGATGACTAGATGAAATTTATGCAAAATGTTGGAGTAGGGCTGTTTATGTGCCTGTGTTTTCCGTGTGACTGGAATTTTGCAGCGCACGTGTGTATTTGTAAGCCAGGCCCATGTCCAACAGATCAACGCTGTAAACCCTTCAAAACAACCCAAAGATAGATTGAGAGATTACATATTCTTATCTCCGAGCAGCTTTCATGAAAAATGTCCTCAGTATTAAAGAGCAATCTGAAAATATGACCCAAAAATGCCCCGGGTGCACACAGCTGCAACTGCAGCCAAAACACATATGTTGTTTTTGCTAGTCAGGGTTCATAAGTGCTTACGTCTGCTCTAAACAGATGAATGGTGTGTGAAACGGCACACGTGCATTGTATATGCTATTCCAAGCTGAACGCGTCAGATTGATTCTCGCGTTGGTTCACGTTCACTGATTTAGGGCAGTGGTTCCCAACCTTGGGGTCAGAAAGCACCAAGCGGTCACATAAAAATCACTGATTCCTTTCAGTGTGATTAGAACGATACTAAATCAAAAGTAAAACAAGGCTGGGTTATATAACTGAATAGATTTTATATAGATCTACGTGTTCCAACATCATTATTTAATCATGATCAATTTATCCATACCAGGTGTTACATAACTAATGTAATGGCTGTGTGAAAGCGGTGAAATGATGACTCTGTAAACACTGCATTTGATTTAATGGTAACAGTGCATTATTATAGCAGTCAGATAAGGACACGGCTCTGACCAAAGCTCTCTACCCTCTGGCAGTTTCAAACATCAGCTTGGCACTACGCGGAGCTGGGATTTAGAATCACAAGAACTGGCTCTGTACCTTCCAGGTCCTTTGGAAAAGCAGCCGAATGTGAAGCTAGTGGATTTAGTGCACGTCACTGATGGAAGTGACAGAGCTTTGGTCTTCGCGGTCTCGCTCTTTACGGTGGCGAACTACGTAAGCTTCACTGCCCTCGCTGCTCACTCTGCACTTTCCTCATGTCAGACAAGAAACAATGTAATGGACTCTCAAGCCCTGACACCTACAAAACTCTGGTCCAGACCGCTCCCGGTGCCTGACTGGAGTAGAATCTTGTTTCATGTTGTGTACCGGTGTGTGTAATCAAGTGGCGCTGTAAGAGAAGCAACGACAGGCAATTTAGTGATGATTAAAAGCCACTAAATCACCCTGTCACTGTACTGTATGTGTGCGTGCACGAGTGTGCTGTAAATCTGGATATGTGTATGCGCTCTCTTGTTTCTCGGCGTGTGTCAGCAAAGTTGCCTTTCACCACAACAGCTCGCTTGGAGGAGCAGCCATAATTCATCGAAAGTGGCCACCAGACGGAGGACATGATTTCCTGTCTAAATTAATGGGCTAGATTGGACACCAGAGTTGGCATCACACAAGTAAACATTGCACACACACACACAAACACACAGAGAGAGAGAACCTTGCATCAGTGTCTCTATCATTCTTGCATACAGACTCTCTTTCTCCAACCCTTCTCCCCTCCTCCTGTTTTCCCTCTCCTTCTAACAGGGAGAAGAAACTGCGCCTACATTTTCTGTCACACAAATCCATGAAATATGAAGAGACAGAAGGTCCAAACTCTGCGGTGTGCCATCTCAGTGATGCAGGTGTGTGACTTTGCAGTAGCTCAGTCGGGACACAGTCACAATGTTACTCAGCTCCCTTGGGTGGGGGGGTCCCAGTACCTGCTGCTGCTGCTGCTGCTGCTGCACAGAGACAGATTGCACGTCCCTGTATAACTCCTCACCCTGTGACTCCACACTGCCATGTGGCTGCTCCACTGAGACACTGCCAGTGCTGGAAGAAGTACTCACATTCTTTACTTTAGTACAAGTAGCAAAGGCACCACGCAAAAAATACTTTTTTACAAGTAAAAGCTGTAAAACCCTATATCAACATTACGGTACAGAAGTATTAAAATGTACTTAAAGAAGAAAAAACTGTTTTCATGCATTGATTTGTTTTAAACTTTTGGAGTTCTTTCTATTCTTTGCATGTTTCTTTCTGAAATGTTGTATAGTTTTACCCCTTTGGGCCTCAAACGGTGTCTTGGGTGAGACCATGTGAGATGCTTGACAACTTGTAGACAATCATGCCTGTCACAAATCCATATTTTTAGAGAGATCTCAGGTCAAAAAGGTTCTGAACAACCAATTCAATCATCAGTGCAATTTGTTTCATAATCTGATTATATCGTGTTCTATGTAAAAATTTAATCTGAAAAGTAACTCGAGCTATCACATAATAATAAAAAAATATATATATATATTTCACTGTCAAATGTGGTGGCTTAGAAAGTACTAAGTAGCTTACGTAAAGCAAAAGCTTAGGCGACTGGACATCGGTACTGTAGGGGTTGTGCAGCCAGGCTGATGCTCAGACGACTAAAAATACTTTGACAAAAGGTGGAGCAGCCTGCAGAGAACAGCTAAAGTTAGAAAGTGTTCGTCTCTTTGTTTCATATCATAGGAGCAAATTGTGATTTGAGTTGGTGGATGTATTGTTAAAGTAATAGAGCGCCTCGTTATATGACCTTTTTAAAAGGCAATGAAAAGGTTATCAGTGAAAGACGAGTGGCTGTTTACATCATAACTTACAGCATCTCCCCACTGTCTCAGCTGACGGTGGCAAACGTTACCCTGCACTGCCCTCTGCTGGTGAATATACCCAAGCCCAGGCCTAATGTAGGCAGAATCTGATGAGTATTACATGTCAGTAAAAAAGGGATCATAACAAAACATTTTCTCTTTCGAGTGCAGAGCGGAAAGCTTCACTAACTTAGTGATTGCGCCGTAAAGTGACTTTGCCCTCACCTTTAAAACTACCTGGCACTAACAGCGGTCTGCCTCCTCTCCGTGCTGCAATTTAAACATCTCTTCCTCCTGTCCAACAGCTGCGGCCAGACACCTCTCCCCAGCATGACTCACCATGGCAGGAAAAGAGACACCTCCACGCATGCACACGCACACACTCGCTACAGTTACAGAAGGTGACATTCACCAGGCCGTTCGCCAAATCACCAAGCAAGCCAGGGTGGTCATGGCTGACGGCAGAAGGGTGCAATTAACTTTGGGAGCCTCCTGACAGCTTTGCCGCTGTATGTGTAGATTTGTGACAGTGATGAAAAGTGTAATAGCGCTGTCTGATTAAAACCTTGATTGACAGCCAAAGGTTTGATGGATTTTCCATGTATGTGTGCAGATATGTACACGCAGAGAGAGAGAGAGACAGAAAGAGATGCAGTTTGTTCTTTTGTGTGTCTCGTTACAACTCTGGCTGTCATCTGGTCAGATAGGCAGGTGTCCCTTCCAATGTCACAGACTCTCTGAGGCTCAGAGCTGACAGGAGGAGCCCAGACTTCATTAGCAGGTCAATTAACATTTCCCAGACAACATCTGGAGGACACACCGGCCACCCAACTGCTATTACACACCTCTTAATTTCCCTTCCCCTCAGAATAGCATCAAAAACTATGTAACTGCAGTCTAATGACTCCATATTCCACTCGTACTGAATGCTGAACAGCATTAAGGCGTGTAATTGAATACTGCCTGGCAAAGTACCCGGGAGCAGCATAAAACAACTGTCAGAAATGTTAGGTTTGGACTCTGGAGAGATTCTGGATCAATAAATAGCCCGTTTGATATACTTGTGCATTACGCTCCATCTCTCCCCCTGCTTTGTGATCAGACTTCATCATCAGCGTTTCCTTCTGTTTCGTATGGCCGCTCATCAATACCTTATCTGTCTCTCATGGCCCTCTCTCGCTGCTACTTGGAAGCTCATCTCGACAAGATTGATCTGAGTCAAACACACAATAACAGCGGTATTGCCAGTCGCTCAGTGTAGTGCCGCTGCAGGCCCACAGGCATTTGCAAAATTGTGGGCAAATAACACACAAACACACACACACACAGCGTGTTGACGTTGATACATTCACATGGGATCAGAGAAGAAATGAGAAAAACAACTCTATTTATTCTCAGCTGACCCAGCCACAGCCAAAGGCGGCCTCCTCTCATCACAATGGGGCTGTCAGATGGGGCTGTCTTTTTGTGACTTCTTGATAGAGCTAGCTGTTTTTTCCCCCCCTTTTCTTTTTCATTTTGTTTTATTTCTTTATTTATTTCTATAATAAAGCCAACCAAAATGTATGAAACAAGGGACCCTGGCAGATGACAAATGCCCACGTCGAAAAGACTAAACAGGAAATACTATTGCGTAATCTGTATGTCCTGCTCCAGTACAAGGCTGCTTATAGTTTGCAGCAAAGAAAGATGTGAAAGCAGATTGTGTCAGTCTCTGAATAAACAATTTGTGCAACTAGGTGTTTTTATGCCACGGTGCTTAGAGGTTACACACTGCTCACTGGTTCACTCAGGTACACGTACAGTACCTGATGGTGTTTGAATGAAAAAATGTTGATCCTTTATCATTCTGTATGCAGAACCAGGTGGAGATAACACTTTTCTTCTCTGGCTGTTTTTTACGTATGTATTTGATACTACCGGGGCTGGGAGATATGACATATTTATAATGTATGACTAGAGAGAGAGAGAGAGAGAGAGAGAGAGAGAGACATGTATAATTTTGCAGTACTTCAATGTGCAAGTTATCGATCAAGATAGCTTAAATTAAACTAAGATTGTAGATGCGTTTGTGAGACTTCCTGAGTCCTTTTTGGCCCGCATCAGTCAGTCAATAATTGTTCTAGGTTAGACTGCTGCATGAATACAAAATATAGCAACTTTACTCACAACTCTTAACATTTTCCAACAAACAAACTCATCATCCTTGCAGTCACACAGGAGACGGCAAGCTATTCTGTTGAAGTAAACAGTTGTAAAATTTGTAAAATTTGACAAGGCTAATCCTGGTGCTACTTCACTTACTTAACAAATCAGGCTATGACATAACTCATGGTTTGTATTCTTCCCTAAAACCTTTGACCAAGTAGCCATGGGTGTACATGAATGAAGTGACTGATGTAAGGACTGATAACAGCGATTCCAGCATGATGTAGACGACTAAAGGTGAGTGGTTATTATCAAGTGACATTAACTCTATCTGAACAGGAAACAGACCAAAGTTGAGCACAGTGTTTGTCATACTGTCAAAATGTGCCATAGGTAATCTGTTGCACAGAACAGGGCTTGGCAGGGCTTGGCAGGGCTTGGCAGGTTGGGTTTGTCCCCAGTTGGGGCCTTAATAGTCATGTCTGCTTCTATAAATCACAGGACAGATAACTGAATGGGAGGCCTAGGTCATTTGTGACTTTTTTGGTGTTTCACATTGAAGAAACTTTGACATGTCACTATAATACAAGACGATAATAATAATGTTTCTGTCACACTGTTGTACTATATATACTATATCAATACAATACCATTGTAAACAATGTGACCTAAACCAGATTTCAGACCACATCAGTTCAAAGAGAGACTAAACAAATCAGTCAAAACTGGAAGGGGACACGGGGTTTCGACATGATTTTGACAAATGTGAAACGGCTTCCTCCCCTTGTTCCCATTCCAAAACGATAACACAATGATGACTCTGCAGTTTATTCCACAGTGTATCACACACCAAGTGCAATAGGCCTGCCTACCTTAAGCCTGGGCTATATCTTCTCTCTTTTATTTATTTATTTCTGTGTGCTACTGAGTGATGTGAATTCCTGCAAAACCGAATTTCGTTGCATTGCAATGGCAATAAAGCGTCTAGTCTGATGTAGAATGATATTGAAATAAGGTGAAACACTGTTAATATTTCAGCTCCCATTGAATAGGAAGCAAATCAGCATGAGGAAATTATTCTATCAGGACTTTGTGAATTATTTAGGATAACAAATTGTCATTTAGTAGGTGATCACTACCTAGCAGCTTTCACAAACTCAGCACAGATGTACCCGAAGTGACTGACCACTTTGACTGATGGCCCATATCTTACGCAACGTGTTTTTCAGGTATGCGGGACCGCCTCTGTAATGTTATTGAACTGAAGTGTCGCACGTAGCGACGCAGCAGTCGACAGCGGTGTGCCCTCCAGGAAAGATGGACTTTCTTCCAGACTTTTCCATCGAAACCTGGACGTTAATAGCGTTTCTCTTTACTCTCCTCGCAGTGTAAGTATGCGGTATCGTTTGTTTTCAAGAGTGCAAAGAGAATTTAGAGCGCAAGTCAAGCCTGAAATCTCCAAACATAATGAGTTGCTGCGCAAAAACGATCAGCACAGGAGAGACGTTCATACAATTGATCAGTTTGATTTAACATGCCTAACAAAGCAAACTAATCAAGAAACTGTCTCCTCGTCCTCAGAAGTCATGAAGCCATTCTGCTGAAGTAAACAGATCAAGTTTTTTTAAACGTAAGAACTCAGTCTATGGCGTAACTCGTGGTGCTTTTACTGGACTCACCATTTAACCTACCTGTTCAAATTGTGCTCAAGGTGAGAGTTGTGCGTAATTAAGAGTGTGGCGGCCAGTAGCCACTTTGACTTGACCCAGCCAGGTCTCTTCAGAAACCTACGGGTGACGTCACGGATACTACGTCCATGTTTTCTACAGTCTATAGCAGAGGCAAAACAAAAGAAGTGCAAACATCACTGTGGGTAAATTATGGGTGTGCAGTGATCTTTGAATTTATTTATCCTCGATAAACCCTTCCCACGGCATGCATTTTGACTGGTCAAGCACAGATGTAGGTAATAACCTGCAAGGTTTGAAGGCTGCATTACATTTCAAAGGACCATTTTCACAGTAGACTTCCAAGTTTTTATTCCAAGTCTTGCAAAACAAGTCCACGTTCTTTAACAAATTAATTTATTTTCCTTACATCTGATAAAAACAATAGGCAATATAGAAAAAATCTATGTAAAGAAAGCTGGAAAGAAATTTTCACTAAATTTCACTAAAAATAGTAGGAGGGTAGTAAAAACTACATTTGCGATAACAGATGGATTTGGTCTGTTTTTAATCATCAGATATGGATATGCTCCATATGGCTTTTTCAAGAAACTAGGCATCCCTGGCCCCAAACCGTGGCCCTTTATTGGGACGTTTTTGGAGTACAGAAAGGTGAGACACATTTGCCGGATTGTTGCAGTAATCTAAGCAGATACTTAACAATCATTTTGACTGCTTGGTACCTTTCTGTCTCATATTATTCCTTAGGGCATTCATAATTATGACAAAGAATGCTTCCAGAAATATGGCCCAGTGTGGGGGTAAGTTTATGTGCTCATAAGGTTTGTCATTAATGAAGAAAGAAATATATCATGCCATATATTGTTCATGCAGTGCTCCAGGCTGTAACTGAGTTACCTGCTATTGCTTTCAAAGGATCTACGATGGCAGGCAGCCTATGTTGTGCATAATGGACACAGCTATGATCAAAACAATCTTGGTGAAGGAGTGTTATTCTGTCTTTACCAACAGACGGGTAGGGATAAAACACTATAGTGGCAATTTCCTAATTTTATACTTCAACACAAAACAAAGAACATAAAAGGTATCCCATGTGTGTGTGTGTGTGTGTGTGTGTGTGTGTGTGTGGTTTAGGATCTGGGGCTAAATGGACCACTACGTGACGCTGTATCAGTAGTAGAAGATGAGAGATGGAAAAGGATTCGCGGTGTACTCTCGCCTTCATTCACCACCGGACGACTGAAGGAGGTTGAACGCAGACTGCAGCTTTAACAAATTTATCATGTACACTATTGATTTTTGCACTTATTATTCACATGTAGAATAGCCCATGACAGTTTTGTTATTTACTTTTGGGGCAGATGTACAGGATAATGTTGCAGCATTCAAGTAACCTGCTCAATAGTCTTCGCGAGAAAGTCGAGGCAGATGAAGTCATCGAGGTTAAAGAGTGAGTCATGTTTGTGATGCAATTTGGGCACAGACCCTTCATCAGTATTACTCATTACTCAGCATTTCTAGTAATTGATTTTGTTATTTGTGCTATTTGGTACATTGGAAACAATTTACTTACATTTCTTAACACAGTCACTTGTATCTTTTAACTTTTCCTGTCCCTACACCCTACTCCTGAATCAGTAAGTTAGAATAACATATTTGCTTTTTTGCAGAGTATTTGGACCTTACAGTATGGATGTAGTGGCCAGCACTGCCTTCAGTGTAGACATTGATTCCATCAACCGACCCTCCGATCCTTTTGTAGCAAACATTAAGAGAATGGTCAAGTTCAACTTTCTGAATCCTTTGCTTCTGATTCTGGGTATATCAACCATTAAGCTCTAACTATGCTCTAATATCTACCTTGTCCTCTCGAGTCCTGAATTAACTAGATCTTTTCAAATTTTCAGTTCTGTTTCCGTTCTTGGGACCGCTTTTTGAGAAGATGAATTTATCATTCTTCCCTGCTGAAGTGTTGGAATTCTTCTACAGCTTCCTAAGAAAGATCAAATCAGAGCGGCATGCGAATCAACACAAAGTAATGTGTTTACAGTGTATGGCTACAGTTCATTTAATGTCTTTTGTTGGCCCTTTTTTATCTTTTGTGTTCAGAACATTTCACTTCACTTGAACACAAATCGGAAAATAAAATAAGATTTCTAAATGTCTTTTTTGTCTCGAAGAACCGAGTGGACTTCATGCAACTGATGGTGGATGCTCAGAATTCAGAGAATAACAAAGAGGATATGAGTTCAACACAAGGTAGAGAAATAAATTTGAGTTCATGATTTTCTCTGTAGTGAAGGGTCACGTTCAAGATATTAAGTCTCACTTTCTTAGTTAGAAAAAACTATTGCTTAAGTTAAACATAATAATGATCTGTGAATTACATGATTTTATTTAATGTCAATCACTGACAAGTACAAATGATAGTTTGCAAGGAAATAGGAAGTAAACCTTTAAATCTTACTTGTATGAATACTGTCCGTGGGCTATCGTTATTGGGCAACAGCAGTTAACTGCTGGCTGTTGAAGTCAAACAAAGAATTGGCTTCAATCAGCAAAACTATCCACCCATCCATCCATCTGCTTCCGCTTATCCAAGGGCAAGTTGCGGGGGCAGCAGCTTCAGCAGGGAGGCCCAGACTTCCCTCTCCCCGGCCACTTCGTCCAGCTCTTCCAGGGGGACCCCAAGGTGTTACCAGGCCAGCCGAGAGACATAGTCCCTCTAGTGTGTCCTGGGTCTTCCCAGGCTAGGGCCCTTGAGGGATATGCCCGGAACACCTCACCAGGGAGGCATCCAGGAGGCATCCTCACTAGATGCCCGAGCCACCTCAACTGGCTGCTCTCGATGGAGAGGAGTAGCGGTTCTACTCCAAGCTCCGAGCTTCTCACCGTATCTCTAAGGGAGACCCCAGCCACTCCACGAAGGAAACTCATTTCGGCTGCTTGTATCTGCGGTCTCAATCTTTCGGTCACTACCCAAAGCTCGTGACCATAGGTGAGGGTAGGAACGTAGATTGACTGGTAAATCCGGCCTTCCGGCTCAGCTCCCTCTTCACCACGACGGACCGATGCAGAGTCTGGTCGGTCAATCTCCTGCTCCGTCCTTCCCTCACTCGTGAACAAGACCCTGAGATACTTGAACTCCTCCACTTGAGGCACGCCCTGACTGCACCTAGAAATTCTATCCATAAAAGTTATGAACAGAATCAGTGACAAAGGGCAGCCCTGGCAGAGTCCAACTCTCACCGGAAACAAGTCCGACTTACTGCTGGCAATGCGGACAAAGCCCCGGCACCGGGAGCACAGGCACCGGACAGTCCATATTAGTGGGTCCGGAATCCCATACTCCCGGAGCACCCCCACCGGGCTCCCTGAGGGACACGGTCGAACGCCTTCTCCAAGTCCACAAAACACATGTAGACTGGTTGGGCAAACTCCCATGCACCCTCCACTCCAGGTCTCACCCTTGCGCACCAGCTCAGGCTCCTTCCCACCAGAGAGGTGACGTTCCACATCCCTAGAGCCAGCTTCTGCAGACAGGAGTCAGACCGCCAGGGTCTCCGCCTCTGACTGCCGCCCAACTCTCTTCGCACCCACCCCCTGTGACCCCTCCCACAGGTGGTGGGCCCATGGGGTTAGCAAAATGAGAATTAAAGCTGTGAGTTCCTGTGTCTCAAAGCTCCTGGATCCTGTGAACAACTATTTCATGTTTTTAAAAGCTTCATATTTATACAGAAACTTATTTTTGGTGGATAACTTTGACATTATTTCCATTACAATCACCATATTTTTCTAATGATCAGATATTACAAAGTTTTGTGTTGACTGAAACTAATGCATGTTGAGCCTTTGTAGATAACAAACTTACAAGCTGTTCCTTTCACTGTTATCACAAGAGTGATTTGTTGGGGGGATTTGTGTTGCAGGGCTGACTGATAGTGAGGTCCTTTCTCAGGCCATGATATTTATCTTTGCTGGCTATGAGACCAGTAGCAGCACACTTGGATTTGTAGCCTACTGCCTGGCAACCAATCCTGAGGTCCAAAAGACACTGCAAAAGGAGATCGATGAAACCTTCCCAGAAAAGGTTACTTAAAGTTACTTTTTTTGTTACTGTAACTGTTGTTGTTGTTGTTGTTGTTGTTGTTTTTACAAGCAACTGATTCTAAAATTAACTATTTCATACTGTACCTCCCTCCAGGGTAGGCCAACCTATGAAGCCCTGATGCAGATGGAATACATGGACATGGTGCTGAATGAGTCCATGAGGCTGTACCCTATTGCTAATCGGTTAGAGAGAATGTCAAAGGCTTCTGTGGAGATTAATGGTGTGAGCATCCCGAAAGGAACTGGCATTGTGATACCAGTTTATTCTCTGCATCTTAATCCTGCTTTGTGGCCTGAGCCTGATGCCTTCAAACCTGAAAGGTGCTCTACTGAATTAATGGCAGGTTAAGGTAAGATTTAACCAAAACTTAGTCATTTACTTCAAATATGTGTTCATATTTTTTCAGGTTCAGCAAAGAGAATAAGGACAACATAGATCCTTATTCCTTTTTACCCTTTGGAGCAGGGCCAAGGAACTGTATTGGCATGCGATTTGCTGTGATGATGATGAAGTTGGCCATGGTGGAGATCCTTCAGGACTTCAGCTTTGTCACCTGCAAGGAGACTGAGGTGAGACATTGTCCAAATTGGTGGTCTTAAAATGTAAAAATGGCGACAAGTTGTTTCTGTTATGTCATTTGATGCAGCTTCACGAAACGTCATTTGTTATACATTTCTTGACTTCCTAGATTCCACTGGAGCTGGGAGTTGATGGATTTATCACACCCAAGAATCCCATCAAGCTGAAGCTGGAGCCCAGAGCAACTGTTGTTGATTCTCCCTCAAGTTAACTCTGATTATCTGTAACTTGGCAGTTCTTACTTTAATTTGCATCACTGTCATCACCAGTTTCAGTGCCTCTTATATAATGAAACAAAACGTGTACTGTACCATTTACTTTCAAGCAGACCAAAGTAGTCAACAATAATAATAACAGTATTGAAATACAGTACAGTTTTCTCTTAATGTATTTTAACAAGCTATATAGTCTGCTGTAATAATTTTGATTTTCCTGTGCAGTTTAAATATGCCTGTACTTCGAGCTTTGCTGTCTTCTGATCCTCTTTTCACGAGTTAATGAGGTTGGAGTTCAGAGCTTGTCACAAAGTGCAGATAAGTGGACTTGGCTCAGGAAACTGTAAACAGGCATGATCTCAGTCTCTTCCTTTGGACTGGCATGATGTATCCTGTGTCATACACACTCCACTCGCAGCATCACAGACATACATGATATGCTCAGAATCACACTGTATTTGTGATTGTTGTTGTTTCTAATACAAGTGTTTAATTTGATCAGCGTGGTCTCTGTATCTAATTTTGTAATGTTTAACTAGGTGAGTTTAATTTAACAGTCATCAGGGGTGAGGCAGACTGTGGTGTGAGAACGCGTGGAAATTGAATTCTTTCAGCCACAATGACTGTGCACAATTTGGAGCAGATCCTGTAACAAAAACATCTTGTCTATCAGGTTTCCTACTTTTCAGTAGAGAAACAAAAGGGGAGGTAAAGAACAAGACGTCTAGCCTTCTTCCATTCTCTTTCACTGAATGACCGCCCGGCCTACTTTTACATTTTAGGATGTTCTTTCAAGAGGGTTAAATCCCACCATGTTCTCCTATGTTGGATGACAAATACCAAGACTTCCTACCATGAGGCAGGCGTGTAACATTACTGACACACTAAAGAACAAAAAGCAACTCCAATAAAACCCCACTTGCAATTTATTTTTATTTATTTATGATTCATATGCTGTAAATCCTGCTACTAAAACAAAGTGCCCATATTGCCTCCCATATAAGACTGATTTCATTTATCCAGCTGCTAAACTCCTGCAAGACTCCTAACATGTTGAAATCTCGTGAGATAACGCGCACTCATGCTCACACGTCACACACAGGTCACAGACAGTGTTGCGATACTGTCATTTGGCCATTGAGGGGAGTTGAAACACCGTGTTAGATGAAAGCCACGTGACGAGACCTCAGGATTTAGGATTTCGAGAAATCGGTAACCTGTTCTACGAGTAGATTTGTATGCACAGGATCAAAATTCACAATCACGATTTAATCGAGTTCCTATTTTATTTACTATTACATCATCCAAAGTTGCAAAATAGCAAAATAAAAAATAAAAATAATAATATTATAATAATAATAATAAATAGAACTACGGGTCATGACTGGTAAACATTTGCGGTGCCATCATCCTGCATCCAAATCTGCAGACAGACAAAATTCACGATGTGACACAGCAGCTGCCAGAAATCAACACTGGACGTCCGAAACAAAGAGGTTTATCCCACAGAGCCGGGGTACGCCCTTGTCGCCGCCCCCCTTAGCGAAAAGACCGCTAACCATTGGTCAGATCGGTGCACTGCTCTCTTTTGATTGGCCGGCGGCCTCGTCACTGAACGTCTGTTGTTCACACACTCGCCTCGGAGCGGAGAGCGCCTGTGACAGTGGACTGCTTTGATTCATGCTGTTGTGGAGCCTCATTTTGGGATTTGGAGAACAATTAATGCGGCCAGAACAGAGCGCATGAAGGTATGGTAGACACGGAAGGTTGTGGAAATATTTGCATCTTCCAGAAAACTGGTTTGTTTTGTTTTTTTGTTTTTTTTTTAGTAAGAACGCAAAAAAAGCAAAAGTCCATAGAGAGATCAATCTGATATTTGCTCGTGCTGTTTGGGGCTTTGCCATTTCTGATGAAGTGAAACTTTACACAGGTTAGAGCAAAAACACGTACGACTTGGTGCTAATTAATAATGCCGAAATAATATTTGAGGCAGGGGAGAGCGACAATCGCTGAGATCCACGGGTCTTCTGTTGAGTTGATTTTCAGGCTAATGGGTGTGTGTGCTTCAGTAATATTGATGCAGTATTGATTTAACCATCGTCTCCCCTGGAAATCTATAGAGATAATAAGCTAATTTGGTGTTTTTTGCGATTGTCTGTGACACAGTTGGACTGAATGTTGCCAAGACGGAAAATAATGACAGTCCCTTGTGTCAGACAAAGGCCCAGGACGGCAGGTGGATCCTCTGCTGTTCCTCAGCAACCACCGCGATCGTTTATTGCTCTGCACACACTGAGCAGTCTTTCCTGCGCGCTTTGGCGCATTAAGCACAAATCCTTCCTGGTTTCTTAGCCAGGAAGAGTAAAGTTGAACCCAGACTTTTCTTTGCTACCTGAGAGAAAATGACTGTAAAGAGAAAAAAGGGGGGGGGGGGGGTGGGCTGTGTCTACAAGCAGTCACACACACACACACACACACGCAGCACAGTGACACAGAGCAATTTTTCACACTCGCAGTCAAATTATACGCTACCGTATTGATTTGATCATCATTTTCTGATCTGCATGAAAGTTCCACATCATGACAAGGCCGTTTAGATATTTACATTGGCCAGTTTATGAATTCATCTACCACAAAGCCAGACTGCAACACTGCCACTTGAAACCAATGAGTCCAATAGAGTGGGATTCAGGGATTTACTTCTGGAGCGTTTATTCCCATGGTGTGGGCATCCCTGGAATGCTGGACTGATTTTCCATGGAAGCTAATTTACAGATATCGTGTGACACATAGCAAGTACGGCCTGTGTTGACAGCCAACAACACCAAGACACAGAGCTAACTTATATCGCAGTGTGTGTGTGTGTCACAATACATGTCAGTGAGCAGTAAATAACTACTGATACTCACTTTGTTCTTTGCCTCTAATGTGCGGTGAGCCACAGGGCACAGTGAGGAATTTGGACACTGCTGGAAGAAAGTAAACAGTAGACTTGAGATTCAACCTTCTCTGGCAGTGAAGAGGAGAGGTTGGTTTAAAGCTAAGATGAGGACACTTGCTTTCACTTTTAGTACAGACGGATGGCGATGAGAAAAGAGGGACAAATGAGTGGAAAACGTGGCAAATTCAGGGCTCGGAGGCTCGCTGGATGGTTTGATGAGCATGAAAATGGTGAAAAATCGTATGCTTTTGGAAGAATGGCGTTCATCCTTCTTCTAATGAAAGAACAACCATCTACTGGAGTTGTTCTGGCAGCTCAGCACCGTACTAAGGGACTTAAAGTTGGATTTTTATTTTTATTTGCCATCCTTTGCCACCTTTATCTTGCATATGGTTATACACCGAGTATAGATGCAGACATCCCACGTGTGTGAGACAGAGAACAATGGGAGGTGTGCTCATCATAGCCTCTTATCTGACTTGGCAGCTGGCACATACCTTGTCAAACACATGATTAACACTCCTGAGAAGCAGCTGCACTCTTGTAAGACACGGATAATAACCTGAAAGTGACTTCACTCTGACTTTAGAAGATGAAGTCAACTGTGTTTTGTCTCTCTCCTACTTTTAAGGATGATGTCAGCTCTGTGAAGTGTGTTATGTCTGGACCTTATGACTAGACTGGACCTGGCTGATGAATCACAGGATACAGTGGATGGAGTGCGAGATGGCTAGCACCTTGAAAGCGTGTGCCAGATCAGATGTTTCAAACAATGACATTCGCCTAACTCCGTTGGTAGTTGGAGCACGCTGAGCCTTCACCGTGGACAGTGGGGATTGAATAGAGACAACTGTCCTCAGTCCCTCAGCAACTTAACATGCAGATATGCTAATTACTTCCTGTTTATAACCCTGAGCACAACCCAAAGAGGCCACAGATGGGACCCCAAGTCCCATCCTATATCAGCTCGGTGCCACTCATTGAAAAATGCACTCAGGCAAGCCACCATTAAGTGCTACACTACACATAAATCCATTTTTAATACCCCAGAGCGTTTTATTTCCTGGCTAGGTGGACTATTGTAATTGCATTTTATATTCATTTGTATGTTTTATGCAATAAAAAAAAAAAAAAAAATGATTGATTCTCTGTCTCCCCCTCTGTCTCTTCAGGATGAGAAGATGAATGTGGAAGCTCTAAGCAGAGCAGAGCTGCTGACTCTCCTCAGTATCCTGGAGGGAGAGCTGGAGGCCCAGGATGTGGTCATACATGCCCTCAGGGTGAGTTGGCCGGTGATACACAGAAATCTCCCTGTGGACCCATGTGTCATACATATTACAGGACACCTCACATACATAATTATACACATGAAAAATAGTATTATAGCCATCCAAGGAACCCATTAAATGAAAACACCCTCTGTAATGTGCCTCTACGGAAGACATCCATAGACCCTGAGATTGACATGCGGTAGCTTCACACTAAAAAGAATGTGAGCTAATAGGGAGGTGGTGTGTAAACAGGAAACTAAGGAAACAGAGCTAGTGAAGACAATGGCAAAGGAGTCATTCTGGTTTCCCAGGCCTCTCATTCCCCCGGAGCACTAACATTATTGCTGTTCAGACCAGTTGAAATCTGTGTTCACCTCTCTCTTTTTTTTGTTTTCAATTCAAGCGCTATTCAGACCTGGATATATCCACATTGTGTTTACACCTAATTCAGACTGCAGCTCATACCTGGTGTGTCTCAAATGTGTCTCGAGTTGTGTTTTCCATTTGTGTTCAATCTGGGAAACTCCCACTGCTACTAAACAGAAACTAAATTTTCCCTCAGGCTTTGGTGGCTATTTGGTACCATGCCTAGGGTGCATACTTCCACCGCTCGTTGGAGTTGTTTGGCTCTGTCAGATCAACTCCAACTGTGTTTTGAGCATTAAACAAAGATGCACTCTTCGAGGGCAGCCAGAGATTAATGTGCATTAGCACTGCGCCTAACATGTAGACACAGACAACTCAGACAACCTCAGGCCGCTTTATCTCTTTGCAGATGTCTAATGTCTGAAGACTGTTTCATACACAGCTGTTAATTAAATCCTCACTTTTTTGTGCGGCTCATTCGCTCATAATCAAGTGAAAAAGGACAGCTTCAGCTACAATGCTTTGCAGTGTTTTCAGTCTAGACTGATTGGCTCTTTCCATGCCCGTAGCTGCTTTTCACACTCATGACCTCCGCAGCTGCTCTGTGAAGCTGCTTAGGCTCTGAACGCTTGACTCATTGTATGAACTAGATTGAAGCTGCGATGAGGACAAGTCGCAACCGCGACTGTCCTCGTCTGATAAACAGGTCTTGATGGGGAAGTTTATCTAGTGAGTAAGCGAGGCTGTAATCATGAGAGAATTTCAGTGCGTTGGCCTGAGGGGAAGCCGTTCCAACCACATTCAGCTCAGATCCATCTTAAATGGCAACTGTCCAAATCTGACGCATGCAGGATTTGACCCGAAACCCAGCGCGCGCGCAGAGTCGTCCCCTCGGGACGAATGTACAGTCGCCTTGTGGTCTGTACTTATTCCTGTTTCTATTTCCCATATATCTGGCTATACTGATCTTTCCTCATTTCCCTCCTCTTCGTTTCCTCACACGCAGCTGCATTACAGGGGGTCTTTCCTCTTTGACCATGACCCATGCCCTATCTGCCCACTCACGCACAACCTGGTGGTCTCTGTTGGGCCAGTTAGAGAGCTGTGGTGTTTATTGTGGAGAGGATGTACAGAATCGTAGGCACAAATCACTGACTTCCCTTGTTCCCACTGGAGGCCTGTACGCCATTTTTTACTGACTGGTCCATATTAGGGCAGATTGTGTGTTTGACATGTGGCTGCAGAGGGGAGTGTCACGGAGTTTATAGCAGGCTAATGTTGGACAATATTGAGCTCTGTGCATTGATCTGTCTTGGCTGTTCTTCATTTTCCCACTCTGATTTTCCCCTGGACCTTGTTTTGCTACAAACTTCTCCGACTACAGCTCTCTTCTCTGTGTTGTCAGCTTACGTGCCACTTTAGCCAAACTCAATGTGTGTCAATTACTGTTACTTGCATTTACTTGCATGTGAGGACAATTGTGAAGAAAAAAAGGCAAGGAGGCTTTCAAATCCTCGGCCACAAATCCTTTTCCAACTTTAAATATTTTCTCCCCTCAGCAGCAAGTACTTGGGATGCCTTTAGATTGCTTGGGACAACCGCATTCAGGGGATTTTTAACCCTTCCCTCACCCAGACCTGAAAACTTGGAAGTGTATCAGTGTTTGCTTACTTAAAAGATGGCGTCACCACTTGGACTTGTCTCTACAGATTCTTGATTGTACTGTTTTAGCTCTCATCACTAAGGACGCAGATAAGCAGTTTTACAGCAGGGAACATTCCTGAGAACATGACACCAGAAACAGGTCTTGCATTCCAACGGGAGTGGCGTATCTTGTCGATATGGGAACTAATGCGATTATCACCTTCTCTCTGTAAGGCCTAAATAGCATATATCGCATAAATAGCACAGACTTAGCTCAAACGAATGCCAGTTAAAGACGTGAAAACAGATTGTAGGTGAGAGCCTTGGCCTTCTATCTTCATATGGGAAACAAACTTCTCATTTTGAAGACTGAAACAAACATTAAAATATGTATCAGGCGTGTGCCAAGAGCCTGCTTCAGCCCCTTGTAAAAGACCTTGTGGTAAAACTAGACAATGGTTACTCAGGCCACCACGTTTGTGCGGTTAAAATGTTGCAGTCATGCTCACCATGGCCTGTTTTGTTTTTCATATGATGTCATATCCTGTAATCCTAAAATGCTTTGTCTATTTTTGCAGACTGACGTCTTTTCCTGACTCCATAAAACAATAGGGCCTGGCTAGAATGTGCTGTTCAGATAAGACTGTATATTCTGTTACTCTACAAGAGAATCATTGCCCAATATGGACATGTTGTCTAGATTGGTGAGGGGAAGATAGGATTTAAAAAAAGAGGCGAAAACTGCACAGCAAAGCAGTACCTAATATAACAGTGTAATGCACACTGGTCCGTGATGTCAGCGACGTGCTTCAATATCAACAGCCTGAGCCCGAGGCCTGCAAGAGAAAGCGCCTTGACCTGAAAAATGCTCGGATGACATCAAAGTACCTGGTGTTACATTCTTGCTTAGCGTCTGGTTATTATTGTTAAAAATAGGTCTAGACAACACGCACCTACTCACGACACCACAGACCCAATTCACACCAATGATTGGTTCACACGAGCAACATAGATAGATTTTATGGAAGCCTAAGACACCAAGCAAGAAAATAAAGGGTCATATCTTTAATAGTAATGAACTCCACCCTTTACTGCTATTTGTACTGAACAGGAGAGTATTTGCCTACTGCAAATAAAGTACTGATAAAGACGCTCAAGCCAAAGCGAGGAAGCGATAAGAAAAATCGCTGTGTTCGTAACAAAGTTTGTACTTGTGTCAGCATCAGTGAATTTGTTATGTTTCGTTTTTCGACCGTGTTTTCAGAAATACAGGGGCACTTTGGCGTAATGACACGCTGTTCTTCTCCAAAAGCCTCCACTGACTGACCAAAGGGTGAGAGCACCTGCTTCCATGTTTTATCACTAACCACTGATGATAGCATCTGAGGCTGTTAAACATTACTTGGAAGATGTCTCTTTGCACGGCCCATAAAGTAAAGTGAGGTCTTGTTTGGCGTCTTCCCAGTTATCTTAGTGCCATTTGTGGTTAACGTGTGGGTGGGAGGTGTGGAGGAGCTCGAACCTTAAGTACACACCTCAGCTTATACTCCAAAAAAACGGCACTTAAAATCTCATCTCTCAATCTCTCTCTCTCACTCACACACACACACACATACAAAAGTGTAGGTACTCTATGTAGCAACTATGCAGCAAGTCAATTACACTTACTCTTATTCAACTTGTACCCTTGCCATTTGTAGCCTTCGGAAATCATCATCAATCATCTGCCCAATGTGACACTGCTCCAGGGGCTTAGTTAGTATTATCTGGGCAAACATTAGCTGACTGAAGCAAGCGTGCTAAAACTTTAAACTGTATGGCTACAATTCACATCATAGCTATTGTGTCTCGTTATGTGCCTGTGAAAAAATGCCCTTCTCCTCTCTGCCCCTAAGGTTTGAGGGTCTCTTTCTCTCTCACTCTGCTATGATCATCTGCATGGGGCATGAAATTGTGCCTCGCGCAGAATGTAAACCCAGTTTTTGCTTTTAGTGCAATAATAATTACGCTGAGACTCGGGGAACATTTTGTACAATCTCAGTGAGTTGTCACTAATGGCAGATGTAGGGACCAAACCGGATACTCCTGTAGTATTGTCAGTACAACAGTACACCTGGTCAATTTAGCACCAATATGACATCTAATATGGGAATATTAGATGGTAGGTGTTTGGTTAACAGTGTTTAACCAAACTAAAGCTTGCATACTGTTGGGATGATATGTGATGTGTTATTTCCTATGGTGCTTTTTTTTGACGTTTTTTTAAACTCTTGCCTTGGGAAGAGACTTCATAACACACGGTTCAAATCTGTTTTCTGTGTAGAGCTTCTCCTGATACAGGAAGTTAAATGATTAAATTGAATCTTAGGACTTCATTAATAGTTAACGGACTACAAGCAGGAGCTTTTATTTTGTTTGTCACCATGGACACCGTTTGCTTGTTGTGAGTTTCCCCCAGCAGGCTGTTCTGCAATTTCTTAATGCTCTAATGACCAGCACACAACAAAATAGGTCAGAGCCCCTTGTGTCTTTTTGAGTTTGCAGCCTCACCAGCTCTGTGATACTGCAAGTGGAATGATACCTCTCGGGCTCTCACCTGCCAAGGCCTGTTATTCAACACACCTGACAACTGGTCCATTGACTATATTTCCTCTTTACTATGAAGCAGAGCGCAGTGGTTGTCCACTCTTCAGGAGTTAAACTGCACTACTGTAGTCCTGCTACCTCATCCAATAAAGCACAGACACATAAATCTGAACTGGATCCAACACTAGAGGTTCTGCAGCTGACATCCCGCCCTGTTTTGACACTGTGCTTTTCCTTCACTGCAGGTTTATAATCAAGATTCTCAATAAATGAACAAACTTTTTCACTGGAAAACAACCTCATACATCCATATAGTGTTGGAGTGTTATTATCGGTCTTCTTGTTGTAAAACTGCTTGCATGGGACTCCTTTAATTCTATGAATTAAGCTTTTCATACATGACAGGTCTGGTCCTGTTGTCCTTTTGTCTCTGTCTGTCTGTTCTTCTAAAGACCAGACTAATTCACCAGGAATGCATAGTTTTCCCATAGCCCCCACTGCAAATCTTTTGGATTTGAGATGTTACGCTGGAGACAGGCGATTATGCTAAGAACCTTATACAGCATAGTGCACACACAAACATATTGCCAGCTGCATGCTCAGAAATGCAAACACGTATAGGATACATGCATGCATATGCATTCATCTTATTATTGTTCCTAGCAATTCAGTTTTTCTTTCGCCAGCGGCATTATTTAGGAGTCAGATTAAGGGCTAAAACTGTACATTTGTAAGAGGAGATGCGCCCAATACCATTCAGAGCTGTAATTTTGTCCATGCTAGCTGCTGACTTCATTGTGTGCGAGTCATTACAGAGGCTCTTTAAGGAAACAGGACTCCCTGGCTCTTTTCAGCTCACACAAGGACATGATTGTGCCCCGAGGCTGTAGCTAACTGACTGACAGAGACTTTTTCCAGGTAAAAAGCATCAGATTGTCTTTCACACCTTGTTACAGCTGCGGGAATGCATTAGGATACAGACTGCTGGACAGAAACAGGAACATGAACAAGAACACACTCTGTAGCACACACCCATTGCTTTCAATTGTAGAGGAATTCGTACACATTGGCTACAAATTCAAAAACATAGTTATTGATTATTAGACACTATACCTAAAGTATATTAATAGCACATAACATAGCCCTGCCCTTGACTTAAAGACATTTGTCATCAGTAGTCGGGCAGAAATGAGAGCTTTGCAGCAGAGAAGTTTGCTTGTAGTACCCTCTCATAAAGGAAAGCATACTCTGTCATTATGATCAGAACTATCCAAAGAAAACCATGGGAGACCAGACCCTAGGCTAGGACTGCCACACACACGCACACACACATACACACAATCCAATCTCAGCCCGGCCCTTAATGGTCTGTTTAAACAGTTTTTTTTTAAACTCAGGAAGCTACAGTTTTGTCTCCAGCTTGATGAAGAAGCTTTTTGCTTCAAAGCAAAGCACAAAAACTAATGCACGTAGCCACAGGTAAACACACACACAGTGGCTTACACACATACACATTCATGTTCATATAAAAATGGAAAAAGAGATGCAGACATACTACACACACACGTGGACCCACTCTCGCACACTGAGGCCTACTGGGTCAGCCAGGGAGACAATGCATGAGACTGGAGGCGCTGAGACAGTGTCTTTGTTGGAGTCCTGTAATCTCTTCACTGAGGGTCACATTCTTTGTTCAGCACGAGAAAGAGCCTCAAATACAGCCTTCTTACTGATGCCCTAAGGGTATGTGTGTGTGTGTGTGTGTGTGTGTGTGTGTGTGTGTGTGTGTGTGTGTGTGTGTGTGTATTTGTGCTGCCACAGTCTGAGAGCGGGTGAAAAAAAAAAAAGGAGGCGGAAGTAGAGAGAGGCATTTTCTGAGAAAGTATGATGAACTGACGGAGGAATGCGGTGCCCTGCATGTTTGGGCAGGGGGATGAAGGGGGCCAAAGCATCCGGGGTGTCTGATGAGAGACGGTCGTCCCTGAACGCACGTGGGGTGAACTCTCTGGCATGTGCTTACATCACAAACGCCATCAGCTGACCCTGCATGCCTCAAGAAGTCAAACCGACTCACTGTATGCCGTTAATGAGATTTCCTGATGATATATCAGGGTGAGGTCAACAAGGCCCTATCGCATTTCACTTCACTTTCATGTCAAACCAGCCCGTTTCTCCCAAACAAGTCTGAATAGTTACGGTAAATCAAAACCATCGAAAATAATTGCGCTATCCCTTTTTATTGAATCATTTTGGTTTTGGTTTAGGCATAATCTAACTTCATTAGAAACAACTCTAAGTGTGTGTGTGTGTGTGTGTGTGTGTGTGTGTGTGTGTGTGTTTGATTTCACGGCCCGGGCCTTCACCCCTGCATCCCTAGGGAGGAGTTAACATCTGTCCCCGTTGGGGGGTTGGACAGCCGTGCCTCACCTCTTTGTGTTTGGGTTGAGGGGGAAGACCATCTGCTTGTGCTCACACTGACAATAACATCACTCTGCGCAGATTTCCTGTACACACATGGACAAACAGTCACTTCCGATTCTATGCTCGACGGTGATTATGAAGACATTACGTAAAAGCCGGTCTCTTGATATGCTAAATTGTGTGTGTGTGTGTGTGTGTGTGTGTGCTCACATACAGCATGTTTGCATAGTTACTTGTGTGTTTTTCTTGGCACTGGTGGGTTAGGCCTCAAATTATCTTCCTACACACATTTTTTCCTGTTCTACAGTCAAATCCTGACACATTTACTGTTATGTTTTTTTTCTGCTCAGTAAGGACTGAACACGTACATAGATCTATCACCTGCTGCGTCATTAGCCCGCCTGCTGAGCAGCATATGTGTATGTGTGCTTCATCATTTGCTATCCCTGATATTTTCAGCCTCTCTTAAAGCTGAAGCACGTTAGTTTACATTAATGCAGCAGCCAAACAACACAGTTTCACGTGAGCTGTATGTTTGTGTCTTATCAGGCCCAGCACAGAGATGCTTTCGTCCAGGAGCGTTACGGCCAGTATGACCTCAGCGATCCATTCCTGGCCCTGCAGCGGGACAACGAGTCTGAGGAGCGTCAAAACACCCTCACGCAGCCTCACGCGCACCTGCAGGGCCGAGCGGTGGGCCCTAACCCTCTGGCTGTGCTTAAACTGGTCATGGCTCACTGCAAGAGAATGCAGGAGAGGATGATGGGACAGTTGGCTGCTGCGGAGAGCAGACACAGGAGGGTAAGAGGCAGTACGCGTTCATATACAGTCGTGAACACACATTCAGGGAGTTCTCCAGCTGACCCATCTCAGATTTTGCATGTCAAGATGATCCTGCAACCACCTGGGTACCCAGCCAGAGTTAGACTAGGGCTCACATTTGTGTATCAGGTAGTAGACTTGGCTTGCCGGAGTCAGCCAGACAGACAGAAGCCACACCCAGGGGTGACATGGAGCTTTACCGCAGCGCAGTTCAAGTTTATGGGAGGCATAAATAATCTAGCTCTAGCCCAACAGAGCTGATGAAACAGAGAAACCGTTGTAATAAAGAAGAGGCTCTGCAATATAGGATGATTAGTCAAGGGACAAGTTTAATAGCAGGACTACTATTGGTGCAGAAAACATCTAATAAGACAAATAAATCAAAGGAAGTTGTTTTGAGAGTGATGTCACATTCACACACTGAATCCTGAAATAAGAAACCTGTCTACATGTCATGTCATACAATTGTTTCATTGGTCTATGTGTCTGATAGATGATAGCTGATCTGGAGGAGGAGAAGCGACGGCACGCTCAGGACTCTGCACACAGCGACGACTTCGCCTTCATGCTGCAGACAGAAAGGGACAAACTGCTGCAACAGGTATAACCGACACGCGAAAGATCCAACACGGACGTGCACCGTTACACCGCATTCGTATGCGTGTTTTTCTGCTTCCCTTTCCCTCCCTCTGCTCCTCCTCTTCCCCTCTCCTCTGCCTGTCCGTGCGGCGAAAGGTAGCTGCGATTTAAAACGCAGCGACTGATCAGGGAAGCGTCGGCGATCCCATTGTGTAACTCGGTAGGGTGGAGAGGGCTTGCCCTGTTAAAGTACAGACACTTACAGGCACAGTACGCACAAGCACAGGGCTGTTCCATAGGAAACCGAGGGGGGAAGAGGCCATTGTTTAGCTGTCCAGAAGCCGTGGGGCTTTATGGCCCCAGGAAACATGAGATAATAGATGTCCATGTCTAATGCAAGGTCAGCTCACGCGCACGCACTGTGAGCACACAATCAGCCACTACACAGACTTCACCCAAGGGCCTTATGTAAGAAAGAGTTCCTGCGTGTCTCCCAGTCTTCCTCAGGCTTTCCTGTCTCTGTTGTTTTTTTTTGTGTCCACTAATCATATACACTAGATTGTAATTCATCACCTCCCATTTCCCTCTGTTACTCATCAAAGCTTTTCAAAAAGTCAGAGTCAGCCTCCGATAACCTCACGGGAAACTGAGCTTTCCATAAACATGCCCCGCAAGCAAGTAATTCTTTAAAAAAAGGCAGAGTATGGAGCACGGAGTGAACCGCTGAATCTGAAACAACGCAACAACGTCCTTCACCCCTTTTCCTCGTCATTCCGTGTGATTTGAGTAGACCCCGTTCGGACGTGGCTTTCCAGACAATATGTGGATCGAGAGAGACAAGAGAGCTGGGAGGGAAACAGGAAGTCGTTACTTACAAAGGATGTCAGCCATTTTGAAATTGAATGCCCCATTTTTCTATGCTTTGGGTCTGTTTTATAAAATCTAAAAAAAAGCGATTTAAATGAAGTCACTACAACCTGGATCAGAATGTTATTGGCATGTAATGGAAGAATGTAAAACGCAATCTTTACAGTAGGCCTAGAACAGACAGAAATAAGGTCCATTTGAACATTTGTATACATACACTGTCTGTTGCTGTCACCCCATAGTACATACTTGTGATAGGTTTGGTACAACATACATATCCAATGTTTAATACTGAGAAATTCCTTTGGCATAGAACAATTGGATTTTCAATATAAGGGGAAGTTTCTCATCCGATCCTGGTTTGATGTAACAAAGCAGTGTTCTTTTGCCTCCTTGTGGTCAAATTTGGAACAGCTCCCTTATGCCGACTCTTTTATCTCTCTCCCTCCTTATCCAGTTGGAAGTGGAGCACGCAACAGTGCAGAGGTTAGAGAAGGAGCAAGCGCAAGCGGTGAGCAAAGTGGAGGAGTCACTGTCCCAGCAGCAGCAGCTCACCTCAACCCTATCCACCGAGCTCCAGAAAGCCAACAGCCTGGCGCAGGAGGAGGCTCAGAAGGTCTCCCAACTTCGCACCTTGCTTCAAGAGGAGACCAGTGCCCTGGAGAAGCTCCGAGGGGTTCTCGATGATGAGAAGAGCAGGGCAGCGCAGCTGGAGGCCAGGTCTGAGAGGCAGCTGGCTGAGTTTGACACAGAGCGAGAGCAGATGAAAGCCAGGATCAGCAAAGAGGAGGAGAGGAGTAGGGAACTTGAGAGACAGCTGGAGGAGCTGAGGAAGAGGTTGGCTGAAACGGGAGGATGTAGGGAAGAGGCGAAGGAGGCCTCGACAGAGGTGAAAGAGTCGCTTCCCAAGATGATGGTGGTGTCCACCTCTGTTCAGACTGAGCCCGATGGAAAGGTTACTGTCACTCCTAAATCCACCTCACTGTCAAAGGTCAATGGCTATCACGCGCATAAAGAGACAGAACCGACACAGGAAGGGAGAGGAGCAGAAAATGCAGGGGTGGTAGACAATGGGGGAGGAGCGCTTTTGCATTCCCCTCATCCTCATCCTCACCCTCACTCTCCCTCCAGCACAGCCTCCTCTTCCCTCTCCTCTTCTCCCATTTCCTCTCCTGTTCTTGCAAAGCGCCTGGGCAGTCCAGGCTTCCATCCGTCCTCCTACCAGGCCGGAGTCAACCAACGATTCCAGGCCGCCAGGCACAAGTTCCAGAGCCAGGCTGAGCTGGAGCAGCAGCACGGCGGCCCCTTGTCCCCTAGGGACCTCTCCCCCACCACCTCCTCCATCCCTCCCCCACCAGAGCACAGCACAGCCAAGCAGCTGGCCCGCAACACTGTCACTCAGGTGCTGTCCCGCTTCACCAGCCAGCAGGCCGGCGTCAAACTGGCGCCTATCAGCAGCTCCCCATTTGGTACAGACTACCGCAACGTAGCAGCTTCCCCTCCTGGTGGCAGGTCACCTTCTTCAGGGCCTCTGTCTCCAGGCATACGCTCCCCCCTCACTCCTCGCTCAGAGAGGACCCACCCGCCTCCGATCCCTCCCAAGAAGCCTGGCATGAGTCCAACTCCAGGCTCCCCAAGTCACTCTGCTCGGACCAGCCTTTTCCCAGAGCTGACAGGGAACTGTGGACACGGCAACAGTGGGCAGGAGGGAGCAAAGGAGCCAGACCTGGTTTTATCCTCTGGCAGCTAACTAAATGAGTCAGGCCTTAATCAACTATTACTGTAATATTTGTCTTTGCCAAACCCATTTCACAGCACTCATAATCAGTAGTATGACACTTCAGAGCTGGACTGGTTTAAACAGATACATGTAGGAGTTTGTTGCACCCCCTACCTCTACACCACAACCTGAGAAACAATCAGAAAAGAACTATTTGAAATAAAATATAGTATATTACGGATTTTTTAAATTGATTTAATATTTCTATTTACATTCCTGTCTGTACTCCTTTATATAGAACTTTTGTAAGTTTGCAGTTTTACAATGTTATTATTATGTTATTTTCCACTTATTTACCACCCTTTATTAAGGGTGTTTAGAAACCACATATATAGAGAGAGAGACCAAGCTAAAGACCTGTTTTGAAGCAAGAAACATTAACAAGGTTCCACAGTACAACACAACACATTTCTTTTCCCTAATGTTCAAATTACCAGTCCTAGAATAAAAAAAGACACCTTTAGTCAGAAGCAAACCTGTAAAGCAAATAGAAGGGCTAAAACAAATGGATGTAGAGTATAGCAACTGTGTAGCTATCACCGTTTCACTATAAACTAGTGAGTAGTTTTTCAATGTTTTTCCAATGAATTCTTATGCAGTTTGAGTGGAGATGAAAACAATATCATACGATGTAAATAGTTAAATAATAGAATTCACAGTTGATTCTCTATGAATGAATAACTTCACATGCATGTGCTTTTTCTTTTTTTTTTTTTTCATTACCCTTGTCGCAAATACACTGAATCTTATCTTGAAAAGGGAGAGCACACTTTGTACTACATTACTGTAAGATAGATACTTTATGCCTATAATTTCAGATATTTTGTTCAGGGAAGGTTAATTCATCCGATCCAAGAAGGATTATGTAACAACCCTTTGGGATATTCCATTGATGAATATAATGGGAGTCAAGGTTTGAATCATGCTACTGTAACTTTTACTTCTAGAGAATCTGTCAGAATTTTGACTTATATCATGTCTTGTCCGAATAGTAAAACACATCAGATGTTTGTTTACCATGTTTTTTTTTTTTTTTACACTTTATGGCTTTAAAACCAAGAATTGATTGAGAGCAATTGTGATTTTAGCCAATCATGAAATCTATGAAATCTAGATTTCAACACCATTTGTCTGCAAGGGGCAATGTCCTTCAGCTGTCTCTAGTAAATATGCATATCATGAACACCTGCAACTTCTAGTCCTGTTTTAAATAAACTGCCCATGCCTTAAAGCTTAAAATGTGTCAAAGTTTTCTATCCAAACTGTTTCAGTCTGACGTTTTTTGAATCTTGATCGACAGGCTGTGTGAAGATTTGTGTGTGCATGGAAAATAACAATGTAGTCAAGATGTTCAATCCATTTATTTGTACAACAGAATGGGGCAGTACAGTCTTGAACTTTATAACTGATCGGCACACAGTTGTAGTATAGTGTGAGGGTTGAACACTGCACATAGTATAGCTAACAAGTAACTGATCCAGAGTCAGCCTACTAAGAAGTCATGTAACACATACAGTATGATGTGGCCTTACAGAAGTCATGTAACATAGTATATGATCTTGCCTTACATGGCAACTGCTTTGCGTTCAATTGGCATCGACCAATACACAAACACTATGTTACAGTTAGGAGTGCAATATTCTAAGACTCCAACAAAAACCAGCGTATTAAAATAGAAATTTGCATACATGGGTGGGAGGATGGAGTCCTTTACCATAGGAAAGAGATTTTGGCAAATAAATCTTGGTTAATATGAGTATGTTTTCCTTTCAAAAAGGAAAAGCTGTACAGCATTGGAGGTGGTGTTGCCAAAGTAAGAGAACAGAGAATGCATTATAGATGCAGCAGCGTAGAAGTTGCTTTATCTTATTTCAGTCATCATAGCTTGCATGGGTGGAGACACATACGCCAGTGGAGCACAACGAAAACAGGTAAACATTCCCTCAGCCCTGACAGACACCGACAGACATAAATGTGTACAGTGCAGCGACAGAGCTATGCTGAGGATCATGCTCACTGTTAACTACGAGTATAAATACTGTCAATTTCACTCGAAATGTATAACTAAGTTGTCAGTTCAGCAATACTACTGCATAAGCTTGGTATTAGCTAAAATGTTAGGTGACTGCTATTTAGTTTCCTGTCAATGTCCCGATGTTACTGATGCATCTGCACCACTGCACATGACAACAACAATGAAATGATGAAAACTTTCACAAAATTCATATTTTCCTGTCCAAAACCAAACCCTGATTTGTGTGCTTAATTTCTCTCGTCAGCTGCCTTGGTTCTTTTCCTGTGTGCTGAGACCTTTACTGTGACGTCATCACAGCTCTGCATCAATTTGACTATTAAAAAAAGGAAAAATAACATATTGTGACTCCTGATGCCTGAATCTAGGGAGGTTTAGGGTCTTCGTTAGACAGCCAAAGGAAGATTTACTTCTTTAATGTAACAGTCCTGAGCACAGCCCTGCACACTGACCCAACACAATTCTTTAACAACACACACCCAGAAGTAACCATTTTCACCAAACCGCGATTATCTCCGTAACTGCAACCTTACAGCAGATGGATCTGTGCCTAACAGTCTGCAAATCTTCAGTTATTATTTTTTTTTATTTGTTTGTTTGTTTTTTTTATATTAATTCCTTGCCCCATACTGATATAGTTTTGCTTTGGTTAGTCCTTGCGCATGTGGGTTGTGGGCCCAGTGGAGAGTGTGTCTCCCTGGTCAGTCCCTGACCTTCCACTAGGCGTTCTGCATCTCCTTGCCAATTTTGTAACTTAGGATCTTATTCCAGTCGATCTTAGTGCGTGTGACAGGCAGCTGGCGACGGAGGGCCTTAAAGGTGGTGTCAGACATGGTCTGGTAGTTCTCACTGATTGCAGTCTGAGGGCAAAAGTGGAAGGAAATCAATATCAAGTATGATATTTTTACATTTCTCTATTATTAAAAGTTTCTTCGGGTATGTAGCAGCTCAGACGTTAGTATATACAAGGTGTCGTCAATAATAGGCAGCTTACCTGGTAGTCATTTTCTGCACTCTCAATAATGTCAACAAATTCCTTGGCTGTCTGGGTTTCACTCTGTTTCAAAAACACACATATAATCATCAGCTTTTCTGAACAGAGATGAATGACGTCCTCATGCCCAAGCTGACACAGACACAGAAATTAAGGTTCAAGCCACCGTTGAATGATTTGTGCTTATGTATAACATATACTTACAGTCACTGGTATTGATTCTTCTACCTCCTTATGGCTAACCAGCTGCACGTTCCCATCTTCATAATAGTGCACCTGGAGACAGAAGCACTTCATTAGTAAGATCACGTTCTCTCTTTTTTAAACTCTTCCTCCATGGTTTTCTATCATTAGGACATATGAGTGCACTGAATTCAGCTCACCTGGATTTTCAACACTCCAACCACCTGAGCAGTGGACTGACCGATGGTAAGCTTCCACTCGGACCTACAGCGACCATTCCTGTGTT
Source organism: Nibea coibor (assembly GCA_023373845.1). Lineage (NCBI taxonomy): Eukaryota > Metazoa > Chordata > Actinopteri > Sciaenidae > Nibea > Nibea coibor. The sequence continues at coordinate 15,817,704 of CM041717.1, read as the reverse complement.
CGAGAAATGAGAAAGAAGGAACGCCTACATTACAATCACATGGTAGCACGAGAGAGACAAAATATTTCACTTTCACCACAAAAGTGTACACAAACTGTTTTACGATTGGGACAAAGCAATACTATAAAAATAAAAAACTTATCACATATACACTCAGGATTCAGGATTTAAAAGGCTGTTTGCACGGAGGTCAGCATACCAGAAGTTTTTGGGTTGAAATTGATGTCCTTCGATACAGGCTATGATTGTTTGCTGACCATCAACTGTTTTCCCATACACCTGCAACACAAACACAGTGTGCGTAAGTATGGATAAAATGTCATCTATGTTGCTTAGATAATTATATTGTGACTATTATTTGTGCAAATTACAGTGGAGACTCCAGTAGGGTAGTGCTCTTTGACGTAGGCACTAAGGGAAGTATCACAAGCATCTCTCCAGCTTTTCAGAGCCGTCTCTCCTTCATATGGCTGTATGTCGCTCACTTCTTTTCTTAGGTGGTCAAAGCGGAACGACAAACGGTTACGGGGGTCCAGGAAACGTCCCTGACCCAAGTCACCATGTTCTGTGATCAGGACCTGTTAAAAAAAAAAAAAGAGGGAGGAAAGGTTGAAAAAGTCTGGCTTTGACACTGGCTCTCCTGAAAATAAATCGGGAAGGCTTAAAGATGAAACATACCGGCTCATCGTAGCCCTCTAGTTTGGCAGGAGTAAACTGATCCATGTTGTACTGGGCAAATGAGCTGGACAAAAGAACAGTAGGCATTCTTATTAGGACACCAAAATGCTTTCAACAAATGTTTTTTGAGCAGCCTGATAACATACCACAATTTGCAAATATATCCCATTGGGAGGCTCAGTTTTTTTTTAACTGTGTAAATTATGAATATTTGAGTTGATGACATTTGTCTGAAGTGAGTGTTACTTACTGTGATGCCCCCTCCCTGAGGAGGTTGTCATTGTTGAGAAGAAGGCGCACATCTGGCAAGACAAAAAATAACCACCGTTTGTGTAATGCTCTCGTATCAAAAACAATTTAGAGAAGCAAATCATATTGTACGTCCTGTTATCGTAGGCATCCCGTCACCATCAGATACTTACCATTGAAGACCTCATTGAACTCTCCCGGAGGGGCATGAGTCACAAAGTTGGCCGCAATGCGGACCTATGGAGGCAAATTCAATGTGACCAATTAATTCAGCGATCATGATAATGTGACTTCAATCAGGACACAAAGAGACACCACAGACATGTTATTTTGTCTGTAATTTGGCATCCAGTTATGGCCTTACTATATTGCCATCGGTGATACACATTTTCAGTTTAATACACAATAACAGTGAGCCCTTTTCCTATGATACACCTGTCATGCTTAAATAGGAACAGCTACAGCATCTGGATTTCAAAACTGCACAAATGGCAAGCATGTTTTACGAAATCATTAATAAATGTCAGAGTATAATTGACATACTTTAAAGACTTGGAGGTAAACAGAATAATAAACATTTAGAAATTATACGGAGGGCATAAATCTACTTTATGAAGACAGGATGGACACTTCATTAGAAACGCCTTGTCTAGCCTATGTGTCATGTCTCCATAAAAACCCTGCCATCATCTTGCCCTCAATTTTACGGTTGACCGTCAAATGTCGCCACTCTTTTTTTTTTCTTCCCTCAAGCTCTGCTACCACCCTGTAATGTCCAGATAACTGTATGGTAGGCTACACGGGACTGTACAAAGACTGCAGCTTGTTACATGCAATAACTTGAGCTTCGCTTCACGCTGGTAATGTGTCCAGCTGCCGCTGGTATTACGAGGGTGTCACTATCAGGCTCCATCTAAACTGTAGGCACACATATCCTGATCTCAAGCCATGTGAGGCTGACAAGTATTTGAGCTGCAACTGAATCTGTTTGACCCAGAAATCCAGAGCAATGTAACGTTAGCCGCTAATGTTAGCCGCCGTTATATGGGGAGGGATATGTAGCCCACACTGTAATTATTACAGACCGCCGCTGTAATTACAAAACGACTTTTAGAAATTGGCGTCGGTTCTTCTAACTCGGTTAATCTAGGCACAACTACCAAAAAGTTTTCGGTGCAAGTGTCCAGTGGTCTAACCACTCTATCGCCGTTTGATTTCGCCGCTAGCCAACTACAAGCCCGGACTAGCGTTAGCTAGTTAGCCAGTGGTAGCTTCAAAACACAAGTTTGTCATTTCCACCCGCGACCAAAAACTAGCATTCCCCATCCAAAACCTAACCGTTAATTCTCCTGAACACGTATCGTGTAACCCCCTACGAAACAGATAAACTGCCGTTGAGCAAAAAAATAGTCTGCAAACCTTCTCTTCGTCTGACAGCTGCTCCTCAAAGTCAGCCATCTTGGCTCTTTGTGACCCCACCTACCCCAGCTGACTGACAGAAACAGTGCGGCGGTTGTCATTCACATGCGAGAAATTGGATGAGTTAGTGACTACAAGGTGAGTTTAAAACGTGTCCCGTCGAAATATGTGTTTGAAGCGTGCTTTGGGAGAGAATGTCACACGCTGAAATCAATGACTTTGAATAAGCACAACGAGGAATAGCTTGTTATCGTGATTTTCAACGCAAGAGGGCGGTAAAGGTTCCGTTATTTTTTTTATTTTTTGTCTGCAGCTTCCGGTTGGGTGTAACAGGAGCCTACAAAATAAAAGCTGTGTACGTTACCCCTGTGAATAAACTACTCTCTTTTGGTGGACATTGTACCAATATGTCCCAAGTTGTAGATTAGCTGCGCTATGCGATATATTTATCCTTATTAACGCCGTTATTTTTATTCACTGTGGAATTAAAAAAAAAAAAATCAACCAAGTTTATTCTTAAAGTTGAAACAGGAAGTGGTAATAGGTGATTCTTTTATTTTTTTTGGCTAGCTTTGTGTTGGTTTACTATGGCTGCATTATAAGAGCACACACTCCATTGTGCTTCTAACGGCTTGGTATTTGCAGACTAGCGACACTCATCATCCCTGTCATGGAGACACAGGTATGATTAGCCTAGACTTAGCTAACTGGCTACTTGCTCTTTCCATCTTGTCATATAACAACCACTACAAAAATATATCACAAGTGTATATCTGTTGTTAGTTACGCTGTCATTATCTTTGGTAATAACTCAAATTAACGTTTTAACGTTCGCCAGCTTTTTAGTCAAGCTAGCAGACAGAGACGGGTCCGTCTTGTTTGCTAACAGCTGCCACAGGAAGTTCCTGCTTATCCGTCAAACGTGGAGGGGAATAAATAAATGAGCTTCTCCGCTTGTTTGCTTTGTTAATCGAGCACCAATCGCCTGCTTTATTTATATAAGAGGATGACATGAGCTGACTTCTGCTTCTGTTAGTGAACTGTGTGAACTTCGGAACAAACTTGTCTACATACAAGTGCGTGTATGCTGGCTAGCTCCCTAGCTAAGAAATGAATAGGGCATTGTTCACTGTTGGACAGTTTGTATCATTGAGACGAAGTGTGAGTTATTCTGCTGCGTGTCGTCAGGTGATGACCAACCCTGAGGAAATAGCCAGGCTGTACAGGGAGCTCAGCCTCTTCCCTTCCCTGAGCAGAGCAGATCTGGGACCTGTGGTTACCTCTCAGTATGGAGGCAAATACAGCAACATCTACACAGGTAGAACGGGGTCTGTGCCATTGTAAAACTGTCAGACGTGTGTGTTTGTTTATTGACATTGATGGCATTTTGTTTGCTTTCTCCCGCAGAATGGAGCCAGCGTGACCTGGAGAGGAATGAAAATGTCAAGTTTTGCCGGCAGTACATCGTATTCCACGATGACAAATCGGTGGTCTACTCTGGAGCCTCGGGAAACTGCACCGAGATCAAAGGAGAGTATGTAAATCATTTGTTATTTTTAATCTGGAGCCAGTGTGAAGATGTTCCCATAGATGTAATGTTGTTTTGTCTTTGTGTCTCTCCTGACAGGTTGCTGAGTAAAGATTCTCCTTCTGGTGAAATGAAGGCTGTTGTCAGAGAGTGCACAATCAAAGGAGAGGACAAACAGTTTCTGGAGGTGTGTGGCTGTCCGTCTGGCTCAGACTCAGCATCGAGTCTTTCACCCACCCTTTATTCCACTTTAAATTTTTATTATCCCCTGGATGGCACTTGTCTGTATTTCCGCTCTGCTATATTTTCGCCTGTGTTTAAAGCTTTATTGCACTGACTTTGAACCTGATATCTTTGACCTCCTTTTACATCTTGTTTTAATGGTTTTGGATGATCGGATTGTAATGAAATAGTGACACGTTGAGCACAGTTTGTGATCCGATCAACCAAACCATCTCCAGAGGTGATCAGGGATGCATTGTGAACACATTGAGCTGATACGGATATTTGCTTTTATCTATTCAAATTTAGAGAGCAAGCATGGAAGAAAGCAAAAAGAAAGAAAAAGACATGCCTATACTGATTATAGCTTTATTCTGTGCCATGAAAGTGGTAAAAGATGTGTTATTCAAGAGACTTGAATGAAAAATGAAAGCAAACTAATGATACGCAGTATGAAATAACAGTGTGCATTGCATCTATCTGTGCAGCTGATCAACAAGGCATAGAATTTCTCAAACCAGGGTAGCCTACATACTAGTACAGCAACACACCAGGACAAACTGACAATGTTTTTGTACAAAGAAACATTTTCTTTTAAAGGGAGTGTGTGGCTAATATGTTGCCATCTCAGATTACTCGTGCAGGTTCTGCTCTGGAGATATGAGCTCAGTGCGAACAAAAACGCCTTTAAAATTTTGTAAATACAAAGATTATTTATTATTATGTGATACAGATAAAGATAGAATTTTAATATCATGTGTAAATAGGATGTTTGACTTCTCTCCTCTCCGTCCTCTTTGTGACTCTTCAGATCTGGTCTAAAAACATCAAGATGAAGAGCATCAATCTAACCGCTTTAAAGAAGCATGGAAAGGTCTTTGAAGACGGTGAGTCAGCTGCACTTGTCACTGCTCAATCAGCTTTTTTTTCTGCTTTTTTGCGATTTCTTTGAAACTTTGCCATTACATGTGCCAGTTCATGTGTTAATCACACTGTGTTTTGCATCCATAGAGCAGTTTGGCTGCTTGGTCTGGTCCCACTCTGAGACCCATCTCTTGTATGTGGCTGAAAGGAAGAGACCTAAGGCAGAGTCCTTCTTTCAGGTCTGTCAATATACTGTATCTGAGTGTGAATTATCATTGAATTACATAGGGCAGCTCTCTGCTCTCTAAAGATCCCCTATGTCATTGTTTCAAATTAAACTTCTGCGTGTCTCTATTTTGCAATATTCATTGCGAGTCAGACTCGCAATGGAACCTGGGTACATGAAATAAACAAAGTCAGAACACACACACAGGTAGATGATCAGATCTGAGTGAACGGTTCCGTTTTCCCAAAAGATGAACCTCTCTTCTGCACGCCAGTGTGTGCTTTTTTTTTTTTGCTGGCACTTCTGTGTTGCAGATGGTGTGGAAATGGACCGCTCCCACTCAAATGAATGTAAAAAATTTTTGCCGGAGCGCTGGCTCCAGCCTTAGGGTTGTGTGCAGTACTGCCCAGAACATAGCAAAGTGCTTCTAAGTAGTTAAAAGCAGTTAACATATTTAAGATTGAAATATATACTGAATCATACAAAATGATGCAGTGGTGCACGAGTGGCTTCAACGCTCCAAACAAACTCACCAAACTGGAAGAACAACAACGGAAGTGTTGCACGTCATTGAAAGGAAGTTTATCGCTCATCATCATAATTGCAAATAGTTTGTTTTTGAATGCATCCCAGCTGGTTTTTTTCATTGCCTTGACAACACAGGTTGGGAGTTGGCCGTAAGAGCAAGAAAGAAAGTTTTCTAACTTGTTGTTCTGTGTGTCATCTTCTGTTTGTAGACTGAGTCACCAGAGTTGTCTTCTATTGGGGACGAGGAGGAGACTATGAGAGTGGAAAAAAAGGAGTCCGTAAAAGTGAATGCAGTTTCTTATTAATTAATACTTTTAAAACACAAAAGATTTTCACCATTCAAAGGTTTGAATCAACATTCATAGGCTTAAGTTGTAGTGTTTATGCTCTTTTTTTTTTTTTTATCCCTGCAGGGGGAGCAGTTTGCCTTCCATGAGGACTGGGGTGAGGCACTGGTCAATAAGAGCTGCCCAGTGCTTTGCGTTTTGGACATAGAGGGTGACAACGTCTCTGTGTTGGAGGGAGTGCCTGAAAATATCTCACCTGGGCAGGTTTGTGCAATGATGCATGTTTTTTTTTGTGCACCTCTGGTATGCTCCTACCCTTTTACTCTTGTTGTTCCTGTCTCTGCAGGCATTCTGGGCTCCAGGTGACACAGGTGTGGTGTTTGTTGGCTGGTGGCATGAGCCTTTCAGACTAGGCCTCAAGTACTGCCCCAACAGGAGGTGATTACTATTCACACTGACCAAGGAGAAGAGAATTAAAGCTTGATATACATTTTCTTAGTAAGGCTCCTTGGCTAATACCTATGCTTCCTTTTTTATCAGGTCATCTTTGTTCTATGTGGATCTTATGGGTGGGAAATGTGGTAAGTATGAATATATGAGTGCGGGTCCTCTTTTATTTAGATATGTAGTACCTTTTTCATAGACCTGATAGGTCTGGTACATACGGATCTAAACATGACAAATTTTAAGCATGACTTGATCGCTTGAATTCAGTGAGTGTTACTACTGCATATGCTCAAATGTGTTTGTATTTTCTTTGCGTCCCTCAGAGCAGCTGTCATCAGGCACCAGTGCAGTGTGCTCTCCCAGACTGAGCCCAGATCAGTGTCGGATTGTCTACCTAGAGTGTTCTGTCTATGGACCACACATGCAGTGCAGCAGGATCTGTATGGTAAGACAGGATGGAGCCTCTTTTCCACAAGTGCACTGTGCTCTCTGGAAAGAATAGCTACGACTGGATGTTTCTGCACACGATGCACCGCCTAGTGGTTTAGAGATGTGACAAAGCAGAAATGAATTTATGTGTTAATAAATACACCTGTTTTCATATGCTTTCCTCTGTGCTTGCATGATTTATTTCTAGTATGACTGGTATACTAAGAAGACTTCAGTGGTGGTGGATGTGGTGAATCGACCCAGAGAGGGTAAGGAATTCTTGGTGGTCGCATCACTTCACCCTTTTTTCGCTATGTACCAAGCTCCTAATTGTGTCTGACTTTTACAGATGGCTTTACTGGTATCTACAGCTCTCAGCTGTCCCCTCAGTGCTGGTCAGCTGACAGTCAGCGTATTATTGTTGCCTGTCCTCAGCGCAGCCGCAAGGTACAGTCACCTTCTGGGAAATTATTATGACAGAAATACACAATATGGCTTGCCATTTTTCATCGTAAATACACTCATTGCACAGAAAGTATTTAGACTGAGAACCAACTGAAAAGTTGTTACTGTCCCTCTTGAAGGATCTGTTGATGGTGGATATAAGCAGTGGAAGCATCACCTCTCTAACTTCAAGTGAGTTACTAAATCCATTTGTCAGCTTTGGTGTGAACTCATGCTCAGATCTAGACTATTTTGTTCACTGATTTATTTATTTATTTATTTATTTTTTTTTGGTGTTGACCGTCTCTAATGGCTAATTTGCTCCCCATGTCAGTGTTTTGGAACTTGGAGTCTAATTATGTCTTTATCTTTTTCTGTAGAGTCCGATGTTGGTAACTGGTGTCTGCTGAACATGGAGAGAGATCTGATGGTGGTCAGCTGCTCTTCTCCAAACTGCCCTCCAAGTCTGGTAGGATCAATGTTTTCAATAAGAGCAGGGCCTTACGCTGTAAGAAATGTAGTACTCCAAAAAGTAATGTCATGTGATGGCGAAGCAGCTATGTCTCCTATTACGATGTTATTTTTATCTCCAGAGGGTAGGCTTCCTTCCAGCCAGGGATTCTCAGGACGAAGTGGTCTGGGTTACTTTGGAAGACTCTCAGACGATGCCAGATATTGATTGGCAGATCTTGACTTTCACCCCTCCCCCAGAGCAAGACAACAGTCAATACCGTAAGGATAAAAAAAAAAAAATCTTCATTTTAGTGGCATCCAGACAGGAGTCCAAGCTCAAGGACCTAAAATGCATAGGTGGTTTGAAGGGGAGCAGTTAGTTGTGTGTTGAATGAACACCTTGGTAAAGGTGACTGGTTTGTTTTAGGTCAGAAAAAATAGAGTCTGTGAGTTTATGGAGGGTTGAAAAGGTGATATGTGGTACCTGTTGCGTACAGCATACGTAATCTCAATGGGGCTAACTTATTTTTCTGTATTCTAGCTGGCCTTGATTTTGAAGCTTTGCTGATCAAACCAAAGGAGGTTAAGGATGGAGTGAAGCTGCCTCTTATTGTCACTCCTCACGGTCGGTTACTCTCATTATGATTCTGTTGTGTGCAAACAAAATGAGCAGTTAGATAATGTTAGTGTGATAACTCCTCATTATTATGCAGCGTTGGCTTAATGTAGTATCTCCCAAAAAGATATATCTACAGATATGTTCTGTATTGATTTCTGTTGTTTGGAGTAAGAAAAATGTGTGATTAATCAATGCTGCATTTATTTTTAAGATTGAATCGCTGCCAATGCCCACTTTAGTTGCTATGACGATAATGCCTTTTTAGTGGCAAAATGTTCAGTCGTATTCTCAAAATCAAGAATGTTTTTTCTGTGATGGGATTCTACATTCAATTTTATTTGTATATAGAAGTATTGCTTAGTCTAAAGATACTTAACTAAAGACAGTACAGATAGCTCCTAATACAAACTGTCAATCTGTATTTTCCATAAGTTGTCTTCCTGTCTTTACGTAGGGGGTCCTCACTCAGTGATTGTAGCTGACTGGCTTCTGTCTTCTTCTGTGCTGTGCAGGATGGGCTTTGCCATACTGCTGGGTAAGTTTATATATAGAGAGTGGATGCAAATTTTTCTTGACCAAGACTTTTCATCATCTTTAATGTTCTGTACTTTTGTTTGGGGGGACGTTGTAGCTGCATATGTGAGTTATGCTCTACGTCATCACTGAAGCCACAAAATCATGACTGGTTCACTTTTCTTGAGTTTCGTTTCTTTTGGACCAGTCACCTGATCTTAATCACACTTTGAGCATTTCCAGGGTACTATTAGCTTTAAGGAATTTGTGTAAATACATCATATCTAAAACTGACAAATGCTTTTGTGCGTGTGTTTTCTTAGTGAACTATCGTGGCTCTCTCGGGTACGGCCAGGACAGTATCTTCTCATTACCTGGAAATGTTGGCACCCAGGACGTCAAGGACGTTCAAGTAAGAATCAAACAAACGCTTCTGATTTACTAATCGTCTTGTGTCTTTCTTTCCTCCCCAACACAACGCAAATGTTCTCACAGCTTCACCATGTTTTTCTTCCCACCAGTTTGCCGTCGAAACTGTCCTGAAGGGTGGCGAGTTCGCCGCAGAGAAGGTGGCAGTTTCTGGGGGCTCCCATGGTGGTTTCCTGGCCTGTCATCTGATCGGCCAGTACCCAGGGTTCTACAAGGCCTGCGTGGCTCGCAACCCCGTCATCAATTTGGCCTCTATGATCGGCAGCACTGACATCCCGGACTGGTATGTCTTGGCATGCACATTCCCACATTTGTTTACTCATTCCGTGACTCTTGTCAGTTGTGCACAACCATTGTTGTTTTATTATTTGCAACCCTGCCATTCTTACAGCTAAAAGCAAGCGAGTGGGATAAAGGGCATGTGTCTTCCTGACTGTGTTCAATAATGCACACAAACACTGCAGGAACAAAAGACCTCAAAGCTATGCAGTTATATATTTATTTATTTATTTGCCCCTGTTGATGTTTAACTATGATCTTTGTAGGTGCATGGTTGAGGCTGGTTATGACTACAGTACAGACTGCCTGCCCGACCCTGCTGTTTGGGAACAGATGCTGAACAAGTCCCCCATTAAACATGTCACACAGGTATGGAGTATGTTTTTATATATATTCATTGGTGTTATTTACACAATGTGGTAACCCAAGATGATCTCTTATCTAGGTACAAACACCAGTGCTGCTTACCTTAGGGGAAGATGACAAGCGTGTACCCAACAAGCAAGGAATTGAATATTACAGAGCTCTGAAAGCAAAGCAGGTCCCAGTCCGGTAAGCAGCTTGTCTGAGTAACAAGTTTTATCGGTCATGTCGGATATGTGCTGCATCCCGCGGCTCGTATTGCTCATTCGCTAATGCTCTGATGTGCGTCGTTTAGGTTGCTGTGGTACCCTGGGAACAATCACTCTCTCTCCAAGGTGGACGCTGAGTCTGACGGCTTCATGAACATAGCTCTGTGGATAATTCAACACTTCAGACAGTGATGATAAATTTCCAATGAATACACGGTAGCGCGCTGTTGCTGCTGGGAAAAGATAGCAGAAACACTACTGTGTGTGTATGGAATATCCCGCTCCTGTTTCCAGGACAGTGTGAGGTCCAATCTAAAGCCAAAGCTCGGAAAGTGCTCTCCAACCAGAACACTTTTTGTATACCTGTACTTTATTTGTAATCTGTGGCTATGGTCATTGCTACAATTACATCCAATAAGTGGACGGGAAACTAATAGATTTAACACAGCACTTGAATTGAAGCAGTTTTGATTAATCAGAAACACATACAGTTTTTATGTTTTATTTTGCAGTCAGTACATATACAGAAGATGAAGGGTTTTTCAGGGTACTGGCCATGTTTGAAGTTATATTAATTTTTTTTTTAATCAGTGTGTTTTGATTTCATCATACAGTGCACTTAATAAAGCGATTGTGAAAATACTTCCAGTGTGGAATGAATCTTTGGATATGTGTGCATTTTTCGGAGTGAAAGGGAATTGTGAGCCATACGGTAAATCACTTGCATTTATTTCTTTAGAACTCATAGAAAATTAAGGAAGTCATTCAGATTTGTCTACTGATGAAGAGACTCTTTCCTCTTTCTGTCCTTTCTTTTGACCTTTCTCTACAGTCAGGAAAGGAAAACATTAAGTAATTTCGACTCCTCATTTATTCTGAAGTTTCTAAATTGTATAAAATCTATTGTTTCAAATCATTTGAGGGGATCCAGTGATGATCGTGACTTTGGCATGGAGCACATGATTTGCAAACGACCAGATGCTTTCACTTCTGCATAAATGGATCCTGTTGCTTGTCACGACACAGACTCTGCAGATGTCCGCTAAACTGTCCTCTACCCACCTGGATTAAAGAAAGCTTCATCTGGCATCATCTCCCGCTGTGAATTTTGAGATACATGCCCCATCCACTATGGTAAGTAAGGACATTTTATTCTGTCATCAATAAATGTATTACAGTGCACTGTAAGAAAATGATGCACCTACTCCGTTGTTATTATATTATTATATGCTCAGAAATGGCTGATTGGAAGGACTCAATTTATTTAGTGGTTGTTTGTAGCTGATTTAACAATGTACACAGGCTGATACTGATTTAAAAAAAAAAAATAATTATGCTTCACCTAATACAAAATTAAATTGTCTGCACAGACTACATATGCATTATCAGCCTACAACTGAAATGAATACATTTTAATTAAATAATAATAAAATGATTAAATTAATTTCTTTCTTTTTTTTCAGGCCATATTGAAAAATATCTTCATCCTTTGTCAGTTTCTTCCGTTAGTGAGGAACATGAATACTATCTTCTTCCCATGTGACACTGATGTAAATGCCACCACAGTAGACTGCTCGAGCAGACCGCTCAAGCATGTCCCCTTCATCAAGTCTACTGCTGTAGTGTCACTCGATTTAAGTCAGACGAAGATACAGCAGGTGGTGCAGCACGCTTTATCAGGTCTCCCAAACCTTCAAACTTTGAAAATAATGGGAAATTGTCAGCCAGGTCGCCTGAGAGCTTTGGAAGACCGCTCATGCAAGATGGAGATCCACTACTATGCCTTCAAGGGACTATTGAATCTTCAGTCTTTATATCTGTCAGGAAATAGTCTCACCACAAAAGACCTACCCTGGTTGCCTGAAAGTCTGAGGCTTCTCGACCTCCAGAATAATCACATCTTCCATATTGTCCACCCTTTAAAAACTCCATATCTCGAAGAGCTCTATCTCAGCAAGAATTGCTTTTATGCGAATCCTTGCAATCAGTCCTTTTACATCAGTGAGAGAGTTTTCGAAGGGCTCCCAAAACTCACAAATCTTACCTTAGGGTATGACAATTTGACAGCTGTCCCTAGAGGGTTGCCACCGTCACTGAAGAGTCTGGATTTAAGAGAGAATACAATCACAGAAGTTTTAGAGGGAGCATTTGCCAACCTGACTGTCCTCAACAGATTGATTTTGGAGTGGAATTGCCAGCGTTGTGACCATGCAGCCAGGCCTTGCTTCCCATGCCCACACAATCTCCCTCTACATCTACTTCCAGACTCACTGTATGCTGAGAATAGCTCCATCACCTTCCTAAGCTTAAGAGGAAACTCACTGAAAACTTTCCCAAAGGGTCTTTTCCAACCGTTGAAGAATTTACAGAGATTGGACCTCTCTGACAACCTCCTGGCATATGCGATACAGAATGGCACCTTCTTTGCAGAGCTCAAGGGCCTCACTTGGATTAGCCTGATCTATAACTATGAACCACTGAAGACTTTTTCTGAACTGATCCTCTCCCCACATATTGGCAATATATCTGGTCTAGAATATCTTCTCCTGAGTGGTAACTTCTTCCACACACTTTCAAACCAGAGCCTTAACGTTCTGTCAAAACTCCAAAATCTAAAGAAACTAGAACTGAGAATGAACTTCATCAATACTCTTGACTTGAAAGCCCTGAACCAGATACCATCTCTCATTGATATTAACCTCTCCCAAAACATACTTAATTTCCTGCCGTGCTGCTCGGGTCTGTCATCTGAGATTATGGCACAGGACAGCTGCCAGAACCAGAACTTGTATAGACATAATTATCCTGACCAACCGCTTATGTTAGCTGATCGAGACATCACATCTGGAAGCCACATCTCGGAATACAACCAGCTAAACAGGGTGGAAATGCTGGAGGACAGCGTGTCACCACCTTCATCGCTATGGGACAAATTCTGCCATCATAACCTGACATTTGACCTGTCTCAAAATGACATTATGTTTCTTAAAAAAGAGACGTTTGTAGGGTTAGAGAATGCTGTCTGTTTAGACCTTTCCTTCAATTACATGAGCCAGGCATTGAGGGGCGGGGAGTTTGACAACCTGAGGAATTTAGTTTTTCTTAATTTGTCATACAATAGACTGGATTTTTATTATAGAGAGGCCTTCAGTGAGCTCAATGCCACTCTGAAGGTATTAGACGTTAGCAACAATGAGTTCCACTTCAAGATGAGGGGCATGGGCCATCGGTTAGAGTTCATTCAAAATCTGACTAACCTGGAAGTCCTAAGTCTGGCAAACAATGGCATTGGGATGCGAATAGACCAAAGGCTGATAAGCAGATCATTGAAATACTTGTACTTTTATGGAAATAACCTGGACATTATGTGGGGATCTGACAACAACAAGTACACTCATTTCTTCCAGGACTTGTCAAACCTCATCTACCTGGACATCTCTCACAATGATCTGAGGTCAATCTCACCGGAAGTGCTGTGTAATCTCCCAGAAAGCCTTCAGAACCTTAGCATTAGCAACAATCAGCTGAGCTATTTCCCATGGCAAAACATCTCAGCTCTCATTCATTTACAACACCTGGACCTCAGTCAGAACCACTTCTCTTATTTGCCTCCAAAAGCCATAGAATTCGGAGAATATTTTTATCTCTTGGACCTCAGTCACAATCGCATTAGTTTTATTCCCGAGGATTTCCTCAGTCAGGCGGACGTATTGCAATATTTGTATCTCAGCCACAATCAAATCAAAGAATTGAACCATCAGTTTCTCCCTGCCCCTTTTAAAAATGGAAGCGCCCTTGTGAAACTCACTCTGCATGCCAACCCCTTTAAATGCGATTGTGATACATCTTGGTTCGCAGACCTTTTGCGTACTACTCCAGTAGAGATTCCCTACCTCACCACGCAAGTACACTGTGAATACCCAGAGTCCCAGCAGGGCCAGAGTATACTGTCTATGGATCAGCGTTCCTGCCGGGATATATATGGTAACTTAGCCTCCGTCATTTGTTCCTTCTTGGTTGTGACATTCACTGTTCTGCCACTACTGAAGCATCTCTATGGCTGGGATCTATGGTATTGCTTACAGGTACTTTGGGCAGGACATAAAGGATACTCCCAGCTGGCAGGTGGCAATTCACATCAGCACTACGATGCTTTTGTGGTGTTTGACACAAGCAACCAGGCTGTGAGGGACTGGGTCTACAATGAATTAACTGTCAATCTGGAGAACGCAGGTCATAGGAGGTTTTGCCTCTGTTTGGAGGAGAGAGACTGGATTCCCGGGCTTTCGTGCATTGAAAATCTACACAATGCTGTGAACAGCAGCGTGAAAACAGTATTCGTGCTGTCCAGTGGTGCTACTGGCAGTGAGACGGTGAATGGCGTGATCCGCCAGGCTTTCTTCATGGTTCAGCAGCGGCTTCTGGATGAGAAGGTGTGTAAAATGATTTTTTTTTTTTTTTATTTTCATCATGTGCATTTTGTGCGTGTGAATCTTTAACCCCCTCTGAGTTGTTGCCATGGTTTCACAACTCTAAACGATCTCTAATTTTATCCAAACAAGGTGGATGCAGCTGTGCTGATTCTGTTGGATGAGATGTTTCCCAAACTGAAATACCTTCAGCTGAGAAAAAGGTTGTGCAGAAAGTCTGTGTTGTCCTGGCCGAAAAACCCAAGGGCTCAACCCCTTTTCTGGAACAGATTGAGAATGGCATTGTCGTTAGACAACCTCAACTTTTATGACAACAACATGAGTGAAAGTTTTATATGACTATCTTTTTAACGGCTAATTGTGTGATTGTGTCACATAAATAATTATACTTATTTGATTTTTTTTTTTAAATATTCCACTATCTTCCATGTAAATATTTAACTTTTTGGGATTGTGTTCTGTTGTTTTATTTGACAGATTTTATTGTTGATGTTTCACATTTCCTCTCCTTGATTTTGTTTTCTCTTTTTAGTGAATTAATACTTTAATACTTAATGGAGCTTGGCTGGCTGGGAATGAGTTGCTATTGTGGGCTGCAAAGTTATTTGAGACAATGTACAATATAAATAGACACTGAGACTAATATTAGGTTATACAAATAAACTTCACTCGATCTCTTGAGTTTGCTTGAGTAGCTCAGTTTACTAAGAATTAAATGGGGGTTAGTGTTCTGGTAATGAAAACAAGCCCAGCCGCCCCCGATTTTCACTTCTCTTTGGTTAAGGTGTTTGGAGGAAATGAAACTAAGGCTTATGTCATACTGGTTAGATCAGATGTCTCCTGCTGCACCTCTCTATGTGAGATGTATCACCTGTTATTTATTACAGTTTCCTCTTGAACAGTTTCACAAGTTCACAAGACGAAAACTTGTGAAGCTAATAATAATGTCAGAAAGCAAGAACGCTTTACTAAAGTCATATGAAAGACAAGTGACAGATGTGCATGCAAAAATATCAGACTATAAAAAGTAACAGAATGGATTCATACAACCGCCAGACCTGCTGCATGGACAGTGCACTGTGTTGCGCTGTACACGTAACGCAGTTTTAGCCTGTGGCCTGGGAAACGGCACCTCTTTTCTGAGAATGAAACCACAAAAATACAGAGGTGTTTTCACACATTTTCCAGGTGAGTTACTCTGAGCGAATGAATATTGAACCGAACAGCTGAAGCGCCTTTGCAAACTTCTGAAATAGAGACAGAAGGCCCTGCCCCGGGTCAGTTTTCGCAGTGTTTAGCATATTAGAAACTAGCTGTGATGAGGTGCAATTTATTTTTTATTAAGGTTTTCTGCATGTGCATCTGCAGACAAATAAAAACAGCAACAAACAGCACTTACATAATAGAGGAGACATACTCACACAGAGGAGGCGCAAAATTATGCCACAGTTGTAGGTACATACATGGATCTGAATCCTGCCATAGTACCCAATTCAGTCATTTGTCAGCTGTTATCCACTTAAATTCAGATTAACTTTGTTTCAGATTAAGTTTAAGTTTAAATTCAGATTAAGTTTGATGGTTTTTCCATTTGTGCATAAAAGATGAGCCCTTCCATTTCCAGAGTCAGAGCATCAGAGATCAGAGAGTTCCACATTGCGATATTAAAGCAGGGTCTTCCCTGTCCCACTTCACCATAACGGCTTTCCTTGCCAGCATTAAAAGAGGCTGGTGATGGAACCACTTTGTCATATTGTTCAAGAGAGACTTGGACACTTCCAAGCAGACACAAAAGTGGTTTAACTGTTACCCATTTGAATGTTGAATGTTGACCCATTGAATTTTACAAGCAGTGCATGATATGGTGTCATTTTTTTAGGTCTCTTTGGTTCTCTTGTTTCTTTTCTGATAATAAACAAACTCACTTTCACGGCATAGAGCCTTTTTTTTTTCCACAGAAGCCATTTTGACATGAAATAGTAGGATAAACACAGTGACATTAATTAAGGTCCCGTTCCGTTCAGGACAGACAGACAGAGTCAGGGTGCTGCTGCTTCAGGAGAAATGCTCTGCTGAGTATGATTGGAAACACCTGCGCCACGGTCAGAGTCTTTCCTGTGTGCAAACTGAATTGCAATTCCACTTGGCAATTTATTTACTCGCTTACACCAAAAACTATTTTTTCGTCAACCCAATCTCTCTGACGCCCATGCAACTGTATGAAACAGAGAAACCGTCCAATCGTTGCTGCTGTTCGCGCTGCCCCCATCACGCCGCGCAAGGTCGCGCACGCGCCAGCTTGGGAGAGAGCGCGCCCACGAGGACCCGATGGCAGGACAGGTCATGAGAGAGAGCTGAGCCGATGAGCTCATGGAGCCTGCGCCGAGGTCGGACGAGGGTTCGGTCGGGACAGGACACGGTGATGGAGAGGAGCCCGTCCGGTAAGCTCGAGCACACATGTTGCGTGCACACCTGGATTTCGAGGCATCGTTTGGGCAACGCGAATTCAAACAAATGAAAGTGTGCGCTGTCAGTTTGTGCGGTAGATTAATTATTATGTAAGGTACTAGCTCCAACTCATGTAGCCGTGTGCATATGAGCAAGAAACTAATCCTTCATGCCGTGGACGTAGTAGAGTTATCCAGTGTCCAGGCTGTGTGGTCACATGCGCAATGACCGTATTACTCGTGCCACCCATGAAATATAGTGCAGTATAGTTTTTTTAGATTAGTGAACTGTGTGAGAGGGTTGGCTCGCATGGACACATTTGCATTTTATCTTGCAAATTACGCCGATGCCTGTTTGGGTGGAGTCTCGAGTTTCCTTTTCGCTGCAACAGCTGGCCGCCAACTCAGAAGTAAGTGCAAAGATTTGAAGCTGATGATGTGAGGCGGTTCCTGCTCGTGGCATTTTTTTATTTATTATTTGAGCGTTTTCAGCCCGTCCTCTCTGCCTTTGTCAGTTAGTTCGTCCCGTCTGTGCCGTTTGACGGAGGAGGCATGAAGCTGCGTAAACTTGGCGCGTGCCCAAACTGACCGGTTAACGCTGATTTATGATACCTCCATCTTAGTGCAACTTATACCCGGTATGTGGAGACAAAGCTTCAATAGTGGCGAGCTGGCACGTTTGCAGTTTGCTTATTTTTGTGATTTTTATTTTCATTTCATCGCTCGTCATTGACTTTTCACGGTCAGCGTGGATAGAAATGCGCAACTGATGAATCAGAATTATACACTGAACTGTTGGTTCCATTGCTGGCCGCAGAGGGATAAATTCATTGTCTCAAAACAATGATGGATAAGGGATTGACAGCTCTGTTATGACTGACAAGCAGATTTAACCAATCTCTCTCTCAGTTGCATCCTGCACAGTGACTCCCAGCACCCAATCCTCTTGGATTAGAGGAGGGATTATGATTTGGATTTGCCTCTGCTTTGCAAACAGTCCCCAATATCTGGTCCTTTGTGAATTGGGTTGGGCTTACTTTGATTTTTTTTTTTTTTTTTTACCTGCCTGCATGAATGTGTGGCTTTTTGCCTCAAAGACAGCAAATGACTCAGGATATGCGGTAGACATACAGTATAATACTTTATCAGATGATATTAGATTATATCAGATCAAATTAGACTGTGCTTTATTCATCCCACAACAGAGAAATGTACTTATTACAGCAGCAGAGTGTAATATACACTGCAGAATTAAAATAGAAAGGGCAAAACACAACGAACAGACAGAAGTATCTTATAACCTACGCAATAAAACAAAAGAACAGAACAACCTGCAAACAACAGACAATCTGCAAAAAAACAAGTACTGCAGGTAAAAGTGGTATGATATAAAAATATTGCAATATCCTAATATGACTCTAGTGTGATTTAGCCAAAATTAAAAATTCCTCTTTTTAGTCAAAGTCTTAGGTAGCAGTTTTCAGCTCATTAACTCTGCAGTGAATTTTGCAAGTGCGGCAGAGAGATGGTAGAGACAAGGTAAAGACAGGTCTTCTAATTCCCTCTGCAATCTGCCATGGCCATGTAGCCAATTGCACTGTTTGGTCCCTGCTTCTCTCAGACCTGACCCGAGCAGGCATCAGGAGCCCGTGTGCTTTATGACTGTAGACTGAGTGCTGTCCGTGGTGCTGAAACAGCCGAGCTTTCTTTCACTATTTACTGAGATGACCTTGGCTATGCAAGATATTCTATAACCACATAATGCAGACCAGCGGTATGCTACACCACTAATCTATAGTCGGGCGGTTAATTAATTTGCATGGCTGTAAGAGAAGTCATTAGGTCTGTGGTCCTTAGCCCTGCTCCTGTGGACACAGAGTCATCCTTATTTTCATCCCCTGAGTTTTGTTGGAGACAGAGTTGTTCGAGAGCTGGATGGAGGAGTGAGAAGGGAGAGGGCGTGATTATCCAGTGCAACAAATTATGGTTTGCTCTTTTCAGTCCATATGATCTTAATTATTTAGTTTTACCTTGAATCAGGATAGCGAACAGAAAGTTGGTATTGAGATCAGATTAGCAGGCTCGATTATTTATACTTGTTAGTGGTCAGATAGTCCCTGATTTAAACTAATTTAGTTTTATTTGTCAGAGTTCTTGTACAGATTCTGTTTAGACAGCATTTGACATGAGGGGTTTTGGTTAAAATAACCAAAATAAGTGTTTTTAGTATCAGTATGTCATATATTTGCAATAGTATCATAAAAGATAACCAGCTCTTTGAAGCATGTGGTGATGCTGCTTGCGTTATTTCGTTTTAATTTGATTGGTTTTTTTCTCTCAATGTTTGTCCCTCTTGTATCTGTCTAGAATCCACGATGTGCTGCACTGTAGCTGAAACCACAACACCTCTGGCCTGTGTGTCTAGGAGCTCTCTAGCAAACAGTCAATGCCACGTTCTTCTAATAGGACTAAATAAGACTCTGCCTCGAGCCCTAAACAATCAGGGATGGGCAGGTGAAAACTGAGAGGCAGAGAGGTGGCCTTTATTCTTACCCTTGTTATTCATTCTGGTTCCATAAAGGGACATGCGAATATTCCCAACCTTAACAGTTTCCTTTGAGAAGTGGTCTTTTGCCATATAAAAAAAAAAGATGCCTTTAAACATTAGAGCCAAGCCCTCACAGAGCAAGCTGTCTGCTGGCGCAAAGAGTAGTGGGCACGCTGATGGTAGCGCATCTCATTCTCGCTTTTCTAGATCCCCCAAGGGGAAAGGCAAACAGGCAACAACCTCGACCCCAGGCTGCCGCTCAGGCCTAGAACCAGGCTCAGTGTCAGGGGGTGTGCCTGCGCCAGCATCTAAATTGCCTGGAGGTCAGGGGTTGGTGTCGAGGCCAGGTTCGAAGATCAAACCTGGCACTGCAGCTGATAGAGGAGTAACTCGTGGTTCAGCGACAGCGCCGGGGGGTAAAACCCTGTCTATGGAGAACATCCAGTCTTTGAGTGCTGCCTATGCCACTTCAGGCACCATGTACCCCAGTGAGCGGGATTCCTTGGAACCCTCCGGTGGGTACCCCAAAGGCACCATGACGCTGGGCCGGAGCACCAGCCGCTCCTCCTACACTAACCGGAGAACAGCCATGGGCAGCAGCCCAAACATCACCTCCTATGGGCCAGACCTCTATGGAGACCAAACCCTGCACCCTGCAGGGACTTCCAGTCTGCGGCGCCAGTCTGGGAGACATCCACAGGCCGTGGATTCAGGTGGACGGGAAGATATTTGCACTTTTGATCTCCAGGCTCAGCTGAAGGATCTGCAGAGGGAGAACGACAACCTGAGGAGAGAACTGGATGGCGGGAGGGATGGAAGGATGGGCCACAGCGTGAACAATGTCAACTTCTGGTGCCCGGATGTGAAAAGAGACAAGGGGGTTAGGCGGGAAGAGGGAGGGAGGACCTCGGTTCTGAAGGACCAGTACAGGCCTAACCCAGAAGATTTGCAGGTGAGACAAAGAGTTTGTTTCATCCACTCAGGCATGACTCATAACTGCATCAAAGGTTCAGCAACGTCAGTATTCAGCAGCAAGTCACTCTAACACCAGCAAGTTTATAATAGAGAGGATCACATGTCACATTCAGACTTTTTGCGTTGATCCACACAGCGAGTCTCTCACATCACACCTTTTGTTCCTGTCTTCAAGGTTGCTTAGAAAGGCTTTTGTGCAGTTCATTTGTAAAGATGTTTGCCAGACTCAGTGCTGTCTGTGTTTCCATGGGAACATGCCCTAGCGGCAGCCATTCTAAGTGTTAACCAGATTCTAAAAAAGCTCACAGCTACTCCTGAAGGGATAGTGACCAGTCTGTCCTTTGCCACCTGTCCCTGGAGTCTGTCCCACTCCATCTGCTCATTTCTCTGTATAGCTACTATATGTCTGTTCTTTCACTCTCTGCCTTTCTTCATATGTTTCTCCATTTGTCTGTTGCGTCCTTGGGTGTCTTTAGTGTGTGGTGGGAAAATAGAAGTTTACAGTAAAATACCTTGAAGTCCGTATAAGATATATTTCATACCCTTCAGAAAATCGTTTTGTGGTGTACAGCTTTTGTGGTTTCTGCTGAATCTATTTATTGCGCTCGCCTGCTCGTCTTCATCAGCTCGTCTCTGTTGCACAAACGTACACAAACTTTAATCATATCTACACTCATCCATCTGACTCCTCCCTCTTGTAACCAAGGAGCCACCTCTGCATTTGTATTTATAGCTTTTGTATCTCACATTGTCATACAGTGTGAGGACACCGTGACACACACACACACACCCACACATACACACACTTTTTTTTTTTTCAAACCAAACATTATAAAAACAGAAAATTTGGAAATGAATGTGGTTTTCTTCCTTTGGGAAAATAATAATAATAATAACTTAATAGCTCCATAGAGTTTTTATTAATCATCATCACAAAAAGTCAAATGCACCCGTCAGTCACATACGACAGTTGCATAAAAAAACATAACCACACTACCTTTATCACCTGTAAACCTGCCAGATTTCAGTAAGGTCTATAGACAATAAATGTATTTGCTGCTGAACTACTGATGTTGAGATTCTCACGTGTGTCCCATTAAAATGGAGCAGGACAGCCAACGTTACCAGACACTGTATATCTGCAGGCTTGTCCCGACTCAGCCCTGTCCGTGATAGATGGTTGTGTTTATCTCTATTCTGCTCCTTCAGGCAACAGACTCATACAACCGGTGCATTATTGTTTTTTCACGTGTCGGCTCATTCGTCTCGCCCACACTAACTGCACTCTTGTGTACTCATGCCTTCTTTTATCTTCGTTTATCTACTAAAACCACTTACAGTGCCTTATAGGAACATGTATGACCTCATAACCTTTACGTACCTCATGAGAAACTTTATCTACCCTCGTGAGAATTGGAACACAGGTGTTGAAAATGTTAACATACAAGAAACAGAAATAGTGAATTTTATAAAGCAATCAAAACCCGGCATTTTAGAATCTATTTACAGCACAAAAGAAAAAGATCCTGCACACTTTACAACACTATGTGTCCTTTTCCTGAACTCAATTTTCAATGATCACTCCCCCTGAATTAACATCATCGTAACTCGCACCATACGTAACACGAAAGGTACATGTTGAAAATCAACATGACATACACCCATTAGTGATGTGTCCAGTTTTAGTACCAGTCGTTGTGTTGCTGCATTCACATGGATTCAGGCCGATTGTAGATGCCAAAGCAGATGATTTTTTTTTTTTTTTTTTTTTTATCATTTGAGTCTGTGAGAGCACAACTGCAGAGAATAATGTCAGTGGTAGTGGTAGACGGCTGTCCAATCTTCAAATATTAAAATCTTTTGACATCCTCTGCTGTGTAGGAGAAAACCTTGAGATGCATATCTGGACATTGAGGAGTGAATAATTAACAAATTACATAAAATAATAGACATTAAGTGATTTTATTTAACATATCTTATTCCATTCTTTGTAAACAGCTCAACATCACCATAGCAACATGTCGTCATGTTTCATTTTGCCGTCTTACAATGTCACTGGACTGCTTTTCCTGTTTCGTCCAGAAGGTTTCTGTCTGCTGTTTAACATCTGCCTGAGTCCATGTGGCCGCAGCATAGGTCAGTTTCCTTTATGTTAGCTTGTATGTCTTGTTAGTAAAATATTAGTCATTAGTCAACATTACATTACTCGCTCTTACTTTCTTTCCACCTCCGTCCTTGTCTTACACACACCTGTACTGCAGAGCTATTTCACCTCCAGCTGCAATATTGATCTCTTTTCAAATGGTTTCCCACTCTGTTTGTCTCTCAACTTTAACCTTCGCTCTCTGTCACAATGTTTACAGCTTTATCATATGAAATCAGATAAAAAGCTCAGTTTCTTTTCTTGTTTATTTTGAAAAATGCAAAAGCCGTACTTCATGCCGAAGATATTCTCCCTCTTATCTGCTGTCACCCCCCTCTCCCTTATCACCTCTATCCCCCATCTTTTTTCAGATTATGACTCTTTTCTCCTTTTTTTTTTTCTTTCTCCGTTCCTCCCATCCTGTTTTTTTGCCCTTTGAGACACTCTGGGAAGACTTCAGTAACTTTGTAATTAGCATAAGGAGTGTCACCTTTTCTCTCAGCTGCAGTGACCACAGTTGTCCCCTAACCATCTGTTTGTTTGGTGTATGTGTGTATGCATGTGTGCACACTTGTGCATATATATTTGTGTCTATAGTCTTGGTCTTGTGTGTGTGTGTGTGTGAGAGAGAGAGAGAGAGAGATGGAGAGAGAGAGTGTGTTTGTGTGAAAGATTGTCCACCCACTCTGGCTTAATATTCAGTCCTAGCTTGTTGCATTGATTATCCGTATTCACCCTCATCTCGACTCTGTGTCCTTGGTGCTTCCCACCTTCTGGACTTGAGCAGAGGAGTAACAATATTTGAAGGGAGATTAGAAAAAGATTGTTCATTTATCTTGCCATCAATGAATCTTTTACATACACGTGTAAGATGCTCTGTAAGTGTGTGTGTGTGTGTATGTGCGTGTTTCTGTTTTTTTTTTCTTTCTGCTTGTCACACTTCACACTACTAGATGCCACTAAGTCCCACACCCTGGTCCTTTAATTGCGTCCCTCTTACTGAATCGATTATACAGTAAATGAGGTAATGTGTTGAGGTAATCTGTAAATTTGGGAAATTTCACTACTTTGCTTTTATAAATTGAAAATAGGTTTTCATCTGGAATAACATCGCCCTTCATCCCTTCCTTTTCCCCTTTGACGTTCATCTCCTGTGAACAAACTCGAGTCACTTTGGCTTTTCCACATTATGTTCCCTGTGTTTTCAAGAGAGATATCACCCCCTGGTGGTCAAAGCATGTCACCATCACCCAACAGTTTATATTTTGGCTTTATGCATGTTTGTATCTTTGTGTGTGTTTCTCTGCTGCAGCCTGGGGATATCAGAAGAAACAAGGTCTGTTTTTTGCATCCAAGTATAATTTTTTGGATGTGTTTGTCATCCTGCATGTTCTGTGTTTATCAAATAAATTATGTCTTAATGGTTCTTTGTCTTTGCAGCACGTTCCGTTGACAGTTCAGGAGCTTCAGGAGGAGCTGAGGGCTCACAGGGAAATGAACAGTCGCATGCAGCAGCCGCGGCAGCAGGGGAACTCCGGCTCCTATCGAGAACTCCATACAGACCAGGACCAAAGAGGGGGGCTCAGCCCTGGTCACAGCCCCAGGCAAAGCCCCAGCAACCTGCACAGTCCTGGCCGGAAGAACAGCCCGAGAGCCAGCCCATCCAACACCTATAATCCGAGGCAACAGGAAGCTGACGTCATCATTCACAGCCATGGTTATGGCTGTAACACTGCAGTAACTGCGCAGAGAGTCAGCCCAGCCAACACCCTTCAGCCTGCCCCGAGGAACAGCCCGAACCAGCCCCTCTACAGCCCCAGCCAAGGTCCGGCGGTAGCACCCACCTCTAGTTCACTCCAGGCCTGCAGCCCGTGCCAGGTGCCCGGGTGTGACGGCTTCTCCTCATCTCCTCCTCTGGATCCATCAGAGGAGAATTTCTTCCGGCTGCAGTCAGAGCACGAACGGCAGGCCAAGGAGTTGTTCCTGCTGAGGAAGACCATGGAAGAGATGGAGATGAGAATCGACTCTCAGAAGCAGACGCTGGGCGCCCGGGATGAGAGCATCCAGAGGCTGCTGGAGATGCTCCAGGGCCAAGGTCAAAGTCAAAGTCAAAGTCAGAGTCAAGGTCAAGGTCAGGGACACTGGAGTCGAGGACAGCGGACAGGCATCATCACCATGGCTGCACAAGAGGCTGAAGCGCAGCTGGAGAACATGCATGTGAGAGAGGTGTGTGTGTTTTTTTTCCTTTTCAGGCGGTTAATGGTTACTGTACGTATCTGAGCCATTCATCTGTAGTATATATAGTAAATGTGATTCTCCGATCAGGGCTCACTTAACACTTTGGTAAGTTCATGGGATTTCTTTGGTACTGTACACAATTCAGCTGCACATATTTTCATTTCAACCACAGTGGGTGTGGAAATACAGGAAAGATGAATACGACTTCTACTTTGACTTCCCATGCAAACTAATCTATGACAGCGAGTTAAAGGATTGACATAATTTTACAGTGTTGTACTTGTTTGTATATCTATATGTGTGTGTTTCTGAGTTTGTTTGTGCGTGCAAGCGTGTGTGTGTGTATGTGTGTGTGCAGAAAGAAGCTCAGCAGGTCTTATCAATGGGCCAGATTAACATACGGAGAGCTCTAAGCCTGTGTTCAGCCATGCAGTTTTACAATCTGATTCCGTTGCTGTGTGTGTGTGTGTTTGTTCCTGGCTATGCTCATATGGCAGTTGCTCACATGCCACTCGATGTGCATAGCATTTGGCATTTATCCTACAGCATGTGGCACGCAGTGAGCTTGTTGTACAGTGGAGCTAAAGTCATCAAAAACGAATCTGTTAAAACATGAGTTCCAATATTTGTTATTGCTATGCTCATACCTCACGCTTTCCTCTTCTTTCTCAGAGACCCAGTTTTATTGACGGAGAATTTCAAAGCACTAACACCTCCAGTGAGCAGCGGTGTAGCACAGGTGTCTCTCTATCCTCCGCTACGGCTGCTGGTAGCAGGCTGCTCTGTGCTCCTCACTGCTGCCTTGTTTATTTTTAACTCCTAAATCTTCTTAGCCTTTAATTTCTCTACCTCTCTGTCTGTGTGGGTCTATGTCTATGTGTGTGTGCATCGCATGTCTATGCGGCCTCTGTTATTGTTTGTGTCATAATGTTCTTGTTTTTCTCTCTATGTGTTGTTTGTCAGCCTCCGTGTCTGTGCCCAGTCAGAATGATTGCATGAGTGTGCTTGTGTGTGTGTGTGTGTGCGTGTGCGTGCGAGCATGCGTGCACATCTGGGGCCTGTCAGCTTAGTATTTCTAGCGTTCTTGCAAGGACACGCCCTTGCCCGGGCTGCCGGTGGCTGATGGGATATCCACCCATGCCGGGTGTTTGGACGCTGTGATGATTTTGTCAGAAGTGAGCGTGGGTGTGTTTCGGCCCATGCTAATGCCACCACTGCTGTGCATGCGCGTCCTGTGTGTGTGTGCGCGCGTGGGTGTGTGTAACTTATGGGACCCAGCCATGCTGTGTGTGTAAGAGGTGAGTACCTGTTCACGCACACTCTACGTGCTGTGCTATTTTTAAATGCTTGACAGCTTAACACATACTGCGGGTGTAATGGAGGGCGTGGGGTGGGGTGGTGGGTGGTGGTGGTGGTGGTGTGGGGGGGGGGGGGGGGGGGGGGGGTCCTGGGAGTGAGGTGGGAGAGATGGGAGAGAGGAGTGTTTTTCTAAGGTAGAAAAACAGGCTGTGTTTGTCTGAATATTAATGTATGATTAATGAGGGAAAACACTCTGACCGCCGTGATTGAAAGAGAGGCGGTTGTTGTTCTTTCGTTTCCCCCCCCCCTTCGTCTCCTTCTGGCCTCCTCTCCTCTGAGGTTGAGATGGGGCAATGGAGTCTGTAGGCGCATGTGTGTATATACATATGTAATGTGTGTGTGTGTGTGAGAGAGAGAGAGAGAGAGAGAGAGAGAGAGAGAGAGAGAGAGAGAGAGAGACACGCACACACAAAGCTGAGCAGCCTAATGGTAGCAGCTGCTTTTTTTTTACATTTTCATGCCAAATCAAAATTGATTTAAATTAAATTGAACAAAACTGATGTGTAGGCGTTAGCAGTGTACATCAGATAGTAAGAGTTGTGTTTATCCCCGTGCACCATCCGTTACTTATTAGTTTACTTTTAATTTTAAATGTTGATTTATAGTTAAAGAATAATACCAAGCTAGATTTAGAAAATGTAGTTATGGTTTGTTTAGCGTGTTAAAGTCTGGTCTGAATACAGATTAAATGAAGGGTTTTTTTGCACTTAACTAAATTTAACCGTTAAAAACAGCTTACTTCCTGCGAGGGCCTCTTGCTTTTGTTTATGTGTCAGAGCGGCAATTTAGCCTCACGCTCGCACTTGTCATGGTAAGCGAAGGCAAGCCGGCGATGGCAGCGCAGCTATTGCCTCTATTAGGGGGCACTACTCTTAGTTCTTTTGATTAGCTCCAAAGGAAACCAGCCCAACTGCCTTTCATTACCGCGCCCATTACTCTCCTTTAAATGACCCAGCTTGTTTAGCTTGAGCTGGGATAATAAATGCCTCCATTTTCAGTTCACCGCTGCTTTCATTTATTCTTCAAACACAGCTGAGGGTTTGGGGATTTCTTTGTATTCTTTGCACTCACTTTGAATTTCTGTCTTAATTTCTGTACGTAAGGAACATTTAGGACATAAATGTGAACACGTATGAACCTATGCGGCACTGTATGACGCAAACCAGAGAACCGAGAGTCCACAGTGAACTCTTTCCCCCTTTCTATCTCCGTCGTAATGCGTAGCGCTTACAGATCATGGCCAGATGTGAAGGTGCTTTAACCAGCTGTCTTTATTTGTGTATGGTATGCCAGTGTGTGGTATGGATATAGAGCTCCATCACTCATTCACCTGCTGAAGTGTGCTCTCGGGGGATGGTGTGTGTGTCTGTGTGTGTGTGTGTGTGTGTGTGTGTAGCGGTGCTGTCTCGCTTGTGTTTCCTGTTCAACTTTGTCAGACTGTCTGAGAAACACTGGCACGTCTGAGATAAAGTGACTATAAATGAATACGTCTGACTGGTCAGCCTCCCTTCTGCAATATTTGTAGTACTAGTAATGACCACAAAGCGGCAGTGTTATATTAGAATTGAACTGTCGTCCGTGCACTAACAGTGAGTTAAGTTTTGCGTGATGGCACACACACACACACACTGAGAGGCATAAATCTGGGCCTAATCGGTTCTCCCCAGCCGCCAGGTCCCCATAGACCCAATAATAACAGCTGCACCACTGGTCTGTTCCTGCCCAGCCCTGACCTGCTGCCAAGGGCGTGCACGCACACACTCTCACTGTGAGATTTTTAACTTGGAGATGGCATATCTACTTTCATACATATTGTACTGCAGATTTCATACGGCCCTGAGGGGCTCTGGATAGAGTTAGGACCCCTACTGTACATGAAGACATCTCACTCAGTATTGGATCAGTACAACTGAGCATGTAGAATTGCTCTGGTGTAAGGGCAAAGTACTTATGGCCCCCCTGTTTTTCTATAGTATGACTGGCTTCAGAAGTCCTGCTGCTGTTTTTGGCAGGCCCGCTCCGTCTGCCCCCGCACCCTCTCTCAAACATTGATGAAACTTCAGAAATGTAGCTTTTTAAAACTTTGGAGTGCCAGCATGTTGAGGAGAAGTGGAAGTTCATGTCAGCAAATCCGTCTTTTTTCTGTGATCTCTTTCCTGCTTGTTCTTTTTTGCTCACTTTCCAGCCGATCAGCTGCAACATTTAGATGTCTTAGCCTTTCTTGTCTCTGTCTGTCAACATTTCCCACTTTCTTTCTTTCTTTCTTTCTTTCTTTCTTTCTTTCTTTCTTTCTTTCTTTCTTTCTTTCTCTCTCTCTCTCTCTCTCTCTCTCTCTCTCTCTCTCTCTCTCTCTCTCTCTCTCTCTCTCTCTCTCTTCTCAGGCTGATGTGCTCTCTGTTGTGGTTAGGTTAAATGGTGAAAAGCTGGTCCCGGTTGGGACTTTATAGGACTCTATTCTTGATTGGCTACTTTCAGTAATGAAGCCCCTCTCAATTAACATCAGAAGACTGCTGTAAATACCAGCAGCAAACACTCTTTCATACACACACACACACACACACACACACACACACACACACACACCAAAGCTCCCTTCTCCCCACCACACCCCGGGTACCACATACTCGTCACGCTCTGTTGATCTCCCAGAATGTTTGAGCGGAAAAGTTTATCGTGACAAAATTACACCTCTCAAACCTTCTTCTCACCCCCCCCTCCCTCGTCTTCTGCGAGGCTATCCCTCCGACTCTCCCTTTGTCTTTTACTGCTCTTTTAAGCCATTGAGCTGAAAGGCAGACACATTTTTACATTTGTGGCGAGGAAATGTGTTTCCTTTTTCTCTCGCTGATGGAGAAGGGATGGGAATGTGATTGTTGCATGTGTGTGTGTGTGTGCGCGCGCGTGTGTAGGATCTGTGCATGTTCTAGTCTGCGCATGGCATATATGACACCATTGCCTTTAGGCTAGAATTGAACCTTTTGACCGTATCCTTCATTCAGGATGCCGGCACTTATTGCTATAGTGTTACGTTTGATCCTATTCATTCCATATGCTCAGTCCTCTGACACATGTGGAGCAGAGAAGACGGTCTTTGATGACATGCTCTCTTGCATGACTTAATTTCCCTCCGCTTGAACCGTCTGTTGATAAGGAGTTAATACACACTCTCTCTCTCCACGGGACAGATAAATGCTTGAATGTGCAAAAAGACAGGAACACACTCAGCGTGGCACAGTGATACACATATGGTCAGTAGAAGATTAGGATTGTTACAGCAGTGAGCATGCCAGTCTGTGGGAGGCATACTCTGACAGCAGTAATCCCTTCTTATCCACAACTGAAGGGGATAAGGCCCTTGTCTCCTCTCATTTCAACTCACTCAGAGAACTGGAGAAAAAAAAAATGGAAGCAATGGGAGATCACGGCAACCTGTTGTGCTTGTATGCACGTCTGTGCCGTGTGCGTTTTTTTCAGCCCTCATCGAACAAGGAAAATCCACTGAGCATGTTTGCCCCTTTCCAGCAGTTGCCTAGAACACATTCAGGAAGCAGACAGCCACTGTCACTTTTCTCAGCTGCCGCGCGCCTCCATCTTTGATCCCCTATTTCGTTTCCGTGTAGCGCAGCGGACATAATAGCAGTGTACAATCAATTGCAACGGTCCTCCAATCAATCCTCTGTGAAGTGGTGGCCTAAGGCTTTGATGAGCTGGCGGGTCACAAGCCTGCGGTTCAATACGGATAAATCTGGGTGGGGATCGAAAGAGCAGCACTTGCCACGATTGAGGACCCCTTGAGCAAGGGCCACTCCCTCGTAAACCACAACAGAGGCGCCCCTAACCCTCCAGCTGCTCCGGTGGGCCTGCTCGGTGGCCGGCAGATCAGACGGTGGTTGGGCTGGGCCGGCTTTTGGGTGTGAATGTGTGCGGCCGCGTGGGTGCGAACAGGGCGTTTGTGACAAAGAGAACATTACAGTACTTCCCTGCTTAATTAAAGATTAAAAAAAAAGAAAAAGAGTTTAGAATGTGCAGTTCAGACGTATGATCGCTGTTGTCATAACAGAGAGGAGAACTCGAGAGGAGAAGCAGAGACTACAGGTGGATGTGGTGTGGTGGTGAGGCTGATTAAAGCTAAGCTGTTAGACGTCAAGGTGGTGCATTTCACACACGAACGAAGCAGCTGCCCAGCTGGCTTGCAGGTTTTTTGTGTTTTTTTATGGCGACGGCTTTATTAAATGTCAATTTTATATTTGACAACATAACACAACCATGAAATGGTCGACGCAGGTATTGATTATTCTAAATCATCTATATTTATTCCAAGGCTCATACTCATGCTCATATACTATACTCATATTTTAGATTAGATTAAAATGTATTGTTATAAATGTATTTATTGCAGTTTAGCATCTAACCAAAGGTGCAACAAGCAGTGAAGTTATTCCTTTCACTTGTGTTGGTATGTGTGTTTGTGTGTGTGTGTGTGCGCGCGCCCATTAGCTTCAATGCGTGTGTTTTTGTGTGGGCATAGTTGTAGGTCAGAGCTACCATTAATTATTGATAGAAGAAATGTAGCGCATGTGCTGGCAGAAAGTGTTGCTAAGCAAGAGCTTTAGCATGCCAGAGACATCTGCGAGAGAGACAGACAGCAAGCGAGGGACGAGAAGATAGAGACCGAGAGACTGACAGCGACAGATTCACATGACCTGTAGCTCAGCGTGCTTTCTACCTGCTAACGAATAGAGACCGAAAGACGAAGAAAGCGAGAGCAGAGAAAGCAGACAGAAGCACCTGCTGTTAGAGACAAGAGACGAAGTCTTCACGAGAGCGTCAAACAGGGACCAGCTCGAAGATCACAGAAAAGTTTTTCTTTTTGCAAAAAGAAGGATGTACCGTAGAGGACAACGTAGCTGCGTTTAACAAAAGGAGTAAAAAGACGTAGAGACTGGTGATTGGTCAGACTCATCGGTGCATTTTATCTGAAGCTGCGGGTATTAGAAAGCGCTCAAGATGATGAGCCGCCAGGCTTATTTTTATCGGGTCCCTCCCCAGGAGCTTCACCGCCGGAACCAGCTCCAGGCTGATCCGACCAAGACCAGGGCTCTGCAGACTGTCATTGATATGAAGGTAGGACTTAGAGTGGATCAGTGAGAGTCCTTTTAAGGAAAAATGTGCTAAAATAGATAGATAGATCGGTTCTAATGTTTTTTTTTTACTGTTTACGACACCAGCTCCAGAGAGTTTATCCTCAAACAGATTAAAGAACAGTGGGTTCAATCTGTGGCGTGAAGCAAATTAAAGTATTATGTTGTGATCCTGTCTGAGCGGCGTGTCTGCTGCTCCGATCTCCGCTCCATACCGAAACAGCTTTAATTATTGACGACCGCAGCTGTAACGTGAGCAGTAGTAGATCTGGCTCGTCCGTAAACGCAGACACGAACATACACGCACGAGCGTTCTAAACAGCGTTATCTCATGGCTGCCTCATGTCTGCATGGCGGCCGTGCCCGAGCAAAGGCCCATTATTGGCCCACGCAGAGTCGAGCACTTATTCAATTTGTTTCAAATGTCACATATGGAAGCTTTCACTCTCATCTCGGCCCTTTGAAGTCGTCAGAGCTGTGAAAAATGCAGTTGACTCCACATGTGTCTGCGTGCACACCCACCCACGCACACATATTTAGCGTTCATTCAGCGAGCGCTTGTTCCAAAAGTGGTTCCTTTACAGCAAAACCGCAGTTATTTTTCACACATACTTTGTGATTTGTCCGCCTATTAACAGACTGCACATGTGCTAGCCCGGGATGCCCACACCGTTCGAAATGCACGAGAGAAGCCCAATTAAATCTGACTGCATTAATTAGAAAAGGCAAAACAAACACTGCCAGAAGGATTAGACGTGTGTGTGTGTGTGTGGGGGGGGGGGGGGGGGGGGGGGGGGGGGGGGGGTCTTCCTTTGGTGTAACTGGTGTGTTGAGGAGGAGACGTTCCCCTGCAAAGCATTGGGGTTGAATGTGAGTGTGTAATGTCCATCACCGTTTGTTCCGGTGTCTGCACTGTTGCTCTGTCTAAGTGCCGTGTATTTCCGTTTTGTGATTACAGACCACCAACCCCCCTTTCTGTTTTGATCCCGATGTTATCTGGCAGGTACAGTAATGAGTGCTCACCTCTTGATCCTTCTGTCAACTCCACGTGGACGCCGAACAGACAGGATTTGTGTTTTCATCAATCCCTATCATAAATCCTTCCTGTGTTGGAATGCTGCACCGTAACGCACAGTAGTTCATATTTCAGAGGTTTTTCGAGGCCCAGCTTATCTCACATATATTCCTGTTGTACTGAATGTTGTTTTTGATATTACCCTCTGTGTTTTCTTTTGGTTTATCTTGTTTCTCTTCCTCTGGGTGATGTTTTTTCTTTCTGTGCTCTGGAGCAGAAACAGATAGCAATCAGTTATTTAAGACCGAGTATAGCTTATTCTACATAAATCATCATGGGGCAGTGGAAATGATTCAATAGCATACTCTGTGTGTGGGCATTTTTGTACCGAGTGTGTATGTGTATAATTTGGGTAAGGTGACCCACCTTGACCTTTTTTTCCTGGCTATACACTGAAGGTATACGTCCTTGCATACACTCTTTGTATATGTGTGATTCACTTACCTTCCTCTCTGCTCGGTCTGTGTATGCTTGTGTGTCTAGGATGGTATATGCAGGACTGTGTACTAGGCAGGGCTGATGTCAGAGGATGTAATAGGGGTCAGATGCTTACATGTTGCCTGTGGTTTGCACTGATGGCATCATGCAATCTGCTTCCATTTATTCAATTACCTTTTCTCCTTTCTTCCAAGGCTCGGCATTTAACGTATGTCTGAACCTATGCAGCTAAACAACCTCAGGAGCTGCCTGTGACAGACTCTTCCATTCCCTCATAGATACTGCAAAGGAAAACATCTTGGCCGCACACAACTCCCCGCCTAGATATGTGCCCTGTTTTACCAGTCTGAAATAGGGTTACACATGAATATAGATACACACAGAGGTCTTCTTTGAATGTATTTTCAAAGTGACCCAGGTAGATAATTAACAGGGTGAAATGGCCAGTATGCTACATCAGAACTGCTTTTTGGATGGTCATATATTTTTTTTCGGGTTGTATCCAAGCTTTAGATCAAATCATTAGCTCAGTAAATGTAATGTAATGTAACATTTCAACACGATAAATAGATAGAGTAAGTACATCTCAACAATAATGAGACAGGTGCGCCTTTATTAAAGTCCAGAGCCTAATATCCAAAGATCTGTGCTGACTCTTGACCTGCCTACTGTTGCTGGTGTAGGACACCAAGATCTCTTCCCTGGAGAGGAACATCAGAGACTTAGAGGACGAGGTCCAGATGTTAAAGACCAGCGGCCTGCTGCACCCTGACGACAGGCAAAATGACCTCAAGCAGGTGGAGGTCTACAAGAGCCATTCCAAATTCATGAAGACAAAGGTAGAATGTCCCCGCTTGTCACCCGAAGCGACTCCGCAGCGCATGACCCGAGCGATGCATGTTTGCCTTTAAAACGTCACTCGCAACCGCGCGCGAGCCTGTTTTGTGCATGTTGCATGTCAGCGTTTCAAGCATCAGTGTGGAGAAATCTTAATGCCAAGCTGCATGTTACAGTACGATGTGTTTTTCGGCTGCTCCGTTGAGGCTCTTAGCCTCCTTTGTTGCATGGATACCAAGAACTCCCACACCTCTAAATGTTTTGCTGTTTCATATTCAGAAAACAAGGCTCTAATCCTTTTAATCTTTTTGTGTTTCTTCCGAATAGTCGACGAAATGCTTGTGTGCCGTGCGCCTACCTTACCCGTGTGATGACCAAGCATTGTGCTGCTCTCCTATCTGTGACGGCTGACTGTGCTGAGAGCGCACACTCATGCACTATCAGCTTACAGTGCGCCGTGTCTGTTTACTGTCCTACCTTTAGCTGACAGGAAGACCTTTAAAAAGGCCTGACTAAGATTTCTCTATTCCAGGCCGTATACTGGTTTATTCATTGGGACACCAGCAGTGCTCAGACTGAAATGCCCACATTTAACGGGGCACATGAGGATATGTACGGGAACCACGTTAAAAGAATTTAGTTTCAGGTTTCACAGAGTGTCCATGAGAGGTCCATCCGTAGCGTGCCATGTGAAAATGTTTGCCTTTGGTCCATTAATGGCGCTCTTTGTAAGGCCCATTTGTCATTGCATCAGGGAAGTTCCTGATGCAATCATAAAAGAGATGTTTTTTATGAATGGGGCCCTGACAGATGAATGTGAGCTTACAACGACAGCGGAAAGGACTCTCTCGTGTCTCATCTTTCTGCGTTACACAGAAAGACACCCCGCACACGGATACGCACAGGCACACAGATCCATTCTATATCCTTGAAGTGTTTGGGGTCCCGGTCTTTCAGCAGTGATGGTGACTGGTGTTGAGGTGAGGCGGTGATAAGAGAAACCAGCGAGGACAGCCTCCTCCCGGTCCTCTCTGGTTTCCTCTCTCGGCTGTGATTTGCTCAAACGCTAGAAGGCGGCTTTCGAGACCATGAAAATTTGTTCAAGTATGATAAGTGGGTATTAGAGCAGGTGAATTTATTTACCCAGATAATCATTTCTAGCCGAATTTCAACAAGTATAACACCGCGCAGCCTCAGCTGTGCGGCTGAGGAGTGCAGAGTGTGGAGGAGCACATTGCCAGCTGGGAAACTTAAGACGGTCTCACAGTTGGCTGTGTGCCATAGTTTAGTGGCATGCTGTCTCTCTTGTCTTTGTGTCTCTGTAGGAGCAGGCCTTGTCCCCATGTGTGTCTTCCATCAGAACAACTCCCACCTTCCTCCTCCCCACCCAACAGCCCTGGATCACAGAACAAGCAGAAGTATCATTAGTCTCCTCTTCCATTATTTCTTTCGTTCTTTGAATTTCCTCACTCCTTATTTATATCTATCACTTTATCATCACCCCTTAACTACCCCTGACTTCTTTTTCTCCCTGTCTTACTATCCTTAACAGTCTCACCTCTCCGATCCTGTCTCACAGTCTGAGTTTTGATACCAACTCACCTTTTGGCCCCCTGCCTCCCATTATTCTCTCCCCCTTCTCCCAGCTCTCTCGGGCTACTCATTTCTATGAGTGAGGGTTGATTGACCAAACCCTGGTCCAGTCAGAATACCCCTGTTATGAGGCGAACCCTGCTCAGGCAATTAGAGAAATCTCTCTCTCGAATCAGCTTTGTGCATTTTTGGCACCAGTAGGCAGATGCTAATCTTCTGCACATAGCTAGCCTCAGCACAGAGACCTCCCTCTGTTAGTGCATTTGATTTCCTTTGTGGCTTTCTATCCTGTCCTGTATGGCCTTCCTTAAAGCACTCTGTAATCTGTCAGCTATGCGAGTGTAATACTGTTAACTCTCTCCGCCTGCATTTATTTGTCACCCCTCGGCTGTTTGGTTTGGTGTGTCCGTAGAGCAGACAGTAGGCCTGGGACTCCCTTGAGTGAGGGCCGATAATGTAGAGCTGGGCGATAATTTAATATTGTCATATATCGTCTCTCCAGATAAACAGATCACAACACACTAGATATATTTAGATATCACAGTTTACAATTTCACTTCTAAATTATGAGATATGTTCAGTTTTTTCTGTGTCACCACATGAGAAAGTGAAAGTTTTCTTCACGTAAAACAATTTGACTAAACTGAGTGAAAACGGTTCCACTTTTTACAGTGTGAATTATGAGATCGCTATCACGTTAATAATTGTGTCCATATTGCCCAACTCTATATTCAACAGCATGTCTAAGGCTCTTTCTGCATTCAAAGGAATGTGTGCTTTCAAAACACTTAATTGTTCTGAAAGTTCTGCTCATTGAGAACATAATGTGGGGGGAAAATGGCCTTACTCTGTAATTTAAACGGCAACACACACACTGGTGTGTTTTTGTAGGAAGCATGCATGTGGTTTGCCTGTTTGTGTTTAATTGAGAAAAAAAAAAGAAGCAATTTCCTTCTAGCTTTGAAAGATTTGTTAATAAAATACACCAAGATGACAAGTTTTCCGATCGAATGTCTGCCTGTGTTTCTGTGACTGTCAGATAGAGCAGCTGAAGCAGGAGCTGAACAGGAAGGAGTCAGACATGCAGGCACTGCAGACCAAACTGGAGACACTGACCAATCAGAACTCCGACTGCAAGCAACACATCGAGGTGCTAAAGGAGTCGCTCAACGCCAAGGAGCAACGCGCCACTACGTTGCAGACGGAGGTCAGTGCACACAAACGCACGCGCGTGCGCACGGGAATCCAAAATACACAGACACGCACAAGTTACACCCGCCCACAGGGATGCAAAGATGATTCACATCGCCTCCGATGGACGAGGCTGTTTGAAAGTGAAGATGTCTGTTCTGATGATATGTGATATGTTTTGGATGTTTTTAGCTTTCTGTGGTATTACGGTAATTAATAAGCGATTTGATTTTTGTGTGCATGTTTCCTACTCCAGCTTGGCTTTTACTCGTTTTGAAAAAAAATGCTGTTTTCCTAACACTGGCACACTTGCAGTGACGAGGATCCATGTGTGCTGATCTTGGGAAAATAGCCTTTATGACCCACTTGCATGCACAGACACATGTGCAAGGACCTCAGATGTCAGGCGTCTGTTCTCAGATACAAATCATCTGAAAGAGACCGTGCAAGTATGCGTAATCCTGTCTTTTTCGGCCCTGGTTTCTCTCTCTTTTTATTTCTCTGCTGGGTGTTGAGGTGGGTGGAAAAAATGTCGACGCGTGTGGCTCCTTTAGTCCACTGGTGGGCATGTACGTGTGGGCGGGTCAGTCAGTCAGGAGGCTGGAGAAAGCTGGCAGCTTTTTCTTCTTCATCTTTGAAGTTTCCAAAGTCTGTGGCTGTAATGATTTTATCACTGCTGTTAGGGATGGAGGTGGGTTGTATGCGGAGAGATGGAGGTGTGTATGTGTGTGGGGTTGGGGGGGGGGGGGGGGGGGGTGGCATTTAGCATTTTTCTCCATCACTCTCTAGACTTGGAACTGATACTTTAGATCTCTTTGTGTTAGGCAGTTGAGGGCAGCCTGCTAACTATGTCCACTCATCATTACAGGAAACAATTTGGGCCAAAATTAGGCCTAATTGTCCATACATGTGCAAGGAATTTTGGCCCTCGCAGTTAGCTGAATACATCATACTTAAAGGAATTGGTTTTCAGTGGGTGGTTTTGTGTGTGTGTGTGTGTGTGTGTGTGTGGATGTTTTTGTTTGTGTGTCGACCTACTGAAATTCCATGTCAGCTGACTTGCTGAAACCCATCACCACCGATGGCTAGCTAATGTTTTCAAACCACATTTATATGAAGCTGAAGTCAGCTATTAGCCACGACGCGCTGTAACAGAGACGGTTACGGCGAATAGACAAAATGGCAGCCATGCAGCCAATATTAGTTTTAAAAGCACAAACTATCTAAAGTTAATGGGCAACACATTGCATTGGATTATTTGGAAGTTTGTGCGTGTCTGCGTGTGTGCACAGGGTTCAGCTGTGACTGTTAATATAACACAGATGCACAGTATGCATGTTTATGCGTTAAGGTGTGGGTGCATCACGCGGGAATGATCTATAATTGACCATAATGCTCCTGACACTGGGCAAATGGCTGCGCTCTGTAGCCTGTCTCCTTCTACATTTCTCATAGGCTACTGCACCAGGCTGTAATCAGATCCAACAGTCTTCATCACCTTACACACACACACGCGCACACACATGCACGGACACACACAAAAACACATACGCTGTCAGTGCTGATTGCTGGACTCTCATCTCCGGTCTTGAGTAGTTTTTTCCTGCTATTGAAGTGGCATTTTTCCCCGCTTAGGAGAGGCTAGGGTTTCCGAGACTAAGTGGGCAAACCAGAGGATGAGTACAGATACTGAGTGTGCTTGTGCCAGCCATGACCCTGCATTCCTTTACTGTCTGTCAATCATTTGGCCTCGAGGCGCAGCCACTCTCACAGGATCTCCCTTCTCACCTCATTCCTTCCATCCACTCATATTATTACTTCATCTCATTCAGCAGTTTCTGCATCTCATTTGCACCTCAAATTTCATAGTACTAGGAATACTGGCCCATCATACCCTATATACCTATATATGTGTGTACCAGGTACAGTAGTCCACTCCACTAGAGACAGACTGATGTTTCCCAGAACCGAGGAGCAGCTTCTTAGAGACACTTGTCTCTAAATGCAATTCACATCAGGATGGGACTTAGAAGGCACCGGTCCCAGAACAGAGCAGGCACTGTGAGCGGGGGAAAAAGAGAAAATGGAAGTGTATTTATTTGTCAGTCAAAGTTAAGGACAGCTCCTAAATGGGCGTGATTGAATCCGTCTCCAGATAACCGGAAAATGTGGAAAATAACGAGCGTGCGTTTGTGCGCGAGCCTCGAGTTGACTGTTCATGTCTGTGGAAACCGAACCCATTAATACAGTATGCGTATGTGTCTGTCTTGCCCCGATCAGGACAATGCAGGGCTGTAACCATACTCCAGCAGATCAGGTAACTTATCAGAGACCTTCCTGCATATTTAACCAGCCAGCAACAAAGGAACAGGCCACAACCCCAGTGGAAAAGAGGACTTGCAAGTGTTTTGCCTTTGTTTAGTTTTCTTTGAGAACATACGGCAGTTTTAAATATTAACATTGCATCAAAAAAGGTCAAATCATACTCTGTGGCTCTTTTTATTTCATTCATCTGTTCCTCGTCACACTGTGAGGTCCCCTTGATGACATGCTAAGATGCATATCATGTTAGGTTTATTTACTGTACATGGGTAAAACAGACTTTTTTTGCCCGAGTGTTTTCTGATCTGATTTGAGATTCCAGAACATTCCTCCAGATTCAGTCTTTTTTTATTATTTGATTAAGTCAAGATCAAAGTCGCATGGCAAGGAGTACCAATAGAAAAACGGATTAGCGACAAAACAATGGCGCCTGGCTGGAATTAAGTGCGACAGAAATTCATTCAAACATAGATGGATGGCTTAAATATTACTTTGGCAAGTTCTTTTCCCTGTTGTGCTTACATTCTTACATTGAAAGAAAATGTCAGATGGTTCTCATTGCAAAAGCTGCAGATCCTCTGAAACCTATTTAGGCTTTTATTCCTGTGACCTTAAAAATGTTGCCGTTGCTGACCCTAATGTTACAAACAGGTAATTTTTCCAAGAGCCGGAGATAGGACAAACCATTGTATCTCTGTCAGATCTACAAGTTAAGCAAATAGTCTTATTATACCTGACCTGAGTTAATTGTCTCTATCTTCTATCAACCTGCTCCAGAAGCCAACTCTCTTGTATCAATGATTTAACCCAACCTGCTTAACCAAAGTCTCTTAGTCTAATATGGACAACAGCCTGTGCTGTGGTGTGTGCTGTAAAGCCACAATATCAGTTCAAGTCACTCTCAAGTCGTTGCATTACAATAACTAGCATAACATTTTGATACTATATACAAAACTGTTTTAGACACAGAGAGTTTTCATTACTGAAATTTAAGCATGTTTAATCATCACAGATTGTTAATGCAGTGCATGATTATTGCAATATAGCAATGAAGAATGTTTCCCTGGACAGACCTATAGACCGACTGATTACGTACACATAGAATAACATGGAAACTATATTAGCCGCTGAGCTATGGAGCTTCTTGAGCCAATGCATCCCCATAAATCAGTGTGTATATGTGGAGTGGATCAGTTACTGGTAGGTACTGGAGCGCCCAACACTGCTCGTGCTATCTGCGTTGGATCCCGCTCCTCAACTTTCAGCAAAATAAAAGGCATTGTGTGCTGCGGCTTCTTTAGTAGTAACTGAATCCTTGGGGGGTC
Source organism: Nibea coibor (assembly GCA_023373845.1). Lineage (NCBI taxonomy): Eukaryota > Metazoa > Chordata > Actinopteri > Sciaenidae > Nibea > Nibea coibor. The sequence continues at coordinate 15,777,456 of CM041717.1, read as the reverse complement.
ACATAATCTGATTTATAACTTTCAATTTTTTCATGCAACAAATCATTTCGTGTTTAATGTCTTTGGCAGATATTAGTTAAGGTTTTCACTTTGTGAAGTTCGATACGCTTTGATTTACATACTCATCACTTGAGGCGAGCTTTTTGCAGGTGGCCACTTACACAGGGGAAATCCAGACCTGAAGTGGGTTCAAGGTCTTAAGTCAGAGTCTGAATCAGACACATAAATAACACAGTAATATAACATTTGATAGTGTGTTCCTCGCTAAATGCCAACAGAAGTGTTAGTAGCAACACGCCTGTAATGCACGTTTTGCGATGTGGCAACATGTCTGTGTTTACGGAGAGCAGCCTGTGGTCTTTCAGTTTAACTTTCTCAGATGTGACCTCAAATATCTCGTGTTCTCTTTCATCACCAGCATTCGCAGGGTGTCTGCCAGAAGACCTCCACTGAGTTTTCATTTTGAGGTTGAGGTATAATGACTTGAAGAAGATATAAATGACTCAAAAATGACTTGCTAACATCAACCATAGTGACGGTGATGAATAGGGAAAACAAGGGGAAAATGAAAAAAAAGGAATCTGGAGCAGCAGAGGGAAAGAATCAAGGATAGATGGAGCGACAGGAAGAGGTAAGAAGTGAGAGAATAGAGTTGCTTGATGGATGTCGAGCACTGTGGGCTTTTGTCAGTGAATGATGCGATGGTACGGTGTGTTGTGGTCCCTGCTGGACTATTTTTGTTGATCTTTCCTTGTTCTCTTCGCTGATTGATGGTCCGTGTAGGTAGTGAGGCAGAGAAAAGATGTGGTCTCGACCTGGTTACACTCCGCCCTGTTCTCTCCCCCTGCTGTGTTCTCACTCTCTGTCTTTCTTTCTGCCTCATTCCCTCTCGCTCCCACTGTCCATATTTTCTCTTCCCTCATACTATCTGACTCCATCTGCCCCCCCCCCCCCCCCCCTCATTTTCTCGCCTAATTCTCCTGCTCCTCTGTCCGTTCCCATTGAACCTCTGCAAGAAAGATTGTCTAACAAATTTAACATAATGAATGTACTAACAGGAGAGGGGAGGTGGTTGAGCTAGTGGAAAAGTTCCTGCTTTAGGCCGACCACTAATTATCAACTTCACGTTTAAACCGAGGGCATGCTGTAATGAGTTCCGACCGTTGCAGACCAGTTATGATATGACCTCATCTGAACTCGACTGACCACGGTCACCACTCTCAGACCCAACAGCATGGTCCTGGGTTCCTGGGGTGGTGCGGTTTGGGATGCAGTACGAGTAGCAAAGCGTCGCGGCCCCCCAGAACAAACATGGCACCGTCCAAAATAAAGCCCCCGCGAGTTCTTCAGAGGCCATGTGGAAAAGCCATAAACTGGAGTTATAGGGGTCACAATGGGGATGAGATATTTAATGGTTTACGCAGGGAACGAGGTAAATATGCGCGCCACTGAAGGAGCTGACAAACACAAGTGTGTGCACACGGCTACTTGCAGTATGCATACGCAGTGTTATTGTTCAAATTCCGCATACTCCAGTACAGATGATGGACCTTTGAGGTATATTCCATTTTTTTTTTTTTGCATTTCGAAACTAAACAAAAACACACATAAACACAGAGAGTAATGAGGGCTTTGCTTGGTCTGCTGTCAGTCAGCAGCTGGTTAACCAGTAGGCAGCGAGGTGCTGATAGAGACCGCCAGAGACAATACTGTCCTTTCTTTTTGTCCTGACCTCCTCTCTCCTCAGGGTCACCCTGCTTTGCTCAGACCACTTAACCTCTAATTTCATACACACATATAAACACACACACACACACACAAAGATACGCTCACAAACATGCAGCGCCACAAGGAAACACAAGTTCAATCTTTGTAAATTGTAGGTCTCTCAATAGAAGTATTGAATCAGAAGATGCAGACATAAAGTATGGGCTGTATTGAGGCGAGTCTCCTTTCCTCCTTTTTGGGAACAGTAATGTGTTTTTTCTTTTTTCTTTCTTATTTTTGGGGCTCCTGTCCAGTACATTTTATTTGAAATGAAACAATGTCCGCGAGGTTCAAGTACTGCCTTTCAGCTTTAAAGGTCCAGCGTGTGCGATTAAAGAAGATCTACTGGCAGAATATGACAGGAATGGAATATAATATTCGTATGTATGTTTTCATTAGAGTATAAGAATGGTTGTGTTTTTATTACCTCAGAATGAGCCTTTTTCATATCTACGGTGGGAGCAGGTCGTCTTCCACGGAGTCTGCCACGTTGCTACAGTAGCCCAGAACAGGACAAAGCAAACACTGGCTCTAGACAGGGCCTTTCCTTCTTTTTGTTTCACTGCCGCCATAGTTTCCCCTTCACTCCATGAAGGAGATGGTGAGGTGAGGGGTATTCTGTCGGTTGCAATCTCACAAATAGATGCCATAAATCCCACACACTGGACCTATAAGGTTGTTTGGGAGCTCATTTCACCCTTGGGGCTGTTTCTGCACAGTTTAGTGGATATTCACCTCCTCATTAAAACTAACTACAGTCCTTTGCATTTAGTGTTAGCAGGTCTATGAGGAAAAAGGCTTCTCCTTCAGATAATTATGTAAACCACGCGGAGGCTTCAAGTAAACTTAATTTCAAAGATAAAGAATGATTGGTCTTTAGTGTCAGAGGATCACACACGCATGTAGTGCACAAATGTTTACTGCAGTCAGCGAGTAGATTCTAATCTATTTCTTCTAAACGACCACAGTAAATATTTTGATGGTTGAAAAATGTGACATTTGTGTGGAAAAATCTGCTCTTTTACCACTTAGACCCGTGCGACTAGATGCTAGCAGTTTGATTGACATTTGGTTTATATCTCATACATGCCAGGCCAGCTTGTGCATGTGTTTGTACAAGCACAACTTCCCCAGTTTTATAACTTGAGTTATATAACCTAGGCACAATTTAAATTTTCAGTCAAAAATAATGATACCAAAGTCACTTCGCAGTGTGCACGGACCGTGCCTTGAGTTTTTTTTTTTCTTTCATCATCTTTCGCATTCCCTATTGCTCCAAATGTGATTCTCCGTGTTAATGCAAAACAGAGGAAAGTAGCGAGCCACGTTGGACATATTAATGAAAGCATTTGAGGAGTTATATGTGAAAGCATTTTGGATTGACATTCTGGATTGACTGAAAAATCACAGATAAACATGAGGGTGTACAGTAACTGTCTTAGAGTAATATTAGCTTGTCCTTCAAGTGTAACGCCGTCAATTCTACTACAACCTAACGGTAAGATTGATGGTTCATTAGCGCAAGGTTCACTTGCCGGGAATGTTCTGGAGCAACATTTTAGCAACATCTGCAGCAGCAGATGAGAACGTTTGCTCAGTTGTAGTGGAGGCGGTTCGCATGTGACTGAACATATTCAGCATCAGGCTGTATGGGCTACATTTGAACTCAAATTAACATCATAGTTCTTGTTCGCTTAAAGTTGTCGTTTATTTTTTAGCAAGAACCCGCGTACAAGATCAGACAGATCGGATGAAAGGAACGAGTTGAGTAGAAATCAGGCTAATTTCAAGCACCTACTGTACACCGCAGACCTGTGATCACTCTGCACGTGTTTACCAGAGTGACTGTTCAGTGCGGTTTGACAGGAAATGGATTCCCTGGAAACAGGATGTAGCAACTGGCATGTGGCGCTGGAAATGATCAGGAAAAATAATCAAAGAAGGAGCAAGTGTTAATGAGGGGGAACGCCTGCAGCGTCTCTTCCTTTATGTGTGCATGTGTATGTTGCGTATGCGTATCTTGTGTGTGTGTGTGTGTGTGTGTCCATCTCTGTTGGAGGAGGTAATGATGATGGATGAAGGGCAAAAGAGGGATTGAAGCAGCTGTGCGTAGTGAGGGTTGGTGTGATGGTACTCGGGGCGAGTCCCCTCCATTTTCTGTGTCATATATCCATCGGCTGGTACAATACCAAAAGGCATGATTGACTTTTATGCCTTGGCAGAAAACATTCATTCATCCTGTTGACAAAGATCCTTTTGTTAGTGGATCCTGGGAGTTCGGCATGAGTCTGTGTGTGCATCTTTGTCCTTTTTTTTTTACATCTGCACTTTCCTCTGTAGCCTGTGGGCAGACAGCTGTGTTGCCACGGTTTGATCCACAGATGTCAGAGTGTACAATGAGAACTGTGCCCCATTCTCAACCTCATAGCCCCTGCTGTGAGGCAGTTTACATCCGCTTATTATCCCGAGTCAGCCCGAAGGTGATCCTTCCATTATACGATTCCTGATCAGAGCTCTGACTGTTGCTTTATCCCCCGGCTTTGATGATACACCTCAAATGACACCCGACAGGGAACGTCCCTCATTTCCGTACAGATCAGCCCCGGTGTCGTCATGTCTGGTGTGGCCAGCTCAGGTGGAGAGGAAGTCTACTGTGTGTGCATGTACTTGAATAAACAGTGTGTGTGTATGTGCTGGGTCGTCAAGAAGCTCAGCCCTTGTTCATAGTCACTCTGTGCAGGGCTTCATTCTTTATTTGACTTTGCAACTTCCCCCTGCACCTGTGTGTGCGCACACACACAGACATGCCAACATGCATGAATGCACTCATGTGAACAAAAAAAAAAATCCACTACTTCTGGCTGTCTAACCTCACAACCTTCAGCGGTGACCTCCTGACATCTATTGGAAGTTTCTATTGCCTCATCAGGAAACTATGGATCATTTAACGCCACCCCGTCTCACATCTGTGTGAGTAAAAGATACCCACAGTCAGGTGCTTATACACCATCTGTGTGAGGCAGTACAGTGTATGTACTGTAAACATATGTATTTTACAAGATGGATTGGCCGTTTTTTTTTTTGTTTTTTTTTTTCACCTTCGCCAATCTGTAATAACACAGACATTAGTCAGAGTCAACGCAAAACTAACACCAATTGGCTGTTTGAACCCAGCAGTCCACGTTTGTTCTCTTTCTTCTTCATCATGCAAGCGTGTTTTGGTTTCTCTTCCATGCATATGTTTCAATAAAAAAAGAGATATTTGATTGATTATAGCTGATACGGGAGACTCTCTGGTGGTCTAACATCGTCTTGAAATGAAATATCCTTCCTTCTTTTAGTGATACAATCCAGACCCGGCCACATTAATGGCTAGACAAACATGAATTAGTCGAATATTATTTCATAAATTTTGATGATTCATTTCACAGCACAGGCCTTTAAATAAATTAAGTCTAATGGCTGCCCTCTGCTGTATTTATACAGGCTGGCTGGACGTCATACAGCCAGAGAAGTGAATGGCTCACACAGCTGTGTGTAGTGCACCGCAGCAGCCCGAGCAGACCTGAGTTCAGACGTTACATACACTCCACCAGACCCACTCTTGGGAGTTAACAACTTTTATGGCGGTGTTGTCAGCTGCATTGACATTAAAACCTAGAAACAGAAAACTGAGTAAAGCTCACGGTGTGTGTAACTGTAAATGCATGTGTGAGGGTCGGAGGGACCGAGAGCGAGAGATAGGAGATCGCGTTAGCCACCTTTTTTTCTGATCAACCCATGACTCTCCTTGTACGCAAGTGGACAAAGGAGAGCGCAACTGTCAGTACGCGTGAATGCAAGCATCGGGCCGTCCCTTGGCCTTTTTTCTGTGGTCTCCCCATCGTCTCTGCTTCTGCCGTTTCGACTGTGGTCTACTCATATGGTCCCCGTGTTGTTTATTGCGGCGCAGAGCCGACGCTGGGCCTGATACCTTTGCAGATTCCCCTGCCAGAAAAACTTTTATGATGAAATGTGAGGCAGGAAAAAGGGAGGTGAGGACAAACAGAGAAGCTGTTTTCTCAAAGCCTCTGTTTTACTTTGCTAACCAGTGTCCAGAATCCACACTTGGCCGTCATTGCAAGCATGTAAAAGAGGAAGTCAAGGAGAATGAGTTTGTGTTAACGAACATGCGTGCATGGCTGCATGTTTAATTGCAGGGACATGCACGCGTGCACGTAGGAAGCCGTCGAATACGCGCACGTGTGCAGAGCAGTTTGTGATCGTATTTGTTTAAAGAAATTCCAGAGAATTAATAGTTTTGCAACCACAGAATCTTGAAAACATATCAAGGTCATTTTTTAAATGATATGGTGCTGAGTGAAGGGCTGGAAAGCTTAAGGAGGTTTTGGGAGAAGATGTGGTGATACAGTATAGATGTGTTTTTAATTCATCTTATCTGTGGAACACTCCAATCTCCAGTGTTCCCATCGGATTCGAACCGAATCCCCTCCACGTCTTTCCCTCACCTTTCATTCTCTTTCTTATACTTAACCAAACAAATTACGCAGAAAGGAAAAGGTAAGCCCGAAGTTGTCCAAAGGGTTCTGCCTCGCATGTTATCGCTCTCGCATGGAAACACAAATCCACACAGACAAAACAGGCGCAAACAAACATACAGTCATCGCTGGAAAATGCGGGCCTTTCCCAAAGACAGCCTGGCCTGAGGACTTGAGGGATTTCTCACACCGACACATCGCTTTGTCTCACCGCAGGAGCTGCACCTTTAAACGGCAATAGGAAAACTCCTGGAGCGCTTGGAGCACGGCTGGAGGGATGGAGTGTTGAAAGAGGGGTAGTAGTGGCAGGGGTGAGAGAAGGAGGTGTGTTCCCGAGAAGAATGGGACAACGGGGAAAAGAAAATTGGAGAGGAAATTGAAGGAGAACAGAGAGGTTAATCACCTCGACTCGTTAGCTGTCTATCATCTCGGTGTGTATGCCAGCTGATAAAGCCAGTGTTTCCTGCAACAAATCTGCTGATGGAGTAATAATTTCAGACAGCGGAGGGGCAGCGCGTCAAGCGGCGCTAAGATTCTCAAGCTCAGTAATATGTCACGAATTCCCACCAGCTCTATCCACCTTTCGCTCTTTAATTTCTCTCTTTCTCTCCTGCTTTCACCCGTACTCTTCTCCATCCTTTCATCCCTCCTCATCTGTCCATCGCTCCCTCCTTGTTTTTCATGCACTGTGCCTGGCAGCGGTGAGTGCTTTAAGAGGGTATTAGCAGGGCGTCTGTACAGTACTATCACAGCTTAGTGGGCCAGTGCAGGTGAGACAGCAGGGATTTCCTGTTAGGCCTCTGCTACATTCTTGCTAAATTGCTCCATGCCAGGTGGGGTTGGAAAGGGGGGGGGGGGGGGCGGTCTCGCACACACAATTACAAACACGCATGCACACACACTCATGCAGCAGCACATGGGCATCAGCGGAGTGCATACAAAGGATTAGTGGTGTCGCTAGTGTGTGTGTGTGTGTGTGTGTGTGTGAGTTTGTGTGCCAGTGTGGAGTGGGGAGGACAGAGCAGGGCTCAGTATTAGACTCTGGTTGTCTGCCAGAGGAGCAATATGAGATAAATACTTCACCATCTTACACCTGGGGGTCCTGGCCTGCTTCTAATGCTCCTGCTTGAGAGGAGCCCTCTGTGTGTCTGCGGCCTGTACTCTCATTTTACACACGCACACACACACACACACACACACACACACACACACACACACACACACACACACACGAACACAGGTAAGTAAGAATCAGCATTAACTTTGGGGGCTATTTTTGGTGTAGTCCTAGTCATTAGATGAAAATGCATATTAGTTTTAGGCACATTTTTGTCTTCATAGTTTTAGCCCGGTTTTAGTGAGACAAAAAGTCATTGCATTACGGTCGACGTTTAGTCAGAAACAGGTGTGACGCGGGGAGGAACATTTCACTTTTTTTCACACTTTGATTTGTGTAATAGTGATGCAGGGGGTCAACCCACAACCCGCAGGAACCGCGTGGGTCAGGGGGAGGTTCAGAGTCAGTTAATAACTTACAGAAACATTACGTGCAGTGGTCCAGCTTTCACTGTCTCTCCGTCACTCTCAAACACACACATAAGCTGGCGAGAGTGGCGCCATGGGTTCAAGCATCAAGCGCATCCCGTGAACACACTTTCAGCTCCGCTGGTCAATAGGACAGAGTGCTTGTCTTTAATGAAGGGTTGCTCGTTTTACTGCTACTCAACAGTAATTAACCCCATTTAGAACAATTGTCTATTTATTTATCTTAGATCTTCCCACTACTGTGTATTTAATATGAATTTTTTAAATGTCCCATTGTCCCATAATTCATGGACAGAAGCGTGCAGACTGGCTGTTCCCTGTATTCCCTCTTAGAAAGAGGTCATATTAATCTGTAGGAAGCATTTTAATGTTTCTGCTAGTTTAATCTGTGTTATATAATATGCATCATATTGTATATGCTCATGACAGATGTTTAAATTCTCAATATTCTATGTGACTATAACTAAATATGATGAGAGTGAAAAGCTTCAGACTGATGTAAATACTCGAGTAAAGCCCAAGCACCTCAGAATTGTACTTCAAGGTACAGTACTTGAGTAAAAGTACTCGGATTACTACTCCCTCCCTTTATGGATGATCCTTGATCGCCCTGTGAAATAGTTGAGAGATGAGCTGGAGAACACAACAGAACCTGTGCTTTAAGTGTTTTCAAACCATCCCCTCCGTGTCCAGGTAACGCTTGTTAAAACGGCCGTTAACAAGCCCCCCATTACTGCTTTCGCTTATCAACAGTGTGTGTGTGTGTGTGTGTGTGTGTGTGTGTGTGTGTGTGTGTGTGTGTCTTGATTTCACATAAAACACACTCGCACAACTCGAAATTAAGTTCAAATGGGTTCACTCATTGCGCCATGGCAAAAAGTGCTGGAAATGTAATCAGGTGTTGAAGAGGAACAGAGGAGCACATAGCACAGCTAAGACTGCGTGTGTGTGTGAGTGTGTGTGTGTGTGTGTGTCACTGTAGGCAGTGCAGCAGGACACTGATATATGTCCAGCAAGAAGTCCTGGAGTGAGCTCAGATATCACTCATCTCATCGCACACGGCCAGGATACAGAGGATTTGAACGTGTGACTGTGAAGTGTGTGAGCAGTCTGATCTATGGCAGGGCTGGCCCAATCATACAGCACTCTCAATAACAAAATGATGGGACAAACTCCAGGCTGCTTCTCTCTCACACACACTTTTACTGCATCAGTCCACAGCGGTTCACGTTATGGACAGTAGGTCAAAGTGAAATTTTACTACATCCAAATGTCAACAAGTAAATGTGTTGAGACACGTCAGTTCCAGTACTGAATAATAACATATGGGCCACCCGACAAAAATCTGGTTTAAGCTTGCCGAACCTTTTTTTGTCCATTTTTCTTGGTGTGTTTTTACAAGTGTAGCTGTTTTTCTGTGTCTTTGCCTGTCTGTCAGTCTGGTCTGTCTCCATCTCAAACTGCCTGTTACAGATTACATTAAACCTATATGCCTCCATGTCCATCTGCCTGTCTGCTAAACTATAAACGTATAAATATAATGTTCTATATCTTGGTCTAACTCCCTATTGGTGTGCATGTTTCTGTCTGCCTTCATCAGCACTGAACCGTCTTGTCTTGGTCTTTTCTAGGTAGATGCTTTGCGGGTACGCCTCGAGGAGAAGGAGCAATTCCTGACCAAGAAAACCAAACAGATGCAGGACCTGTCGGATGAAAAGAGCACACTGACGGGGGAGATTAGAGACATGAAGGACATGCTGGATGTCAAGGAGAGGAAAGTTAATATCCTGCAGAAGAAGGTGAGTGAGTCCAGCTCGTTACAGCGCCGTCGCGTTGTAGCGTGGCCAGACTTTTCAAACTAATTCTCGCAGGTTAGTTCAACTCGCCAGATGTGACAAGACCTTCTAAAGAGGCCGTATATTTCACCGGTTCGCAAAGCAGAACATTTTTTTATTAAAGCTACACTATTTTTCTATAAACGTTGGATAAAATGACTGATAAGTGAAGGGGGCCTCTTGTGACAAACCCACAAAGAATTATTACCCGACTCGGCAGTTCCTGTCAAATCGACAGGATCGTTTCACCGTCTTTCAGCTAATTGTTATGGTTTAAAGTCCTGCCACATTAGTGTTTTAGTGCAGGCTCACCGCTCTCATCAGCCCGTGTCCACCTGCAACAGGCAGCTGTTTTCAGGTAAAAGCACCGAACACTACTTGCTCAACACAGAATGGCATGACAGACAAAGTGAGCAACTAGCATGGTGAACATCATAAAAAGCCAGATGTGTGTGTCAGCAGGAGATTGGTGGAGACCAGAAACTGAGCTAAAAAGAGAGTGCGTACTGGACATCAGGTGGGTAGACACGTGGTTTCAAAAATTAATGGTGGTGTTGCTCTTTGTCTGCTGGCTCTGTAAATATACCTGTTATTACCAGCATGTAAAGCATATCGACCTTATAAGGTGATAACAGATCAGTGTTGTGCTTTCAGCTTGTTTAGCTGCCCAAAATGTGCAGAAAGCTATTAGAATTAGGGTTATACTCAGCAAAGAAAAAAAAAATCTTTCAATGACTGTAAATTATATCTCTTCCATCCTATATCTGCCAGGAAAAACTCACTATTAAATCACTTTTATAGGGAAACAAAGAAGTACAGATATTTGATCAATGACAGGTTTATTGACTGTCACCACACCAGGTAATATTCCCTGATTAATCAGCCATATTGGAAATGAATTCCCTATTCCGGTTCTGGCCTCGTGATGACATTGCTGGCATTGTGAATGGACATACCGTGTTTGTTATATGAATCACCGAATGATCACTGTTACATATGGCGAACACAGATACCTTCACACATAGCTGTGTACCGCGCAGTGGATGAGACAGATCAGCGAAAGCTTATTTCTGGTCCCGGAGCAGCACACACATTTTTTTTCTATACACACCTGCTTTCTCTCTCTCACACACAAGCACACACACTTGCATGGTATGTCTCTGAGGCTTTAATGACTTTTATAAGGTTAGCTGTTTAGGCAGGGCCTGTGGCCACCTGCGGCGCGCATGTTGGCAATTCCTCCGCAGACCAATTACACACACATAAAGGTCCCTCTCGACTTCCTTGTTTCCTCTCATGTCCTCAAATTAGATCTCCGTCTCTCCCCTCCCACCCTCCCCCTTGCTGAGTTTATTGAGAAAAAAAAAAAAAAAAAAAAGGCTCCAAAGGTCACATGCAGTGCCATCAATCTGCGCGTATGCGCGTGCATGTATGAGCGCATGAATATGTTCGAATGCGTCGTTAAGTCTGCGTGACCTCCACGAATTTCTGTGCGACAGGTTTACAGATGACCTTTATGCGCCCCCTGCACTGTACTCCTCCCACGTCACACTTAATAAGCTCGTTTGTAGCTGATTAACGGGGCCCCCTCTGCTTTAGTGACGTTCGTTCATGTTTTATTTGAACTTTTAATTTAAGAGCCAAAAGAAATGCGAAGCTACAAGTTCATTCTGAGGCACTCTGTGGAAAGTTAAAGGTTTTCGTCACTATTTGTGTCACCGTGAGCCTCGTCTTGTCATTTTTATCCGTATAGACGAGATTAAAATTTAGATTACTTTGTCAGATTGGCAGTGAGATTATTTCAGATGATGCCTCTGCGTATATTTAGTTTGAGCTGACCGCCATTGCCTGGATGGCTGGTTTCTCGCTGGTTGCTCCTTGGCTGAGCTTTTTCACGTCTTCCTTTGCACACAGCCTCCCTCTTCCACTCTACCCATGTGTTTTTTTCACTCCAGGACACCTAACTCTCCTTACATACGCTGCTCTCACTCTTAAAAGCTTTCTTCCTCATTCATAATGCCACAGTTTATTGTTAAAATCCGGCCGTGATAACAGCACATTGTTTATTCACCGTCATAATATAATGATTCTTACATGTGTCGACATAAAATGAACGGCAGAAGAGGTGATATTTGAATGAAGAAGCAGACCATTTCACACCGTAAACCGACAGGTGTTTCACTCCATTAGCCACACTGTATATACTGACCACAATCTGATTGGTTTTCCAAACTTCCTATTTTCCGGCAGTCCCCGGGGGCTATAACTTACAGTGCTGTGTCTCGAGGGAAAGGCGAGAGTGGAGTGAGGAGTCAAAGCTAGTTTCCTTTCTGGGCTTCATACTCTCCAAGTTACTGCTGGCTATTCATAAAATATATGCACAAGCTCTGTGTGTGTTTGCAGTCTTCACAAAAGGGTATGTCCTCCCCTGACACAAATCTAAATACCAAGGATGTATTTCTTACTTAAAGAGTAGGAAGCAATGACACTGATCCTACATCCGTCCCAAGAAATGAAATGCGTTGAGCTGACTGAATGTCAGGCTCATTTTAGCAGTACTTTTAATAATAATACACTTTTTTATTATTATGAGATGTTTAAATTGTGCTACACTGACTGCCCTTTCACTGCTACCCCATATAACTGTTCAACTTAAACCACAAATCGACAGAAAGGAAATCTACAAAGGCCTAAAAATTACATTTGTAGCCCCATTTTCTTTTTGACAAAGTTAAAAAGCACTGAAACGGCACTGTAGTCTTCAAATGTGACAGAATTACTCTGTAACCACCAAGTAGGTGAGCTACGGCAGACATGATATCGAAATTTCTAGCTGAATTATATCAGTACAGACCGCGTACTGTAGATGCACCAAGGCCGATCTGAACTCACTGTAGAAATGTGACTTCTTCCAATTACTCATCTGAATTTATCTGATTTCCTGAAAATGACTTCTTAGGCCTAAACATTGGTTGAGAACAGAACAGACTTTAATTTCTAAGGTTTCTTGGTTCAGCCGCTGTTGCCATGATCATCCCTGCTGGCTCAAACGGAAACAAAGCTGGAGGATGAATTATTTGACATGTTGACAGCGCTGGTTGTTGGTGTTGTTTGTTCCGTCGGTGATGCGTTTCTCTCCTGCATCATCCTATCGGCATGCTTGCTCAACGCCTCCCCCGTGCTATGGAAGTGCGTCTTGTCTTGAACAGAGGCTTCCCTCATCTTTTCCATCTCCAACACCTTCCTCTCCTCACACATCAGATGTTCTTCAGCATCGAAAGCCTTTTTCCTCTTATGTATTTTCCTAGCTTCTTTATTGAAGGCTTTCCTTTCTTTTTCTATCTTCTCCTTCTCCAATCGCAAAGCCTCCCTCATCCTCTGGATGTCTGTCTTTTCTTCGCTGAAGGCCTTCCTCAGCTTTTCCATCTCCATCTTTTCCATCTCAAACACCTTCCTCTCTTCGCACATAGCGCGTTGTTCATCACTAAAAGCCTTCCTCCTCCTACATCTTTTCCTAAGCGTTCTATTAAAAGCTTTTCTTTCTTTTTCGATGTTCTCCTTCTCCAACTGGAAGGCGTCCCTCATCCTCTGGATTCCGATCTTTTCCCTAATGTAGGCCTTTCTCATCGTTGCCATTTCTTCCTTTGCTCTTGTGAACATCTCCCTGTCATTAATCATAGCATGATATTCATCATTAAAGGCCTTCTTTTTCATATGTTGTTCCCTCAGCTCTTTGTTGAAGGCTTCTCTCTCTTGTTTCATGTTTTCCCTCTCCAACTCAAAAGCCTCCCTCATTCTCTGCATGTCTGACTTTTCTTGAATGTCGTCCTCTCCCATCACGGCCATCTCTTTCTTTTCTATCTCAAGGGCCTCCATGTCCTCGCACGCAGCATTCGTCTCTGCGTTTTCTCCTTCATGTTCTATCTTCTCCTCCTCCAACGGGTAGGCATTTGTGATCTCAGCCACTTGAGCACACTCTTCCTGAAAGGCCTCTTGCCTTTCCACCTCCAGCTCCTCTTTCATCTCGTTAATATGTGTCTTTTCGCACAAAAGTTCCTTACATGCTTCCTCAATAAAGAATTTCTGGGCTTCTGCCTCCATCTGGCCCTCCGGCCTGTCTTCCTCCGGAGGGAGGTGAAAACATCCTGCTGTTTCAGGCAGCGGAATGCTCTCATCACTGCTGCTCCCGACAGGCTGCAAAGACTGGCTCTGCATCACTTTGATAATCTCAGGCTGGAGGTGATCAGATTCTTTACGATCACTGGTAATTTTCTAGAACAAAAGGAAGGAAGTATGTATATATTTTTTTACATATCTTCTTTGTTTGAAGTCATTCAAAGAACCTTTTCCTGTTTCCCTCTTGTCAAATGTGGGCCATATTCTGTACTCTTGGGTTTTCCACAAGATACATTTTGCATATTTAAGAAAAGAGCAAAAACCTGAGTTTTTATGCAACAAGTACTTCATTTTCTCAACAGAAAAAAAACTACATTACTTCTTTGTTCTCCTGGATCGACTCTTCCTGGGAGAGGAGACAGTTGGCCTTGTTGTCTGGAGGGATCGTGTCTCGCTGCTGGGTATTTTGTGCCAGCCGCTTCATCTCTGTACCCTGTGCTAGCTGCTGCTGCTGCTGTTGTTGCCGCTGAAGCGCGGAAGGTACATGAAGATTCATCTAGGAGCACAGAAATACAGCAGTTATTTGATAAACACGTAATTGAATTAGCCTTAACTTGTTTGGTTTAGTTCAGACAAACTCTGGTGTATTTGCTCGTGTAGTTTGGTTTGTTTAGACTGGTGGGAAAGCTGTCAATAAAACTCTGGTCTGGTCTGGAATAAACAGCCGGACAGAGGCCCTCCTTTTCAGCTGGTCCAAAAATGGTCCGTTCACGCAGCCGCAGCGTGACGTAGCTGTGTTTGCTGTGCACATTCAGTGTCATGGGTAAGGTGCATACCACATAACTGCAGTGTTCCAGCCAGGGGCCTTTATTGCATGTCAGACCCCGACAGTTTTCCTCTGTTTTTCCTCCCTATCTCGATACCGTGGATATTTTGGCAGCTCCTCAAGAAGCTGTTAAAAAGTAGCAGCCACACAGTAACCGTCCACCATCATTTACCTTTCTTGGCCATCATATGATGTCTAGTCAGTCGTGAATAATGAGGCACATAATCAGGTCTGTTTCAGGTTGGTTAGTGAACTCTTTCTCACACTTTCTCGTCAAAAGTGTCCAATAAATGAATCAGCTGTCGGTCCACCTGGCTTCATCTCTTGGTCTGTTGGAGAGAAGTTTTAATAAGTTTGAAAACATGAACTGGACCAGGCCTAAAAGGTAACAATGAGTTACCTTTTAGGCCCCCCCCAGGGCTTCCTGACCAAATGATTCAGTCCACAGGTCTGAAAATCATTTCAATAGATGGAATGGGTTAACATTGCTTATCCAAGAGCAAAGTACGACTGCAACTATAGCACGTACGAGACAGCATTTTTAATTCATTTTACCATCTCACTGTTGGATTATAAGCCTGCAGTTGATTTATGTTGACTACTGTTTTCTTTTAAAAACAGACAAACATCATCTAACTGTACGTTTAGGCAAATATAGCACTTACCACCAAAGAAGGTGAGTCCTGTGAAAGTTCCATCGATGCAGTTTCTTGCAGTACTTGCAAGTATCCTGGCTGTTTTTATATTTTACTTCTCAGTGTCTCAGTATATCTCGATGCTGAAATAACTGTTCTTCTAAGTTCTATGTGGCAGTTGCCACGGTTATTAATGAAAGTAAAACATACTGCTGTCACATCATAAGTTCTGTTATTATAAAATAACAGTAGCACACACAAGTTTTTATTTTTTTTCAAATGAACACACGGCAGTTTCTTAAATGGTGATGTAGTGCTCTTCACTGCTTAACAACCTGTAACCAAGTAGCTGTGTGGACACTTATAGAGCTATTCTAGATTCTTTAATCTTAATTAGTCTTTCTGTGATCTCTGACCTCCGTATCCATGAGGTTGACTGATGTATCCGCGGTTTGGTTTCGGCAGCAGAACTTTTCTTGCATGGCACCCTTCATCCTTCTCCCCTTGTTTCCTATCTGCCTTTATACCACCGAGCATCACACAGCCGCGTTGTTCACCTCATTTTAATCTTCAGTCACAAAATTCGGATTTTGATTTACCGGGAACAAATCCATTTGTCAACATACTGTCAACAGTAGGTCCAATGAAAACTGTTCACAGTGAGGTCTGTGGATTACCACACTAAGCAGGACATTGTTTCTGGAAAAACACGTTGCTGTGTTTTTCATAATGTATTTTTTCAATCCTGGGAACACCGCAAATGAAATTCCATTAATCTGTCTTGTTGTATTTGTGTGGCGCCAGAAACCCTTGCCAAATAATAATAAAACTATCTGTATGCCTCTAGAGGGCGTGAGACAATATGTTTTTTTTGTAATTTGGGTGAACTAACCCTGTAACGTGTTATGACTAATCCTTCCAGGTAATGTTTCTCAACATAAAAACGCTGTGGTGGTGAACTTGTTCAAATGGAATTCCAAACATTGTAACACCTGAGATTGTCAGCTGCGAGTCAGGGATCCACGTATCCACATTATAGGCAGCTATAACTTACAAATATGTTTACAACAGGAAAGATAGGAGTGTAGCTCGGAAGCTTAAGTTATTTCCTTTCCGATGCCATACTGTAAAAGCCATTGCATTAGGATCGTAAAAAGACCAACCCTGCGTGTTTGAAGTCTTCCCAGGACAGGATAAAGCTTTCCCTGATGCTTCCTGTATTGAAATATCAAGGGTACGTTTTCCTCAATAAAGGGGAGCTTTTTTTTGGGTACGACAAAACATTCTGGATGCACAAAAGCTACGTCGGTTTGAGGATCATCTGCGGTTGCTTTCGCGAAACAATGGGATGAGGTTTATCTTAGATCACTTAAAAGTTGCGGTGGGCCTCCTCCCTCATAAAATTATCAGCTCTGAATGACTCAGCTCAACAGTTCATAGGGCTATTAATCTCTTGTATATGTTCCCCACTGATGAAAAGAGTCAATATCTATACCAGACACACACACACACACACACACACACACAATCTGACATGTGTCATCCTCCTGGATCGGGTTAAGACGATGCATCTGCGTTATTACGACAAGCTCTCTATCTTCACTACAAACAGGTCCAATTCCCAAACCACCCAGGGTGTCGGTGATGATGACACAAGGCTGATGACAAATCAACTCGTGTGTCATAATGGCTTTGTTAGTGAGTACGCGCAAACTCGCTCTCTTCCCAGTCACAAGGAATTGACATCTGGAGAACTAAGAGAAAAAACAGTCCGTAGGATTCTTATGTGGGTGTAATATAAAATGGAACGGAAGAAGCTGAAAGAAAATATATAATGTAAATAACAACAGGGAGTCTGTTTGCTGTATTACACGGTAGTTCGCAAATGTTGCAGTTTCGTATTCCTCGACTAGTAAATCATATCTAATCTTTCTTCCCCGCCGCTGCGTTGTTTTGAGACGTTCTTTTTTCTTGGATTGCGTTCTTCACCGGACTGACTTTTTATTTCAGTTTTTACGTTCATGCACATAAAAACCCGAGTGCTTTAGTAGAACCCCACATATCTACTCCTCCGTCTTTGAAGTTTAAGTGTAAGTCTGTTGCTCCCGTCCGCGTTTGAGCCGTCTTGAACGGTAAAGCGCCCCCTCTTTAGCCCCTCTTTGGGGGCGGCATTCACTCTTTAATACAGTGAATGATACATGGAGAAATTACTCCCAGACTGGTGGGAGCAGACACGGACAGATACGCAGATAGGCCAGCGCTAAACACTTTTTGAAATCATAATAGCGCACCACTGCAGAGACTACCTTAAATTGCAGCATATAACACTTATCGCTGCCCTATTTTCTGTCTCGGGAGAATATGACGATTTTTATCTTCTCCTTGGGGCCTCTCCATAGACAGTCACCATGACTTATAGCACGGTACCATGATGTCATTGCTGTAGTTTGAGCCCCTACATTGATCCTAATAGTGTGAGGCTGAGTCTAGCTAAAAAATAATGAGGAACTGGTCTTTAAGTGGAAAAAAAGAAAAGAAAAACGCGTATGCTAGGTTTGTGTGGGCATTTTTGGTCTTACGTATCACAACACAGAACAGTGGCAGCTCTGTTCCAGACCTTGGTCTACGAGACCATGACCAATGCATAATGATGCATTTATTTATTTATTTTTTCATTTTTGGTTCCTTTTTTTTTTTTTTTTGCTGGGGGAGAGGGGGTAGGGTTGTGGGAGGGGTTGCAGAGCCGGTTGTGGTGTGGTTTTGGCATACATGTGTTATTCATGTTCAAACATTGTGGTCTTCTCAATCCATATTCATGCTTTTAAAAAGGCTAGCTGTGTGCATGGAAGTATAGTATCCCCTATCATGTTCCCTCCCTATAGCAACCACAGACAGGGAGATTCGATTACGTCTGCTTGGGCTGCATTGAGCATGTGTGTATGTGTTTGTGTGTGTGTGTCTATACAGAAGGATCCCCTGTGTGTCAGGATCGCTGTTGGTTATGATAGAGTCTTGCAGGTCTCCCCCGAAACTTTCTCAGGGGAACCCAGCTCTGTTTCAGCGCACCCTCTTGCCAGACTCTTTCAGCACTTTTTCGGCCCGGTGTCATCGCTGGCTCTGGCCTGGTGTCATCGGCACGGCATGGCCTTTGATTGCAAAGAAAAGTTGGGAGAGCAAGGGTGATATAGAGATAGAGATGTTCCCCGGCCGTCTACATTTCCTCTGTTTCCTCTCCCCCACTTTGATCTCTCGCTCTCTGTGGAGCAATTGCTCTCCTGTCTGTCCATTTTCCTCTAATTTTCAGAGCTTTCATTTTCCTTAAAACGCACTCTATGCTCAGGTCCCGTGTTGAATCAACAGATGCATACCGTCTGGGTCTAATGACTGTCTTCTATCAATATCATATTAATGTGAGAAAACTACTGTCGTTCTTCAAACTTATGCTGACCATATTTGCTTCTTACTACCTCCTCCCACATGTTTTACACACCGCCCCAAAACAACACTGGCACTTTTGAGTTTGATGCATGTGGATAGCGAGGGGAAGTGGTGCATGTTGATAGAAAGGAAAATATTAGTCCAGCGTTGGCACAGTGTTTCCTGTGTGTGTGTGTGTGTGTGTGTGTGTGTGCATGTGGAAATGTACTGTAAACAAACACGAGCATTGCTTCCTGCTTTTGTATGCAGATGTGCATGACAGACAATGATCTCTCTCTCCAATTTTAAACTACTTCCTTACACAATCGTGTAAGTGTCGCTTTAAGTTAATTAAGTTCATTATGTCCATTGACAAACTGTTACAAGGGCTGGGAATCATTTTAAATGCTGCCTGAAACGCAGCCATAGCACAGAGTATCGACCACTGCCTAATGTCTTTCTTCTTTCTTTCTTTCGGTCGGATATTTCCTGTTTTTATTAGGAAGCTTCTAATTTTAGACTGTTATCTTAGCAAATATGTCGTACTGCTACTTCAGTTAAGACAACACTGAATACTGATGCAGTGAGAAGTGTGGCACATTGTCAGACTCGCACACAGGTTTGTATTCCTCAAACTATGGAATTGAAATAAGTACTGAAACTCAGCTGTACTTTATCAACATTTCTATTAAAACATCCCAAAAGATACTGAACCCTAACCGATGTAGTTGGTATTATTGTAGTTTATGAGTATAGACACAAGCAGTAAACTTGCAGAATTAAATCAGTGCCTCAGTGTCTGAATTTGTCTATATGCATTGCCCTGATCAGCTGCATGTACAATATGTGTGGTAGCATCAGGTCACGAAGCTAATTTGCTCATCCCGAAATTATCAAATTGCACTAGCCTTCTAAATGCTCTGATACGCACGTTAATAAACCGATACATCGCAGTGTTAAGTATTCCAGGTGAGCAATTGTTTGTGTGCAACAGCTGTGTGCCTCAGAGATCCTTTCAGATAACTATTTACTGCATGAGTGTGTTTCTGCATGTGAGCGTGTGTGTGTGTGTGTGATCTTGATAGATCTGTGATGAGGCCACCAATGCCTTTCATCCTAATGGATTCCATCTGACCAATCACAGTGCAGAGACATAGCTGCAGATAAGCCCGTTGGAGCTGGGGAGGTTCCGGTAAACACCCTGTGATAGGCCCCCCTGTATCCCCCTCTGCTCCTATCAGCAATCAGCCGGGGTTAATGGTTAGAGCCCGAGGCTGGCTGATTGGAGCCAGGCTACACATCAGTCAAGACAAACCCAGTGTTGGGCCATATGTCAGGCTCCAGCTATTCAAGTCTGTCTTCTTCCTGACCACAACACGTATGCACGAAATCAGACGTGTTTGATGACTCTCCGACTTGATGAAGAACTTAAACCTAGTCTGAATCCCGATGATGACACGAGACATAACTCAGGCTGACCTGCTCTGACCTAACCTGTTTGGCAGCCAAGTGTTAGTATTTCATACTGTAAGATCTGAGACAGGCTGTCGGTTCTGTGGAACGTGCTCGTATGAGAGTAAGTCACATTTTGACCCTGAGTTTGAACCGCGTGACCGTGTGATGTATTTGACCTCTCTGACCAGATGACTGTAAAGTGGGCCTGGGTCAGAGACTACAGGTTGACACATGGCCGCTGTGGACCCTGCCGGGTGGCCACGCTTTTCTTTCTTTCTTTCTTTCTTTCTTTCTTTCTTTCTTTCTTTCTTTCTTTCTTTCTTTCTTTCTTTCTTTCTTTCTTTCTTTCTTTCTTTCTTTCTTTCTTTCTTTCTTTCTTTCTTTCTTTCTTTCTTTCTTTCTTTCTTTCTTTCTTTCTTTCTGTCAGATCAAAAGGCTCCCATTCCCTCTCTCTAAAGAGGAGAGAGAAAAAAAAAAAAAAGAATTAATACTAATGGTGCTGGGAGCAGAGGAATAAAGCGTCAGGGTAATTACCCGGCAATCACTGCAGCATTCCGCAGCTGAGGGGGGCAGAGATAGGGTCTTGAGCCTAAAGAGCATGGACGTGGATCAACTTGGCCGGCACACACACAGACACACTCGCACTCACGTACAGCCGAGCTTGCACAAGTGCAATCTGTCTTCATTGAACAGCTCTGGGTCTGCAGGAGTCTCTCCGTGCTCATTTTGCTCTGTGGTCGACCAGGAGAAATCACTACGAAAACAACACTCGCTTCGTCTTTCTCGCTGTTCCTCTGTCATTCTCCGCGCGCACGTCTGCACCCTGTGTTGTGTGTGTGTGTAAGCGTACACGCGTGTGTGTGTGTGTGTGTGTATTTGATATGTATGAATGCAGCAGAGGGTCTCTGTGTGAATGACTTTCTGGTGGAATGTGTGGGGGAGAGGGGGAGGATGTCTGCTTGTCATATGTGTAAGTGCTGTATGCAGCCCCCATCGCCTGAACCTGGTCCGATATTCATGATAATAACCGTGGTGGGATTGTGCGTGTGTCTGTTTGAATTCCTCAGAGATCAGCACTGTATAATCAGAATAAGCCACATGTTACAGTGGACGCACATAATTAGACAAGTGGATACGATTTCCGCTTTGTGTATGTGCGTTCTTATGCAAGTGCATTCATGTACATACAAACATATTTTTGTTTCAGTAACTCTTTTGGACTTTTTGGAGTTTACACAAGTCCTAGATTTGCGTTGTGTTTTAATAAGTAATCTAACTGCCATCTTCATTGATATAGGCATACTCAAACAGGCCTTTTATTTTTGTTCTCTAGGTTGGGAATCATAAAGAAAGATTCATTGCAGCTTATGGAAATAACTGCACACACTGCTTCTGTCTGTGTTTGTACTCAGTCCTAAAACAGGCAATAATGGAAACAGATGATTACTTTTTAGGATTTCTAGGTATTTTTGACGAGGCGGTTATGAGAGGAAAATAATGTTTCTCTGTTAAGTTTGCACTTTGGCATTTCTCTTTGAGTGAGCTGTGATTTTTTTTTGCAAAGCTTTCTTTGTGACGGACTGTTTCAGTTTAGCGACTTGGGTTAGGGTTTTTTCCCTGTTATTAAGAGCAAAACAAATGCTGACGAGTTGAGGTAGGCCTTGTTTTAGCTTCTACAGGACGTGACCGTAATGTGCTTTTAGTCATGACGCTGTGTTGAAATAATTGGGTAAACCCTTGCCCTCCTCGCCACCTTGCTGATGATGGCAGTTGCACTCATCTGTTAAAGAGATCGTATCTGCAGTCCAAGCCGTTTCACATGGTGCTATTGTTGTTTGACTTCTTTCATGTGGCATTCCATAAATGAAATTATATTTATGATATCTGTAATTTGTTGTTAAATTATAACCTTTTGTGAACCAGAAACCCCAAACACTTTGGCTACTAAATAATGTGTGTTTGTTCTGGAGAAGAGTTTTCTGATTTATTTTTCGGCCTATTTAACATAATTTCTTAGCATTTTCTTTCTTTGTGGGTGTTCTTCTTTCTTTATTCAATCTTTATACGGTTCTGCCATCTTTTTTTAAATTTATATTTAAGGTCTAGGGTGAAGGACATTGCACAAGTTGCTTGTTTGCAGAAATGTACAAGACAACTTAAGGGCCCATCCTATGTATTCTTTATGATTGTTTCTCTGTGATCATGAAGCATATTTCTTCCTGCTTTTGTGTATATTTATGCGTCCGTGTGCATGCATTCAAATGAGACTGTGTGTGTGGACACAGAGCACCTTTGTGTTTCTAAACAGGCACCGGCAGTTAGGAGCAAAATGAACGTTGAGGCAATGGAGATGAAGCTGCTGCGAGAGTCACGGGCCTCCGTCTAATCGCAGTGAAACCCGTAGAAAAATTCTGTCTGTTTCGTTTGCGCCCAGTTCCACTTCGACAGATCTTTTTTTGGCTGTAGGATAGGCGTGGGCCTGCCCGTTTGGCCTGTCAATGCTGGATCCCGCCACTGCATGGGCCTTTCTGGTTTGGAGACAAAAAAAGGTTGAGCAGAAAACAGCACAGCAGATATAGAGAGACGTGCGGGCATACATGTAGGTACACAGTAGCAGAAGATGTGTTTTTGTACAACTGTACTCAGCCCTCTTATACAGACAAAGTGCTGGCCTTCGTTCATCGGGGAAAAATATTTTTCAGCTCTCTCTTGTTCTCTTTGAGAAGCGGAAAAAAACCCCAAAAAAAACAGAGCTGCTCCGTGACAGACATAAAGAACGAGCTTTACTTTTCCTTGTTAAGAAATGTGTGGATGATTTCAGAACCTGAGCATTGTGCTTCATGACCCTCCCTTCTTCTCCTCCCTCTCTCGGGCACCACTCGTCTTATGAAGTCATTGCGCTCCGTCGTTATGGTCGATAACGGATGAGTAATGACTCCTCGAGCGAAGCAGCATGACATCAGGAAGGTCATTTGAGGGGAACAGGGGAGAGGTGTCATTTTCTTGCTCCGAGGGTCTCTGTGTCACACTGTCCCCGAGCCAGTCGACTCAACGGAGACCTGGTGGGGACCTCGCAGCTGTGAGTGTATGGTGGCAGTTCCCTTTCAAGTAGTTAACTCCATCTGAGTGGGATAATGTTTCCTGACAATTTAATGTTTAGCTGCTCCGTTTATGCACTTCTAATGAGGTAGCGTCTGGAAGGTGAGCCCCTTGCCCAATTGCACAAGCAAAATCTCATGCCTGTAAAAATCACAAGTATCGTATCTCTTAAAATAGGCAGCTCGCATATTCAAATAAGTTTGGGAACTCGTCTGTGGCTGTGCGTCACGCTGCTGTCTTCACACAGCAGAGTGACGCACGGTGCTTGAAAGACCAAAACACAACATAAACACTGTTTTTTTTTTCATTTTACTTGGGAGTTGTCATAAGCGGATAAATGGGCCTGTTGCAAAAAGCTGCCACTCGGGGGCGCCAGCTTACACAGTATCAGTGATTCCACGGTCGGCCAGTGTTGGCCCGTCGCTCTGTTTCACAGGGGGAGAAGGGATGGTAGTGGGACAGGGGTTAAATGAAGTGCAAGCACACCCTCCTCGTACTGAAGAGGTCACGTCTTCCCTGAGCTTTCATGACCGAGCCGGGGTTCTCTTTGAAGAGCCACATCTGAGTGCTCTTCAGAAGGAGGAAGTCCATTATTAATCTGAGGATCAACAAACTGCGATGGCAGGAGATGGAAACAGCATGCAGGTGTAGTTGTTTTAGTATGCTGTAACACACATTCCCACACACACACACACACACAAACATCATAAAATCCCAAGTCTAATATGTACATGCTTTACTTGGATCGCAGAATGTGATTGCGGAGTCCTCGGAGTAGCAGTGTGTCGTCTCTCATCGTGTTCCTGCCTGACTGTGACCTAGATTTCTCTGGGGAAGTACATGCTGTGTTACTACATATTGTTCAGTTTGCGGTTAATGTCCCTGCGTGTATTTATGTGCGGCTTTGCGCGCCCGCGTGTGCACACATGCACATACACGCCGGTGCCAGGATCTCTGGCTTTTTACAACTGTCCCTGTCATATTTTCAGAGGTGATGACAAGCGCTGAGAAATGAGTTGCCTTTCAGAAAGGGCGACCAATCATTGTTTGGTATTTTTATTGGTCCAAAAGAGTTTTAAAAATACAAATGATTGTATTTTTATGGTGGTCACGCTCCACGCTGGTCTCCTTTTGTGTTCTGAAGAAATGATTCCTCTGGAGGCCACAGAGTTCTAGTTCTTAGTTTGGATGGAAGACAGACGGGTCGACCGGGTTTGTGGTTCTGCTCCGGAACAAGCTGCTTTTAGATCACGATTTTTCGCCAGAGACACAGGGCCTGATACTATTTCACTAACTCTCTCTCCCATTACATTAGAACTCAGCTTGCCCTAATCATGATCACACTCTACAGGCTGCGAACACGACGCAGCACCGAGGCGTCCAGAGGATTTCAACGCTCGCTGAGCTAAGATTCAGAATTGTTTTGTTGACAGCTATTAACTTCTTCATTTTGCATAAATGTATGTCATTTATTGTTTGAGACGCCGACCTCCCCCCGACACGCACGCTTTATATATTTGACACTCATTTAAGAATGAATAAATGCCAGTGTCATTATGTTTTGCTTCACTGGCGACAATATCACAAGCCATTTTTAATTCACTGGTTTCATAAACCAGCTGATAAGTCATAAACTACATGGCTGTAGCCAGCTGCTCCAAGTTTGTAATGATTCATTTGTAGACTGTTCCCATAATTTTTACAATTTATACACAGTGTATTTTTTTTAATGTCGTGTCACTGCAATAAAATGCCAGCTGTGAAGCACTTCTCTGCAGGATTATCTTAAACATAATTAGCCGATTAACCACTCTCTTGTCGACAAGTAAAACTCAGTAGTAATGAAGCCTCTATGACCTACATCCTCCCAGTGTTTTCACATCCTTCATCAGTATCTTGGAGGTACAACAGTTGATACCGTGTGCAAAGTCAAGGTCAGTAAAAAGGTGGCTGTGCCTCAACACTCCCACCTTTAAGGAAAACCTGGTCCCCCTCACCCCCTATCAGCCAGTTGATAAAGTTATCAGAGTCAAAACAGTTACGGCTGTAAACAGTGGGGAGCCGTGTGTGTGGGAGAGGACTGAGACAGACGTCATGGTTTCTCAGGAGGATACACACTCAATGAGACAGACAGTCCACACCGCAGTGCCTGGCCCGTAGAGTCATGGTAGTTGCCTATCGTAGGTGGTCCGCTTCAGCGGGAGGTGTGTGTGGTTGGAGAGTGGGATGACATATGCACAGTGGTTTAATGATAAAAGCCTGTGTGTGTGTCTAGCTGTGTGTGTGTGTGAGAGAGAGAGAGAGAGAGAGATGCGGGAGTATAGTTTGAGGTAGCCTCATACACTGAGAGATAAAATGAATGACTGCTGTTCTCATCATAACAATTGAGCTACTGGAAGGGAGGCCTCCTTCTCTCCCAGAAAGGCATATGGCTACCCTGCGCCTCGCCCGTCCACAAAAGGCATTTCTCTTCATATGTTTTGACAGAATTCCTTGCCCTCTTTCCCATATCCCTGGCTTGCGCGGCTTGTTCTCATCTACAGATATAGCATTAAAGTTGCGCTAACGTTTTATGCACAATTTCACAGAAGGCCGAGTGACGAGGCTAAATATTTCATCGAGGGGTTGTTATTTTGCGCGACCGGGCCAAAGCAAACTTAAGGCCAGCGAAGAATGTAATCATTTATCTAAGACCAGAGGCGACATGCTCAAGCCGACCTGAAACAGGGTCATGTGGCGCCCACAGGGACAGGGAGCCAGGGTGCGCATGAGTGCTTGTGTATATGTTTCGATGTGTATTTAGGTGAGCGGAGTATGTCAAAGCTACCGAATTGCTACAGCTAGAGGCCAAAGCCAGATACGTGGTTTGTTTGTGCCTCCTCTTGTGTTTACTGCATGTGGAGATAAGAATGTTCCACCATTGGTCTTGCGAGGGCGGGTTCACCGGCGCTTCACTAGCTTCGGTACTTCAGTGCCGACATCCCTTGGAAAAGAAGCGAAAAGTGCCTCTTCAGCCCACACACTTAAAATAAGGAGAAACATAAGAGAATAAATGCGGAAACCCAGATTAATGTCGCCTCCCTCAGTCCCTTCCTCTCTCACAGCGTCTTGCCCTAAAATCCCATCTAACAATCGTGAATTGCTGGGAATTTTATCTAACTTTGGTAGTGTGAAGCTTTCCCATCATTCCCTGAAGGGTTTAATGTTCCTATCG
Source organism: Nibea coibor (assembly GCA_023373845.1). Taxonomy (NCBI): domain Eukaryota; kingdom Metazoa; phylum Chordata; class Actinopteri; family Sciaenidae; genus Nibea; species Nibea coibor. Next base: position 15,751,009 of record CM041717.1, on the reverse strand, counting down.
CTTGTGGACTGACCTATCAGAGCCTTTAGCTTGGTTGTGTAATGACTGTCATTAACCTATCAAGATTTGCCGAAGGGCCCTAGCTGCTTTTTCCCACCCCCCACGCATACACTTTCCCCCCCATTGCCAAAAACCAAGATGGCGTCTTTAAATCCTTGCCCTCCAGGGAGCAGAGAACACCAAAGTCTACAGGGTAATTGGATTCATTTGCAAAATAGCTGTGGAGATTTGAACATTATCTATCTATGTACCCATGACTGGAATGCAGCTTATTCTCCCCACTGGACATTTTTTTACCCTGTCACAATTTCTGTTAAAATGTGGTCTCTCGATGGCCCGGAGTGCTTTTCTTGTTTTTTATTGGATTCTCATGTTCATTAAATAATGAATTCTTTTCAGTACATGTGCCTTTCCTTTGTACAGCACAAGCCCTGATCTGAGAAAAGACCACTTGGGTCAAATGTGGTATTAATGCGTTGCAGCAGTGACTGAATGGTGCTTTGTCTGTCTGTCGAAAAAACCACTAAAGACGACTGAGCTGGAGACAACATCAAATATTATAGATCCTCGATGTCGTCTCCATAAGTCTCGACGCACCTCTGGGAGTCTCATAAACTTTTCTAATTGAACTTCCTTTTTTTATCAAGATGATATTAATGCAGCATTGAAAGGGGCGAGCTTGTTGAAATTATGAGCCATAAGCAAGACACCATGTCCAGTCACCAGATGTCCCTTTGTAACTAATTTGTAGACCTCTGGAGTTTTATTACATTGCGCCGTGTCCCACTCCAGCTGCATCTGCTAGTGTTTTGTTTGGTATCGCCCGGAGCACTTTGTGTTTGTGCCTGCGCCTTTGTGTGTGTTTGTGTTCTGTTTTGCGGATGTTCATCAGATAAAGGCTGTTGAACACCACAACTGGCTATTACACCACCACTTTAGTGACATGAGGTTAGCCACAGAACGGCAGACGCAGAGACACAGTCCAGTAAGTCAATGCGCTGAATTAACTCAAAGTACTGTATGATACTACCGGACTGGTACCGAAGCCGGCTAATGTTGTTTTCACCTCTCCGCTAAGTCTTCGACTCAGCAGTAGAATTAACTTCTTCCCCTTTTCGTCGATCCAGCCATAATTGTCTTGATCCGAGCTGTACAGTGGAGGCTTTCATTGCTGCTCATCTTTGAGATGCCAGGCCAGAGTGGAAGACATTACAGCAGGAAATCGGAGAACGCAGCCAGAGGCTGAGCACACATTTTGTGTCTAGATTCATCTTCTGGATGAATCAGCGGTTAATGCGTATTCCTTTTCATGATACTTTGGTACCGCAAGGTCTCCGGGCATGTTAGTACAGTTGGATACATTGTGCAAACGCCACATAACCTTTCAGGTTTCTGCCCGTGATTGTTTTAATTTTTGTGTTTGTTTATATGCTTGTCTCACATCAACATGCTCCTAACCTCAGCTCCTCTCTTTCCCCGTGTCTGTCTTTCTTTCTCCAGATCGAGAACCTGTTGGAGCAGTTAAAGGATAAGGACAAACAGCTGGTTGGGTTGAGGGAACGAGTCCAGGGCCTTCAGACTGACTCCAGCAACACAGACACAGCCCTGGCCACACTGGAGGAAGCTCTATCAGAAAAGGTACAGAGCCGACGGAGGCAGGAAGGGTGGGTGAGGATAGCCTTGTTAAAAAAAAAGCCAGAGGTCAAGAAAAGCTAACAGCGACTGCTGAGAAAAGAGACTTGAGGTGGAGAGATGCACTGTTGGAATAGTTGCTGGGCTAATAATGAAGAGACTAAAACTTGTTTGTCAGGTGTAGACAGCAAAAGCTCACAAAATGAAACCATTAGACCACCACATGGTCTGGAAATTTTTACCCATTGAGGCACACTGGTCTTTCAGGAAGCTGGTATACAGCACACTCTTAATTAAGTTGCGTGCTTTGCCATGACTCACTGCAATAATTTACTGACACAGCCTCCTAATTTATAGACCCCGGGCCACACTAGATGAGGTCCTCTGTGAAAACAGTGAGGGAGAGAAGGAGGCACTGTGAGAAGGGAAGGTCTAAGGTGAACATAGACAGAGGATTAGTCCCTGTCTGTAACTGCGCTGTAACATAGGGAGGGAATGATCTATAGAATAAGGGGAGGATAGAAGTTTTGAAAGGGGGGGGGGGTGGAAAAGTGGAATGGCAGAAGAGGCACAGCCCTGATCGAAGAGGTGGCCTCAGAATTAAGGGAGGGAAAGGTCAAGGAATGCAAGGGTGGAGGCAGAGTAAAAAATTAGTAACTTCTGTAAGTCGTATGAAAGAAAAAGAGAAAGAACAGAGCTGGCAAGAGAAATACAGTAACCGATAACACAGCTGTGCACATTTTGGAGGAGAAAAAAAAAAGTAGCAACAGTGACCATGAGCGAACATAATGAGAGAGACAGTGTGGAGTCGATGCACTATAAAGTCTCAGTGGGCTGTGTCGAGTCTAATAGTAAAACCTTGTTAATTGTCTCTAATATTGGGAAATACGGTGATAACATCTTGCTTTTTCGGAACCGGATTTACCGACTGCTAATAGCATAAAGAGCACAGTACTGTTCGCATCCATAGGACGACCCGCAGCATGAAATCCCAGTTGCAGCCGCCGCGTGAATCTAGGTGAACCAAGCAGACTTATTGCACATGGGTGGACGGGCGAGTGAATGGACTGGATGTTGATCGTAAACATTCAGTGTTTGTTGTTTTCTGGCAACATGAGAGCGCAGCTGGTCTCCATAAAGCGCCACCTCACCACTACTGAGCTAGCATGCCGCCACTAACACTAAAAGACGAAGATGAAGAGGTCTCGCCGGCGGCCGTGGCGTTTTGCACTCCTTTTAATCGCACAGACCATTTACCCAATGCGACCCCATTGATTTCTAAGTAAATAAGTAACTTTAGAGAAGCTGGAATGTTAATGCGAATGGTGTTTTTTTTAATCTGCACAAGTCTTTAGCTATGTGTTTATGAATTTGCACTCATGGCTGCAAAGTGGTGCCAGCGATTTCTAATTGAAGACAGGCTTGAACGCGGGGCAGATTTGATGTTACACACTGAACTGAGCACGACCATGGAGATGTCAAATCCTAGTCTGGCAGTATATACATTCTGCCTTGAACTGACTGGCTTGATTTCAGAGTGACTCGATCTTGCTTAGCTTTGTTGCGTGTTGCGAAAAAAAAACACGATTGATTTGGTGCTGCGGGCTAAAAAATGGTTCCCATTTACATGTTTGTTTGCACTGCAGGCTAAAAGATGGATGCTGGTTTACTTTTTGTTGGCAATGGCTGCTTAAGAGTTTGTGGAGTTCCCCGATGGGACAGATGTGGATGTCCAGCTGTACTGCGTGTTTTCCAATGACTGCCACATTTTTATGGGTTCCAATGTGCATATATTCTGTCTGTCTGTCTGTGCATTCCTTTGCGTTTGTTATCCCGTATTTCTGTGTTTCCCTTTGCAGCTTTAGTCTTTGTCATGCCAAGTGCATACAGAAAATATTCTTGAAGAGCTTGCATCTACAACTAGACAAGAGAAGAAATAAACGCTGAACAGAACAGACCATTTTATTTGATCCTAGCAAATGATAATACGGTTAGATCGGGCAGACAAGACCGTGCATGTTTGAGAGAGCTTCCAATGAATCTGAACAGTGGCGAGGGTTCTGTGACGTAAACGCCTGTATGAATATGATTGGATGTTACTAGGCATAGCTGTGAATGAGCCAATCATTATGAAGCGCGTTGCAAACGCCTAATGGCAATGACTCTATACAAGCGTGCCTTCAGTGCCCTCTCTGAACGAACAGCGTAATTTCAGTCAGACACACGTCAATAGATTGACCGTTTACACCATATTATTACACAATCAGATCTGGCAGAGAAGAATGAATCCAAACAGTGGTGAGGATTCTGCTGAGAGTGCTAATCCCTCAAAACAAAATGATTGCCTCCTGCTTATAAGTAATAAGTAATAAGTATGATAGCATTATAACCCCTCCAAACAACAGAGCCACTGCAATCCGCTGCCCTGTATCTGTGTGTGCAATTTGAATTTTGAATGCTAGCAAAGCCCCCTTCGCATCTGAGAAGTAGCTCAGACAAAATCTTGGCTCCTCTCGAATAAACATGTGGCAGGATACTAACAGTATCCTCAGCTATAATGCGCATAAGCAAGGTGAAGCAACAGCATGTTGCAATTCCCCTAACTCAATTATATTGGGTAAACTCAGGTGAACATACGGCATGATAGATGTGGCTGATGGACTACAACCTGACTACTACAACTCTTGGAAAGGCCGCAGAAGATGACTGGAATCACGTAACTTCTAATCGGATCATCGAAAATGAGAACGGGCGGATTGCGTCAGGTCAGCTGTGGCAGCAGACGCCGCTGGCATGAGCGTCCGTGCTGCACACCTGCATGAATGTGATTGGACTAGGCACACCTGTGCATGAGTCAGTTACTGTGAAGCATGTTGCAAGCAGCTGATGCCAGTAAGGCAGAACAAGTGCAACTCCAGCGCTCTGCCCGAGCTAATGCTGCGTATCGTCGGCGACGTTTCGAAAGGTGAAGTTCAAACGGTTTCAAATCTTTCGAGTCACAACCTAAAAAGTTTCTTTTTTCAGCCTGAGTGACTCAGCTTTTTTCAGCTGAGTCACTCAGTTCCTCACGGTGTGTCATGCTGTCAGGCTTCGACACTGATCAGCTTAGGTTGAGCCGGACACAGGGGTGCTTGAGTTCTTGAGGTATACAGTACATGGATATGTGTGTGTCAGGCTGCTGTTATTTCCTTTTGTTGTGCTGAATTTGATTTCCTTGTACTTCCATTCAGTCAACACGTGTTTACATTGTTCTCAGAGATCAGTCTATTACAGACAGGATTTTGGCCGATGTGTGTTTCATTCCCTTCGCAACACACGGACCAACACAGGACATAGATGTTTTCACTTAAAGTGATCTTTTATCACCTAAATTTGTTTTTGTTGCCGACAGACTTTGAAATGAATAGCATAATGGCACAATAAACTGTAAATCCCTTTTCTGCCTCGGCCCATCTGTTTACCCAGAAACCACTTCTGATGCAGCCTACATATAATTCAGCTGCGATGAGGAGAACATTGGCGAGGTTTTCAGACTTTGTGGTCAACACAGGGTGTGTGTAATGTGTTTACAAGAGGCAAATGTGTGTGTTGCTAATCACACACCCTGTCACAAACCTGCTCTTGGAGCCAGTCGCTAGCCACAGTGCTGTGGTTCTAATTAACAGGCTGGGGCATTGTGTGTGTGTGTGTGTGTGCATCTCTGTGATGCTGTGTGTGAGAGAGAGTTTTTGTTGTGTTTACGTGTGCTCCACACTCAGGCCTCATAGAGGCAGGTTTTATTATCACATCCTGGTCTCTTTCCCTAAACCCCAAACATCCTAGAGATATTTCATAATGTGGGGAAAACACCCAGGACCTATTAACTATGTGGTCTCTCTCCCTCTCTTTTATTTCTCTCTTTCTCTTGCCCTCTCTTCCAAAGCCCGCTATGCAGTGTGTTACTGTGCCAGGTCTAGTTAGTGGGTGTATTTGTCCAATTACCCGGGGGTTTAAAACTGCCAATCATGCGGCGATGCCACATCGTAAAGCCTCATTGCTGAGCTGTGCTCTGTGCCTAAATAAACACCTGAGTAAACACCTTGATAATCACTTCAGTCCACACCTAAACACACACACATACACCTTAACACGCACCCTACTGCACACACCTTGCGTGCTCCACCGCCCATGGCGGTGGTCCCGGTCTCAGGCCAGTGCCCAAAGCCGCGGTCCTCCTGCCGTCCGACACGATTAGAGAACAGAGAAAATTATGACATAAACATTCCAACTCGGTTTATCAGGAGGCAACGCGGAGTTGTCAGCGAGTGATCTACAGCACTGTCCAATCTGTTCTCAATAAATCTGTCTCTGTCCCTCAACTCTTCCTTCCTCCTTCGCTCTCACTGCTCTCCTTGGCTCTGATCTCCTCCATGTCCCTCCTATTATTTATGGCGCTATTATTTATGATGGGCATTTATGAGTTTGTCTTTGGCCTCACTTTGCGAACCATGCTTGCGAGCCTATTCGGCAGGAGACTGGCTCAAAGCTCTCAATAATGATAGGAAAGAACTGTAATCACACAGGCCTGACAATCTTTTGCCCACTGGAAGCAAAACAACATTTTACAACATTTCTTAAATCCAGGCTAGTTTTTTACGCAGATGATCGCAGTAGCTCTTTATTATATTCTTACACATACTTCTCCTCACCGAACATTATTTTCCCTTCTTTCCTATCTCCGTGTCTCAGGAGCGGGTGATCGAGAGCCTGCGTGACCAGAAGGAGCGGGAGGATAGGGTTCGCCTGGAGGAGCTGGAACAGATGAGGAAGGAGAACCAAGAGTTAAAGGACAAACTTTTAGGCCTGCAGCCCCAGAAACTGTGCCAGAGTCAGCCTGCTAACCACGGCCTGAACCAGAACCAGAGGCCTGACGGAGAGGTCAGTATTGTGACGTAGTTATGGCAACATAGAAAGCGATATTGTGTAGATAACAACAGAAGGTATTTCTGTTTTTTTTGTAAACACGTTTTGTCCATCGTTGTCATCCGTCCCCAAATATTATATTATAACCCAGAATAAACAAAACAAAATACAACTCGTGGTCGAAGCAACGTGTTGACGCGGGCGCTGTACAGGGCCACCGAAGATTGCTCGTCTGGTATGCGTTTGGACGGCAGACAGCCATCAATATTTCATCGTTATCTGCATCATAACAGACTCGCACACGCTGCGGCGCTTGTGCCAAGCTCTAAAATAAGCACAAACTGCCATTTCGCAGACAGCGATAAATCATAAAACAAATAATAACAGGTAGTGTTTCTCACAAGCTTTTACTGTCGAATACGAACATCAAAACACTTTTTGTTTTATTGTACAAAAAGAATTAAAAGAATTTACTCTAACAGCCATTCTGCAGTGGTTGTAATATACTACCCGTACCCTGTATTTACACTGCTAACATCTACAGTAATGGTAATTCCACTCTCTTACCTCCCTGTGAGCATCCACAGTATTGTTAGCAACTCCCTAGCAAAGGGCCTGCCTGTACTTTGTCCCACAGGATAAAGGGATGAATTAAGGGAGAGTGATTTATGGGCGTAAAAGATCCCTCTATTCCTGTTTGGGTGCCAAGTCGGAGGCCTCGCTGTCTTTTTTCTCTCTCCTTTTTTTTTTCTTCTTCCCTCTCCCAGGCTTACAAGCCAGGGCAGACTCTCGCCATGCCAGAATTTATGAGAATGTTTTCTTTTATACTCATAAAAAGCATACACACATCTCATTCCTGTGAAATGATATCTTGTTGAATGTTGACGCGGCACCACATGAAAGGGACAGCAGCTCAATAACTCTTTGTAGCAAGCAGATTCACACTCCGACAGAAGTGTTGCCATAATTGGACTATTTTGTGTACTCGGCAGCGATCAGACCTGTTATGTAAACTTACAGATTCTTCAAAAAGACAGATGATGTTTGCGTGTTTATATTTGTTAGCGTGTGTGTGTGTGGGTGTGTTTTTTTTTCTTATGTGCCTGTGCATGCAGGCCAGCACAGAAACAACTGTCGGCGGTGTGTTTGTGCGAACGTGTGAGCGCCTTCGTGCGTTTGAGCGCGTCGGCGTGTTTGATCCCATTGTACTGCAGTGGAGTGTGACAGGTTGCGGGGCAGAGGTGACACTGACACGGTGCCCGAGATTAGCATCTGATCAAACTAACCTACCACACACAAACACATACACACATACACGCGCACATTTACCTCAGTGCCGTCAGCCAACAAATAACGCGGTTTAAAAACTGACCGCCATGTATGAAGCCTAAATCAGAATCTGTGTTTATTGCCAACTATGTCTTCACGTACAAGGAATTTATCTTTGTATATTGGTCCATACTGCTGAGTAGAATTCAAAAATGCAGTATGCTATGCGCAGATGGCAGGAATCCAGCATCAATGAAACTCAAATGATAGTTATATGATAAAAATGGCAGCCACGGTCAAACCCTGCACTGTGTCGTGACCGGATTCCTCAGCGTCCAGGTGATGTGCTGCACTGTCACTATAAAGGTCCTGTGGCTGCTCACCTCCATCAGAGCGATAGGATGAACTGATCTTCCACCACACACTGTAAATCCTCCCTGTTAGAAGACTAACACTTACTTCTAGTCTCATCTCTGAAGGGTTCATTTGCAGAAACTCTGATTTCTGTCTCAAAATCTCTGCTTTGATTTATTTTCCTGAATACGGTTTTGTGTGCACTCTGTAGAATATCAGTCCGGTGTTGTTTTATTCATTTTAAAAATGATTTTTTTTAAAATCTGTATTTGCAAATTACTGTTATCGAGTTTGAATGCGTTTTTTTTGTAACTTGCTTTGAAAAAATCTGCCAAATGAAAATAATAATGCGATATGACAATCCAGAGAGAAAAGCTGAGTTGTACTGCTTTCAAGAATGAGTTTTGCAGCATACAGCCTTGTGAGTTTTTTACAGTAACTACACAACAAATGTGCTTGATGTTTGTTAAGGTCACAAAAAAGTGTTCTGAGCGCATTACAGTAGATGAATTCTCTTTTCTGACTTAATACATCTGTTAGTGGGGTAAATGGTCGCCTTGATATACAGTAAGTGCTTTTTTCCATGTTTACATTAATCCATGAGAAACTGGCGAGAAACTGAGGTCAATCACAAATATATCCAAAAATGGAGAAACTTCTGGTGGCGCTGTGATATGCAGCCATTTACCTCCGATGCAGATGTAGAGTTTGTGTTTGCCATCAGGTCATGTACACACAGTGGCCTACTCACTGTATCTACAGATGTTTGTATTACTGACTCAGTCAAGCTGTTAGCGGAGCTTTTTATCTTGACCTCGGAGCTCTGTTGACTTCACTGCATCCTCATCCTCTTCTCATAAAACAGTATTTGTTGATTCCGAGGTTAATAAAGGACTTCTGGAACTAAACATTCGCTCTTCAAAGAGAAAAACAGTAAAGATCCGCAGGGAAGGTTTTGACCTTTCCAGAGTGGATTGGTTTAAATCAGGAAGAAGGCACTACACCTCAGCTCTGGAGTCTTATTCAAAGGACTGTTTGGTCTTTTCAAAACGGACTGATGTGATATCGTCTTGTGTTTGTCTTTCTTTTTTTTTGTTCTGTTTCTTTTTGATGATAAAATCGAGATCAGACATTGATTTTTGCACTGACAGGTATACAATGAGATCCAACGCGGCCCTATTTATATAGAGAGAGACATATAGAGACTGATATTACCTTTAGAAGTCAAAACTTTTGTGCAACGCTACCCCGCCTCAGTGTGGCTGAGTATCCTCTGAGCAGGAGTTAAATAACCCAGCACAGATCCTGGTGGCCACACATATTTAACTTATTTGTAATATTTACACTTCAGAGACATTTCCAGGAATGATAATAATAATTTCAGTGACCATATATGTAATCGTATCTTTACTGGCCTTCCCCCTCCTGTCATAATATCACAAATTCCTGTTGGACCCGCCGTGCTCTCAGCCCCTGCTTTCTTCCTGTCTGTGTTTTCCCCTAAAAGAACATAACAAACTCTGGTCCACTTAGGCTTAATGCATTTTGCGCAAGCTAAGACTGGGTTTGATGAGCGTGCACAAGCCTGTGAGGCTAGGTGTGGAGGTAATGGGGGTGAGGACGAGGTAAACAATGACTCTGCTTCCCTTCCAGAGGGCCAAGTCTTCTCCGTTTCCCAGCGTTTAATCTCTAGCACAGACGCGCATGTTTACGCACACGTTGACAAGCTCATGAGGCTCCGTGAGGTCACACAATGTCACATATATCGTCGCCAACTCATAGGGACGCACGTTTTACGCACGGCACAGGTGCATATTTTGCACACTGAGATTTTGCAGCACGAGCACACAAAACGTCGGAGTCGCAGCGTACAACAATGGCATCGCTGACATTTTGCGTGTCTATTTTAACATTTGCAGATGTGTTCCTTCGAAGCTACTTCATTATGCATGCCTGTATCGAAAGTGCAAAAAAGTACGACTTTTCAAACATTTAGTTGTGCTCCATATGCCGTGCCCATGGCTATATCTGCCATATGCAAGGGCCAACTTGTGCATATGGTTTATCTGGTGGGTTTGTCATAATGGGAAAGAAGCATTTGTTCAGATCGGCTGGTGGTAATAGTTAACAGACACTCCTTGGGGTTTTTCTAATGACAGACTCAAGCAGAGCGTACATGTACAGTCCCAGACTTATGTAGACCTGACAAAAAAACGGTGTGTGTGCCTGCGCGTGCGTGTGTGTGCGCTTGCGCGCGCTCACTTGATGATGTTTAAACGAGTGGCCTCAGCTGTTTCAACAAGTTAAACAGTCTTCGCAAACAAGGTAGAAGTAAAGTACAAGAGAAAGAGGGAGAAGCAGAGAGGACGATAATTCTAGGTTACAAACTTCCTCTGGGATATTTTTTTCAGAGAACAAAGAATTCATCAGTGTAACTTTTCTGTTTGTTTTTTTTCTCAACATTTTACTGAGAGAGAGAGAGAGAGAAAAAAATGGAGATGTTTGGTGGTCTCATAAAATCACAGCCAAACAGAGGGAGACGGTAATTTTATAATGATAATGACTGAACTCCAAAACTCTGCATGATGGACGCCCTGGGGAGACAACTGATAGAAGCAAACCGCAGAAAGAGCAGGCAGCAGCGGAGCCGGGTCGGGGAGGGGGGGGGGGCGGGGGTGGGAGTTGATGAAGGGATGAGAGCGGATGAGGGTACAGATTGGTTCTGCTTCGACTAGATTGTGACCCTAACCACACATTGAGGATTGCCTCGCCTTTTCCTTTAGGTTTCAGAGCCGTGCGGGATGTGACCCTGTGTAATTGCCAGCGTCCCATCTTTCAGTCTTGCGTATGTTGAAATCTGAAAACTACTCTTGGTTCTTATACTGTATTCTTATTTTCTGTCTTTTTATATTAACTTCCAGCTATCAGCCAAAGTAGACGGACTACCAGCCGTGAGCCCCACGGTAGGTCCTCTTAAGCCTTTTGTTTGTTTGCGCTTGCATGTAGTACAGTACGTGCATGTGCAGAGGCCGTTTTAGGACATCACAGACTCACTCAACACTCACTGTTGCCAGACTCGGCTTAACTTTAATCAGCCTGAGCTGTACTTTGTCACGCTAAGCTCAACATCCATCTACCCTATCTGTCCTTTGTGATTTTCTGCTATTCTCTGTCTTTCTCAGCTTTGCTTGGGAAGCATCAGCCACACTTCAGCAACCCCGTCTGTGCTTTGTTAGCTTCAGGTGCAGTTTGTTAGGCCAAGCTCCACTTTGCCAGCCCGAGGTGTACTTCGTTAGCTTCGGCAGCTCTCTGCTAGCCTCAGCTGTTGTTTGTTAGCTTCAGCTGGTGCTTTGCACCACTTCATCAGCATTTCGACTGGTCCGAGCTGGCCTTGTTGTCAGCCTCACCTGTAGTCTCAGATTAATTCTTGCACGATAGCATGCATACAGTTGGCAAAGTAACATGCGAATGGGAATTGCATAACGCTGCCTTAATTTTGTGAATGACAGCTTTGTGATTATGGTAGTGAGATTGCATTGTTTAGAACATCAGCGGAGTCTGACAACATCATGAAATAGGAGCAGCGCTTGAAAAACTGAGATATCCTTTTAATTACATTTTTTATGCAATATATTTGGCTAGACCCAAAACGCAGAAGAAGCGGCCCGCAAGTGTCCTGACATCACAGATCGCCTGAGACTCCTGGAGCAGGAAGTGGCCCGCAACAGGGAGGAATCGGGGAAGTCACAAGCCGAAGTGGAGAGGCTAATGGCGGCTCTAAGGGAGGCCGAGATGGACAGATCGTTTAAGGAGAAGAAAATTGCCGATCTTGAAAGGTGAGGGTCAAAAATTCGGCGACATTCGTTTTCATCACCAGACACCATGTGGGTGTCCTCAGGGAGCAGTGTCCTTCCAAGTTACCGGATCTTTGTGAGATCTCAATTCATTCCTAAGTGCTCTATTTATAAAGGAGTAATCCATGAGACATAAACTGTCTAGATTGTGTCCTCCCAGCACTTGAAACTACTTCCACGCTGTCATTCTTTTTGCCTGATGTAATCACATTCTAGAGATGCACAGTGTGACCTGTGTACATCTGTTCTTTTTTAATCATTTGGCTTAATGTTTTATCATTTGTTTTCGTGTGTGTCAGTATCTGCAGACCTGGGTAAGTAGCCCTTAGTGTGCCTGTTAAACATACCATCATAATGTCATACTGTCCATAACCATGACGCTTGACATTATGCCATGACTGTTGGGTTGGTTTTAAACTTTTCCAGGTATAAAGCTGGGAAAATTGGGGCATTTTGGCTCAGATGCGATTCCCATGAAGCTCAGATTTGACTACCCCAGCGGGACAGTAAATGTACAATGCGTTTAAGGCAAACAATCCTGGTCCTCGTTTATGTCACAGCAACAACACAATGAGGGACTTTATATGTTTTCCTGATTTATATCACTGGAGACGTATAGACCTTTTGTTGTGTTGACTTTCACAAGGCCTCATTCATTGCTATCGTGAGTGCTATCATGTGTGTTTCCCCTCACATCATACTGTGTTTGCGCACGAGTGTCTGTAAATCCAACAGATAAGTGGTTTTGCTTCTGTCTTTGCATTACCGTCAGTGCATACAGCAAGTGTGTGTGTGTGTGTGTGTGTGTGTGTGTGTGTGTGTGTGTGTGTGTGTGTGTGTGTGCGTGTGTGTGCATATGTGTGTGAGTGAGTTTGCCAGGCAGGCAGCCAGCAGCATGCCAGTGGGAGGTGGCGTATCCAGCCCAGACACTGGCTGTTTATACTACTCTGTTTATTACTGGCACTGTGCTACTCAATTATCATCTGATTTATGGATTGGCATGGTGTGTATATGTACCCAAATGAGTGGTTGTTTAGTGCCAGCGTGGAGGCACTGTATGTGAGCGTTTGAATGTATATTTACTTCGTGTGTGTGTGTGTGCATGCACGTGCGAAAAAGCAGCAAATCGTGTGTGTCTGTCGAAAGTGTGCGTCTTTGGAGCAGTTATAGTTGTGTGCTGGTTGGCGTCTCTCTATGTAGATTGATAGAGGGTGGTTTCTCTGTTGGTGGAATGCCAACTGCAAAGAAGAAGAAGCCATGAGTGTGAAAAAGGTATATATGAAAGGACAATTTTTTAACGCACGTCGGCCTGTCAGGTATGTTAACGCCAACTATGGTCCTGAATGGTTTAGAATGTATCTGGATGGGCTGCGTGTACTGGATCCAACACAGTTTCCTGCCTCATTCATTACCCGTTTTACAGACTCTCCACTCTGGCATGGAACCTGTGCGCTGACTCAAACTGTGTGGGAACACACGAGCATCAAGTATAATAGGGATACAGTAGCTCCCGCGGAGTTTGTTCACACAGTCTACCCTCTGTTTTCATGCCTCGTACCTCCGCATGTGCCTGCTGCTCACATGCGGCTGTCAACGGAGCGAACGCAAGCACATGTGCGCGCTAATCTGCGCGTTTATCTTCTGCTGCACGTGCGTGCGCAGTCATTTGTGAGGCAGGAGTGTTTGGGATCAAGCGTTGGAAGAGTTTCTTCCCCCCCTAAGATCATCCATCTTATCAGGGCTGCTGTCTCATTAGCGTCAGCCAGTTACTCCTATCAGTCTGACCCCTTCCGTCTGGTCAGCGGGTAGAGGTCGGGGGTCGCATGCGGGTCAGCCAGAGGTTATAAGAGGAGAATCCACTGCAGTCACGCACCGCCGCTGCAAACATGTACAGAAAAGCAATCACAGCAACACATGCTTCATGTATTAGACATTAAACACGAGTGCAGGCGCAAGATTTTTTGCACATGTTTGTTTGCGCGCACATGTGTTATGTGACAGAATCGGTGCAAGGGTGTCTCTTTGTGCGCTGATTGGACTTCAGCGCAAGACTCTGCGAGATGTGTCTGGGCAGAAGATGAATGTCTTTTTAATCAGAGTGTTTCTGTTGGAACTTGGTCAGATGGCCTATTAACCGCTATCTGGACGGAGCGAGAGAAAAACTGATGAGGGAACAGACACTTTCTCATTCAGCTGGCAACGCAGCAGAGACAGGGTGTCAAAGATAAATGCAGCCAGCAGGTCATTGTAATGAAATATCTCCCAGAACAGGGGAGACTTACTCATTCATACTGTAGCCTAGATCTATGATCTACTCGAAGTCATCAGAGATATCATTTATTGTTGGTGTATTATTTACTGTTATGTGTGTAGGTGTAATTCCTAGCTAATCTGCCTCAGTTATCAGAGATACTAAACAGGCTTTGTGGAAAGCGTCTACATCAGCTGTTAACACTAACTCTAATAGATGGATTTGTTAAGTAGAGCTCTGAAAGCCACGGTTATGGATCACCTGGAACAGTTTGTTCAGATATGGTGGACTAAAATGGAAAATGGAATACATTTCATGGTACGACATAGTAGCAGTGAATCATCCTAATCTTTTCCCTATGCATTTAATTAAGTCGCACTCCGAGTGCAGGGCTCTAACTTAAGGGCGTCCTGCTGTCCCAGGACGGAAAACATTCATCAGGGACGCTAAGAAAAAAAAACAACAGTTGCGTTGCAGAGGGATTAAAAAAAAAAAAAAAAAATCCAACCGCACCGGTTGTTGCTCACACTGGCATGCGCGCGCACAGAGGGAGGATGGACCGTGACAGTGCCATCTGACAGCTGCCTGTACCTGTTGTGGAAAACAACGCCTTCCTGAAGCAGTGGTGGGATTTTGTGCTTTCAGGTGTCCAGAGACCACATGGCAAAACATGCTGTAGAAGAAGATGGTTACAAAGACTTCTAACTTCATTTGTATTTTGCACATTTCATGCAAGAAATACAGCTCAAAGGAATGACATCGAAAAAGACAGCGGGAAAACAAGATGGAAAGTCTTGGAAGATCTTACAAAACTAAAAACTGTTGAATGAATGCGATAAGAATGTGTGCTGCATATGTAACAAATGTTTTGCCAACATGTAGGCCGATTTATGTTTTAACCACGTGCATAGTGATTCATTTATGCCGTGCATCACATCTAATTATTTCAATTTATTGTAGCCATTTTGTAATTGGGACAGCCAACGTTTCCTTCAGGATGGTTTAAATTGTATTTTGGGACCGGTTGTGACGGTGCTTTCCAGTGAACAGTCTGTTTGAAACACGACCAGAGACTGTTGCATTCAGGCATCTGCGCTTTCATTTGAAATACAAGTTGTGACAAACTGTGCTCTAACACAGAAAGTAGAAAGACGAATATGATGATTTTTTATACGGCGGGTGAATGAAAGCTTGTTTCTTTTTCCCTCACTTCTTCCTTCATGGCTATATATTGTTAACTAGTGGAATTATTTGGCATAGTCTTCTTCTGTTCCAGTCCTATACTTTTAGTGTTTCTGCGGTGATGTGGGAGCTAGACTTTGAGAAATAAATCAGCCTCCCAGTCTCGCCATATCACAGCTATTGACGTGGCAAGCACTCTGGTATGTAAGGGAGGGTTTCAGGAAAAGGGAAGTGTGTGTGTGTGTGTGTGCGTGTATGTGTACGTATGTACATATGTATGTGCTTGTGTGTGTGTGTGTCTGTGTGTATGTGTGTGTGTGTCTAGGGCAAGACTGAGGAGAATTCATGGTTGGTCATGGAGTTCACAAGTGTCTGTGGGTAGGAATCGTTGGTTGCTGGCTGACAAATATTCATACGCTCACAAACAAATGCACACATATCACTTTTGGCCTTATTCCTATGACCATAATCAAACTCCAGATGTTGAGAAACATCAATCTTTTGAAAGCACACACACACTACAGTATATGCATGCACGCCAATATACACAAAACCTCCAAAGTCTCTGTATATAATATTTGTACATGAAAATTTGTAAACTGTAAACTGTGTGTCTTTGCAGGTGTGCAATTTAAAGGGACATTACACATTTTGGCTTTGAGTTGCACCTGCACCAGAGAAGACGTTTTTCATAATACAAATATCAAACGTACACATTACTTTATAGAATCTGTGAATCACGTTATACTTTCTCACGTTGAAACATGAAGACACGCAATCATTTCTCCCTTTTTTTAACCTCCTCTCTGTTTCACCCTGTCGCACACTCACACACACAGACAATATATTAAAGCAACAGTGAAACTGTATTTGTATTGCGATAAGACATGTCCAAGCACCATGAAGCATCCATCATTAATAAACAGACTTGTTCTGTTTGGATCTGTCAGCGCTGCATCTAGACAAGTGCCTCAGATAAAACTTCAGACTCCAGTGTTGATCCAAGTGCCTCACGCCACACTTTCATAGCTCTCCATTCCTTCCCCTCCTCTCCTTTTCCTGTACCCCTCGTCTTCTTTCAATGCAGAGCAAATGCATTTAATTCAGATCCTATCTGCTTGTTATCCCATACATCGTACAACCCCGAGCAGAAACTGCCCCGTCTGCTTGAAACGGGGAAACAGGATTTCGTTCCACTGTGCAGTTTATTAAAAGAGAGGAGGAAAAGTGGAAAAGAATGAAGAGTTATGAAGGGGAGATAAAAAATGTGAAAGGTTATTACTCCCTTTGACCTTTATTTAGCCGGGAAAAAGTCATCGGAGAATGCATGTCTTTTTCTGCAACACCCTACTTAATATTCACAGTTTCCCACATTCAGATCTGGGAGCGGCCCCCCGTGTGACCGCAGCTTCCTGCTGTTGACCACTCAGCAGCTCTACTGAAGCCATGCCGTTACTCTTCGCTCCTTGCTCAAGGGCACGTCCGCAGTAATCCTTAAGGGAGGTTAGAGTATTCATTCATTCCATTTTTCACAATGTCCCGAGTATTAGACAAAATATTGGAGACAAGACAAAAAAAAAAAAAAAAAAGGAAAGGAGTGATAAAGAGGAAATGGAAAAAGAGAGTAGGAGAGATAATGAAAGAACAATAGCAATATGTATAAGAGAGAGATACACACGGTTAACAAAAAAACAGAGCCGTACTTTGACAGCCAGAAATAAAGCGGAGCTGCTTATGTTGGAAGGCGGATGTGTGGAGCGCTCCAGGTGAAAGAAGCAAGAGGAAATGTGAAAAATTACTTATTACGCTTGGTTTAGGAAATGGCTGGACTCATGCACAGTGCTCTCTCTCTCTCTCTCTCTCTCTTTCTTTCTCTCTCCCTCTCTCTTTCTCTCTCTCTCTCTCTCTTTCTCTCTCTCTCTCACTTCATCTTTCTAAGAAATGTCACGGCAATAAAATACTATTTTCCCCCCATGAATTTACTCATTTCAGCAATCAACAAATCACGGCTCTCCTTCATATTTTCCACTCACATGCAGCCCAGCCCGTCTGCTCCTTATTCACACTCTACGTGCCCTCATTTGCCTCCATACTGGTCAAAACACTTCGTTTTGCGCTGATAGGTCGATGGGGGTATATCAGCTATCAGAAGGGACCAGCGTGTCTGCTGGTTTATACACCTGTACCAGTAGCGCTTGTGTGTGTGATAGCCGATATGCCCCTCATGGTTCGAGTTTGTTCTCCACGGACATGCCTCTGAGTTTCTAAAAACACACACAGAGACATCAAAGATCCGAATATAAACAGATTCTTATCCCCCCCCTCCTGCTCGCTGTGTAAATACGTGTGCACATGTACATATGTGTGTATATATATACTTCATTCATAATGGCAACAGGATTGAATAGTTATCTTTATTTACGTAGCACTTTTCAAAACCGACTCGTAAAAATGATAAAATTAACTTGTAAAATCAACAGCAGAGTCATTAAAAAAAGAAATAAAGAAATAAGCCAGAGACATGGAATGACAGGCCTAATAAACTGACTGTGTGTGTGTGTGTGTGTGTTAGTACAGGGGGCATAATATCGGATATAAATACTGACATAAAGTACCCCTGTCCTGCTCCGTCTTCTGCTAGTATAACAAACATTTCTACAAAGGTTCTGAAAGGCACTATGTTGTGTGTGTGTGCGTGTGTGTAGTAATTTTATCCATCATCTTGTTATATTTCACATTAATTGCACACCAACATCACTCATAAAAGCTGACACACACGCACGCACGCGCGCACACACACACACACACACACACACACACACACACCATTCTAAAGGCTGTGACAGCAAATATTTGCCCATATGTGGGGGCAGCTTGTAGGTTTTACCCAGAGTAAACACACCCGTGTGGATATGGAATAATAATGTGGCGCGCTTTAGCAGCTGCTTGGTCACAGCCTGTTTACAGTGTCGGAGGGGTCTCTTAAGCGCTAATTTGTCACTGTCAGCTTTCTCACACCTTTTTTTTTTAAAGTGTGCTCAAAGAGTGTGTTTTGATTCTATTTTAAGAGTGTTTGTGAGAAGATATAGATTATGTATGAGCGCAACTTTGTG
Organism: Nibea coibor; assembly: GCA_023373845.1. Taxonomy (NCBI): domain Eukaryota; kingdom Metazoa; phylum Chordata; class Actinopteri; family Sciaenidae; genus Nibea; species Nibea coibor. Next base: position 15,732,452 of record CM041717.1, on the reverse strand, counting down.
TGCGCGTCTTGTATCGCATAGGTTCTGTGGGTTCATGTGTGTTCTCGCATATTCCAAAACATATTTGTGTGTGTGTGTGTGCCGTGGTTCTCTGGCTAAGTAAGTTCGGTAAATGACAAGAAACAGGTTAGTGTTGGGGTAAATACACAGTCGTCCCGGTTGGTTAATACATGGTTTAACTCTGTAATCAGTGCCTCAACAATGCACAACACTGACAGCAGATTTATTATCCTGTGTGCGTGCGTGTGTGTTTCTGGCAGTGTCTATTGATTCGCCCCAATTTAGTTTTTAAAAACACTCGCCCTTGTGTGTGCGTGGGTGTGCGTGGGTGTGTCATCCTGTCTCCTTAGCTGCCGACTTACCCCGTGCACACGTCTATTTTTGAGAATGTGCGTCTGTGTGCGTGTGTTTGTGTGTTTTGTTGGTGAAGGATTTACACAGAAGTGTCTCACCTCCATCAGTCAAGCCTCGTCTTGTCCCAGTCTGCCTTGTTCGTGAAACTAGACATATGCACACTGCTCCTCTCCGCTTTACTGTACACACTGCAGCCCTGCCAGTTACCTGTGTGATGCAACATGCAGGCCGTGTTTAAACTCTGAAAAATAAAGCAAGAATTCAGCAGCAAAATCACCACAAATTCAAACCGTTGGACTAGAAACATTCATTTCAAGTGAGATGGGGCCATTGTGTATTGTACATAGGGATTGTGTATACATTTTAACATGCAGGATCCATGCCACGGCCTGTTGTGTGAAATCAACATCTTCTTGTTTTTAATTGTTGCTGTGCGTTTCTTTATTGAGCATCTCTTCATCTGTTGTCACTCGTCTTTCTCTATCTGAAGGCAAATCAAGTCTCCTAACATCCAGACGGTGCCTGGTGAGATGAGGAAAGATGCCCTGACCGACGGACACGCGCACTCTTTATCGCAGGTTTGAACACGCATGCGTATGTGTGTGCACACACAAATGTGCGCTCCTTGGCCTCTAGTTTAGCTCATCACATCTTCATCCCCGAGGCCCGTACTGTACTCATTTCTCCTGCCCTCTCCTCTCCTCCTCTTTCCTTCTCACCTGCTTTGCAAGCCGTCCCTCAGAAAGTATTTTCTTATCCCCTTCCTTTATCTCTCTCTGCATTTCTTCTCTCATTCCTTCTCTGTGTAATTCTGCTCTTCTGAGCAGAGGGAGCCCTGTTCCAGCCTTTCATGCCTCTTGCCCTCCCTCCCTCAGTGCATCTCAGAGTCAGACCTAAGTGGAAGAGACAGGCATTTAGTCCAGCAGAAATCAGCTCCATACGCCAGCCGGGAGCGGTGGCATAATGGCTCACAAGGGAAAGAGTGAGTCTAGTCAGCTCGGAGAGAGATTCTCGATATATCTTTTTTTTTTTTTTTTAAATATAATTTATATAATTCCATGTATTATAATACTAGTGTTAGAGCAGATGCAGGAATTCAAGCTCAAGTCCAAGTTTTTTGTCATTCATCCATATCAAAATCTGGCCAACACTACCATGCTCACAGCGTGACTCTATGTGGTTGATTGAGTGGTCTACCACTTTAGTTCGCCTTAAAACTGACGGCGCGCGGCGATCCCCTGACTTTTCATTTAGCACAAACATCAGAGTCAAAGTTTCAATTGGTTTAAGCTCATATACGTCTTCAGCCTCAGCTGTACACAATATTAATTATGCTAGCCAACTGAGCTAAGGTGGTGAACATAGTAAATGTAAATGTGCGTGAACATTGTGACTGTAAACATGCTAGCATTCTGTTAGCACCGCTAACCTTGCTGCGCTGCTAGCATGGCTTTAACATAAACTATAAAAAAGGCGTCTTTTAATAAGATAATGTGTTATGTGCATTACAGGCCAAAAATGAGAGTGAATATGACATATCTTTGGTAATTCCCAAGGGGCCCAAGGAATTCCTTAGGTAATTCCTCGGGCTCCGATCCATATACAAGCATACAGTGGAACAAAATGTCGTTCCTCTCCGAAGCCAACGCGTAAGAAACAAAACAAACACGATATGGACACGACAATCTAGACAAAACAGTTGACCGACAAAGCAACAGAAGAGACGCTGACAGACCCGTCTCAACAGCGCCACGGTGCCACCGCGCACAATATGATACGCTAAATATTAAGAACAGTAGAACCCGCGAACCTGTAAAAGACCACATAAGAGTCCGAGCGATCCCCACATATTCCAGCTCCAGCTGTTTCCAGCTGTTATGAATACAGCGCGAGTTCTGTATATTATGTTTGCTCAGCAGTCAGGTTGCATTGTGGCCGCTTCCTCTGCTCTCCCCCCTCTCCCTCCGCTTATCTCCGGGCCCATCAGGAACATAGCACGCTTCAAGGGTAAACACAAACAAACAGGGCCTTCCCTCATTTCTCCTTGTCCCCGTCCATCCAGGAGAGTTTATGCGGAATGGGCTGATAGCATCTCTCCGCTCCATCGTCTCCATCGCGCCACGCTGCACTTCCCAAACACAGAGAAAACACGCATCGGAAATGTTCACTTCAAGCCTTCACACGGGCCTTTTATTTCAGTTTTTATCTGTTGCGGAGAGGCATCAGTGACACTCAATACCTCCCTCTATGTTCGGAGGCATCTCCTCGTTTTTAAATCCGGTGACAGTTAGAAGAAGATAGGCGCATACCGGGATTTTCGCTCACTCAAAGCTCGCTCCCGCCGTCTGTACACTTGACAGAGAACGTCGATGAAATTTCTAGCCACGCGCACATGCCTAACTTTTTTCAAATCACGAAATAGGACACATGCGTAGAGGCCGATGCTGCACACTTAACTTTTTTGACAGAGACAGAGATAGATGTGCGTGTCTGTCTGGATCAGGCTGTGTGGGTAAAGTTGTGTGTGCGTGTGTGTGTGTGTGTGTGTGAAGCCGAGATACCCAGCTGCTGGAAATGTGCATTCTCTCACTCTCTGCTCGTTTATTTTAGTGATTATAATCCCTCCATCAAACCAGAAAGGGCCAGACTCCATAATGATCCTTCCCAAGGGCATTAGGTGATGATTGGTGCTGCAGAGGCAATTATCTTTCCATTTCTCCCCACTTCTCTGTATCTTTCTATCTCTCTTGCCCTTTTTTTTTCTCTTTTCCATTCTCTGTATTCTTGAAAGCCAGCAATATTCTCTCTTGTTACTAATAAAACTCACAGATATGCACTGACACAGACAGACAGAAAGACAGATATATAGCACATGTGCACGCAGACACAGCTTTCTGGTCAGGTTTCATTCAGGGGTCCAGCGGTGGCAGCTTCCATCTCAGTGGGGTGTGTGCGTGCGCGCGTGCGTGTGTGTGTATTCTGTCTATTGGGCGGGGTCAGACCAGTACTTGTTGATTCTGGTGCATCGAATTACTGCCCGTCTGTCACATCCAATTACAGCTCTGGACTGCTGACGCACACAGCCTGCCTCTGTATGTGTGTGTGTGCGGGTGTTTGTCGCTCACCTCCAGCTGTGTCGTGCTGACGTGACGAGCCACAAGTATCCGCTTGTGATTTGGCTGGCTCGGCATTATTTTTCCGCCACACTCGAGGATAATCCCATCGCTCCTGTTTTAGCCAGTATCACTGAATTAGTCAGTTAATTTGCCTTTTTTTCTCCCGGTCATTTCTTTCATGAAGGAGTGATAAATCTTGTGAACTGGCTTGATGCCAACTCAAAACTTTTTTTTTTTTTTTTTTTACTTTTTCAATATTTATTAAGTGCAGTTAATAGGCCATTCACATGCATCTTGCATGTTCCTGGCACTGTCTCATAAAATGACTTTAACTTGACTCTTTTCCATGCATTTAGTAAAACCTTTTTTACCTTCACAATAGATTCACCATGTGTGAGCCATGGCACTGTTTAGCCTGGAGCTGCTTTTGTGCAACACAAAGGCTATTCAGACTGCTGTCAGACTTAATAATAACATTAGACAGATGCATACTCATGCATACGCCGGGTTCCATATATCAGCTATATACCTGCAAAGCTGTAATTGATTTCCAAGCATCCTGTGTTCACTAACTTGCTTCTACAAGCAGCCATTTCCGAGATGAAAGGTCAGTTTGTAGCGAGGCTCGGTAAAACATTTCACAAAGAGCTGAAACGCTTCAGTTTTTTTCTTTCGCCAGTTTGTCTGTCTTCTTGATGAGAGCTTAGCGTCGCTTCCAGCGATGTCTGGTGCTTTGGCACGCAGTCTTGCTCGTACTTTGTGATATTAATTTGCTTGATGCTTCAATAATGTCTGTGGTGTCGAAGCTTCCAGGCCTCAAAATACCCATTTTTTGCTCTCACTCCCTCGCAGTGCATCTGCTGTGTTTTCGCCCAGTGTGGTTTTCCTTACTAAGTATCCAATTGGCCCATCCCTAGTTTGGTGTTGTACAAATAGAACTGAACTCTTCTGAGTTTAAAAGTGTCACCTCATCTGTGCGACTCGAAGGCTCCTGCGCCGCTCCCACAAACGTGTGAACGTGTGAACTTGAAAGCGAGTCAACTTTTGAGGAGAAGAAGTCAAAAAAAATAAATAAATAAGAGGGAGAGAGACAGACAGACAGAAACGGGGGGGGGGTTATTATTTCTGTCCAGTGTTTTCTTTCACAGTTCCATCACCCAGTGTGGAGAGGGATCCTTTTCCCCCCACTCACCATGGGTGTCGGAGAGGCCACACACAAACTGCGCACGTGAACGCGCACAGCTCACTCCACACGCTCGCACACGTGCACACTTACGAGGATGTTGGAAAAGGTCATAGCACTTACACACTCTCTCTCTCCATCACTTATCACTCTCTTCTGTCTTGGCAGTGTCTCTTTTCTCGAGGAAAAGTGTTGTTCTTCTCTCACCACAGCTTTTGACTTCATCAAGTCTTTCCTTTTTTTTTCTGTTTCACACGGGCCAGGTTCCTTTTAGCAAAGCGACTGAGAAATACACCTTTTCTTTTTTCCAGTGCAAAAAAAAAACATTGCAGGATGAGTATTTAGAACAAAATATACTCAAAGAAAAAATGCTCTCTCCCTGGCTTTTGCTACTTTGCTTCCAACCCTCCTCCTCGTCTTCTTCCTCTGAACTCCCCACCCCACCCAGCCTCATCTTTCAGCTTCCCAGGATGCCATGCGGGAGACGGCGGAGCGGATCGGGGAGCTGGAGACGGCACTGAGGGAGAGCATGAACACCTCAGCACATAGGGAGGCTCTCTGGGCGCAAGAGGAGAGTGCCCGGGTTCAGGCCCAGAGACAGGTTTACCGGATGTTTTACACAATAACGGACGACTCGCGGCACAGCATGCACGTACACACGCAGTCAGGCAGTCTGATGCATCACTACGCAGGCAGTGCAGGCCTGGCTTTAAAGCAGAGTGCAGGTATCAGCTCACCTAAAAGAGAAGATGCGAGGAACTTCAGTGCACCCCCATGTGGCTGAGAGCACAACTGCAGGCAGACTAGGGTCAATGAATGATCCATGATAATTAATATGCAGCTCTTAACTGACAGATGTCGGTATTACAAAATGGATGGTTGTCTTTCACTTCCTGTGTTTTATTTTGTCATCACATTAATTCAGTTTTTATTCGCATGCTGTTTATTTTCTGTGCCTGAAATGAAATTCAAGAGTGAAACAAAGACTTCCAGCTTTTCATTTTCTGCCTCTCCTTAGGTTTGCATTTGCATGCTTCAAAATGTGAACATGTGTTTAACATATTGTGTGTTTACGTGCATGCAATCAGAATTCATTAACAAATCTCTGAACTTTAGACTAGCCCTGATGGACTACAGGCTGCCCATTTACTCCGTACGTCCTGCTACAGTATCAATCTGTCTGACTGCCAGCTGCTCCGTCGGTCTACATCTTTAAATAGGTCCATAAAAGTGTACGTGTGTGCATTTGTGTGTGTGTGTGTAGAGAGTATAGGTGTGTCTGTGGTGGGAAAGAGAAACAGGGCAAGGGAGTGTGTTTCCTCCCGGTGTGAGCGTGCATTTGAATGAGAATGACCTCGCATTACTGATGAGTGCCACAAGTAATATGAGAGCGATCTGTGGTTAAAACGAGAATTAACATTTTCAGGCAGAATGGTGGCTGTATTGCTTCAAACACACGTACTCCAGCTTGCGCGCACACACACACACGTTCAAAGATAGAAGCTGATAGAGAAGAACTTGAGGAGCGAGAAAGTAACAGAGGGTCAAACTCAGTTTAGAAAATTCAGTGAGGGCCAACGCTAACTGTGGCTTGTTTTTTCCTCTTTTTTTTTTTTTTTTTTGTCTTTTTTTGCGATTTCTGTACTTTACACGCTCGACTTACAGTCACCCTGGATACCGTGTTTATCAAACAACATTCTGATCCACAGAGAAGTCCGAAAGAAAGCGTATTTATGTCTGTGGTAATTTTCGCAGGCGTAGAAGTGGATGATTCAGCTTTGACCTGCGTTTACCCGTGTGCAGCCAGAGAATCAGGGAAATCCTTTCCTAACTTGTGACACATTAACACTCATTGACCCCAAAAGCCATAGTCAACTTGTTTTCATTTCAACTCAGTCCAGACCCTACACATCGAGAACATAATGAGCCAGCGCGCCGTCATACTGGCAGCTGCCCTTGACTCGTGTTGAGAATAGAGCCGCGGTCGCGACGCGGGGAAATATACCTATTTGGCGTGGCGCTCAAGTTGCTCCGTCGGTGATGCGCACTGCACACTGAACTTTGTGAGCCAGCGTGACGTCACCACATGAGGAGGCAGCGGATCAACATGCCAGTAACATGCAGTGACACAGTCATCAGTCAACTTCTCAGTACTTGCCTCAGAATATGGAGGAAAAACTGTGTGTGTGTGTGTGTGTGTGTGTCTGGGTAGGGAGGGATGTTGGGAGAATAGAAAGAGGGACAGGTCCTTCTGGAACATCACCTGACCCTGGCACTGTTTCAGAGCGCCCTGCCAGACTCGCATTCTCACATTTTTTCCCCCCTCCAGTCTTTCCTTGATTTTCTTCTTTCTTCTCCCCTCTGTCCCAGAGTAATCAGTCTCATGATGTGTAATGCGCTGAAAATCTTCCATCAGCCTGACCTGCTGAAATGGAGCATGGGTAATGCCCCGGGTCACTTCTATTCACACCCCCGCTCTCTAAGTCTCTCACTTGGTCTCTGACTCTCTCCGTCTCTTGTCTTTTTTTCCTGACATCTTTCTGCTGTCCATCCATTGTCCCGAGCCTCGTTCTTTCCCATCCGTCTTCTTAAGTTGTCTCGTCCAATTCTGCACGCTCTCTCTCTCCCTTCCTCCACCTTTCTGTTCCTGTCTCCCTCCCTCTCTCCTCCCCTGTGACGTTTGAACTAGGCCTTTGAACCAGCAACACGGACACAAATGGACAAGAGGGATTTGGCCCTTACCTCTGAGCCCTCAATCAGCTTAGTAACTAAAGGGGCTTTGGGCCAGTCTTAGTGAGCCTTAGCCCGGCTGGAGGGCTTTGCCTTGAAGTTGAGCTAAATTAGCACGCACAGGCTCACCGCTAAGCTGATTAGGACCCTAATTTCACTAAAATGCATTGTATTCCTTATTAATGATGTGATTGTGAAGTGAGGGCTAGCCTGGGTGGTGGACTAATGGGGGACTGGGAGGGAGGCAGTTGGCGCATGAGGGGTTGATAGACATGTGGTGGGTGTAAATGGAGTTGTGTGTGCCTGACCCCTTGGCTTTCAAGATGAAAAGACTGACTCTGGATTCTTTTAAGGCTGAAACAAGACATGAAACATTAAACATGCTACTATTTTTGACAGTTGGATGTCTTGTTGATATTGGGTATATTAACTGCTGGATCCTGCTGAGGTCAGCTGTTGTTGGCAGAGAGACGGGCTGCATTTTATTTGAAACAATGCCTTGTTGTATTTCCACAAAGTCATGACTAAGAGTTGTCACTTTCCCACCATTTCGTTTTTTTTTTTTTTTCCCCTGTGCTTCTTGCTTCGCTTTCACCCTTCCTTCCCTCACTCCATATGTGATATTCATGAACAGTCAGTGAGCACATTATCTGACATCTGTGAAACACACCTAGAAAACTGGCGAAGATGGAGAGTGTCCTGAAAATGTGTGAACGATTTGGCCCCTTCATAAAAGGGGCCCATTCCTTTTTTCATGTCCTACCCCATGGAGTGCTTCCCCTAATACTTTTTTTTTTTTTTTTTTGCTTTCCCTTCACTTTCTTGCCTTTTGTTCATTTGAGATCCAACATTGTTGCATCACAAATCTGCAAATCATCTAAATTAAACAGAAGGCCAATCCGTATTCTTGCTGCCTTCCATGCACAAACCTGCCTAGTAGTGCATCCTATTGTAAAGTTCTTGTTGTCAGACAATTAGATACTTCCTGTCTCAGGATAATGACGCCCTGAGGTCACATCCTGTATGTCAGACGCTCGGGTTGGACAGGCAGGCCTGCGTGGCTGGAGGGCATGTGTGCGCAGAGGGAGGAGATGTAGTTGAGCGGCTGTTATTCTCACCTGCTCTGAAGCAGAGCTCACACTTAAGAGCGAGATAAAAATAAGTAGAGAAAGGCGGGAGAGAAGAGGGAACCCTTGTTTTAAGTGCACGGGGTCAGCGGACATATCGTTCAACTAACCTTTGAACCGCGGTAATTTCACCTACTCCTAGATGTCACCCGGCCATTAGTTTTCATCTTTAGGCTGCTATTTCACCTCATTCCAGCATTCCAACACTCACACCCTCCGAAACACGTGGATGTAGACAAATAAAAGTGCACACGAGTGTGTCCGATTTGCTTTATCCACGCGTGCACAACTTTTATGTAATATTTAGTTTTATCATTTATGTGTGAGAACACAGCCACGCGGGCGAGGATCCTGCTGTGTTTTGATCTCATTTAAACCTCCGTGTACGTCTCCCCTTGCACAGTTGGAGGAGCTGATGGGGGCTTTGGAGAAGACACGGCAGGAGCTGGACGCCACCAAGCTTCACCTGTCCTCCACCCAGCAGTCCCTGCACGAGAGAGACGGACACCTTAATAGTCTTCGCCAGGAGAGACGCAAACAGCTGGAGGAGATCCTGGAGATGAAGTTAGTCTCACACTCCGCCATCTGTCTTTCTCTACAGTACATATATCTGCACCATACTTATAGCTTATCAATCTACCTTAATCTACTTACCTATATTCCTTCTTTCAACAGACGTAACTCTTTTCAGATCGTTACAGGCCACACAGAATGACAATCACATGCTCTGTCTCTAGACTTCAACTTTTCTATCTGAGTAATATGAGCTGATCGAGCTGTATTTACATTAAGAGAAAGAGTCACGTGTGTGGGATCACGCGGGGATCGAATAACTGCAGTAAAACACACAGTGTTTGTGGTGGCGGCTACAACAGCCAGCCCATAAAAGTATATGATTAAGGATGTTGCTGGCTCGATTCCCTCGGCGCGTTTTCATTACCCTACACGGCAGCTTTGTTGCCCGCCTGCACTGCATTAAGCATGTTTATCCACTCACCTGTTCGCATCTGTGCATGAGTGTTATACAGACATCAGCACCGAGGTGTGTTTTGAAGCGGCAGGATCAGCCGTTGTCTATAGCCGCCTTTTGAACAGTTGCGTTTATTGAGGACAGGTGGGGCGGCCTTAGACGGCAGGTCAGAAAAGTGTGTGTGCAGCTATCTTTTATTATTATTATTACTGTATGTCTGTGTGTGACAGAGAGAGAGTTAGAAAAACAAAACAAAAAAAAAAAACCTGTGCTGGGCTGGCCGTCTTTCCATGTGCGAGTGTGTGTCGGGGGGTATGTACGAATGTGTGGGTGAGTTCAGCGATCTGTCAGTGGAGCAGCTACATGTGTGTTTGCTTTGAGTGCTCTGATTGAAGGAGCATGGAGCCACATATCTGGTTGTCATGTGCCGCAGAGAAATGCCTTTAATGTCAGCCCCTCGGTGCAGTACAAAAGGGGAGGCTGGCACATATGTATTGAAAACACAACTTTTAAAATTCATTACGCCTCGAAAGCCCCTCTGATCACACTAACTCTAAAAGAATGTGTGTGCGCGCCCGCGTCTGCCTCGAGTATTTGTAAGTGAGGGAGAGAGAGAGAGAGAGAGAGGGAGAGAGAGAGAGTGCCCTTGCCTGTGTATCACACACACGCACTTGTGATATAAACCATCCTCCTGTCTGTTCCAATTTCCACCATCCAAATATTACCAGGGTTGTTTAGCAGAGGAAATGTGTTACATATGATACAGACACAATCCATGCTTCTAGGTATGTACATGAAATTAGGAAAATGCTCACGGACCTGGCATGTGAATGATACTTTTGTACTTTGCTGGCACTCGGTTTAAATCATTATTATATTACCATTAGAAAGATGTCTGAAGAGGAAGACGGTTAGTGTGATGGTTGGTTGACATAAACAGCAACAAAGTAGATGGGATTCTTTGCCTTTGTGTTTGCGTCTTTGACTGAATGCAAGTCTACACTGGTAAGAGCTAATGAAGGGGGCACAGGGGGCACGAGTGTGTGTGTGGTCTCTTATGCACTGGATTCTGTGTGTGTGTGTGTGTGTATGAAGAGGTCGGAGGCAGGGGTTTGGGGTCACTGATGATGAGGATTAAAGGACTGTTGAATAGCGAGGGGCGAAGCTTCGTGAGACTGACTCGAATCTGAACAAGCCACAAAGATACGCACGCAGAACGTACACACAACCTCAGTGGAACTCACATATAATCACTCACGTCTGCAGACATGCACATACTTAGACAAACTTTGGCTTTCTGCTTTAAAAAAAAGGGGGCCGTGTTCCCACAGCACAGCTCTGGTCCAAGTTAGCACGGGGGGAAAGCTAAACAGGAAAGATAAGGCAGAGAAAGAGAGGTAACAAGAAAGAGAGAGGGAGAGAAGGGAGGGGAGTTAAGAGTGAAATCAAGGGGGGGAAAAAAATGAGACAGAAAGAGAGAGAATGGGAGGGAGGGGAGGATGGAATGGCGGGGCTACACAAACTGAAGTATTTCAAATCTTAGAAATCATGAGAGAAGGTTGATTGCATGCCAAGTTTCTCCTTCTCTCTGCTGTAATGTGGCATTTGTCAAGAAGACCAGCTGAAGCAAACCATGTGAGGCACGTTCCCCAGTGAACTGGGGAGCTCTGTGTGTGTGTGTTTTAATGTGTGTGTATGTATAAGCCAGAGAGAGAGAGAGAGAGGGAGACCAGACTCTTGGCTTTTCAACACTGTTAATGAAAGAGACAAGAGGGGGAAAAATCATTTTCAATATCCTCTCATTGCATGCTGGGTTTTTTAGCTTGTGTTGTGTGTGAGTGTGTGCGTGTGTGTGTGTGAGTGTGAGTGTAGGTGTATGTGTGTGAGAGAGAGTGAGAGAGTGAGAGTGCATTTTCACATTTGCCTTTTTCAGATATAGAGTTGAATGCTTGATGTATATGGAGCTGTGCGGGTTTGCTCTATCACCCCACACCAGATTCAGTTTCCACCATACTGTACAGTACTCTCACACACACACACACACACACACACTCACACACTGACACACACATGCAGACAGACACAGATGGCCTCCAGAGGAGCTAGTCATTAAATGAGTTTAGGGTCACGGGGTGTAGGTGCACAATAGAGAAATTATGTGTTTGGACATTTTGAATAGCTAGTCATTGAGATGTTTCCATAGTCTGAATAGGATAATACTACATGCCACAACATTGCAGTAGCTTACTGAACCCGATCCTCCTGTAGACACTGGGAATGTAGCTGATATTATCTCTGTTTACATTTTAGCGATGGAAAATGACGATAGAGCAAAGAAAAGGTAGCGGCAGCTTTGAGGCAGACACATAAAGAGATGCAGAGCTGACAAAGTGGAAATTTTTAGAGGTAGAGAAGCGGAGAGTTGACAATCTGAGAGATGGAGGGGAAAATCACGCAAACATGAGCAGGAGGACTCCGCAAGGCAGTCGGCGGAGGAGAACAGAGAGGCCGTAGCAGAGAGGCTCGGGAGGAAATAGTAAATGATGGAAAAAGAAGGATGACAGAGTGAGGGAGTGATTGATGGAGGAGGTCACGGACAGAGGGAAGGAGGAGGAGAATGATGGAGGAAGTGGTGGGAGAAAGAGCGGGGAAAAGATCGAGTGGAGCTGTGAGGGGTGGGAGGGAGCAGGGTCTGGTTAGCGGCGAAGAGCGAGGGAGAGGGAGAAGCCGTACGACACGGCACAACATACCGTCAGCAAACACCTGCGCAACATCTGACAATAAAGAACATCCACCTGTTCACTCACTGTTTCGCTTCATCTACTTCACACCCTGAGCAACATTTGGAGCAGAAATCCTATGTAGAAAAAGAAAACGAATCACTGAGTGTGGCATAGAAATAGGAACTCCACAATTTGCACGCACTTCTTACACCTCCACCACGAATATTTTTCAGTAATTCATAGAAAAGAAACATGTTTAATATTTTAGATTTTCTTTTGCCATGTCATCTAAACTTCCAACCTGTAACCCTGAAATTCACTTCTGTCCGTGACGTGTGCTCATGCGTCCGTTCGCTAGCTAGTTACAGTAATCCACGGCATAATGAAGCTTAGAGCAGTAGCGACGTTATGACTTTCAAATCCCCAACGTAGACATCCTGTCTGCGCCGCGCCATCGCCATGGTTACTCTGACTAAACACACAGAGAGACCAGCTGTACTGGCAAGGTCATGTCCCCCCCCCCCCCCCCGCTCACTGATCTCTCTGAGGGGCCCGGACACATACGCACCCGCGCAAAACTCGAAGCACACATTTACACATTTACACACACTCAGTGAAACGCATGCAAAGCGATAAAGCGGCGTTGCATCCATTTGTGCGGTTTTGGAATTACATTTACATGGAAAAAAGAAAAGAAAAAATCCTGTCCAGGCGCTCAGTATGCAGGGACTTGACAGACCCCCACACATTTATGCACGTTCAGCCAGCCAGATGCAGACGTGTATGGTGTTACAGTGCCATTGTTGTGATAAGTAACGATGAGACATAGAGGGTCGGCGCGGCGTGTGAATGGGATTCTCTGTTTTACAGTGACGAGGAGGGGTCTGACCACACATCACCTTCCTCTCTCTGCGAGCCGGGTTTGTATGCGTGTCGCCTCGTGGGAACCTCGGGCCATTCATCATGTCTGTCTGTGCTCCCGTGCCCTCTGACACGCGTGTTTACCTTCGACATGTGTGTCGGCTGTCGAGCCTGTAGGTGTGTTATTATGCCAGGGCCGAGGCTCTGCTCCACCCTCCTCCTCCTCCTCCTTTGAGGTTTTGTCAATGGAGGGCTTCATCACATGGAAATCCCTGCTTCCAAGTCCTTGTTCAGTACAGTAAGGTAATGACAGACTACCTGAGTCCCATACAGCACGCTTCAAGGGCGGAGAGAACGGCCATGGTGAGACACATGTATGAAGTCAGTTTCTGAATTTGCAACGGGAGGTTATATGCCTTGAATGCAGCTTTTTTGACCCATTTTCCACGAGACCGTGTCATTCTCTTGGACTGCACTCGTGCAACCGTCACGTCTTGAACTCATTTCTCTCCGAGTTTGGCTGTCCTAGCATCAATTATGGTTATTTTTTTTATCACTACTTATTAATATTTTATTGGTGCTTATATATCCACATAGTATTTTTGGCAAGCCTAGGCCCATTCAGTAAATACGAGCTGGAGGTTTTGTGTACAGTATGTAAACCCTGACTTCACTTTTGTAAAAAGCGCGCAGATGAACACACCCTTTGTCTGCCTACAGTACGGGTAACTGCTGTCACAGAGCCGCGGAGGGGCTGGGTGAATGGGCATTGTCTCCTAAAGTCAATGTATGAGTGTATGACTGGAAGGCTAGAGCTGTCTTATGAAGTTGATGTCGAACTGAAAGATACACTGACGCTCTGGTCAAATTAGGATAGTGCGTGTGTGTGTGTGTGTGTGTGTGTGTGTGTGTTAAGCTGATAGACAGTGATGGAAGAGTCTTTCCAGAGACAGAAAGAACTTCTTGTCTCAAACTGAAGATTGACATAGTGAAGATGTGGTGAATGTGACACGCAAAAACAAAACCAATGCAGTGATTGACAACTGGGAAAGTAGATAGGGAGGCCACGTTATGGAGGCTTTGGGAATAGGCTACATGTGGAAATTGCTTTTACCTTTGTACTGAGTCATCGTTTGTCCCACTGGAGTCAAATCATTCTTTCATTGTCTCTCCTTACTTTTACTTCATCATTCTTTTAACGCTGTCCTCCTTAACTTCCTCTGAGTTTTAAGGTCTCTCCCTTGCTCTCTTTTGTCTCTGTTTTTCTCTTGTTCTATCTCTGGACGAGTGGAAGAAGGCCTGGAATTTATCACACATACCTAATAATTACTATCACAGGAAATGGTCCCGAGGAAGTAGCCGCACTAGCCCTGCTAATTAGTGTCAGTCGCAAACACACATGCACACACACACACTAGGCTAATTAGCATCATTTGACTGGTGTAGAAGTCTCGGGAAAGTCCAATCTGATTGGCCTTAGGGGGATAAACACCCCCGAGTTGGTTGTATAAATCTCAAAGCTAATTGATTGGAAATCTGTGTGTGTGTGTGTGTGTGTGTGTCAGAGCATTTAAGTGTGTGCATGATTGGAGAATTGATTAGGTGGGGCCCTGCAGCCATAAAAGGGCCGCCCAGGACATAGGACACAGAGGTGACCAATGACGGCCTCCTGAACGACAGTCTTGCCCTCAAGGGTCACTAAAGGAATGAGGAGAAGGAAGCGGGTTCAGGGGAGGAGGAGGTGTTAGATAGATAGCCGTGCCACTAAAGCAGATACAGATATATAGATCGATAGCAGCAGTTGGAGCACAAAGGGTTAACTAGTGTGCTGCAGAGAGAGAGAGAGAGAGAGAGAGAGAGAGAGAGAGATGAGTTATTTTAAATGCAGCTGTATGTAATATGTTGTTGGATGTGCTGCGCTGTAAAACAGCCATTAAAACAGTGGCTTAGTGAAATGCCCTCATGGTTTACCATTATGGGCACATGAAATGCTGGTATACCCACACAAGTGAGTCAATGGGGCTTATTGGCATATATTCACACACTGTAAACACCTCCAAGCCTCTGTGGTTGGCACACACACCTGAGCTCCGGCTCCTGTTTTTCTCCTCTGTGGCTTCTTTGGCTACGTCTGTCTGTCTTTAGTCTGTCTGTCTTTATTAAGTGCGTCTCTGTCTTTATCTGTCTGTGTCACAGTTTTTACATGTCAATTAAAAGAAGGGGGGGGGGGGGGTTAATGGCAGAATGCTGAGGGCTGTCTCTGCAGCTTTACTTCTACACATTCTCACCTAGTTTTCCTCAATGAGAGTGACACGCCGTTGCATAAAGTCCTCAGCGAGGGCTCAGGCTTTCTGACTCTTTGTTGGTTCGACTGGAGTTTTATTGGCCCCGCACGTCTCTCGATCTCGCTGAGATGGTTCCCAGGAGGTTTTAATAGAGAACAATAGTAGAGCGGACCACTTCCCAGCACCGGGCTGCTCCAACACTGCACACCAGTCAGCATACACCACAGCAGCCCCTGGCACTTCTGGATTGTGTGTGTGTGTGTGTCTGATCTGGTTAATTCAGGGATATAGACCCAAACTGTAATTATCATTATGCACTTCTCGGCAGTGGCAGGAAACAGCCCAAGCAAGTTTGGATGAGTATATGTATCCTCACTGGTGCACATTGAATGTGTTTGTGTGCAAAGAACAACATGTGCATACATGAATTTGTCTATGTGTGTGTGTGTGTGTGTGTCTGTGTGCGTGCATGCGTGCGTGCACATTGGAGCAATGATGTGAAGAGCATGAGAGCTATTAGCAGTGAAAGATAAGCAGACTGTGCCAGTGGCTATGTGATGATTTTTCCTGCTCTTGTTTTGGCCCTGCTCTTGTTCATTTGGTCTCTGCTAAATGGAGACATATTGGAAACATGACTGCTCTCTCGGGGCCGGTGGGTATCCACAGTTTAGGACTGGAAAGGAGAGGAGAGAAAAAGAACTAAGGGGAGAGGAGGCGGAGAGGAAATGAAAGGAGAAGGGTAGAAAGAGAATGAGATGAAAATATAAATAAAATCAGTGGAGAAAGTAGGGGTCACCGGAGTTAAACTCACCACTAGTATTTCAGATCTCATTAAAACAAAAACTACATTTGTCTTATTTGTTTGTGGAGAGAAATTACCATTCACAAGCATCACAGACGCTGTTAACTTTCACAGCTCCGCAATAAAACGTGTCTCATTTTTACGATATCAGAGTCGATGTCCAAGAAAAGGCAAAGCGTAACCCACCGAAAAGAGACAGAAAGAGAAAGAGAGAAATAAAAAAAAAAGCATGCACAAACTTTAAACCCAAAGTTTATTTGGAGCGAGCGTCACATCTATTCAAGATGGCAACCACAGTTTAATCTGCGTAGTCCTTCATCTTTAAAGCTAGCCATGAATGAGACAGAAAAGGCCTTCATGTGGGCGGACAGACTGCGCAGAGACAGGACTGGTCACCACTAAATAAACAACACAGGAATCCTGCAGAGACAAGAAAGGCTTGAGGGAGTGTGAGGAAAGACAATGGCACGACTTTCAGCCTGCAGATGAAACGCAGAATATAGACAGTGTGTGTATGCGTGATTGAGAATGTGGCCATTCATGAAGGTCTTGATATGAACGAATGTGTGTTTATGTCTCGAGTAATTTAAGTCAAGATCAGAGGACCAGAGGAATATTTCACGTCACTGCAGCGTGTCGTTTGCAACGTACAATAAGCAAAGCCTAAACAAGCCAGTGTGTGTGTACCCTGACATTACTGTAACCAAAACCTTGGTGAATTTTTTAATATGTATCCATTTCCGTTTTTATGAAGTGTGAGGCATTCGCGGAGAGCACGAGGTTGACATTACTGTTCCTGTGGTGGTGTGTTTTGCTTCGGGTCTGTCTATGTTTATGGTTAACCTGTAACAACCATCGATGCGTTCCCTTTTCCCCCTCACTGTCATCAGGTTTAGTCTTTATTGCCTGTAGGTGTAGCTTAGAGATATCTCACTGACTTAATGGCCACATTGTACCTTATACAGATAATGCAGTGCACCTCAGAGAGTCTCTAGCAGGGGTGTCGGGTCATAAACTGTGACTATGCCAAAGAATCTGGACACTCTTGATCACTGTACTTTATTTACAATAGCTAGGTTGCCAATTTTGCCAAAATTCTACCCAGATTTAATAGAACATGGACATGGTCAAAACGACGATGATTTGAAATGGAAATAGGGCATTCATGTTCATGTTTCATTTCACTTCATTTGAGATAGGCTACAGTCTCCTCGTCGCTCCACAGAGATCTGATGGCTTCACCACTATTTTTTGTTTCTTTAGTGAAAACCAACAACAAGACAATGTAGAAAATATAGAAAAATGTACAACAGGTGGATGGAAACCACCATCCTCCAACCATCCTCCTGTGTCTGTCCTCTGACATCATTCATCAGATAAACCTAAGCGTTTGACCTGATGAAGCAACAGTGTGCGGGAATTTTTGGTTCTTTCAGTTGACATACAAATGAAAATTAGTAGTAGTGACAAAAAAACACATGAAGGTTAGCACTACTTTTTTCTACAGTTTTTGTATAATGGATCACACAGTTTCTATATTGCAGTCGTCTTTATCCATCGTTGGATATTTAGAAACATGCATGCATTCCCTTGCAGAAATTTATTGTGTGTTGAAAATCTTTTGGGTGCTACGGGGAAAAACATTCATACAAAACAATTTTAAATGGGATAAAACTTAAATTTAGAGTAAACAGTAGTACGACTCACACGCCCAGTTGCGGGTGTTCTGTGTAGTCTAACTTATTGAGAAAATAACATGACATACGGCACGCCTAGCTAAGACATGAGCGCACTGAATCTGTACTTAAAATGTACCTACAGTTGTTACACATTATATGAGTTTCATGTAAATTATAAATAGAGATTACAAGACAAAAGCACACGCACACATGCGCGTGCTCGCGTATCTGACATGTCTCAGGTCTATTCAAGCCACAGGTCTCCGGGTTCAGCATTTACTGAAATCAAATGTGTGTGTTTGGCCTTGGGTTACACACTCGATTGAATTAGAGAAATGGCGCACACGCGCTCACACACTCACACACGCGCGCACACACACACACACAGCCTCACAGGGACACAGATCTCTATTAAGTTAAAAAAAAAAAAAGAGAGTTGAGTGTCCTCTTCCATTGCAAGGGCTTTTATGTGATAAGATCGGCTCGGGGTGCTCTCCTATGCAGGATTCCTGAGCACATCAAACAACAGTAAACCACATCACAGAGGCAGGAAGAGCTCAGCTCCATTAGCCAGCCCATAAAGAACATGTGTATGTGTAACAAGAGAGCTACGCTAGCCACTACAAAAGGTTTACACACATAGGACAAACATACAGAGGTATGCAGTTCCCTGACATACTCGCATACTGGTGTGCATTTTGGTGAAAATGCACACGTACACACTTCTAATTGCACACATAAACACTGCTGCGTGTAAGGAGTGCAAGTAGGAAACGAGGTCTGTGTCATTGTTCATACCACGCGAAGGCAGAAATGCGTACCGATACTGTAGATGATTCTGGCTTTATCACTGTCATCTGAGCACATTCTGCATTTTATTCATTCCAACTGTGTCTTAAGCTTAAAGCAATGGTCTGGTTTTAAGAAGTGGCTGGTGACATGAAAAAAACAGGAATACAAAAATCTGTTTGCCGGCCAGATGGCATTCATTAGCTTTATTAGTACACAACTGGTACAGACGTACCCCCACCCCAACACACAAATCCTACCCGACACTCTCTCTACAACTGCAACACTCCACCCTGAAAGAAAGAGAAAAAGATGTTCCTTTTATGAGGTGTTTAGTGACAAAATACCAAAGAGACACCTAAATGCAGCAAGAGGGAGACGGAAAGACCCATTTTTCTTTTTATTTCATTGATTTGAAACAGATCTTCACCCTGTCGACTGTCCAAGCCACAGGCAATGAGATGTCACCCTCTACTCAGGGGTCCAGAGGATGTGATTCAAACTGGATTCCCATCACTCACCATGACTTGCCTTACTCTGCCATGAGAGGACGTCTTAATCATCTACCGTGCAGACGTGAATTAGAAAAACGTGATTAGAAACAAACGAGCTGTACGTTTTAAACCGCATCAAGCAGTCGCTCAGTTAGGAGAGCGTGTAGCCGTATCGTCACCGTCATATCGGATCGAGACAAATTTAACCAAATGACAGGATGAAATGGAGACACAGGGCCCACCCGGCTCCCCTGCTAAACCATCCAAATATCTATTAATCCAGAAGATTAGGCTGCCTACTAGCATTACATGCATTCCCTTGCTAGTCAGCGATGTTCTGCCCACCGAGGTTACTCCTTTAATCCCGAAGATGACACACACGCAAACAGTATGATTGCCACTGATGCCACACAGGATGCAAGCTCAGAATGAGCATGCAAATGTTACCGAGACTGATATATGAGTGTGTGTGTGTGTGTGTGTGTGTGTGTGTGTTGTGGATGGAAGCTCATGGTAGCCCAATCCTTCAAATGTGTGGTAGAGGAGAAAGAGACTTGTGGATGATGAGGGGGAAACAGAGGGTGTTCAGAGAGGAGTTATGCACTATGGCAGGCCCTAATTGCTTGCGGCTCCTGTTGTGTGTTTGGCTTTGTTTGAGCATGTCCAATATAACCAGTCATAGGGGAGCCTCTGCCAGAGCTAACACACACACAAACAGCGCTGAACCATAGAGAAGGCTTTTATGGTGTTGAAGACTTCAGTAACATGACACCTAGGGCAAACAGTGAGTAATAAAGCAATTGCGGCACATTATTTGGATCCTCCTCCTGGCATGGTTTGTTTGTCAAACTCAGAGTGTCTCAGTTTCCTGACATCAGTGTCCTGACATGTCACTTTGGAAGCGCGGTGCATGATAGACACGCGCACACGCGCACACACAAATTAGTAAAAAACTGTACACAGGCAGGATAAACACCAAACACAGAAGTGCGCACACACACAGAAACACAAGCCCACATGTGTCTGCACGCACGCCACGCTGCAGACATCTTGACATGTCAGTCACAGCGCATTTCGTGCCAGTGTTTCCCAAAACTTCTAAGCAGCTTCCTGCTCTGTCTGACACGCATGACTGCAGATAAAAAGAGCAATAAACATTTCTTTCTTGCTTGCTAGCTTGTGTTCCTCGCATGCTCTTCACCTTCTTTTAAAGTTGCTGTTCTGTGACACATTCACATTTTCATGTCATAATATTTGTATGTGTGACTGTAGCCTTTCCTGGCCAGAGTTTTATTTGGGATATTCCGTGGCTCCGAGGTGGTCCCCCAGTCCACTCTTCACAAAAATAAGAGCTGTTTGTTAATGCACAACTCGTCATCGCGGTGTCGCTGTGAAATGAGTTGTCCTCTGTAATTCTTTCTGTAGGGTGTCGCTATATTTCTCTATGAGAGTCTGACAGTGGCGGGTGACCCGACATCATGTTCGCTATATTTACGACGCCGTCACGCACGCCTAAACAAATCTACATATGCAAACAGACACAGCAGGGACCAGAGCAGGTCCAGGCCTGCCTGCACAGTCTAGTCAGATTAAGCATTATTTAGTGCTCAGGAAGAATGGGAGCGCATCCCTTTATTTTACTGTAAGTAACTGTATGTAAATCAGTCAATTGAGTTTCTCTGCTCAGATCATTGGTGATATAACGAAGGATGGAATACAAAAGTACAAATAAATTAATAAATCTAAAAATATATTGTGAAACCTTCTGGTTAACTTCAGTTACACCTCAGATTAATTAAGTCCAGCGACACTGATCGGTTTTTCTAACAGCTATTACATTCCTACTGTAGTTATATATTAGTCATAAATAGTCCCAATATCACCACCAAATTGTGTTTGATAAAACAAACTTTTATAATGAGAATGATTCTTTGTAGATCTGTGTGATCATTAAGAGGTGAAGCTTAGATACAGTCTAAATCTTCATGTAGAATCCAGCTGTAACGTAGCGTGCCACAGCTGAATGCATACACATGAACGCATACACAAAGAGAGGAGTGACGTGAGGTCAACAATGGTCCAGCGCTCGCAGAAGCTTTGTTTGTGTGTGTGTCTAAGAAATTGTGCAAAAGTGAGGGTACATTAGGAACTCGTTTAGTTAATAGGCCCACTCTCACCCACAGCTCTCCAATGTCAGCGGAGCGCGGAGCAACACGTCGTAATACACTTAACTGCCTGGTCACAGCATGCACACACACACACACACACACGGGCAGATGCAGCAAGCCATGTCCCTCTTCCCCATATAAACACAAACACATTTTGATTTTATTTCCATGTAACCCTCTTAAGAAGCCTGGTGTATATTTAGTGCAACATTATTACAACCTTAAATGCCTACTGAAACTCAAGATTCAAGTGGCCACAGAATGATTTCATTTAAGAACTAGAAATAAATAAAAATAACAACTTGTTCACGCACACACACACACACGCACGCACACACACACACACACTCCTGTATCAAACCATAGTCAGCAAAAGAAGCGAGTGGAAGCCACTGTTAAAATAACTGTGATGTAATCTACCAGGGGAGCTGGCTCAGCTGTGCATGTGTGTGTGTGTGTGTGTGTGTGTTATCTATCTGAAAATCAGTTGGTCTGTCAGCAGCATCTGACTGCACACTACCAGTGGTCTCTTTATTAAAAACCAGACGTCTGCTGGAATCCATGCACAGGTGTGTGGGAGGGCCGGGGCCAAGCATTAATCACAGCTCCGTAGCACCCACTCTGTTTATTTGTGAGTGCCATCTACGGATCAGTTTATACTTTTATGCAAGCTCGTGAGAAAAAGCAGGACTGCAAACAGAAGGTAACGAAGGAGAAATGAAACGAGTGAGGCATCTCGAGGCGGGGAGCACAGAGGTCAAAGAGTGACTGTACTTTTTGCTGCCGTGATTACAGGGCGCACACTTTTTTTTTTTTTTTTTTTGCTGTTTCATGCTTGCGTGCATGTGCATGAACCCGTGTGTTTCACGCTCGCAGCTTCAATTTTCATACCCTCGTAAAAATTTACAAACACGCGAGCCGTTCTCCGCCACCGAAGAAGCGCCATTATGACAGGAGTGCAAGTTATTCCTATATGTCTTCTTCACACGAAACTTACTCACAGCTGCTATACTTTACACGTAAGGGTACGTCTCTGTTGGGAGCTCACACCAAATGACGAACAAGCGAGTGCAATGACACAACAGGCTCAATGTACCAGAGGCATGATCTGTCTACACTGGCTTCAACGTACAAATTACCCAGATTATAGAGCGGTGTGGGTGTATATGTCTGTCTGCGTGCGTGCGTGCGTGCGTCACAGAGAATGTGTGCATGTGTGTGTTCTTGCGTTTATCTGCGCGCCTGCTGTGTGTCTTTTAAGTGCTGAAACTCATGACTGTACCTTTATCTGAGTGTGTGTGCACGTGATGTGTGTACTTCCAAATGTGTGTATTCTTGTGACAGGGAAATAATAGTGAGTTGTTTTTTTTTTTTTTATCAGAAGGCCAGGTAGTAATCATGTTTGTCTTTGATCCCATGATCCTTACTGATCTGTCTAAATATACAGCAGACCTGTCCAGACCTGGCAACAGTTCCTCTAATCAGCACCCTCACCTAGCCCACTGTGTGTGTGTGTCTGTATCTGTGTGTGTGTGTTTGAGGGAGAGAAAGAGACTTTCTGTCTGTCTCTCCGAGTCTCCGTCTCTGCCTCTCTTTCATAATTTCTTTGCTTTGAATGTATTTTTCCCCCTGCACACTTTAAAGCACTTTATAGCTTTCTAATGAAGTCTATATAAGTTAGTATGTGGTCAGAGTGTGTTTGTGTAGCAGACTGTAAAGAAAGCATGCGGTTCCTGCTGCTTCAACACAAAGCAGAGCAGTTTGAACTTTTTTTCTTGTTTTGTTTTACTTATATTTTACCATCCTTCATTAAAAGAAAACTCTTAACCAAGGTTGGAATGAGATAATTATTGCACACACACATCTGCTAATCATTAGCTGATGTGTGTGTGTGTGTTCAATCTATGTGGTAATGTACGTGCACGCAGCTTCGTACATGCAGTACTTAATATTGAGTCAGATTCTGAGGGCAGGATTTTTACTTATAATGGAGTATTTTTACATCGAGGTATCATGTTGTTTCTTTCATGGGGTGACACAGGTGCATCTGATCAAAACTCATTTTGGTCCTCAGGCCTTCATCAGCTAATTTTTATATACACAAACACTACCGGCACTATAGACATATATTCAAAGATCAGAGGGTGCAAGTAGCACCTGCTTCCTTCACCCCTTCTGTACATGTGAGTCTGTGGAAGGGAGTATTACACAGTGTGACAGAATATCTTTTATATATTTTTATATGCACGTTGCTCAGGGAAATGCTGTGTGTTGCAGTAACTGTGAAAAATGATACATTTAAGTTCAAAACCATCTTTTACATCTTAAAAAACGTCTCTCCAAACGTTTGGTTGCGGTTCAGGAAATAGATCTTTCTGCTGGGACGGCACACAACACGTTGTGGGTATTGTAGTTCTCTGGTCGTGC
Source organism: Nibea coibor (assembly GCA_023373845.1). NCBI lineage: Eukaryota > Metazoa > Chordata > Actinopteri > Sciaenidae > Nibea > Nibea coibor. The sequence continues at coordinate 15,708,744 of CM041717.1, read as the reverse complement.
AGCTTTTATAACAGTTGAGCTCATGTGGCTGTGATTGGAAATAAATGTGATTGGCTGATGGAGTGTGGGGTGAATGTTAGTGTGACCTTGTGTGTCCTTTACACGCTGACGGGAAATCGACCGGTCCAAGCTCCAAGGAAAGCTATAATTCTGAGAGTAATATGGGCCAAAGGAGCATACACACATCTTCTCCCTCGCGCACGCATACGTGCACACTCCGCTTGCACAGAGTAAAGTCCTAGCTGTGCTGTAGTAACCACATTAATTGGGTTGTGTAATTGTCTGGCAAAGCATTGTGGGAAACAGCCCATACAGTTCTGTCCCTTCACCTCAAACCACTTTTTAAACATGGACTCCCATCGTCATGACAGTGCTATCCAGGAAATTGCTGAACATGTGTGTCTGAGCTTGTGTGTGTATGTGTGTGTGTGTGTGTGTGTCTCATTCTGTGATCGCCTTTGTGTGTGTGTCTCTAAGGCTCCTTTAAGGGAAGTGAGTGTGGTGGCCTCCCATTCCACCGCATGTCGGCTGTGGTTCAGCTGTGGTCCACCGCCAGGCCCTACATTTGGAACACAGAGAAAATACACCAGGGGTACTTGCTCCCACTGTTTTCTGGACGCGTCTTTCATCGGTTTGTGTGTATGTGTGTATTTTGGGTGCACATTTGTGTGTGTGTGTGTGCACGTGTAACAGTGCGCTGCTATGTTGTACTCTCTGCCCCTGATATTTTAAGGCTTTTTGGCCCCACGTCATGAGTGTGCGCTATATTTCCAGGCTGCAGTTAGATGACCGGAGTGAGAGAAACCCGTACGGAGGACAGGAAAGGCAGGAGGAATGAGGAGAGAGGAAAGCAAGGCGGGTAATTGAAGGGTTCAGGGTAATACTTAGGCCAAGGATGGCTGTTTCAACGTGTTTGCATAACCTCCTTGAACTTAATATTTAGCCCCACTCTGGAGTGAGTACAGGGCACGACGGAGCCAAATAGAGAATGATAGAGGGAGAGAGAAGTCGAATGATAGAGAGGTTCAAGTCCAAGGCGGAGGTGATGCCATTCTCTCATCAGGGAGGAGAGGAGGAGTGATGGAATGAGGATGAAGAGAGAAAAAGGCAAGCGCGTCACGGTGGCCTTCCTGTCCAAGAGCCTGTGATGAACTGTTTGACAGAGGGTTATTTTAACACGCAAGGACACCCAAGACAATGCAGAGCACCTCCGTCTTGAATGACGCAACGCAGAAACTGTTCCAGTTTACATTACTGACAGGCTTTACTGTAGCTCAACTCACCCGAGTACAGAAGAGGAGGGAAGGCGAGTGAGAGAGCTGTGAGCTGTACGCTGTGTTTTGCGTTTATCATTTGGCACACTCAGAAATAAAGCTCACTTTGTTTTATGATTATTTGACATAAAAGTGAACAAGAATGAAAAAAATAAGTCAGTTAATGAACAGATAATTCATCATTAGTAATTCGGGTTGGTCTTTAAACTTTTCAGGTCTGAGGAGTTCTTTGTTTTGTTACTCTAATATGAATAACTAAGTATTTAAGACAGACGCAAAAAAGTTCAAACAGGTCACAGTGGGTTCAAGGAAATACTGATCTTTCTGACATGTTATAGACCAAATTTAATTCAGTTAATTAATACATTAATTGATAATAAGAATAATTGTTTTCTCCTGTTTTAAAGCAGCAGTCTGTGTGTGTGACACGTGCCTCTGCATTTATTTGTACAGTTGTCCAGTCTGACCTCAACAATGCACCCTCTCCTCTGCCACATACTCTATAGACTCATCCTGTGAAGGGGTGGGTGTGTTCTGGTCGGATCAGACATAGACAAGGGGGGTGGGTATAACTCATCAGTGTTTATACTGAGGCCTTAGTGCTCTTTCTTAACACGCTGCATATGTGTGTATGTTTCTCCTTCAATCCTTTGTGTGTGCGCGCGCGCACGTGTGTGTCAGTGTGTTCTTACAGTAGTGTGACTGGAGCAGTGTTACTCATTCTCTGACCCTCACCTCTCACTCAGATGACAGGGAGCTTTAAACAACCCAGTTGCTGTGTATATGTGTGTGTGTGTGTGCGTATGCCTGAACTTGTGTCTGACTGCTAGGCAGGGGGAGGCTTACACGTGTGTGGTACAGTACAGCCCCCTGTCTTGTTTTTTGTGCCTCGGGGAGACACTGTCAGTCAGCTGAGTGATGATAAAGGTGGAAAACAAACCTGCCTTTAAAGAGAGTGCTCCCTGCTAAACTGTTGGTAGGATCCTTGGAGGTTTAGGGTCAGAGCTCACCTTATTGGTAGGGTGACTGCGTAGGTGGGCGTGTTTGTGTTTTTTTTTTTGTTTTTTTTTTTTGATTTTGAAAGACCAACCTTACAGATGTGCGCTCAAGCAAACACGCGTACACATGGAGACACCCAAGGTCGTCCAAATGGGAAAAAGCTGCAAGTGACATCATAATCATCACTGACATCCCACAAGCCTTGTTTATTTATCCCGTTTTCACAAAAACAGGAATCCATCCACCCATAGCCGATACTCAACAGGTGACGCAATGGAGCTGGAAGCGAGAGAGGACACTTAAACACACTAGTCCTGCCGAGAGACTTTTTTTGTCTTTTTGCGTATGGAGATGCAGTCAGCCTCTAAAGCTGATAAGTTATCACAATGCGTGTTTGTTAATCTTTATGCAAGCATAAAAATATCAAATTATCAGTTCGCATTTTCAGGGGGAAACAGCAGTTTATCCATCAGTTGTCAAATATAGTCAATGATCACAGGTTTCAGGCACGCTGACATCAAATCTGGCAAGTTCACTGTGCCAACCTGTACAGTATCATCCTCTTTTTCAGCAAGCCTGGTTAATATGTTGGTTAATTAGTCATATCCAGAAACGTTTGCAGGCATATTTTTGAGCTTTGGAGCCAGGCCTGCTGTTCCGCCAATCTTTCCGCTAAACTAGGCTAATTGTCCACGTCCACATCTTACACTCTGCGCACACAAAAGATTGATTTATCTTCTCATCTCACAGTCTTGGACAGAAAGCAGAACTTATTTTCCAAAATGTCGAACAATCGAATATGAAACTGAATTGAAATTACATCCTTATGTCTCTCAGATTTGACGGCTGCCAAGACTCACGAGAGAAAGCAAGAGCGCTCGCTTCCTTGTGTGCGTTCACACTCACAGAGCCACCTGGTCTCTTTCTCTGTCTGTCTGGGTGTCTCTCCCTCTCTCTCTCTCTGGCTGGAATGCAGCAGTGACCGTCTGGCCCTGCTCATCTCTGGGAGCAGTCAACCATCTCTCCTCGTCCCTGCTACCACTCTAAACATTTGGCTAGTTTTGGCAGATTTGTTGATTTTTGTCCCCTCGTATTTTCCCTCTTGTTGCTGTAAAACTGATACATACTCTTTCAATTAGACCACCACCCCCTCCACCCCTCGCCACCCCCCCCCCCCCCCCTTCCATCGGTCAGAGTTCTAGTGTGGGAGTGGGGGGTGAGCGGAGTAAGTGGGTTGTATATTTTATTAGTGAAGTGAAAACACACACAACCTGGCCCAGTTCTAGGAGAACCATCTGCTGTCATGGATTTTTCTTGGGGAAGTACAGCTCAAGGTTAGCATGTAAAGTTTATCATTCTTTCTCGAAGCGCAGGATTAGCATGTACTGTCTAATATAGCCGCGCAAGAGGAATATTGGGGCTGACATAAATTTTCAAACAAGACAGGCATGCCAGTTTTATTTGTGGCGGGCGTATGGATCAATCCTATCTCACCGATGAAGACAAATACAGGCTTTAATCCCGGAAAGCATACAGAAGGAAGCGGGTAATGCATGCGTCTGCCATGCGGCTTCAGGTTAGCTGCTGCAGGTTAGCGCGGAGCTAATCCCGCCCAAGGTAGCCAAAACTTGGACCTCATAAAAATACATTTAACCCACATTTTGAGTTGAAACACAGATTTACCATCTTAACTGGCTTTGCAGTAAGCTTACCAAATGAAGCCAGACCGTGTGTTTTATGTTGGAAATAGACATTTTCCCTACCTCCTCAGTTGTAAATAACACAGTGTTCCAAGGCCATAAATAATAGTGTCACTCAACCATGCCCCATTCTCATGTCCTCTGCTTGCTCTCACCACAGGCCTCTAGTGCTGCCTAGCCAGGGGCCCCCCGGCCTTGTGCCGCACCTTCACACACTCACAATCAAGGAACTGCCATAAAATGCCCGTGGAATGTTTCTGCAGCGCGGGACAGTTAAGTGGTGGAAATGATCACAAACTAGAAGACCTCATAATGGATGTTCTGGGAACAGATATTACTGGGCTCCCCATGTTCTCGCTAACAAAATATATCACACATGCACATAGGACATGAAAGCGCGAATGTGCACACAGACAGGAAAATGCACGCACACATGAACACACTGCACTTAGGGGCAGACAGTATTGATGGTTCCCTCGGGCATCACACGGACGCATCTGTTTCTGTCCCACTGACTCTCCACACTCATAATTTCAAGTAAGTCATAACACAAATTATAAACACACATCCCTCAACCGTGACGCCTAGGAATAACAACATGGAGTGCGCTGAGCTGATTTAGGGTAGGCTGGGGCTCTTAAATCTTTACCTTTGCTCCTTTCTTCCCTTCCTCCTCTCATTTTCTTCCCTCTTTTCTCCATCACGCAGCACAGGTGGCAGTCACTCTTGTCAAACACACACTCCCCCCTCTTCTGTTAGGGTTAGGGTTCATCTCTTGCCATATCTTTTCATGTCTTTTTATTTTTTTTATATTCTTGACCCGTTGGCTCTGCCGTGCTTTCTATCCCCCCTCACAGCCGCAGTATACCTCCCCTAACTTCCTCTTTTTTCTTTTTTTTTTTTTTTAAAATGTGTTCTGTGCAATTGTACGCATGTGTCTATGCTCACCCGTGACCTTATCTTAACCCCCCCGTCACCCAGAAATCCGTGTGACCTGCCGCTCTCTCATCTGCCCTGCGACGTCACAGTCTTTTCGACAGCGGCCCAACCTGAAGGATGTCTATATCAAAGTCTTCTCTCCTCGTTTTTCATTCCTTTGTCCTGAATTATCTCCTTCCGCCTCACATCTCCTTACCCTTCTCTTGTTCCACTCTTTGCATTCCTTTTTTTTCCCTTTCCATATCTCTTCTGACCCCCTCCTCTTCCTACTCCACCTCCTCCTCCTCCTCCTCCGTTCCCTCTCACCTCTCATCGCATGGTCATGTACTTTAGCCATCCATCTCCCACCTCCGTAGATCCAAATGTCTCAATATGTCCCAGGGACCATGAAGGTTCAATTGGAATCACATGTTGTAGTCCAGCCAAGAATTTTACCCCTTATAAATAAGATGTCAGTCCAGCCTCCGTGCTTTTTCACAGAGCCTCGCATGCTCTGTCTAACCTACCCTGTAATACTAAAAGCGATAGAGGAGATAAATGTAAATGCACAACTGTTTATGCGAGCGTTATGTTTGCCTTGTCAGCAATAGTAGCGTTAACTTATAGCATCTAAAAATGAAAGTAGATGTTGGGGTTTTTTTTGACGCAAGGGATGCACCAGTGGGATTTATTTGTCCTTTTCTTGGAGTGTCTTTTGACATCTCAGTGCACGGGGTCGGACTTTTACAAAGACTAATTACAAGTATGTCATGAAAAACCATTTTATTCCCGCCCTCTCAATCAGAAGGGAAATTAAGATAATCCTTTGTTTGTCCTGGACACGCCAAGTCAAAGTTAAGCAGGGAGTGAGACAAGAGGGGAGGAAAGAGAGACGGTTTACCCACTCGAGATCAGTCAGCAGATACAGTACAAGCATTTATCTTTGTGTGCGCGTGTGTGTGTGTGCACGTGTCTAATAGATGGATCCTGTCTGCTAGATTCATGTATGTTGCAAGTGTGTCCTACAACTGAGGCCAAATGGCTGCTCAAATTAAATGTGATTAAATACTCCAGTGTGATTCAGGTTCAAAGGCTGTTAGTAATACTAATCAGCATACAAATACAGACACATACACACCATGCACACATAATCACTGATTGAGGATGTGGGAGACAAAGTTTACAGGCTGGCTAATCATAATAATGTCCTCTTTTTTTTATTGTTTTAGGAAGACATCACTCAGCAGAAGACTGCTGTACCAGTCAGAGAGCACCCACAGGGAGACAGCGCCGTAATCTGCTGTGTTAATTTAGAGGCTGGAAGTGATTTAGCTTGCACTGAAGCATGGCAGCCACTGTGGTTGAGAGGTTTAACTCAGTCAGACTCTTGCATCTTACATCTTATTCAATAATTTTTTTTTTTACATTTTTTTTTTTTTAGCAAAATCTGTTTCTGTGCTAGGGAATGCATGTAAGAGCGATGTGACAGCCGTGTCTCTGCAGCTCTCCTTTAGCTTTATTTAGAGGTCTGCAATTCCGCAGATAATGTCAGAATGTGCAGAGACAACCTGGGTTTTTTGTTTGTCTTTCCTTTAGTATAATGGAAACAAGTCAGTGCAACACTTGCTTGAATCAGCAAAGTATCATTATCGTCACTCTTATCTTTCTTTTCTTTTCTCTTTTATCCCTACGTCCTTCTTCAGTTTGGCCTGGCAGAATTAATGAAGTGACGAAGTGTCTCAGCGGTGGTCAGAAAAAGATGGATCTCTGTTTGGCTTTTTCAGATGAGTTCCCAGATTAGATAAACCTCCCCCTTTAAAACCGGGGTGGGGTTGAGTGCCCCTAACCTTTCACCGCTCCGCTTTTCTTCCACCAAGCTGGCCCTGCGCTTAATGCATCACCCACTTAGGTTGCTTATGTATTGGTGACTGTTGTTTTTCCAGTTTAGTGTGCAATTATTCTGCGTGTATCTCCGGTCACAGACTGGCCTAAATACGCAGGCAACTCTAGCTGTGTTTGCGCGAGGTTATTGCTAAATGGGACAAGGAAAAGCGTGAATATCGGGATGTTGGAGTTTTCATGCCTGGTGGTGTGGTGTAAAGATGGCCATCCTGTGAGTAGGTTAGGGCTGTTAATCTGACACACTGTTTATGAACAGTGACACATTGTGCTGCATTCCTTGCCCATATTTGACTCTATGGATCACCTCCTGGAGCCAAAGATTAAGTAATGGAACTGGGGTTGCTGTTATGCCACACTCTGAAATGTAGACTTCATCATAAGGTTTGTTAGGGCCATGGATGTAAAGCTGAATGAAGAAGAATCTGGAAATCATTCCTACTGTTGTTCGATTGATTTATTTATTAAAACTACGAATGTATCTTGAATTTCTTTGGCAACAATTACTTTCACAATTCTACATTGTGAATGGCAGTAAAGAGTACTTCCAGTGTGTGTGTTCCCATTACAGTGAACATTAAAAGGAATAACAGCGGAGGTGTTGTGAGACGAAAAGTGTCACATTGGTCCCGCTCTGTGATTAATGGTGTGATTAGCTGCTCCGGTCCATGTCAGAACCCACATGCATGCACACACAAATACATGCGCAAAATGCAAGCACACAGAGGCCTATTAATGGCCTTCAATGGGAGAATCCAGAATCCAGATGCGGCATGCAGATAATTGTACTAAAAACACTGACTGTTGAGTCCCAGGCCAGCAGGACTTTATTCTGAGTTCAGCATGTTTATTTTCACAATTGAGTTATTTCTGCAGGGACTTAAATCATGGAATAAAAACACTCCAATGCAGGTCAATTTTTAATTGAGTCCAAAGTGTATTTTGAATTCACCCTCCCCTCCTCTTCCTCTACCCATCACCTTACACAAACCCACACATTACCTTACCATGCTGGTTTAATGCCCTCCTAATTTCAAATGCTCTTTAAGAGTCTCTAGTTCAGCCACGTTATGTTTATCCAAATTAAAATACCTTCGGCGTTAGACAACTTGAGACGTCTACGATGGTCATGCCGATGAACTTTGCAAAGACAAAGAATCATACATAAATGTGTGTTTTACAGTCCACCTTGGGTTAATGACCACAGTTGAGGAGGTGTGTACGTCTGGCAGTCCATGAGAAAATGTTTGTCCTTCTAAGGGTGTTTACAAGACTGGGTTTACAAGAGGATAGAATGTGTATTTGTCACAACATTGGATTTACAACATCCTGCTTGATGATGAGGATATTCATCACTTAGAAGACTCAGACGTATTTCGAAAGGGTTATGCAAGGCGTCCCCCTGGGTCCTGTGGGTGTATAGCCGTACGTCTGCCTGTGTGTGTGATGACGCTTGGTGGTATGTTTCCACTGCACCTGCAGACAGTCATTTGTTGCCACCCCCGTCCTTACACACACTCCCAGACACACACACACACATATTGTGGTAACCAGCGGTGACAGAGGGAAGATGTCATATCCTCCTCAGCCCGCTCTATTAGCCTCTATTACACTATGAGTCACACTGAGGTACCACTAAGACAGCACTTAGCAGACCACTTCAAAGATGTCTGCTTCTTTTCTGTGGGATCGCTGTCTGACTTCAGGAGCTCTGGAATGACTGAGTTCTCGGTGACATCTGCGTACATACGTAAGGACCCACAGCTGCACATGCCGCGTATCCGTGCGTTCACCTGTCTATTTCCTGGCCGTAAAACGCAAAATGCACGTTTTTTTTGGAGAACAAAAATGTTTTTTAGAATTTGTCCATTTATGCCAACATTCCGTCTAACCTTTGGCACCTTTCTCTCCACATTTTCCACTCTTGTCCCCTCAGGCAGCAAGCCTTGCTGGCAGCCATCAGCGAGAAGGACGCTAACATCGCCCTGCTGGAGTTATCCTCCTCCCATCGGAAGAAAGCCCAGGAAGAAGTGATGGCTTTAAAGAGGGAGAAAGACAGGCTCATGCACCAGCTCAAACAGCAGGTACATCCACCACATGCGACCACCAAGCTATTTATATGTGCATATAAACGATGAATTAAATTTACGGTGGTTGACTCGCCTGCAAATTAATCAAATGAAGCCTGGCCTCTGTGGTCACTGTTTAGGACTGATCCTGGCTTTGTAAAATCAAAGCAGGACTACAAATTCAAACCTGCTGCAGACGGTGAAGCAGCCCTTTGCCTGCACTAAAACAGCCTCATAGGCAGACCTTTGAACTTTAAAACCAGGAACAGATAGAGGTTAATAATTCCTGGTAGTTAACAGAGTAGACTTCCCCGCCTCAAACCACACTTACTCTGTTCCATCATCATAAGCCAAACCAGTCAAGCGGGAGCTGTGAGTCCAAATCCAAGCACGTAAACACAATGAGCAACTCTTAAAAATCATGTTGCAATCAGAGTTATTAGATGCACTCAAGTCGCAGACATGGGCTGGTATCATTGGTGAGTCACCGGCGGACTTTTTTTTGTTTTACGTCTTCTGGTCAAACAGATATAAATCCCGGCAGACACTCACACACATACCGACGAGCACACGCCTATTTCCCATGTTGTCCAGGCTCACAATATAACCTGAGGCTGATGAAGGTATGCGGGTCATTAAGGCCTGGTCAGACCACATCAGTGACTGAGCTAACGCGAATGCTAACGATAATGAGCCTACAGCAGGGAGTCCAGATATACGGTCTCCTGAGTCACAGAGGCTTCTGGGAAACATTCTGCATTTAAAAGTCAACAGATGCAGTGGCTGGGTGCGCATTTAAGTGCGAACCTATGTTTGCCCGTGCCTCGTAAACGGTAAACAGTTCCTAGGGGGTGCAATTCTATTCGAGGAATTTCAAGGAAAGCTTATTATCTGTTTATCGCCATTGGATGCGTCATGTTTTCCCGTTGGGTAACCAGCAGTTACAGTCCACCTGATGATGCGATGAGCTGTAATTGTAAGCAATGTGGCCTCCGGGCTAGCAGAGGAGAGGAGAAGAAAAGAAAGAAAGGGATGAGAGCAGCATTTTGCACAAACTTTCTTTGCCTCCTTTTCTTCTACATGTACAACTGTTGAGGCACACACGCTTATAAATCCATGTAAGTACTACTGCTAAGTGGAACGTGTACCAGGCAGAGCTGTGGCCACCTAGCACCGGGGGCCTTTAAAGTGTTGGTCATCTATTAATGTTATGGATGCTGTAAAGTAAGTAGTTCCTATAGGGAGTCTTTGCACTACTTAGGTTCCTTCCATTCCACAGAATAAGCTCCCCAGAGATTATGTTGTCTGACATGACACACACCGGCTCTCTGTCTTCTGACCCGTTGACACACATATCAGAATAGGTCACCTTCCTCAGGTCCTCAACGCAATGGCGGAAGGAAACTGACCAGGAAATGCCAAAGAATTATGGAACTCGGAGTCTCATAGGAGAAAGCTGATCTGTAGAGAGCAGATAGATTTACCGATAGCAGTGACCTGTCTGACCTCCCCACGTCCCTCTCAAGACCTTGTGTGTGTGTGTGTGCGTGCAAGAAGCCGGCGGTCTAAGACAAACTTTCCTTTCTCAGACAGTTTGCTTCCCTTTGAGGCATAGGCCTTCCTCGCCAAAGACACACACCGCGACATGCACATGAAGAGTGTAGTGTTTAGACTTCTTGAGGACAGAGTCGGAACAAATGGGTCCCCATGTGGGAATTCTTTGAGTGGTCCCATCTCAGTGATGGACGACCGAACGTCACTGGCGCTTTGAAGCCGAGAAAAGATAAATTCAGAGTCCTCAGTGGTGTGCCATTTTCGGTGATTTTCCTTCCCCTTTTCCTCTCCCTCTCTTTTTTTTGGACACGCTTGAGCATCCATCCTTTCTCTCTCCATGCCGAAAAGATGGATTTTGTGTCCTCAGAGGTGTGCCATTTAGAACGGCTTATGTAAAACTATCTCCCTGCTTAGAGCGGGGTCACCGTGTGACTTCGTTTTACTGGGATAGAATGGCAACGGCGCAAACGCGCGCGCGCACACACACAGCCACGCAGACCTGATCAAAGGAGTACGTATAAGTGTTGTGAAAATTGTGCAGCCTTCCCCCAGCTGCCTGTTTGTTTAAGGCCCTTCTTGTCAGCCTCCTGTGTCCATGTGTGTTAATACAGCTCTGCTCTAATCAGGACAGGCTTGTGATTTACAGAGGGCTTGGATTGAGGTTTGGGATGCAGCTGTGAGCACAGCAGCGGGATCATCGCTGCCATGTTTACACCAGCAGCTGCTCTTTGATACACACGCAGAGACCCACTCGCTGCGCACACATACAGCAAAAGGCCAGATCTGTTATGGTTAGCGATGTCAATGAAGAACTCTCCCCTCTCCTCTCGTGCCTCCTCTCCCAGCCGTGCCACCTGTGTCTATTCCAGGCAGCCTCATCTACAAGCAGGCCTGCAGGCCATTACTGAGCTGTTTACTCTGCAAAGCCCCTAATTAACACTAATTAAAACACACACATTCCACCACATAGACATTTTATATGCGCACACCTTCTTTACACAAGCACACGGGAATATGCCCGTAAGAAGAGAGGTGGATGTGTGTGTGTGTGTGTGTGTTTGAATAAACTGGATGGCCACATGTGGGCTGCCCTGACCACACACTCAGTCTCTTCCAGAAGCAATTCATCACTTCATTCATTTGTGTTTGTGTCTCAGGTCATTAAATATTAACTACATACACACGCACGCGCACGCACGCACACACATGCGAGTACATTCTAGGACATTTGGCTTCTCATCCTATCAAACATGGTTGTAATTAGATGAACAGGAACGAGTAATATGGTTCTTATTAGATTAGCAGCAAGGACTAAACACACATTAGCCTTTTGGACCCTTGGCCACAAATTAGTTGCGAAAATATTTCTCTATGAGAATTAACTGCCATTATTAAGCATTGGGAAAGAGTCCGCGTGGAAGCACCTACAGTATGTGCATCGTAGCGGTACAGTAGTTTAATCAGCTGCGTGGTATATGATAGTAATCGCCCCGGTCTCAATGACAGGTGTCAGCTCTGTAACTGTTGCAGTCGAAGCCGGCCCCACCCAGTAACACCTGCTGGTGTCAACACCTGAGGTCACGGAGGGCCCGTACACCTCAACCTACCCTTTAACTGCTCTAACCACTGGTCTTGTGTGTGTCTGAGCCCTCCTCCATACCTCACTCTTGGTCTTTATCTCTGTCCCTCTCACCAACGTGTCAATGTTCTCACCTTATCTAAGCAGCTCTTCTCCAATTTAAGCTAATTGCTAACCTCTTTAATACCAGCCACATCCTCTCCTGTGATCCCGACTGGCTCGTTTCCTCAGTCATTAGGTCTCAGCTCCTTATCTCAGCAGCGATGTCCCCGGGCTGCTTACTACTGTAACACCATCTCCCCTTGTACCTTCACAGCTGACTCAGTCTTTTTTGCCTCTTCCTGCCATGTCTGTCTCTCATTTAAACCAGGAAAGCCGCAACATTCTGGATGAGAGAAGTGTGCATATCTTTCCTTCCAATCATCTTCATCCCGTACACAATCCCACCTCCTGCTCTGTAGTCATGTCCGGCCTCAGGGGACGTATCTGCAGTCAGGGGAATAAAGCTCAGCCTGTCAATATATCCGCACCCACTCTGTCTCTGTCGATCTCACGGACAGCTGGCCTCGCTGGATTTAGGCTGATTGTTAACATTAGTCAGCCTCTGCTGTTATCTCTCTCCAAAGCAATGATGTTGGCAGGATGACAGCCTCTTTCACAAACACTCACACAAATACATGCAGATGCACAGACACAAACAAAGGACACATAGTCGTACTTACCCATGCATATTTGAGTGTAATTTTAATCAATGACATCTAAAATGAGGTTGCTTCATCCGGGCCAGAACGCCTGTGGCCTCAGGCTACATGAAACACTCGCTAACTGTTCTTACTAGCATTCGTCTAATCCAATTAAATGATAATCTCCAACATGGATGACATTTGACAGACTTACAATATTTTCATCAGGCACTCCGACTCACTCAATTTATGACCTGTCAAGTGTTGTTAGCGGCACAGTTTTTATCATCTGTGATGGCTTTCAACAAGCGTTCCCCCCATCCAAGAATCCCTCAGCCTAATCATTCTAAGACCTCGAGAACATTTTAAAGAAACAAATAAGCAGTGTTGGGGAAACAAATGTCCCAGTGTACGCATGTTATAATTACGGATTATAAATTTTCTTGTTTATCTCCTTTTCTTTTGGCAGACTCAGAGCAGAATGAAGATGATAGCCGATAACTACGAGGAAGATCCCATCCACCCGCAGCATCATCCTCACCATTCCCACCACTTGCATGCAGCAAACGTGCATCACCGAAGCCTGCCGAGAGGACCCCCGCATTCCAACCACAGACCCCCTATGGACCAGGTCATTATGGATGTACACACACACAACACAACACAACACAACACAAGCAGGGACAGGCACACACTCACCAACGGCAACCACTTCAATGCTCGGGCTTGTTTACACAAGTTGACATGTTGTGGGCTCTCTTCTTCATGCTTTTAAAGTTGATACAATTTCATATTTGTCATCTCCAACAGTCAGTTGTGGTTGGACACGGCAGCATGAAATTTCCCCTCTCCCTTCTCCCCTGTCTCTTCTCCCTCAGCCCCATTACTTCATGCCAAGTCAGACTTATTCATATCAGTGAGATAAGGAGCCAGAAGGGGAAAGCTGCCAAATGAGTGTTTTTGATCGATGGGATTTGTGTGTGAGATTAGTTTATATATCACTCATCTCTCACACAAGCTTCTTCTTTCTGTCTAGTATCATATCCAGACTACCCCGAGGACAGACTTAATGTGTCTGTTTAAAGACAGCTGACGAAGAACAAACTGTTGTTGTTATCAGCACGAAAGTGTTTGCGTATCTGTGTCGGCGTGCGTGCGAGTGGCGCACACTTCAGGCATATGCATGCCCGTTCGTTTGCGTGTGCGGACGCACACCTGAGTCTTTGTTGATACTGTGTGCCCAGATGAAATCGCTAACGGGAGAAAGCAATCTTCAAAGGAAGACAAAGGAGATTTCACAGTGCACAGTTCCATTAGCTGATAAAAGCTTCCAGTTATTCGAATGCAATATAAACTCATCACGGCTCTATTGTTGTCAGGGGTTGTGATTGGGGAGATTCCAAACTGTGAAGATGAAGTGTGTGTGAAAGTGTGTTTGGAGCTTTAATACCTTTAATACCTGGGGATTTCCACCTCAGCCCAAAATCCCACATCTGTTCTATTTGATATGCACTATTACATGTTTCTAGACATTATAAATGTTTCTGAAACTGCTGTCTAAATTGGAGTCAAACATGCACTGGGGATCCCCTGTCCTCAATAACGCCCCGTCACACGCACACACAGACAAGAACACAGTAATATCTATGCATCACCCGACGCATACCTCAGCAATATGTAAGAGGACAGGATAGCTGGTTTTAATATTATGTTAGCCTTTTACGCCCGTGGAAAGGCTATTTTTGATTCCTAAAAGAATGTGAGGGTCTGGGGTTGATTGACATCCATATGCACACGTCTCACTCCGCCACACTTGAGTTATATATTACAGCAGGGTATACTTATGCAAGCATTTGCATCCTTTTGAACAACAGAATGAATCTACATCTAATTTTTTGCTGCGTGTGCTTCAGAATGTTGAAGTTTAAAGCGGAGAAACAAATGACATGGATAATATCTTAACCCATGAAACAAAAACTCTGCAATCCCACAAGGACCACCTTTAAATTCTAGCTATGTAGTTATTAGATTAAGTTCTGTTGTGTTATTCATCTGGCTTGCTAAAATAATACTATAACGCTGTCAAGTCTGTGCATTGTTCATTGTATTGTAGTGTACTCGCAACCACAGTGGGCTTCATATTAAACCCCTGAGCTGCAGGGGTTCGGCGTTTAGTATCACACATTACTCTCTATTATTTTACACATATAAAGATCTTTCCTTCAATATGGCTATGCAGCACTGTTTTACTGCAGCCGTGTTTATAGTGTTTGACATATGAAACAGTAGCTCTCTGCAAGTGATATTTCAACTTTTCAAGTTGGACTGAAACAGCCTTGCTAAAAGTAGTTAGGGTTGCTGGGAAATCTTGTTAAGAATGTGGGGGGAATAACAAAATAACTAAAAAACTGTGAGCCAATTGGCTGAATTAGACCTTCTATTAAAGTTGAATTTTAATGTCTATAAAAGGGAACTGCGATGGCTCACTTGTATGCAACATTTGGGGGGAAATTCAAGTTGATTAGGTTTTAAAGAAGAAGAAAAACGAGGAAACCATTAAATTAAGTTTAGATGAAAGTCGGTGCCTGCGAATGTGTAAATTTGCAAATTGGTTTAGTTCAAGCACGCTTCATAGGAACAAAACGTCCAATCAGAGACGCGTATCAAGACGTCATCGTCCACTTCTGCCTGCAAGCTACAAGCAATTGCTAGCTAAATAGCTAAATAGTTTCTGTCGATCTCCCTCTTATGTCAAGAACACATGCTTCAAAAGGAACAGACCCTGTTGACAGAGGTCAGCCAATCACCTCATGGCTTTTCCTTAAATCTGATCTTTGACCTATTGGGGAAGTTGGGCAGGGGTCAGGTTAAGGCCTCCAAGGTGTCCGTGTGTGTGTCTGCATGTGTGTGTGGACTGCTGATGAGGGATGTCAGGTCACACAGTCTGGATGCCACTAAAGTCCCAAAGATTAGACTGTTTTTGCTCTAAACACACTCCTTCAATCTCCCTCTTTCAAATGTAATTAATTGCCCTGTTTTTCCTGAACACTTCTTTTACACTGCAGTCTCTCCTCCACCTTTTCTCTTCTGTCGCCCACTTTTTAAAAATGTGTTTGCCTCTTCTTTTTTTTTTTATCATACCTCGACTGTGTCTTCCTCAACATTGCTTTTCTTCCTTGTGTATTTTCCTCCCACTAACATTCTTTCTCTCCATGCCTCCCTGTCTCTTTCATTCTTTCCTTCAGTCCTTTCTCTCTCTCTCCATCTCTCCACCTCTCAAATGTAATATCCAAGTGCGGCCAGTGGTTCAGTGCATTGCTGGGTCCAGGAACGCCACTCGAAGGATGATTGATGATGATAATGATAATGATGATGAAGAGGGTCTGCACGCTCACCCTGGAGACCGCAATGCCTTTCCAAGATACAGCTAGTGCCATGAATAACATTACAGTGACCACACATGCATTTTTTTTTTTTTTTTTTTTGCATTTGCATTTGCTCAAACACAAACACATATACACTGAATGCACACCCAGGCTCATTTGAGACACATAAGCACAAATGCATGCACTGGAATCATGGACACACAAACACAAAGAGCACACAGGTTTTCTAAGGAGCCAAACCACATGTCATTCAAAGCGCGTTGCTACAGTTAGTGGATCCATCCCAATCTTCTAACTATACTCCCTGTCCTCTACTTAATCTGTGATTGACTTCGTTTGAGGACAGGTGAAATCTAATCAGAGGAGACAAGCACTGGAAGTTGATTTAGCCTCTAGAGATGTACCCCAGGTCTGTGTCTCAGCATGAAGTGTGTGCAGTTTGACGGGCATGTTGTGTTCATGTTGTTCTCATTTAGCCATGCCAGCACCACTGCCAGATACTTGGCAGGAGCCTCGGAAGGAAATAGAAAACAGCCATAAAGTGTTTATCAGAGAGAATTATACAACCTTTTCTTTTGGGTTGTTGTTCTTTTTTTTCTAAGCCCTAACATGCTGCCTGCTTCAGGTTTATGAGAAGTAGCACATGGTATTTGCCCTGTTTCTGTGTGTGTGCGTTCTCGTGCGTGTCTATGCGTGTGTGTATGTGTGTGTTTAACCTGGCAGTACGAGTGCTTATAGGTCTGGCTCTGTTTACAGGGCCTGTCACAGCCATTCACTGCATGTTAGCATTTAGCATTGAGCATGTTCCATTGAAAGGCCATTATATCTATAGCTTAGCTGCTTAGGTGTAGCCTACTGAGTTTACTGAGCCTGTCACAACCACTCAGTCCAACCAAAGCCACTGTGGACTGCAGCCAAGACCCTTTTTTTTTTTTGCTCTTATGTAGCGTTAGCATAGACTCCACTTTGCCTGAGCCTAGTTTAGCATTATGCAGGCAAGAGCTTGGCTATAGTGAGCTGCCAGTTCATGCTAACCATTGTAATGTTAGTGTCTGAGTGAATTAGCCTTCCTGTTAGCAGGGCTCTTGCCTGCACAGTTTCAGCCCCAAGGAAACCCCTTGTGTGTTCAGTTATTGGTTCCTAACAATCACACTGAGGAAAACATTTCATATGATATCATATGCAGCTTTTCTGAATGAGGAGCATGAACAGGATTGTTTTGATTAAAAGCCACAGGGGGTTAGGAGGACCATAAGATTAGGCAAGGAGACTTCACTTGCAAAGACATAATCACTGGGCCAAAGTTTGGATGGTAAATAGCTTAGTCTGAAAGGAATGCGTTTTCTGAAACATTCATTCAGTTTTGCAGACTTTTGACATAAAGTATTGATAACATGTAAAATGATGGTTAATGGGTGGATAATGACAATGATTATTTTTTTCCCTATGTTTTTTTTTACAGGATGATGAAGAGGGAATATGGGCATGATGAACATCACCATGGTAACCCTCCATCCGTTAATCCACAGTGAGTTTCTATTGCACAGCATTCTTCTACTAATTTTGTAAGTTAATGAAGTCCTTCCCAGGGTGTAGTTCTGTACATCAGCTCTAGATATTTTAATGATCTTCTACACAATAGGCTTCCTCAGCGGGCTCGAGTAACCATTAGCCGAGCTACACTGATGGTACCACAATAACCACAGCATTACCCAACTCTGACAGAAGAGAGTGTAATAGAACCCGGCTCCTTTTCCCAGTGCTTATGAATTTCAGTCGACTAAAGAGCCTCAGTTTATTCAGAGGTTTATGGCTGCCATTCTGTGAAGTGCAATACGCTGGGGCGCGCTGCGTGCTGTGCGTGTCTGTACTCTGCGGCTATATAGGTAGCTTGGTGGTTTTAGACCTATACACACCCCTAAAGCCAAAAAGCGAGTGTACCAGGTCCCATAGGTGATAAAAACGACACAGTGAGAAAAACCAGAGATGGACAAGTCTGTCTCCACTCGCCACTCCCCACTTTTTTCAGCCGTAGTAAAGTTTTACCGTGCTACCCCACCCTGTTGTGTGCCAGTGTGTGGGGTAGTTAATTACAATACAACGCAGAACAGTCATGAAGCTTTTTTTTTTTAAGGCTGCAAGCTGAAGAATGCAGAGTCATAAAGGATAATTCCTGTTTGGGGGGTTTTATATTGAAGCCCCCCCATAGACTCAGGATGCCTTTGAACGCAGACATGCAGCATGAGGTTTGTGCAGGGAGGGTTATGGTTTGCTTGGAGGTGATATGTGTGCGTGTGTGTGTGTGTGTGTGTGTGTGTTTAAGACAAAGAGAGAGAGAAAGAGAGATTCATAAATGTACATGTGAGAGATGAGAGATAGAGATTGGGAAAGAAAGGGAAGGGGGAAGGGTGCTCGTGTATTTATGTGGGAACGACAGAGAAAACTAGGCAGCATGGTATACTCATAGTTTCCAGTGCATCTCATTCTTTTCCCCCAGTAATCCACAGGTGGACCATCACAAGCAGATTCTGTCTCTAACCTCAGTGACTTAGTCGTCGTGCACTTTGCCCTTGTCCTGCTTTTGGGATTAAGAGTCCTATAAGCTTGTGTGTGAGTAAATGGTTTGTATTCCTACAGTGCAAAGCTTTAGTGTGTTTAGCTGCGATGTTTGTGCGAGTGTGTGTGTGTGTGTGTGTATGTGTGCAAGAGAGCGTTGCTGAGCTATACAGTGCTGGAGCAGCCCACATAGCCTATAATCCAGTCCATGTGTGCTGAGAATGCAGCAGTGTCAGGATTCACCGTAATGAAACAGACCACACTGCCCCCTTTCTCCCTCTCTTTCCATCTCTCCATCTTTTTCCATCACTCCTGTTCTTTCCACCTCTCCCCACATTTCTTCCTCCCTGCTCTAACGTATATTCCTTCAAGGTAAACCTAGAGTTGGACCCCGTGACCAGCCTACTGCTTCGGTATCTCCAATCAGATATCAGGAAGTCGTGTGTACGCACGTGTGTGTGTATGTATGTGTGTATTAGTGCTCCTTGTCCCAATCTAATAGAATAAGCCCGGCACATTAGCCTTTAGCACAGAGTGGTGTTGTGGCTAGTGATATCAGTGCTACTCATCTATCCACTGCTGTTATTCTGGCAGCGCACAATGCGAGCGCAGCTAACGTGTATTAGCCATCCTCTATGTGAGAACAGATGGGAGCCATTTAGCGGTGTGTAGCTACAGCGCAATAAGGCCAGACCTAATCCCCATATCCTGTCCCTGAGTGAGCCCTCCCTAATATGAGCAAACAGAGATGACAGCACCGATAGACAAATAGCTGGGGATCAGCGTGCATGTGTGTGTGTGTGTATCGGAGTCTCTTGCAGGCGCGCATTCTAGCTTTGATTGGTGTGTCTTATGGATAACCTTGACTCCCAGCGCTAGGCTACACTTTGAATTCCATGCAAACCAAAGTGCTGAGTTTGAGTTGGCAAGTTCAAGTTCTGAACGTCCAGGTGTGGATTTGTATTGGTTAGGTATGGTTCTGTCTAAAAGGACACTGGGCTCTGATTGGCTCATTGCGGTTGTGTATGTCCTGCTGTTGATTACAGAGGTTTTGTTTACCCTCTTGGCCTCCCAGACCCCCCTCTAATGAAATAAGAATGTCCTTTTGGACAGAGAGCACAAGAGAAGGGGGTTGGAGGAAAAAGTGAAGGAGAACATGGGGCCAAAAGAGTGAAGCGAAGTGGGGGGAAGAGGTTTTCTGGAAACATTATGCTTTTATCCCACCGTGAAGTTATTTGTACTGAATGAAGCGAAAAGAAGCTGAGAGGCTTTCTAAGTGGGGACAGAAATATGTTTGTGTACGTGTGTGTGTGTGTGTGTGTGTGCGTGTGTGTGCATGCAGGAAGGAGTGAGGCCTTGTTCAGGTTAAAACAAGTCAAGAAGATGGCTTTCATTTGCCTACCCTGTGTTTGTGCAGAATACAGTGTTTGTATGTCTTCATCTCGTATGCCAGTAAGTATCCCGTTCTTGTGTGTGCGCCGGGGCAAATAAGTCTTAATTCAGTGGGAAACTGAAATTGGACAGCAGATACTCGAGCCCATTTATTTTTCTGTAATACAGTTTAGTTGAAGTGTCACAGAAATGTTTGTGCTTGTCTCTCAGCCTGATTATGATTGTGTTGTTCTACCTTCAAGTCCAAGGGCTCCTCCCTGCTAAGATCAGCCTCAACACTGACCTGACTCATGAACCCAGACTGCAGCGATCCTGGACGCAGAGCAAGCAGGATATTGTGAGTTTGGTTGACAAGACGATAGATCCACGCCACAAACAGCTAACTGTGGGAGGCGCCTGGTGGCCCCTGGTGGCCCCTCGTCTGTCTGTCGAGAGTTGAACTTTTATAAAAGTCAGGATGCGAGTGGTTTTATATTGGCACAACGTTTTGTTTTGTTTTTTTCAGATACTCGGATCCACTGTGCTACATTGTAGAAGGGCTAAGCGTTTGTTTTTTTTAGCACGTTCTTAGTGTTTTTGTGTCACCGGGTCGGTTGCAGTGATCCTGATGTGCGATGCGTTCACCTTTGCCTGCCGCAGAAGTTTTTTTCGCGATATCTGGAGGAACTCTAGACATATTATACTGAACGATATAATGCAGGAGCGAAATATCATTAACTCACTAAACTCCCAAAAGAGCACAGAACATATATTGGGTGTACAACATGCAATTTTATTTAATTTCTATGAATTTTTTAAAGAGACTAAATTCAAGTTATATTGTACATTCTTAATCTGTGCCACATACACTATGTTATAAATCCAGACAGATATGAGAACATAGAAGACAGAATAAGAATATTATAGTAATTTTTAACATGAGGTGGTTCAGTAGGCATGCTTTGTATACTGTGTTTATGAAGAATATTACTGATTATACTTTTCAATGACTGGAGGAAGAGGGCCCACAAACAAAACTCCACCCCCGGCAGCCAGCAGGCCCAGCCCTACCTGCAGCAACTGAGATTGCTATTCTTTGTGCTCTCTTATCTCCAGGTTGATAATCAGACCTCAAAACCAAACACTCTCACAGCACATTAAATTGATATCGGAAAATAAAAACACGTGAGTATCGACTGCGGGAAATGACATCACCCCTTATTGTTCACAATTTCACAATTATGATAATAGCAGTTTACGGCACAGATGTGTCTCTGTGTTCACATTCCTTTTAACGGTAAACAAAATACCATGCTTTAAATATTAGGTCTACCAAATTATCATTGGTAAGTTTTAATTCGAGGTTGGCTTTGAAAGAAAAACTGCCGACGGCATCTGAGAACGGTCGAGCCTGCCCTGCCACTTTTTCTTCACTGTGTGCCATGTTGGATCTCCAGTGTAAACAACTATTACCCCATCCATTAATTACTACAAACTGATGGCACGTACCGTATATTTACAACTCGCCTGAAGAAATATTGTAATCATGCAATCAACGCAACTCAGTAAATGTTAAATAATGAATACATTTGTTCTCGTTAGATGATCTGGAGTCAATCCCAGACAATAGTTTAGTCTTACTTCATTATTCTGAATATGTTTGTCCCGGCTGTCGTTAGGAACCGTGCCCGAATCCCTCCGTGTGTCTATATGTGATTGCGCGTAAATGTGCATTTGGGCAGTGTTTGCGTATGTGGGTACCTCCTCAAACATGTGTGTAGCCGTGCTGTGCAGTATGTCTTTGGTGACCAGTGAACCGCAGCCTGGAGGTCAGCGGAGGCGTCTGACCGAAGCCATCCCTCAGCCAGCTGTCAGCATCATCAGCCTGTGAGGTCAAAGGTTGTTCCACCAGGTTGAACATGAGTGGAGAGAAGTCAATAACTCAGCAACACCTGAGCAACGGCATCTGTGCGCGCTGCATGTTGTATCTGTTTCGGTCCATCCACAAAACAACACCTGAATTGTTTTCCAAGAGAGCCTTTTCTTGTGACGGCGCACGGTGCTGTGGCTCTTTGTGTTAGCAGTTAGCATTCCAGAATTAGACATCCCATGAGGGTCTGATAGCGCAGGTCCAAGACTAATGGGAGATGTAGTTTTTAAATGCAAACTAAATATTAACGTTAAAGTGCTCAGATTTTCCTCATCAGTACAGTAGTTAATAGAGGTTCAGTCCCTGGAGGAAGGCAGGGTTTTGCTGAAAATTAGAAAAGGCTGTTTGTGAAAGGAAGCGGTGGTTTTTTGGCGTCAGATAGGAGCTCAGTCATAACGATCGTGAATATTTTCATACTGCGTTCATCCGGTGACATCATGATTAATTTGCCAATGACGTACTGTTGTTTAGAAATGCCACAAACATTGTTATTTCAGTAGGTAAATGGAAAGCGGTGATAAAGTTGCTTTGTCACTGCCCGCGTATGAAGCTGTAGACAGACAGAGACACTTCTTCAGCCTCCAGCAGACAGAGGGAGGAGGAGAGGGGGGGAGGAGGAGGTTGGAGGAAAGGAAGGACTGGCAATGTTTTGTGGCAGACAAGTTTATTCATGTTATTTTGTGGTTTTCTTGAAGTTGTACGCAGGAGAGGACAGTTAGACACCTGATGTGTGGATCATAAGGCAAGGTTTGTCTGAGTAAACTCCCTTTCCCCACCCACAACACACTCATTACACACGCAGAGACATGGCCCACACACACACATCGCTCGTGCAAACCTGCGAATGTGCAGGAGCAAAGACTAATGCTTAGGTTTTGTAATTCTAGTTCTGTCATCACAGTTAAATCCCCACTCATTGATGTTTATCCATGCAGTGAAAATTTGCACGTGTACGCTCATTTAATCGGAATGAATCCACGCAGCCCCGCACTAGGCGGAGGGCAACACAACCAACACCTTTAAGCCAGTTAATCGTGAACCTAAATGGTCCGCTATCCGGTCGGTTGGGAGATAATGGTGGTGACTCAGAGGCGTGTCCTTGGCCTTTTTCTCACCCGTGCTGGCCAAGTAGGACCAAAATGGGATTTATCCTACAGCTGCTGATGGTGGCCTGAGTCAGCATCCTCTTGCAGCCTCAGTGGGCCATGAGCCCAGACATTCCCACTGGTCATGCCGTCCAGTGCCCCAAGGATATTTTAGTTGCACTTTTTAAAATGAGTTTTTCCTTTGATGTTATATAAGGATTTCATTTCATCAACATTAAACTGAGAGATCTTGTCCTTTATAATAGCTGGCTGAACCGCATTCAAAGTTTAGTGTAAAATACAAAACCAATTCTTAAAAAATTTAATATTTTGTTAGTAATTTTGATTTACCGAGTGGTCTACATTAACCACTGCTTGTGGAGTACGACTGTATAGAAACTCTGTGATGCCTAGAGGCGAGAAATCACGTCAGTAAATGCAAACCGTCTCTGCAATCTCAGTAGTGTGCAAACTACGACGAGAGAAGATGCTGGAGCGATATCTTTGCTTCTGGCTTTCCATAATTAAAATGTGCCTGTTCAGAGTCAAACACACCTGTACCAGAAATAAGGAGTGCTAAAATAATATAGAACACTACCTCCACAATTACACAATTAATATACCAGATGAATCAAATCTTTCACCATGCTTTCCACTTGGCACTTGGCAACCATTCTGTTAAATCCGGCTGAAGAACTACATTGCTTGGTAGAAGAATTTTATCAATAAATGATTGCATTTTTTGGTTGCTGTGTATTTATTTGATGAAACCAAGTTTTTTCATCAAATAAATACCATTTTATAAAAAACAATAAGGCACTCAAGTCTGTGATTTTTGCTGATTTTAGCTAAGCTCAGCTTCACATTGTGCCTAACAATGCAACTAAAATCACAGTAGACCACAGCCTCTTGGAGCTTTTTGCTCCGTGGAGCTTATTGCCCCATGCTTTGGGTTAAGCATGTCCCAGTCCAGTCGATATCCCCAACTGAATAAATAATCTCATTCTCTTCTTTTGTGTAGTACATTGCTGAGTGCTCTGACTAAGCTTTATTAAAGATTATGCTACAGTGTGGTAGTTAAGTGGTTTTCCAGGTCATTGTTGTTGAGGTTTTCAGTTCACACACACACACACCTGCCAGAAGACAATAAGTACTTACTGTCCTCCTTCTAGTGCGTAATTGAAATGACGCTATCGTGCTGTCTCACGTATGACCACTAATTCACTGGCTCCGGTTCATCATCTCAAACAAGCTTTAAGTAACATTAACCCCAAACAATTGGCTTATCCCGACCGGCTGAACTTACACACGCAATTTTACACGGCGTGGGTGTGTGATTCCTTTTTAAATTATTATTGAAACATTCAAAGTCTACGAGCTGAAATACTTTTACTGAACCACCTTATCCTCTCTTCTTCTCTCCTCTGTCTGAACATGCCAGGTGTGATTCAGTCAGTGTCTGTAAACTCCTCTCTGGTTTGCTCTCTGCCAGCCCCCAGTCATAAATCAGTACACCTCAAGCTGTTGCTATTTTTCACCTCTTCCCCCCCCCCCCCCTTTTTTTTTCTCTGCGTTTGACTTTATCGGTTATCTCCATCGCTCTTTCACATGCTATTGCCACAGGATGCATCCAAGTATTTTTTTGTGGTTAGATGACAGGGACCAAGAATAGGTCTGCAATGCAGAGCTGCGATGGAGCTGCGTGACGTTGACTGGGTAGCTTTAGCGTTAGTTCGGAAAAGAAACATTTAGAAAGAGGGAAAGGAGAGAGGGAGAGTGGAACCGCCGGGATTATAAGGGTGTTTCGTGAGCTTATGGAGATGGCGGCGCACAAAAGCCTTTCCCTCAGGAGAATCTCGCACCTGGGGAGACACTTGTGAACATGTCCATGCATTGGCGCGCGTGCGTGTGTGTGTGTGTGCGTGTGTTTATGTTTGAGAGATGAAAATCATCGTGCATAAGAGAACTCTCAGTGGGACGCTCCGGAGGTCACATCCCCTGTTCAAGCTGGATTACGTCCCAAAGAGAAAGTATGAACATCCACAAAGAGGCACTGATGGAGGGAGGTATAGGGATTTGGAAACAGAGAAAAGGGAATCACAGCCTTTTGACTTTAAACCTGTTATTTTCCTCAGACTTCCTGTGCTCTCCCCTCTCCCTCTCTCTCTCTCTCTAACAAACACACAGTCACGTGCACACACACACACACTAAAAGCACTAAAACATCACACAGCCTCAGGTCATGGGTAAGTCCTGTGTTGTTTCCCAAACTGGGTTTTGAACATATAGACCCACCCCTAGGCTGCCAATCATAGACATGCCCAGTGCTCTAAGACAGAGGGATGTGGGTGTGTGTGAAGTGTGTGTGTGTGTGTGTGGTGGTGTGTGTGGGGGGGGCTGGGGGGGGGGGGGGGGGGGGGGGTTCTTACAAATTCACAGAGGACTCACACCTGTTGACTTTACTATATGTGACACCTGATCGCTGATGATATTGTACCACTCACTTAAAGGATATCACACCCCGCAACATACAGTACTCGTAATGTCGCAACTTAAGCACCACTGCGCGCACACACACACACACGCACATACGCAGACACACACACACACTTAAATCGCCTAATAGAAAGCAAACACTTATGATCAAGATTGACACCCACGGAAACACTGTGGCAGAGAAATAACACTAAATGTATTTTAATAAGTAATAGCAGAAGGAATTTCACTGTTTTCTTTCCCTGTTCTAGAAATGCCAGAGCTGCTATCGGACACTCCTCGTAGAATCGGAGAGGAAAACTACTGTACTGTACTGTACTGTGCTACTGTAATAACATCAACAACCTTTGGACTGCCACTCACCATTAAGGGCTGACCACTAATTAGGCCTCGTTTAACAGTAGGCTGCAGTTTATTTCTCACGCTAGCCCAACACTTTCCCAAAAGGTCATCCACTTCTCGGAAGCTTGTAAAAAGCAAGATGTGCGGCGCTGCCATTTGTCAAAACAACATTTCCTCCATAATAGATGCCCTGCATTGTAATTAGTTATGATGGCTTTCCTTCTTTTTTTTTTTTTCAAAAGACGAGTCGCTGACATTCTATATCAGCGACCTATTCAAACATGCATAATGTTTGTTGAACTTAGGCTTCAAATCCCAAAATGGGTCACAGGCCCGCTGCTGTAGGGTACCCATATGACATGGGTAGTAAAATGTTTTAAAGCCCCTGAGTCTCAGGGCTACAGAATAAACTTCTCATTTGGGCCCCATGGTGAAAAAAAAAAGTGGATAAACCCCTGGCCTGAAAGCAAGTTAGTCCAACGCAGCTCAGCTTTTTGGGCTGAGTGGTGTGTTTTCAGCCAGGTTGTGTTTTCCAGTGAAACCTTAGAATTGGTTGCCAGTATGGCCTCTCTCTCTGTCACTAGATCAGCTCAGACAAGCAGATTAGTGCTGTAGCCGCTCTGCCTGTCCCTCACAGCTTTCTGTATGTCACTGATATAATCCTTGTCATCAGACCAATGGGTCAGAATACTTTAGAGCGGTGTCTTTCCCATACATGCATGCACTCACACTCACAAGCATACTCACTCTTTACACAACTTACACATGTGCAGCAGAGCTCCTTCTCCCCCTCTCTCTCCCTCTCCCTCTCCTTCTCTCTCTCTCTCTCTCTCTCTTATCTGAGCCCGTGGAAAAGCCACACTTGTACGATGACATTCAGCACAGGATTAAAGCCCATGTAAGACCCTCCTCGGCTTACACTGCTGCTGCCAAGAAGGGATCTATACAACCACACACTCTCATGCAACCGTGTACACACACTGGCAGAGACACAGCCGCATGCACACACGTAGACACGTACTGTGAGCGGGCGAGCGCAGACTTGTTTGCGTGCGCCCGGCCTCACGCGCACAAATCCACGCACCCTTATTTCTTATAGCATGTTGGACTCTTTTTACGCCAGGCCAAAGGAAGTCTATCTCCTCAAAGTCAGTCACAGTCATGCGCACACACACACACGCACAGACAAACACACATACATACTGACGTCCTTTTGTCCCGCATCCCACAACTATCCTCCTCGCTCTTCTCTCCGAAACAAGGGTATCCTTGCCAGGAATGAGCCCAGACACCAATCCCATCTGTCTGGAATGGAATCATGGACACCCCCCTCTTCACGCATACACACACACACACACACACACAAAGTCACGTACATACAGCACTGTGTTTGCACTAGCGTTGCCTGGACGGATGGAGATGAACAGTTACAGTAGAGAGAGGGGACAGAGACTGGGGGTAGATTGAATACAGACTCTGGATTTTAGTCATGCTACGGCCAGACATCGTCAGGACCTTAGTTAAGATGCTGCTGTGTATCTAGGTCACATTGTGTGTGTGTGTTTTTCTGTTTTGTTTTTTTTTATGTTTGTGCATACCTCTGGGGGTTAGTCGGTTGGGTCTGGAGAGGATTCTCATCGGAATGCGTTCTGATTGGGCTAGACAGCGATCCTCTTCTGATTGGTTGTTTATCCCCAGGCTTCCACTTTGGGGGTTGCTTTGAATCAGTGCATCTCTGTCCGTCTCTCTCCATTTATTTCTGCTTCTTTTCTTCTCTCTCTCCCCATCTCTGTATCTTGTAGAGTGCTGCCGGCTGTGTGTTTGATGTGAGTGTGTTTGACGGGCTAAAGCAGAACCAGCAGTGGGCTGCTCTGTGTTTCTGCCAATCCAGCGGGACTCAAAGTGGAGATGGTTGCCCACAGTAACCTTAGGTGCTAAGTGGTCAATTACGACGTACTTGATCAAAACCGAGTTGTTGTGTTGTTTTACACTGCGTCCGCTCATACGGAGTGCAAAGGGGTCTCTAATGAAGCTGTAGCTCTGTGGCTGCGTTGTGTTGACCACGTAATTTACATACCCCAACTGGACAGTTGCTTCCTGACGTAGCCGCTACACTAGACATGAGGAAGTAGTTAATTTTCTCCCGCAAAGTTTGTTTCGCAAGTGCAAAACAGCTTTCTCTGTCTTTCTGCGGTTCAGCAGGTATTTTTTCAGTACTATTATGAAGACAACACCTGAGTTTCGATACCAGTCCCCAAATCATTGTGAAATATTAACGTTATTGTATGTTTTTCTTCAAAACAATTCCCAAAAAAAGTGTCCTGTTGGCTGTGTGGTTAAGTAACTATGATACCCCTTCTTCTCTCCTTCTCCTCTGTCCATCTACCTCCAATGTCACCATCGATGTAAGCAAAAATGCTTGAAAATTACAGTTTAGAGTTGTTAGGACGCAAAAAAAAAAAAAAAAAAACTGAGGTTGGTGTCATGTCAGTGGCCACTTTTGAACTTTGTGACTTTTACTGAGGCCTTTTGTCTGTTTGTTTGACTATTAACTGCAATTCAGTGAAAATCATAATGCCAACTACAGTGTTTCATTGAGTTCACTCGGTAAGATAAGACTTAAAATTATGCCAAAGAAGAACCACATTAACCTTCCTGTTACAGCCAAGCTGGTCTTTAAAAACACTGCTATCACCCACCTGTAATTAAAACTATGTTGAACTGTACACCAGCTGGCAGAGGGTGGGAGAGAGAGAGAGAGAGAGAGAGAGAGAGAGAGGGAGAGAGAGAGAGGTAACTGAGCAATGGAGACTTGCTTGATTATTCTTTCTCACCAAAAGCAGAGTAGAGCATGGCAGGATAAAACCTAACACCAGTCATCAATAGGTGCCATTGTACTTTCACTCCGCTCTAATATCCTATCCAGGAGTGGCCTAGCCTGTCAGAGTGTGTACGCAGCAAGGCTTCAACCCTGAAGCTATGGGATTACCTCCACTGCTGGGTGGTCCTCCTCCTACTGATCTCGGAACAGCATCACAGTTTACTGCACACTCATTCTAGGTGTCAAGATTATGAATCAGGTCAGGTCACTGAGGTTTGTGCCGGAGCATTACGAGCTTATTATGCTCGACGTTTGGCTCGATTTGAATAGATTTGCATATCACAGTTGTTTCTGTAAACAAATGATCAGAGAAGAGCCCCATGGTTAGAGAAGGGGTCTTGTGACTTTAAGGTTGTTGGATTGAATCCCGAGTCTGCTCGGGAAGACTTGGCTGGGTAAATGAGTTCTGTTTGAGCTCTAGTGTTACCGCTCAGTGGCCAACTTTCGAGAGCCGCGGTTGTATTATGCCGCGGTCAAACCAGAAACTGGCAGGACAAAATTTACTTGCTTACTGTGGCAAACAGCGGGCGGGACAGGATATATATGTGTGGGCAGGGTTGCAAGCACGAGCTAGCCAGCTAACATTAGCATTCCACAAGTGGAAATCGATCCACGTTTTTTTTTTTTATCGGTCCACGAGAGGAAGTGAGGGGAGTGACTTTGGTGCAACTGTGGCTTTATTTTAATTAAAAATGAAATCAAACTAAAGGAACAAAGAAAGCTCTGATGTTTGTGACAGCGTGATGTTGCATACAACAGTCATAATCACAGACAGGCACCATCACAGGCAGTTCAAAGTGATGGCCATTAGTCATTGTTTTTTTCTCTCTTCCTTGGCTTCCTACCTTTCCTTCCATCCTTGAATTCATCACTCGTGAGTGGTTAAGCTCGCCGTAATGAGGACGGAGCACTGGTTGGCATTTCCCCACTCACAAACACACACACACACACACACACACACACACGCGCATGCACAGCCCCAGCACATGTTCTCCATAACAGAAATCCCAGAGACAGACAGGTAGTGTGACAGGAGCAGAGCTGTCGGAGGCCTGGCGTTCTCCCCATCTGAAGGGATGGGAGCGGAGGACAATGTAAACACTCTGTCGCACACATAAACAAGGCCGCGCTCGGGTTTCACTGCACAGTTAGAGAAAACTCACCCTCTCCTTTATAGAGAAAGTATTTGTGTAATTTGTTTATGTGAGATTCCATAGCCCTAATGGGCAAATGGCTTTTTCGGGGATCACACTACACCTGAGTTCAATTTCACTAGCTCTCTCACAGACAGATCGTAAAGATGGCATACCAGAGCGGACGCAATCTGTCTTTCTCCTCTGTGTCTCAATTTAATTTCTCAGCCTTGCTCTCTCTCACATTCTTTTCTCTTTCTCTGCGCCCTCCCTCTCTTTCTCCCCCCCTCTCGCTCTCTATGAATGATAGCTATGCAGTCTAATTCAATAAATACTCAATAAGAGACGAATCCGAGCGGTGTCGGGGCAATTTTTAACGTGGAGTTTGACATTGGTTTCATTAGAGGGATGTTTTGTGACTGATAATGTAAGCTTCAGGCTATTTGAACGTTGTGGTTGCGTTCACGTTCCGATATAATTCAGAGGGGGAATTTGCGAACAGGCCCCAAAAATGTGACAAATACCTCTTAGCTGTGAAACAGCTCCTAATTAGCGAGAACTCCCAACCAATAAAGCTCGTCTGCTGGCAAAACAACACGTGTGCATGTGTGAGCGTGTGCCCGTCTGCATTTACTTATGTTTGGGTCAGCACAAAAGAAAAACACAACTCTTTTGGGGAATATAATCCAAACAGTATATAAAAACCTATATTTACAGTATTTATTGTTCTATACTCATAATATTCCCCTCCACACACACACACACACAAATGCGTTCATCCATGGCCAACTTTAACATCCTGCTTCCCCAGCAAGACACCATGTGTTTAGCAGCACTAAAAACAATGGCTTAGCAGAACCTTCTGCACCGCAATGCAAATGAACAGAAGTGCAGGCCAGAGAACAAGACCCAAACATGTGTTTGCTTTGTTTTTGCCTTCTAATTACATATACACATAGTTATTTCTTTCGCGCAGTGTTTGTGTGTAAAGTGTGTGCGTTTTTGAAACCCTGTGTGTGTGTGTGTGTGTGTGTGTGTGTGTGTGTGTGACTGTTTCCCTGTTGCAATGCAAGGCTTTGTGTCTGGAACTGGTGTGTCTCACAGCAGGCATTCCATTCAGACTAACTCTGTTTGCTCAAAGGAATAACTCCCATCCATTTTACACATTTACACATAAAGGCAAGCCCCCATCCCTTTGAACTTGGGAACAGGCCATCCACAAATGCCTTTTTTTCTTGCCAAAGTCTTGTTTCTCTTTCCCCTTTCCGTTTGCTCCCTCAAAATGGCAATTAGAATAACTTTGGCTGTTAAACAGGCTTTCGCAAAATACTGCCTCTGTGCACCAATAAAGATCAAATACACCAGTCAGCATCATGTTCATACTGATAGGCCTCATTGATCTTGTGGGAGGGTTTGTAGCACGTACACACACACACACACACACGTACGTACACCACCTACGGAGAGCACAATTTTTCCTCAATATCAGGGGCCGACAGGGGTCAATAATCGCCAGATCTGCAAAGGGCTTTGCCAGATCCGAGCGGCGCTGCCAACTTGTGAGTCCAGCACCACACGCACGCTGTGATTACAGGCCAAAAGTTTTATCAGTGATGTCAGCTGTTATGTCAGCTCGCTCAGCCCTACCTCTGCCCCTCTGCCTCATCGTACCAACACACACACGCGCGTTATCATGCGATGCTCTGATGTCAGAGAGCAAGGGGAGAGACTGATTAAATTTTGTGTTTTTTGGACGAAGCAGCAAGAGGTTCCGAATTTTGAGTTTTCAAACGGTTTCGGTGGGCTCAGACCTGCGTGTGTGCGTGTGTTGATCCTAACATTACAAAATAACTTCGAGTGAGTGCATGTTTATATGCCCCGAATGCATGAGGTCCACTTTGTATGTGTGTGTCCGTGTGTGTACGTGTGTGTCTGTGTGTGGGTGGGTGGGTGGAATGAGGCAACATACCGTGACTTTATCATGGCAAAGCAGAAACAGTATTAACAACTGGTGAAAGATGTTTTGTGGACATTTCTCGGATTCCCTTTTGGTGGAAAGAAAAATGGGGAGAGATGAGAGGGAGAGAGGAGAGAAGGGATGGGGGAGAGATGGGAAGAAGAGGGGGGAGTCGTCGGAGTAATGAATAGCTATAGATCTTCCAGTGGGTTTTAAACTGTGTTGCTGTTCAGTGATCAGTGTAAGCCTCCTTGTACTCATTCTCTATCATCGCTTTGTGGCAGTTTTAAATTTCCAAACACAGGAAGTGTTGCTTGATTTCCTCTTTCTTTGTGTCTCAAGTGTGTGTGTGTGTGTCTAGGTGTGCGTGTGTGTGATTATGTGTGTCTCTGCCTTTCTTTCTCTGTCACTTTACTCTCTCTCTCTCTCTTGCATTCTCACACACATACAGATGTGGGATCGTTGTTTGCTTTTCTTGCCAAGCAAAAATGCTTTCTTCTCTTTGTGACCCGCTTTGGTGTTACCTGACTAGTGTTCGGTGTGTGTGTGCTTGTCTGTGTGTGTGCGGAGACTGAGAGAGTGAGCAAGTGCTAAACCCAGTTCCTCGCCTGAGTGCCGCTGCAAAGGCCCAGGTTGACAGAGAGGATTGAGAGTGTCATCCCCGGGATTAAGCGTAATGAGCAAGATTGACAGACAAGACAACATTGTACACTTACAGACGCACGCGCGCGCACACACACACACACACACACTCGAAACATACGCATAGAAATGTACACAGGCAATTATAGAGAGGTGTATCAAAGTGCTGGGATAAGCCCCCGTTTAAATGCGTGTGAGCAGGCTATTCAATCATAGCGTGCACGCCTCTACAGGGAGGGAACAGGGATTACCCCTCTTTACTTTCACTGTATCTTTTCTTTTTTTTTTTTTTCTCCCCCCTCTTATGTCTCTTTCCCACTCCCAATCCCTTTTGTCCTCTCTCTTTCCTGTTTCTCATTTTCTCAGTTTTTGAGCGAGAGCCACGATTGCGCTCTCTGGTGTCAGGCTCGCTGGGCATTCCTAAAGATGGTAACATACATTATGAATGTTGGCCGGGACCACGTTGGAACCAGCGTGTTTCAGTCTGAGCCAGTTGGTGTTGGAAGATCAGAACGCATGCGGTTTACCTTCGTATCACATTGCCTCTTTTCATTCCCTTCTTTAAATGACACTGTTCGGTAGCTTGGTTACTCTGGAAGCAGCAAGTTAGCCAGTTTCCAAATCGTCCGGTCAAACTTTGTAGGTTTCAATGAGCACACATATGCAGATAAATTCATTTGTCTACATTTGTTTTACCTAATATTCTTTGAATCATTTACCTGTTCGTTCTGGTTGGGTCTGGAATCCATGTGTGGAACTTCAAAGGGCCCTTTTTTTTTGTCAGAAGAACTTGTCTATTTTTAATCTATAATTGCCAAGTGGCAGCTCACAATCGCCGTCCAATCAGATAGCAGATGATAAGTGTGGCATGTAGCAGTCAGCTTGGCATCCGTCAGGCCCTCCTGGCCTAGGTGCAGGCTTGTCGGCACAGTGTTCACTCGAGGCTTTGCTGGATTCTTTGAGCGGGATGATCAGCTTTCATCTTATCACTTTGCACAGTGACACAGGCTTCAAAGAGAGCTGGTCATTTTTACTGGCACTGCAGTGTGTGTGCATGTTTTTGTGTGTGTGTGTGTGTGTGTGTGTGTGTGTGTGTCTGTGTGAGCTATCGACACATTCCCAGAAAGCTGTTCCAGGCTCTAGGACTGTGTTTAATGAAGGCAAGGGCATGGCTTCAAAGAGCTGCAATCCAATCGACATGTGCAGAAGTGCACGCGCATGCACGCACACACACACACAACACACATACACCTCCGCTGGTTGGAACAAATGTAAGCGTTTGAGCCCGGGCCTTGTAATTTGGCAGTGCGCTTCTTAACCTTCATAGGATGACTGAGAGAGACAGATGGATATGCGAGAATGTGAAACTTGTGTAAGAGGGAGTGAATGATCAAAAACATGCAGCATTAACCTTAACAACCAAAGGAATTGAACAAAAACGTTTCACCAGCTCACCTGCGTTAGAAGCTGAGGACACTTCTGCTCTGTTGTAAATGCAAAATATTCTTAAGCTCAGATACATCAGGGATTGTGTGTACACTTTGTGTGAATGCATGTCTCTGTGCCATGATGTACTCTGGCTGACGTAGCCCGTGGAAACTGACGGTGACATGTGCTAAGTTGGAAGAATGATGAAATTTTAGAGATAATGGGCAAATTGCGGGAAGAGAATTACACAGAGCTTAGAGCTGGAGCGATTCCACATAATATTGCTGTCGTTTGTAAAAGTCACCTCACACTCACTAGATTGTTGCTGTCAGATGAAGAATTTCTATTTCCAACAGGCAACCTTCCAGGACAAAAGATAAGATTCAAAGTGATTTTTTTTTTTTTTTTTTTAGATTGATGCTGATAACTTTGCTGCAGCAGCGCGACGGTCTTTGAGGAACTTGAACATGAACAGGTTACGAGATTTTTATGAAAGCACTGCAAGGCTTTTACTCTATTTGGAAACATGAGATAGTCCCAGGCCTAAGACTGACCCTCAAACCATTTGTTGGAAATCCCTCATACTTTAAGGTTTACGAGTGTGCATATGTTTGAGTTTGGATGTTTTAATGTGTGTGTGGGTGTGTGCGGGTGTGTGTGTGTGTGTGTCTTTGCACGCATGTGTAGCTGTGTGTCTCTGTGCCTTTGAGGTGTGTTAAGGTGTGTTTCTCCCTTTGATGTTTGGCATTGGGTTTATAAAGGGGTTGGTTAGCGGCAGATTTTTTTTGTTTTTTTTAAAGTGCTGGTGTGTGTGTGTGTGTGTGTGTGTGTGTTTCTGTGTGTCGGCCAGCAGAGTGGATGTGGTTCACCTTGCACTGGCCACCTGTAAGCCATCGACAGAAATTAGCCTCTTTAGTCTTGATGGGTTGCAGAACAGAGGAGGAAGGGGCGGTGAGAATGTGGTAGAAGGGCTGTGGGAGGTGTGCGGGTGTGTGTGTGTGCGTACGTGTGTGTGGTGAGGGATATTTTGGACGTACCGTTTTCCAAACTGATCTCTCACTTCACCACTGTAAGACAAAGAGAAGGGGAAACAAGCTATATATATTTATATAGACCATACAATGGAACCGTTTGTTTCTCGTTTGTCTTCACTGTCTGGGGATCTGTGTGTGTGTGTGTGTGTGTGGATGTGTGTGTGTGTGTGTGTGTGTGTGTGTGTGTGTGTGTGTGTGTGTGTGTGTGTTGTAGTTGTTTAGCTCCAGATTCTGGCTGCAGGCCCAACCCTGCTCCAGAGTTTTGCTCTTACTCTGCTAAACACACACAACCTGGACTCATTACACTCCGTAAACAAATAAGTCGTTAATACCAGCCTGCGGGCTCCACACACACAAATACAAATGTATAGTACTTCTGCACACTCGTGGACACAGCACCGGCCACGCCCATTCCCACACTGTCCAAGGCTCCTATTGGCTGTGGGGTTTGGGACTAGCGAGACTAATGATGTGGTCCTTGTGTTCCTGCTTCCTGTCCTTCGCTGGAGGACTTCCTGTGGCAAAGTCATGTGGTCCTGATTACAGTCCACATCTAAGACCCCGCAGGACAGTTTTCCTACGATACACACACACACAATAGATATAGAATAACCTGTGTCCCTCTCGTCAGATATGTGATATTATTGACCAGGAGCACTGGAAATACTGAGCATCTGTATTTACTTCTCTTTTTCTTTTCTCTTTAAGTTTCTCTGCCTGTTTCTGGTTTTCCTGCCTTCCCTTGTTCTATAGCCAGGAGGTTGTTTGGTGCGATGAGGGGTTGACTGGTCCTGTTGTACTTTACTCACTGCTCCGCAGCCCAGCCCTGGCACCAGACCTCACAGCTGGGCTATTGATCAGCAGGTTGGTTAGTTTTGCGGGGAACGCTGCACAAACAGTGACTTTTTTCAAGTGTAAAATCAATACAGGTGAACCGGTGCCAAATTTGAGATAGAGGAAACAAACTTTCTTTGTTTGTGGATTTCCGTTGAGATCCAGATGTTGCAAAAACTATATCAGTGGTTTTGGATTTTTTTATCCCAGAAACTAGAAAACACATACAGGAGATTTGCTACTTACAGCCACAAAGTAAAGTACTACTTAACGTAACATAAAACTTGTCCGTCTAACCTGAGTATCCAATATAGTTGCGTTATTGTTGCACGGTAATGCAGTTACTCTGTTATGACAGCTCTTATTGTTGGGACATTCAAGAAGTCTCTGTGATGGTTGCCAAGCAACATCAGTTTTTATTGTGAGGAACAGGCACATTTGCATTAGCCTTTTATAGCCCGTGTGTGTGTGCTTATTGTCTGTCTTCTCGCTTTAATATTCTGACAACATAGCATATGAATTCAACTCTTGTTGGCAGCTGGCTCTTTGTTGTTGGAGTGCTCTTGAATGCATCACCAAGTAGAATTTCCAGAATGGTTCCTGCATCCAAATGCATCACAGTCATTAATGCAACTTGCCAAAAAAACAAACAAATAAAGAAGGGAAAAAAATGTATTATTCACAGATGTATTACCTGTCTCTAGCACATTTCAAGTATTTGCAAGTTAATTACCGAGGATATGCTTTGGAAAATAGTCAGCTGTAATGTAAACATGATTTGTATTTGTATATAGAATTTGATGTTAATGGGATAAAAACATGCAAAACATGCAAAAGTATGGTTTTATAAACAGGCCGGATCCAAACAACTGACAAAAACTGGCGTGATCTAATAATCCCTTGCTATTCTATTAGTAATTTTTTACATCTTGTTTAGCAGAAACAGCCCTATTATCATGATGGAGCATCTCACTGTTTAGCAGCTCCAGCCAAATGTAAAGTTGTCATTCCTCATCTGCGCTCTCTAGAATAAAAAAAGCGTGTGTGTGTGTCTGTGTAAGAGAGAGAGAGAGAGAGAGTGTGTGTGTGTGCGTGTGTGTGTGTGTGTGTGTGTGTGTGTGTGTGCGTGTAGAGCCACTCTCCAAGGGGAAATTGTTAGCAAATGGGCTCCAACTGCTGGCCTTTTAGCTTTGCAAACACAACCTGAAGGCCTCTCCCCACATCCCCTTCTCTCCACTCACCCCCCCCTCCTCCCCACCTCATCCACCCTCCCGCCCGCTACAATTCACCTGCCCAGCAACCCCAAGGTTTCCCATCCCTCTGCTCCCTCCCTTCCTTCCCTTCGCCCCTTTTCTATTTCGCTCCCACTCACTAACTTAGATATTTCCATACCTATTCATCATTCTCTCTCCCTCCCTCCCTCCCTCCCTCTCTGTGTCTCCTTCTTCACACACACAGAGAGTCATTCCTGAGTGGGTAAATAGAGTAAATTGAGGCTGACCCCCGGGGTTAGCAGGGGCCACGCTCTCTTTTCATGTCAAAGCCATCTGAAGGCTGATTGGTTGATTGCAGTGCTCTCCGCTTCCAAAAGGCTCCCTTGTGCTGCTGTAATTGCCCTATCATGCATGCGCACACACATCCACATACTTGACGGACACACACTCACACACACACACAAGCATGCACGTACGTACATGCAGACACACACACACACACACACACATTCTTACAGCCAAATGACTTAATTGGTGTTAATTGCATAATGACAGTAGTGAATTGGACCTGGGTCAGAGGTGACACAGGTTTGAGTGGAGAGGGGGTTGGAGAAAGGATGTTGAGAAGATGTGAGAGGAAGGCTGGCACTTCTAGTCTGTCTCAGTCTCCCTCTCTTTCTTCCTTAGTTCCAGTACTAAGCAATCCTTGACCTGATTGCAGAAGTTGGCCCATGGGGATGCCATAGACACACACACTCTCTCTCTCTCACACACACACACACAAAAACAGACAGCCCTTTGTGGCATGGAGGGATGCTCTATACACTTAACACAAGGATTCAATTTGACTCAGTCAGCATCTGTGGCCGCGTATGTGTGTGTACTTAGATGTGTGTATTTAACTATACCGGCAGAGTGTGTTTGTGTGTGACTGGCATGGCAGCTGAAAGGGCTCCATTGGTGAAACCATTTAAGCCATCATCATTAGAGAGTTGTTGGTACAGAGGTGTGCTTTAGCGAAGGACGTAATTGGCCCGTCATAGTGCTGTGTAATCTTCTCATATTCTATGAAAACAGTGAAAGTTATTGGCCATAATGGCCATGTTTAAGGTGGGGCATTCCCATATTAAACATAAAGCATCTTTGATGATACTGGCTGAGACTGAATAGCAGAGAGAGAGGGCGTGGTGTCTGATGTTGGGTGTGCACCAGAAGCCCTCCAGTGGTATCTTCTGTCTCCATGCTTCACTGTACACATTTATTTGCCTTTTATTCCATGGAAATCACTCTGCAGCTCTCTCTGTGTGTGTGTGCGTGTGTGTGTGTGTGTATGAATGCAGTTTGGACGCAGTACGTACTCGCGTGATTTCAAAACCAGAGCTTTCTCAAGTGGAAACATTGCTGCGTCTGAGACCACCCGGGATTAATTTCTCTTTGTGAAAATGTTATTGTGTGGATGCATGCATGCGTTTGTGTGCATGCGTGGACCGCAATCAAACGAATAGGTATGTGCGCGCGTACGCGCCCGAATCCCCGCGTGTTCTCCCGCAAGTGCACGTGTCCTTGTGTGTGTGCGCGTTTGTGTGTCCTTGTGTGTGGGAGTTACAGTATCCCCCATCCTGCTGTTTATGGGAGGGAGTGAAAACTGATGGAAGGTATGGAGAAAGATGGGCCAGTGATGACATAGCCTTATGTTCACCCCCTCTGGATATGGCCTACTCTATATTAGATCTATCCATCATAAGGCTACACTCGAGTCCCACATGCTTCCTATACCATTCAAAGCTACATGTCCACTGTACATGTGTTAGTCTCATCAATGTTCTACTCATATGGTACATGTCACGCTCATACTTGTAAAAATCTGAGTGTACTTTGTCATTCCCACTGCATGCTTAGAGTGTGTTTGTGTGTGTGTGTGTGTGTGTAGACAGTATTGACTTTCTTTAAGTGGTTTTGGAAGCTCACATGATAGACGTATGGGTTTTCTTGTCGTTCCTCAGAAAGGCTTCCCCACAGGCTCATCTAGACACAAAAGGGGTTGTCACTCTGGCTTTCTGATCTCACTGTGTGTTCATCTCAATGTGGCTGTGTGTGTATGCGTGAGCAGTTGGTGGTAGACAGTTTTGTGTGCACACGTAAATGCCTCCGTGTGCGTCGGGGGGCTGTCACCTGTTCCTTGTGCTCTGTACGAGCCCTGTCTCTGGGCGACCCTTTGATCTGGTCGACAGGAGATTCCTACAGTGTGAAATAGCCCCAGCCAGATTTGCTCAATGAAAGAGCAGGCCTTAACCACTGTTATTACACTCATTTTTTTTTAAAAACACCACTGCTTGTTTGTGTCTCTCTGCCTCTTGTTCTTTTCTCTCTTAGTCTCCCTGCCTTTGTCATTTTCTGCCCCCTTCGTTGCGCTATGAATGTGCTCGTAAGTGTGCATAAATCTTAAATTGGAGGGGATTTTCTGTAATATTTACCGCAGAAGCCATTGCATTCAGTCATAGCTTGAGTCAAAAAGCCACTTAGCCCTGCAGTCAAAGCCAAGGTTACCCATGCTCTTACTAAAGAACAGATGTGTAGAGGTACTGTAGGTATGGAATCCAACAGTACAGCAATGTTCCTCATTTTCATCATTGAATCCATATTTCTAGGTGGAGAAATTGGATCGGATACAGCGGTGCATGATATTTCTGCTACTGTTGCATGCTCATGTCAGGAATGTGTGAGTTTACAAGTGTATTCGCGAACGCGAGAAATCACATCGTGCCTCATACTGTCTCTTTATAGCCCTGTAGAGACGAGGGAAGCGCTCTCCCTCTTTCTCTCCGGGCCTCGACAGTCTGACGTTAGCGTGTTGGGTAGGGCGTGTCCGTCTGAGCTGTTGAACATGTGTCAGAGCCCAGGTGGGGAGAGACACAATGCAATTATCCCTGTGAAACACTACCCATGTAACACAAACACCGTACACATGTGCACTGGCAGTCACAGGGGCCGATGCTAATTTATTGTGGTGAGCCAGACGACGTGAAATGCAACGTTCTGAAAAAAGGAGCGGAGTCGAAGAGACGGGGAAGAAAGATGGTGACATTTCTTTGATTGCAAAATTAGTGTCTGACCAAAAGAGTGGGAATTAGAAATGTGTTGTGGGACTTCACTATGCAGTGTGCAGCAGAGATGATGCCAAGCCAAGCAGCGGGTATAGTGAGGCCAGGGCACCTCGGGGAGTAATCCCTGTTTGTTTAACCACTGCTGGGCACATTTACCACTCAGCTGGCGTGTGTATCCAAAGAAATGTCATCCGACATAGCTATTGCATCTCACTCAAAATACACATTCTTAAAGGATAGGTTTACAATTTTTCAAGTCTGTGTTAAAACAATAGTCAGGTGCCCGTATTAACATTGAAACCAGTTTTGTTTGGTTTAATCATTCCTCGTATTTTAAGTCCTTCTGTGAAGGGACTATATTCCAAAGTTCAGCTAAGTGGTTATCTTCCAGTGTTACAGTCGGTTTGTTTTATTATTTTTTAAAGAATGTTATGTCTTAACGTGATGGCAACGAATGCGTGTGTGGCCGAGGGCACACGCAAGGGGCTAAAGGTTGGCGCTGAACCCGGACCACTGCAGTAAGGACTCTATATGGAGTGCGTGTTCTGCTGGCGCCCCCGATGTTACCGTCTTTTTAGAACCATGTTCTCTTTTTGTTGCTGTTCCTCGACTGTAGCTCAGCAAGATAAAACAAAACTGTCCGGGAAAACATAAAGAGGCAGTTTTGCACCAAAAGACTTTGAAGCGTACCCATTTGATTTGTGGAACTCAGACTCCTAAAGCCTTATTAGTTTCAGATGAACCTTGAAATGCACTTTTACATTACGTACATAAAAGCACATAAGGAAGGAATCTTAATGTTTATATCGGCACGTGAGTAATTGTTTTAAGACAGACTTGAAAAACTGTCAACCTATACTTTATGGTTTTAGTTAATTGCCCTACTGCTTTACTATCATGTGATATTCATCGCTGGCTATTTTTTAACCTCAGGTTTTTATGTGTTAAGGGAAATTACAAGCAAGAATTAAGCCAAAAACAGCACCTCGTGTTTGTATTCATATTTTATTATTATTATTTTGAATATAGAGATAGTATCACTGGACATGAAAGTGCTTTCCAAATACCAAATTAGGCATTAGTTAAATATAAATCCATCCATCCATCTATTATCTGTAACCGCTTATCCTCATCAGGGTCACGGTGGAGCTGTAGCCAATCCCAGTTCATTTTGAGTAAGAGGTGGGAAACACCCTGGCCCAGTCTCCAGCTCATCAAATATAGATATAAATATTAAAACAAAGTTCCTATGAGCTACCAAATCGACTATGCAATGTCCATTTCATGTCTAGCAACTATTTGGGTTTACTTCTCCTTGAACTACATAAGTGGACTGAGACGGCTGTCACCTGTCATTACAGCAAACTGGAGGAGAGACGTGGGGTATGCCAGTTAAACAGACCTACTCAAAGATGTGGGGGTAATGTGAGTGATGGTTGAAAGTCACAGTCTGTGACCTGAGAAAGCTCCTACTAAACATCAGCACATGACCTTGCTTGGGAGGCCTGAATTCTTTCAGACTTAAGCCGATACTATTCCCAGCACCACCCAGACAAAATGGACCAAGTGTTCACACACACGCGGACATACACAAACACACACAGACACACCGACATCTCGCACTGCAAATTTTTTTTTTTTTTTTTACGAGTTTCTGGAAGTCCGCACACACTTCACAAAATCAATACTCGCGGGTCGTTTCGGTGCAAGCCGCCAGCATCTATTGTTGGGATTGTTGATGGAACAGCACAGCGTGACTTTTAGGTATCTGAGTCAAATGAACCAGAGTTGAAAAGTGATCCCTAACTTAGCTAGCCCATCAATATTCCACATCACAGACTTT
This sequence comes from Nibea coibor, assembly GCA_023373845.1. NCBI lineage: Eukaryota > Metazoa > Chordata > Actinopteri > Sciaenidae > Nibea > Nibea coibor. The sequence goes on along the minus strand of CM041717.1, from coordinate 15,666,833 downwards.
CACAAGCAAAGTGAGGACAGGTTTACATACATTACAGTCCCAGCTCTACTCTATATCATTTTGGGCTATCATAACAAAGAGTATTTGTCTAGCCAGTGCATCATAACCTGTTGCATTAATCCCACGGCAAGACTAAATATTAAGCACAAGCCTTTGCTCTGTCAATGTGGACGGCTCTATCAGCTCTTATTTAATGGGTACAGTGTTTCTTGGCAGTAAATATCACAAAACTATGAGTTGCTTTGTCAAAACTAATGAGGATTATTTACTCTCTATCTGCACCCCAGAGCCAAACCTCTGTCACTTTCTACGATGCTTATTTACGATCCGCAGTATCTCCCTTAAAGTTTCACTGGCACGGCCTTTCGGTGTCGTAGAGAGCGCTCCAAAAGGTTGTTAAAGGTTCAACATGGCTGCGCAAGGAGTGTCGGTGGTTTTTGGTTGTAGTGAAAAATTTACATGATTTGGGGTTTTGCGCTCCAAAGGCCGTTTATAGTTCAGAGTAGTCTCAGGAATCATATCTGGCTCAAAAAGTTTAACTGTTTTTCAATTATGTGTTTGTTTTTGGCCTCCCTCTATTAGGTACCCCTACAGCCTGTTATTTCTCTCTCTCCTGCTTCCCTGCGTGTCTCTCTATCGTACCCACGCTAAACACATCAGCACATGACTTAGTTATCAGCAGTAGGAGGTATTTCATTACCTGCAGTTCATCTCAGAATTAGCCGCTTTCAAATCAGACATCTTTTTTTTTTTTAAAGGGTTTCTCACCCAGGAACGCGCAGGTCAGACTGAGGTAGAGATCACTAGCAGACCACCGGGCATTGTGAAATCCTCCGCATGTATCCCATGTGTGTCATGTCCCGGGGCTATACTGACCCCAGGAGCACCAAACAGACTCGGCCAACAACGTGATTGGTTCTTCCTGAGACCGGACTTAAATAGCATTAAGCACCGCGGCGCAGCTGTGCTAGCACAAACACACCGGCTCCACTTGACATCAACGTCGGCTTTGTCACTCATTCTCAAATCCTGTTTGTAGACACATTTATCGTTTATGGTGGTAAAAGAAGGCCGAGCCTATCAGTGATGTACAAGAAGGAGGGACTCATACTAAAGAGGGGATAAACCACCAAACAAAATCAGTTAACCCCTCGTCCAAGTGGGACAGATGAATAAATGAGCACATTGTTAACATTGGATGGGCAGAGGCTCTCATGTTTAACGACCAAATAGAAATCTTAGCTGACTGTGTAAATCTCTATCTGAACTTGTCTACCTCAAATACTTGTAGCTACTGAATAGACATTATTATCAGATTTTGTTGACACAAGTGTCCAGCACACACACAGCACACGCGCGCGTGGATACAGATTCATGGGCAAACACACGCAGGCCTGCGCAGATACACACACCAACACACACACACACACACCTATGTAAAAGTGACCCTGTTTTTCCTTCGGAGAAGATTGAGATCTGAGGGATCACATTTATTTGCTTAACTGGTTCAAATGATCCTAAATAGATCTGAGATGATCAAACCAGACCAAACCAAACCATTTTAAATCCAAAACTCCAGCTTCATTGTCTCCGTGCCCATTTATAGCAGGCATAAATCCACACGCAGGGAAAGAGAGTGAGAGAACGGGTTTACTCCTTTGTCTGCTTAAATTTTAGGCTCTTGTCCAATAGCCTTTATTGCTGTGGCCCAGATGAAGCTCGCTAACCAGCCTTTGCTTTTTCAATAAGTCGGGCAGAAATGAATCGTGAGCGCAGTTTTTTTTGTTTGTTTGTTTGTTTGTCTCTTCTCCGTCATGTTCAGCTTTTAGAAATCAGTTTTTATGCTGTAGAGAAAAAAAACTGATCAGGGAGAAAGATGCCTCTACGTCTTCAGCTTGGTTTGGTAGAAGGGCAAATCAGTTAAGAGCAGAAACTGAACTACGGACAATAAAAACCAGATGGAGAAACTGTGAGTCTGTGGGCAGCGGTGAGAGAGAGGAAGCGGCGAGTCGGGTCAGGAGTGTGGACTGATGGGTCAGTGGAGTTGGTCTCATCTTGAGAAGACATCAAGAGGAGGGTGGAGCAATAATAGCACCCGAGAAAACAACCGAGGGGTGACTCCAAGCATGAACACAGCAGTATTTTTGTAATACGCTGGCACACAAACACAAGTCAGAAACGGATGAAAGAAAGGTTGCAGCGAAGAGACACTTATTCTGAATAAAGTTGTCTCTGCATCATTGCGGTTTGTGCAGAGGCCTCTCACCAGTTGTCTGGCTCTCTGTCCTTCTTTTCCATCTTTCGGGAACAAGGTCTTGACTCCAGCCCACACTGTATCTCCTGCATGGAAACTTTCCTCCCATATAAAACACAAATATGAATTATGACATCATGTCCTGTCATGTCATGTCTTTTTTCCCACATTTATGTGTGTATACTTTTGCATTTGATGCATGAAGAGCAAAGGAAGCACACGAGATGGAATTAATGTCTGGGCATTACACTATGAACTTGTTTCTGCAGGCGTAGCGCCTGCACAGACATTTCAGGCCACTAGGTCAAACCTTCAAAGCGAGTGCCACCATGCACCCCACACCCCACACCAAGCCTCCCACCCTCCCTCCCGTACCCGCATGAAAATGCACCACAGCTAGGCTCGCATCCAGTCAGTTTTTTTTTTTTTTTTTGCGAATGGGGGTGAGAGGCTGTTACCGTGTCAGTCGACATGGCCTCTTATCAGACCATCAGACTACCCTCAGATTCTCTTTCCAGATGGAGGTGAGATAGGGCCTCAGAGGCCCGGACCCCCGCAGACACTGAGAGCATGGAGGCCTCCCCTGATCTCCTACCTGATGGAGGTGCTTTAATGTGGGCTCGGGTTTCACTTGTCTCCCCCGCCTGGCTGGGCCCGCGCTGGTGTCAGGATGCAGGAACGTTCAGGGCTCATCGACCTGGGTTCTGATGGGCCGCCGCTGCTCCGCCTCGAGGTTTAGCTCCAGGTCAAGGTGTTGTTATGGGACACAAGCTCACCGGGGTCCCCGCGCTATTCTTACTATGAGTAATAGATGCAACGTAGGGTTATATACACATCCACAGACAGACTTTGACACACGTGAAGTCGCCCCCACGGTAGAGCACATTTCTTGCGCGCTGCCAATCAGGCTGTGCACGGAGCGAGAGAGGGAAAGGGAAGGAATCCTGTGATAAGACATAAAACAAAACAAGAAGAAAAAGCTTAAAGGAGTAAATGAGTGAGACTAGTCAGAGGAAGGAGAGACAGATCAGGAGAGACAGGGTGGGGGAGGAGGGGAGGAGCAAAGAATTTGGGAACAGAGAGAATTCCATGCACCTTTTATTGTTGTTGCGCAAACCTGTATTTTGGACCTGCATGAACATTATGCACTTTTATGAACATAGTTTCTTTTTCACCTTGGGGCTTTTAAGAGATAAATGAATATTTGAACATGCCCTGCCAGTAACACTTTTCAGTAATCTCCCCCTTTCTGATGCTTGTCCTTTTCAACATTCATGCACATGTATTGCTTTTTATGTAAGCTTTGTACACATTATATATGTGTGTGTGTGTGCGTGTGTTTGTTTAGTGGTGGCAAAATATGTGAGAACGGCCTCCACATTAGGAGCAGGTACTGCAGATTCCACCCGTATCATCTGTACGCTGGCACACCTTGGCCGGACTCGGGAAACTCACCACCATTCCACAGAGAGCCCTCCATCATTCCTCACAGGATTAGAGACGAGAAAGAGAGAAAGGGAGAGGGGGAGAGTTCAAGGGAGGGATTGCTCTTTTACTTTTTCGTGGCTGGCAAAGTCTTTACCATAATTTAGCTGAAATAATAGAAGTCTCAAAATTGCTACCAGTGTCTCCCCTCGTGTCTTTCTCCCTCTCCGTCTCTGTTCATATCAAACCAGATGTCAATTTGAGGCGGCACAGGGAGTTTGAACGAGAATCAAGCTCTCAGAAATGATACATGCGAAGCGTACGCAGTGTCTGGCTCCCTTACAGATGCACGCTGCCTCTCTATGGGAGTTTAATGAGTTTGATACATGAGATTTTTTTTTTTCTCTTCTCATCAACAGTCAACTCCACCTAGTGGTGTTTGTACTGAACAGATTTCTGGCTGAAGTGAGGAATGAACTGTGATGAGGGAAACATTACACCAGCAACTGTTTATCCGCACAGAGTCACTTTAACCTCAAATTACCAGAGAAGGGAGGATCAATACTGAGGTTTTGGATATGGATCCTACAAAAGCTACAAACTGAGATCTGGCTCGGTACCTCTCTGCGCTATAGGCTGCCCTCTGCTAGACAGCACTTGTAGACTGCGTTAGTAGGTCTCCTCAGCACCTCTTCGCCTGGCATCTCCGAGGCTTGCTCACACTTGCTTTCACCCAGCATGTGTTTGCTCAGATGAAGGAAATTATGTAATTAGCCTTTGAGGGATTGTTTTCTTTCACTCTTTACCCCCCCCCCCTCCTCTGCCTTTCTTTCCCTCCCTCTTCATTTTTGCACTCCGTCTCTTTCTAGTCGTATGACAGCAGGAGATGGTTACAATTTAATCCGAGCCGCACCCTGAGCTCACCTCCTTCATTAATTGCCAAGGACCATCAGTGGAAGAAAATGAGCGCTTGTCATAGAGATCCATCTTAACTGTTGAAGAACAGCTTTGCTCAACATCAAAGGGGAAAGTTTCGAGTGTATGAGGGAGTGGAAATGGAGGCTTTAGGTCTGCGGGGGGTTGCATAGGGGCCGGGCTTCGGTTTGGGTCGGGTTGTGCGCCGGGAGATGGGTGCAGGGGTACACACACGGGCAGTATCAGGGGTTGTGCGGGTGGGTGGGTTTGGGGGGGGGACCTGGCATTTTCCTCTCTAATTCCAGCAGGCCTGGAGGCCTGGAGTGCTAAGAAGGGCCTCACTGTTACTCTCTGAATCAGCCAGGTATTGCTTACATAAAAAGCAAGTGAAAACAGCTGTAGGGATAATTAGCTTGATTCTCCATTACATGCCATGAGGGCCAATAACTAAAAAATGGAGTTTTGTTTGGGTTAGAGCTGCAGCCCCAACCAGGAGGAAGTTGTAAAAGTCAGGCTGAAAAAAAGAAAAGGCAAAAAAAAAAAAAAAAGAGGAGAAATGTAGGGAAGAAAGAGCAAGCTCTTGAAGCAATTGTTACAGAGAAGATGTTCTCTCTTCCTGGGATGGCTTGATGTAGACCATATTTTTTAAGGGTTTTAAAGGGCTATGGTTTCAAAATGATTGGACGGGCATGTGTGCAGAGATTTTTTTTTTTTCTTCTAATAATAGTAATCTGAGTTTTTAGCTTGTGGGAACCTGTTTCCTGAGGTGAACGAACTGGAAGCGGACCATTTTTTTTTTATTGCTTTTTTATTCACGTTTGCTGTAATGGATTACCTTCAATACCTGCCTTGCATTGAAGTAACAGAAATGGCGTATGGTGTATATTTACCAGCAATGAGCATGATAGATCTCCTTTGCATTCACTCCATAATAAATCAGACATATGATAAGAACGGTGATTTGCTCTCGTCGCGAGGCATTTTGTCAAAATTGCCTCTCTCCTGACCTTCTTTTCGGGAGGTTAAATAGACCATCCTATCGGAAACGTGATCTTTTCTGTGGCCACGCACTAGGTCTGCATCCACAGAGCGTTTCAATGAAAAGGAATATGTACGACTGTTTCGAGAGAACAGTGAGAAAGTCAGCTCAGTCACTAGTTGTCACTTCCCCCTTCCTGTATTTCAACCAAATCTCCCCCTTCATACCACCGAATGGCTTGTTTTACATCTCAACTCTTGGTAGAGCGAGGTGAGCCAGGGTGGGTGGGGGGCTGGGGGTGGGGGGGTGTACCAATCTTTGTACTGGTAATTGAATTTGGTGTGTTTCTCTTTTTTTTTCTGTAGGATTGAAAGGACACCAACCACAGGGTAATTCCAAGTGAAAGAGCAGCACTTTAACATTGGTGGTCCCAAAACTCTGCAAGGATCCATTTAACAGGCAGTTTATATTAGTAGCACTTAAAGACAAGAAGGGGTTCAGCCGCACACATCCAAACTCTCGGGCTCGATACCCAATCCTCCACGATGAAGACAGACAGTTGGACAGAAAGACAGACTGGTAGGCTCTGGGAGAAATACAGGTGCACTAACAAAATAGACACCTTACAGCTTCATTTAGATTACCTAACCACTTACAAGGGCTTTGGCCGCGTATGTTGTGTATGTAGATACACAACACTAGTCACAAAGGGAACATTTTTTAAAATAATACGTGAATGTCAGGCAGTATAAATGTTTGTTTTTTTTACCACAGCTAGACCTTTGTTTCTGCAGAGGGCATTTGAACATTTTGATAAGTCAATCATTTTCCTGCATCCAGACGCTGGCCGAACCGGTATTAATATGAGAAAATGTTCACCCTGTCTGATCCCACCATCAAGCACGCTGAGAGCGGAGGAGTTGGGAGGAGGACGAGGGTTACGCAGGGAGTAGAAGATAGGAATGGCTGATTTGAGTTAGAAGGAGATGATGGCTGAGTGCTGCAAAAAGGGAGAGGGAGAATTTATTCCGCCGTTTAAAGGTATGCATTGATATGGGAGCTGATTTCTGATTTAAAGGAGAGCGAGCATGACCTAAAACAAACCTGAAAGAGCCGCAGAAATACATCCATTTATATGTGTGTGAATAAAGGCAATGACAACATTTCCCACTCACTGAGACCACATTTTGTGAAGTGTCTCTTTGTGATAATGGAAAGGTTGTGTCTGATCTGTTGGCGTGAGTGTCAAGTGTTAACGTTAGTCTTCTCGGTAGCTGATCCTGTGAAGATTCAGGTCATGGCTTGGATATTACGGCGCCATTTATCACTTTCCTACCCATACTGTCCTTGAACAAGCAAACTGCTACACATCCTCCAGTGTCTGTTGGATAAATGGAATCTCCATGTGTGTTTATGACTTTGTGTCAAATGTCCTCTCCTGTGCATTGCTGCTTAAAGAATTATCAAACATCATTCCAACAATGGAAAAATATTCAGTGGAACAAGTCATTTAAAGGAAACAGTGAAAACAATGCCAGTGGTTTTAAATCATATTTGTGCTACTTAGTGTATACTGTGTGTAAAACACTCAGTTTGCGCGCTGCCGTATATACACGGATCTGGCTTTTCTTGCTGCCTTTCGCAGCTGATGATGCAGAAAATTGTGGACAATGACCTTTGGGCCGAAAAGGCTTTAAGCAGCCTGTCGGAGCCATTTGAGCTCACTAAATTATCCAGATCATGGCGGTAGCTTTTCTGGCTGATATAATATGCTTTGCTTTGTCACATGTTTCCAAAGCGCGCATAATCACGACCGCAAACGCAAGACTTACATTCAGCACCCTCGACAGAAAGAATTCCATCTGATGATCTTCATAACACTCTGTCACAACAGGCCGACATGTAAAATAATCACGGGCCGATAAGCGTACACACATTCACGACCACATAGCGACACACGCTTCCTCATTAACAACGCGAACGCAGGCGTCACATGCGAGTTTGTGTAGTGAATGCGTCTGTTGTGTGGAGGTAGTGAGGTGTTGAGAGAGAAGAAAGAGGAGCGGCCTTCAAACACATCCACAGGCAGGTCGTGCTCTCCATTATGCCCTGCCGGAGGCCATATTTGTTGATTCTCTGGACCCCAAATCATTAATTTAAGTGCAGACGACGGCGAAGAAACCCGAGAATGGCGTCCAGCGCACATACACAACTTCACACACACACACACACACAAGCATCTACATGCGCAGACACACATTTGATCACATTTACACGCAAAGCGGGCTGACACCTATGCGTGCACACACGCACACACACAGCCTGTGTTGCATAACAAATGATGGCACTTTAATTGCCGTGCATGTTTATTTACTCCTGGCTGTAATGGATGGTCCTTCTCTGCCTGGCAGCCAATCAGAGCGAGACAGGAAGAGCGCGCGCAGCCCTGCAGAACTGGACATACGATTTGACATTCCTCTTTGTACACAACACACACGCTAACCTAATATGGTACCAATAATAATTTAATACGTGCAGCACTTGTAATGTTTACAGTTTTGGGGTCGGCGCACAGCTCAAATCATCTCTATCACAACATGTTTCCTAGCTTCACCTGCGAACGTCTGAAAGTTTGTGTTACACTTCTTTTACTATGCCGTCTCTGAGTGACTGATGATAACGTCTTCAGTGATTGGTAGTTATTTTGGGGGCTGTTTGCTCAGCCAATGAGGCGCCCCCAGCGAGCTAGACATACATCATTGTTTTCTTTTTTTTTTTTTTTTTTCACAGCCTAACCCTCAGGAAAGAAGTGAGTTGTTGCTGACTGCTGTGCGGCCTGAATAACAGACACATTCCAATAGTTTTTTTTTTTGCTTTTTATTAATGAGCACTTGATGTTTGGGCTGCTGCCAACTGCATTTAGTGCATTCTTAAGGAGCTCTGGAGGCTCGCCAGACAGTTAGAGGAAGAAAATGGTCAACCTAAAGCTAAGAAAGAACAAAATATCCACACTGGACCTGAGAGCCTGAGTTCTCTTTGTCCGTTACAAAGCAATGCAATTGTATGACGCAACTTTTGGGAGGCGACTGAGGAAATTAAAAACAACTTTAGATCCTTGGCTAAATGATGCATCTTCTTATCCCTGTGTGGGATTTACCATTTGTTTTTAATTCTTTGTGGTTGACCTCTCATACTGATTATTCTTTCTCAATGTTTCTTTCCACAGCTGCTTGTAGAGCCAGGTACCAAGAGGTTCAAGAGCTTCAACTGCAAGCCAGGTACCAAGAGGTTTAAGAGCTTCAACCGCAAGCCAGTTACCAAGAGGTTCAAGAGCTTCGACTTCAAGCATGCACACTCAACTGGCCCATAACCTGCCCACCATCATCACCATGAGATTTACATATGAACGGTTAAACACATATACTCCAGGAGCCACCATTTCACTACTATTGTGGACAAGCTCAGCCCGGTCAGAAAGTCTCCAACCAACTGATGAACGTCACCTTCACTGACAAATGGAACGGCCTACTGAGGACCTAAACTCACTGTAGGTGAATGCCCAACACCAGAGCATCCGTCATCAATGTGGTGCTTCAAGGTATTGGCAAGCGGTCCACTGCCTTCATTTCCCTAGCTGTTTCCAATAGACTGGGAGCTGGGTTCATTTTACAGTACTGCGGTGCTACAGAGTTTCTGGCTTCAGATCAACCGACAATCACTCCACCACTGTCGACTACCAGTGTGGCTACGCTGAGCCAGTGGAACTAGCTGTAAACCCATGCCAATCCCAGATGTTTTTATGATGGCATGAATGTGTTTACTTCTCCAGCTAAATAGTGAACTTTTGTAAATATCACAACATGGACCTCAAAATCCACAATCCACAGAAACCTTCTCAATGTACCGTGCCAAAGGAGACAACCCTGTCTGCTGAAACAAATTACTGACATGGGACTGCAACTGAATCACTTGGACTACCCACTAAACCGCCCTAGTTACTCATTTGTTTGACTGTCTCCCACATCCTGCGGAGAGATCAACAAGAAAATGCAAATGTTGGGCTTAGAGATGCCCCGTGAAAACAGTTTGAGGATCAGCTTACACCTTCCCTGAAAATCAGGACCTTTATTAAGAGCGAAGGAAACACGGCTGACCCCAAATCAGCCAGCTTACTGTAAGAACGCTCTGTTTATACATTTCTCCTTGTGTTCTTTTAGCCTGCTGTGCGTTTGTTTAATGAGCCAATATCATGTTCTGTTTGCTTTTCTACATCCGAAACAGTTTCGAGTGCCACTCTTCTTCTTCTTCTTTTTTGTTTTTGACATTTTAACAGCTGTGTGTGACTTACGCTGATGAGTGATGTATTATTTTGTCGTCTATTTATTGATCCTGTGAATCTGAGTGGCTAATCTGTTTATAATGAAGTGACTTGCATTTTAAAGCACTGTGTCATTATTTTTTTTTTTTTTCACTGTACTGGAAGTTGTCCTGAGGTGATGGTAATGTACAATATTGTGTTTTGATTTAACAGTAAAATAGTGTCTCCACATTGCCCTTACCTAGTATGCAAAGTTTTTGTACAGTGTGTGTGCATGTGTGTGTGTGTGTGTGTGCGTGTGTGCTTTCATGACTGTGAGGACTGTGAAAGCATGGGGATAACCCATGGCTTATTCTACAGTGTTCTGCAGTGGTCAGCTTGTTTCTGTTGTTTGAATAAAAATTGTTTTCACAAGAACTGCAACATGTGTTTTATCAGAAAGACAATAATGTGAACACTGACATCGGCAGTGTTATTGGTAAATTTAAGTGCAACAATGGGTATTTTCACAAGATTAAAGTTTCACCGCCACTAATGGCAACTACAACAATAGAGTCTTGCACTGCCCAAGAAAGAATTCTCTCTAGTTTTCATGGTCTACCAATTCTCTCTCTCTCTCTCTCTCTCTCTCTCTCTCTCTCTCTCTCTCTTTCTCTCTCTCATAAACTCAGCCAGATGTTGCCCAGTTTTCTTCCTAGGGGAACGTCGGGGGTAGAGAGGAGTGGGAGGGGGTTATAGTGAGGCATGGTGAGGGATCAGAAATGTGGCCGAGCATGTTTTAAGTGCTCTTTGACGCAGTCGCAGCCTCCAGCATCCACCACGGTAACATTAGCTGGGAACAGAACTTTTTTTTTTCTTTTTTTTGCAAAATTTGCACGGCACTTCACACTCAATTCTGCCAAAGGTATTCACGGCCACGTTCAAGAGTTTCATTCCTAAAGGAGACGTACGCCCCGGTGGAAAAAATGTGACAAAACGACGGCGCTTTTGGAAGCACTTTTAGTTATCAGTTGATAACTAAAAACCAAGAGGGGCTTAAATATTTGTTTTTCCTGTATAATTCTGCTCGGCTTTTATACTTATACTTAAATTCTACAATACTGAAGTTCCCCTGGACAGTATATGACAAGGTAAACACAGCTTTGAGCTTCTCTGAGTACTGTAAAGAGCCACAAAGCTGAGCATGTAGCATGTAGCATTCTTCATCACGTGTCAATCCCCCCTTTCATTTAAATGAGGGTTGATGGACTGGCTTTAAATCAGACCTGAGGTCTACCTCTAAGACTGACTGCATGTGACTATTGCTACAACAAGACTGAGCGTCATAAAAATGTCTGAATGAATCTCTCCCCCCCTTCCTCTCTCTCCTCCTATCACCTGAGGCAAGTCTCTCTCTTTTGGGCATGCAGCCAGATTCACGTGACTGCCCCATTCCATTAATTTTAGCATTGTTTTTTTTTTTTTTTTTTTTTTGTACCTCTTTTACTCACTGTTATTCTATCTCCTATTTCCTCAATCCAGATGAAATTCTGTCCAACACGAGGCTTTCACCCTTGAATACCTTCGGTGTGCACAGGCTGAGAAATCTACAGTGACACACGTGAAACTATTAAACACTTTGCCCTCTGACACTCATCATCGGGTTCATTGAAAAAAATATCCTAAGTGTAAGCCGGCGGATTCCTGCAGCATGTTTTGAGATAATGTACCATAAAATAATAATTACCGTAATGACCGTAATGCTCGCAGGCCCTTGCAGGTGATGAGAGCAGCCTGTATAAGCACACGATATGGACCTGCTTGTCTTGATTTTACTGAGTGGTAACTCGATCTGCTGCCAGTGAAAATCCTAACTCTGCTCTGGTATGGATAGGGTAATAGCCTCGGGTGCTTTATAAGTTTATTTTAGGTAATAGAGACGCTTGTTTTGTTACAGCCTGTTCCGCCCTTCTCTCTCTCTCTCTCTCTCTGTCTGTCTGTCTCTCTCTCTCTCTCTCCACAATTTTACCTACACTCAAATTCCTCTGTTCTTGAAAGTTGGTGGCTGGAAGAAGAAAAAAAAAGGGGGGATTTGGGGAGAAATGTGAAGCGCATGCGCCATCTGAGGGTTTTGCGCTGCGCATCCGCGCTGCAGTGTGCTAGTTTGTGAGAGGAGGCGGCCGGAGAAGCAGGTGAGAGAGAGAGGGAGAGAGAGAGAGAGAGAGAGAGAGACAGGGAGAGAGAGAGAGAGAAAAGGAGAGAGGGAGGGATAGTCGGCGATACTTTTCTGCACTACCAACACACAGAGACACACACATACGGTGTGAGAGGACGACAGATTCGAAGCCTCAGTAAAGCCGCTGTTGTTCACACGCTGTGCTCTTTTCCTCCCCCTGGCACCGTGCGCGCTCGCCAAGCCGCACTGTTTGGAGATAGTCCGCGCGGAAAGTTTTTTTGGAGCATACTGTCTGGAGCCGATTAATTGTGGCATCTGTTTTTTTTTTTGTTTTCTGGATGGATGGATGGATGACTTACTTTTTTGCATGTGAAGACTTTTAACTCGAGCGGAGGAATTGTCAAAGTCGTTTTCTTTTTTCTTTCTTTTCTTTCTTTCTTTTTCTTTTTTTTCTTGCACAGAATGGAAGGTAAATTGACAAGTCGTTTGTGGCGAGGATCACCGTGTGGATCTTTCCGCAGGTAAAACGCGCTATGACCTGAGCGTGTTAGCGGCTGGATTTAATGCTCATAACGAGATCCCCCGTGTTTTTGGTTTGACATAGTCTAGCTAGAATCTGGAGCAGTTTTTTTTGGATAGGGACTATAAAAGTAGGCCGCTTTTCAATTTAGAAGAGAATCGACAAAGTAGGCTGCGTCCGACGTTTCCGCCAGTGGCACTTTGGGTTGCCGTAGATGGTTTTATTTGTTAAGTAACTGCAAAGTCACGCACTGATTCGTTAAAGGAACTGAACGTTTCCTTGCACCGTCTTTGGACGTTTTTTTTATATACACATCCCGCTGCTTCCTACCAGCCCTCCTGAGTGTTTGGCGCACGGAGCGCGTTCAGTGTTTGGCGTCCGTGTTCAACCAAAACACCAAACCCGAAGAACTCTCAGCTGTAGCATAACACCCTCTTCAACCCCCCCCCCTCCGACCAAGCACTTTCCAAGAGATCCGGATAAAACGACGACAGTTGTCTTCACTGTAGCGGGGAAAGGAAATCTTAAATCCACCTGGCCTGCACTGGGATTATTGGTTTGATATCGTCTGCAGAAAGTGGATTACAACTTCTAACGGGCTGTGCTCCCTGGTGAGTAGCCTTCAGGTCTCCTGGTTCACTCGCTTTTCCATGCAACCCGCAGTTTCTTAGAGAATCTTAGATAGTGGAAAATGCGTGTTTCAGTGGGACCCTTTTTTGGACTAATACGGGTTCTTGGATGGGGACAACAGCTCTTGACAGATGTGATGTGTGAAACATGCTGCTACACCGCCCCCCCACACCCCCAGCCCCAGCCCCATCTCTCTCCCCCTTGACTGTGACCCATATGTCAGTGTCCTGTTGGGGGAAAGGATGAATTAAGTTGAGGTGGAAGTTTTTTTTTTTTTTTTAAAAATACTTTTAAACAAGAAACGAATTGGCTGCTTTATCTTTCCATTGTTAACGGTCCCAGCATTAAGTCAGGCAGTGTTCTTTGTGCTGCTGCTCCTCAACAAATCCTTGTACCTGGCTCCCTCTCCTGGTTTTTTTAAAACAACAGGACAGGCAGGAAAAGAAACTCCTCATTTTGCGCTGTTAAAAGCGGATAATATTTCATTCATTAGTCGGCAAGTGCTGTGCAGTTTGAGAAAAGGTGAAGCAGTTTTACTTAAATGGACCATGGATGAAATGTAAATATATATTTCTTTCCCTTTCTACGCATCCATACTCCCAAGAAACCTTGAAAAAAAATTCATTGTCACCACACTGCAAATAATGTCACAGCCATTCATTAAAAGCTGTCGTAATTTGACACTCATCGCGCCTTAATGCATCCCCCTTCACATTTTCACATCATCTGTGGCACATTCAGGATTATTCAGATGTTATATTTAATTTTGAAAGTTCATTTGGTTTCAGTCAAACAAAACAAAACAAAACAAAACAAAACAAAAAAAAAGACACAGGCCATGGCCAACATGTGAAATAATTCAAGGACATTTTTCTCATTTAAAACAGACTTTGATTTTTTTCAATAACTCTTTAGGTTTAATGGAAATCGATTTAGACCCATATGGCCCCTGTTTAAAAAAATAGCTTCTTAAATGATCCATTGCAACACCAGCGCCCGATGTTTTATCATCCTGTCGACGGTATTCTAATTGTCCCCTTCCTGAAATTTGCCCAATTTGATGCCACTTTTACCGACAGGAATCAGCAAGGTAGTCGTCAGTCACTCAGTCAAGTGCTATGAATGTTTCATTCGGGTCAAATCGTTTGCAGGGGTCACGGAGCGGCACGATTTACGCAGCTCTTGTAGAGTGTGTGTGTGTGTGTGTGTGTGTGTGTGTGTGTGTGTATGTGTGTGGGGTGGGCCAACTGCAGGAATGTATTTTTGATTATAAAAATAAATAAACCAAAGCAATGTGAAAAATTGAATCCGATTATATTGAATAAAACAGTATCAGAACCTCGCATCTGTGTCTCTTAAAACGAATAATTACTGTTCTGTGCTCTGATTGGCTGAGACTCGGTTGTGGAATGTTAGATAATTGCATGCACCTGTGGCGTCAGCTAATTAAAATATGAATATGCAGAATGAAAACCCCGTGTCACTTGTCACCCCCGCCGTTGGGTTTCTCCCGATGACTGGCGCAAAAACTCATATTTAATTGTAGAACTAATTACCCGTAAATGAAAATATATTTTTAAATCCGCTTCCTGGCTCCAATTAGTTGGTTTAAAATCAGTGTAAAACCGCCGCCCTCTGTGGATTATTGCCTTAATTTATGTGGAAGAACTACAAGGAACATAACATAACCTCACCAACTATTACTGAAGCAGCGCACAAACTCAAAGCACATGCTCGTACGTGTGTGTGTGTCTGTGTGCGTGCGTGTGTGTGTGCGCGCGAGCGCGCGCTGGGTGAGTGATGGTGAACTTGGCCTGGTCTTTAATGAGTATTAGGCAGGCCCAGGTCTCCACGACTCAACCCTGGAAAATAACGCAGCGTGACAAATTAGAGCTGCTCTGAGTCCCAAAATTCACACACACGGCCCAACTGGAAGGCTGGCACATCGGTTTGACTCGCAAATTTGGGGGTAATTATTTTAACTCATTTTCTGCCGACATGGCAGCCAAACTTTATCACCGAAGCCACGCATATAAGCAGATAATTGACTTTTTTCCCCACTTTTTTTTTTTTTTTTTTAAATTCCTTGTAGTTTTCGTTAAGGCTGCACACAACCAGGCCATAGTCCAGTATCCGCTGACGTGGCTCTTTTCTGTCCGATCCACAGTCAATTAATAAATATGAAAATTAATTTCAATATAATTATAGACCGACGTGGCCGTTATTTGTCAAATGACGTATTTATTAGCAAGACGCGTCGCCGTTTCCACGGAAACAATAAAACAAAAAAAAATCTTTTTGATTTTCAAAAAACGATTTGATCCTATTAAAATGTTTTAAATTAACTTTAATAAAAGGAACTTGTCTAACAATTTTATTATTATTTTCCAAGGGTGTTTCTTATTTATATGATTGAAGAAAATTTAAACCTCGCCACCAGAAACAAATACAGCAGCTTCAGACTGAAAGGGAATACAAACTAAATGAGGAGTTGTTTTTTTTCCTAACATGTTTAAGATCTTTTATAAATATCTTTTGCATTGTAAATGCAATCATAATTGTTGGATAATATAGAGACCTTGGATTTTTGACCCTTTTGTCCACAGTAAATATGTAGTCTGAAGTGGATTTAAAATAACACACACTCACTCTATGGAGCCCCCCTCTCTCCTTCTCTCTGTCTGCCTTTGTGTTTCTCTCTCTGAGTAAAGTGAACTATAAGGAATGCGTCTAGATGGGGTTTCATGGTCATTGTGTCTTCTCCGGCTGCACTTCTATCAGTCTTCTGTGATTCACACTCAGACCTTCTGCCAAATGACTGCTCTGCTGTGCAAGCACTGATGGCCTCAGGCCTCTCATCACACACGCACACACGCACATAACCACGGGGGCTGTTTACATGCAAAAGAGCTAATTTTTCCTGAAGCCTCAGTGTTTTTCTGCAATGAGCACGACAGAGAGACGGGCAGACTGACGTGCATCTTTTTCTCTGTCCTCCCCTCAGATCAGCGGCAGTATGAACCTGGGGCTGGGCTGTGTGTGTCGGCCGGTCTGCTGGCCCTTTGGCAGCGTGCTGGACTCCAGACACTGTGTCTTTGCCCTCACGCTCCTCACCCTCCTCATGCAGGTGGTGGTGGAGGCCAACTCATGGTGGTATGCATTCATTTTTTTTTTCTCCATATGTACACCCTGTCTCTGTATGTGTGTGTGTCTTAATTTGTGCAGTGTTGTTTTTGTGTGTTTTTATATGGCCAGTGGAGATTTGTCAGCTTTCAAAAGGCATTTTCACTCACAGATGAGTCACATTTGTAAATGTGGTAGCAGTGCTGAAAAGAGACATGAAGAAAAGCCCAAGATTTAGTGTAATATTGAGTTCTTTTCTTTTTTTTCATAGAGAAAACAACATTTTTAGTGTTTATATTTGTCTTTTACTTAGTTTCAGAGTCAATTTCAGGCTTGCATGCGAGTGTGTGTGTGTGTGTGTGCGCGCGCGCGTGTTTGCTAAGTAAGCCTCCTCAGCTTCAGTTGCACCACATATGAAGTAACACAACATGCTGACTGTAGCACATTAGCTTTTCAGGAAGACCTTTTTTCTCCCTTATTTTCTTTCTTCGCATATTGCCAAACCAAAATTATGAATATTATAGAAAACATAGAATGCTGCGGTTTATGAGTCGGCGTCCAAATATGTGCAAACACGAAACACTGTGTGACTGCGCGTCCACGTTTATGTGTGTGTGCGTGCCTGCGTGCGTGCATGTACTGCTATTAGAACAGTCTATATTTGAGCATGCGGCACTTAAGCACACACTACATACAGGACGTCTGATAGGGGAAAATACTGTTTACCAGTCACCATAGTAGCACTACTTAAAGCAAATCACAACTCTTTATATCCTGTGGCTGTTTGTGTTCTCGTCTAATTGTGCACTCGGGTATCCCGGTTTAAGTGCTTGTAGGGGAACATTTACAGGAAAGCCACACACTCCGTGTAAGATTTTTATTTACTTCAAATGAGCAGAACAAAGTCAGTGTTGACATCATGTGGCGATGGCCCAAATTACGCGAAAATAATAATTTAAACAAATAATTTGAAGAGGATTTGTACAGATAAACACATTTGAATGGGCTCAGCTCAGTAGGCGACTACATTCAAGTTCAAATAATGAGTTGGATTACGGGCCCAGCTGAGGACTCGTACATTACCGCAGACCCTTTGGAAAGCTGAGTTTGGAGCTCAAACTGTGTGTGTCTTTCAGTTTCCTCTTCGAGAGGACGCACAGGTGTGAATGATTTAGAGTGTCGGAATAGTTCGCCGGGCTGACTGTATATGTGTGTGTGAGTGTCAGTCTGCGTGTGTGTTTGAGCGCGCACACACAGTGTGTATGTTGATTTTTTTGTTTTTTTTTCCCTTCTGTGTGTGTATATGTTGTGTGTATTCAGCCTGTGTTCCCTGGCTGCTAAGTTTCCCCAGTCGATCAGGTTACACTGGGGGCTAATTGTCTTTCTCTTAGGGCTCAGGGATGGGCTGCTCTAATTGTCCTGCGGCCTGGAACCAGATGCTCATACTAGTGTTCCTCTCTCTCTCTCTTTCTGTTTCTACTGTGTTTGTCCTTGTCTCTGTATTTCTTCCAATCTATTTTAATTTCTCCTTCTTTAATCAACCAACTTGTGACTTAAGGTAAAATTAGTAGATTTTTTCCCAGTGTAGTACTGTAAAAAGCTACAGAAATTATCCTTTGGTGCATTGAGTTGGCGTGAGGGAAATGGTCATCATGAAAGCAAAAAAAAAGTCAAACATTTATTTTTCATGGTATGATTTGAAGCCTGCGAAATGCCGTCCTCTTTAAGGTGATGCTTCTCCACCTGGAATCGGGACTCGGAACCGCTCCAAGATAAATTACAAGTGTTTGCTCACGTTTAACGAGTTGAGAAAGGAGAAAAACACATTTCTGCCACACCAAATTAAGTTTATTTTTTCTTTAAACTTTTGTAAAAATCCTTTGCCTCGTAAAGCCTGTAATTAAAACAATCAGAGGCCGGGACATTGCTCTTTAGCTGAACCGCTCATAGATGTAATATGCAGCCTGTGATGGCAGATCAGTTTCGGCCATCGCCTGGCTATAAAGGATCAGAAGTTTAAAAAAGGTTGGCCGCTTTAAGACACTAAATTTGTCATATTTAATGTTTGTTTTGCCCGTTTTACTTGGCAGACTCTTTCTTGAACCCTCTAGTTTTACTTTAAATTGTCTTAATCATTCCCTTTTTTCCCCTCATCCTGTCTCTTATTTTCTTCACCTATCTAAGCTTCCATTTGTTGTATGTTCTTGGTCTGAAGTGACACATGACAGTCAAGTTTCATAACGAGCTAAGAGCATTTATTTTATTTAATAATAAATAATAGTTTAATCGCAGCGCCTAAAAAAACTCAATGTAGCTTTATCCATGAAAGAACTAATGAAGACAGATCAGCTGTCAGTTATGAATTTGAACAATCTTAATACTTGTTTGCAATTTGGGTCATAATGGCATAACACTTGAAAACAACTGCATTATCTGTCCCCCTCATCCAGGTCTCTGGCCATGAATCCCTTACTGATCCCGGAGGCCTACATCATTGGTGCCCAGCCTCTGTGCAGCCAGCTGGTGGGCCTGTCACAGGGCCAGAAGAAGCTGTGCCAACTCTACCAGGACCACATGCAGTACATCGGTGAAGGTGCCAAGACTGGCATTAGAGAGTGCCAGTACCAGTTCAGACATCGGCGCTGGAACTGTAGCACGGTGGACAACTCCTCTGTATTTGGACGGGTTATGCAAATAGGTAAGAAACGAGCAAAGGATGTCTAAAATGGGACGTATTCTTAGACACAACCACAACGCGTGTTCACAAAGACCAACACATGACGCGCGAAGCAGTAGATTTTGACCGGTGTTCTTCAGGATCTGTACGTTCTGTGTCTTTCCCCTCTTCATTCTCCCTCTCTCTGATTCTCTCACCCTCCTTTGTGTGATTGTGAAAGTGTGTGTGTGTGAAATGTATGGGGCTGCTGATTCTCAGCAGCTGTGTGGAGGGAATACTTGGTGGGTGAGGTTGCTGGATAAATCACATGTGGCTTTGGCCTGCTAAAGCAGCTCCCGACATGGAGCAGGAGGGAGGCAGAGGATCTGCTTTTCCCCTGATGAATGGGAGACAATCTAATCTTATTTAACATACACACAGATACACACAGCGTGGAGCTGGACTGCGTGGACTGTGGCTGGCCTGTATTTACAAGTAATGGGAGTGCAATGAGTGCATGCGCCAATATATCACCTATCAGAGATTACGCACTGCGTGTCCGTCTGTGTTTGTGTGCTCAGATCTCCTATAGAAATTTCAAGAACTTTTACAATCTCCTCTTTAAGAGCAGATCCTTTCATGTAACACGGTTTGTTTTAGTTGTTTTTGGATATGAGCTTTCACCTCTGGGGGTAGTGCGGATCATTTATTTTATCATAACTCTCCAGCTGAATTGTAATGACTCTATTCAGCGTCAGTGTTGTGATAATAGCAGAGTTACAGCAGGCTTGGCTGCGCTGTGGAGAAAAAAAAAATTTGAATGGATCCCACTTTGAGAATCTTTCAAATTCCTAAGTAAGACATGCAGAGGGTGTGTGTGTGTTTTGTTCATGTTGGTGGTCTTTAAAGGATCAGTTCACCCAAATATCTAAAAGTAAATAAAGATCGCGCGCGTTTCTCCAGGTCGTGAGCGATCCATCCGTTTCTGTTCCCACACCAGTGCAATTAATGGAATAAATGATGAATGGAATTTTTGCTCACGGCTTTAAAAATAATGTTTAATGCGCTCAACAGCAATGTCTCTGTGTCTTTCCAGTAATAACATTCCCATTACTCTTGATAATCCACAGAACACTGTCAACAGTTTTCCTGGTGACAATTTTTTGGTACAAAATAGAGCCACTTAAAACTGAGTATCCAGTTCTTCTTCTTTTTTTTTTCTAATTGACACCTAATTTAATTCGCTTGCCATAATTTAATCAATCAACCCTTTTACTGCGATGCACTTGTGAGCGTACCCTACATGACACTGCGTGCACACAGTACGTCTGTCTCTGTTTTCGTACTACTCTCTTGTGATTCTTTCTGACTGTCTCTGGTGCTGCTGACTCCCTTTCCACAGATCAGTCTTCATAGAAACCTCATCAGCAGCCATTCTTCCATTCCTTTTTCTCCCTCCCCAACGTTGCTCTCATCTCGGACCTCTCCGGGCCAAGTAAACATGTCCTCCCCTCCATAGCTGTCTATCTGGAATCCTGTCTTACTGTCCGCTGGCTCAGGATACCGCTGGTGATTTAAAGCTGAGCTCCTGGGGGTGCTGGCGTGGTTGGGTTTAGACCCTCTCCCCTGTGTGGCTTGGCTTGATCCAGGGTGGGGTAGAGTTGAAGGGAGGCAGCGGTGTGGGAGACGACAGTTTGTCCGTCCACAGGTCTACCATTAGGCCAATATCCTCAGGCTGGGTTAAAAATTGTACAAGGCTACTAAATCCCCAACTCTCGCTGATCACCTCTGCTCTTTGCCAGAGTTTTCCCACCTGAACATCTTTCAGAGTTTTTTTTTTTTTTAATTTATCTTTTCTCCATCATTGTCTTTTACTGCCTTTTTGTGATATTAAATTCATATGTGCTCCCCCCCCCCCCTTCAGAATCTTTTTCTTGACTTATCTCTTCGGTCTTCTTTTCTTTCTCCTCCCTCATCTCTCGTTTTCTGTCCATCTGTTCTTGTCATTACAGCACACACTCTCTAAAGGTTTGGCCCAGCAGGTATATATATATATATATATATTTTTTTTTTTTTTTGTTTTGTTTTATTTTGTAGCAGTCCCCAACTTCAGTGTCAACACGCAGTCTCATAGTTTGGTCGGCCGTTTCTTCTATAGTCGCTTATCTCCTCATCTTGGTTTTCTTCTCCAGTCTGTGGCTTTGTATGGTGGGTAGTAATGGACGGAGCATTTGGTGACAGTAAAAACTGCTTACGTGTATTTTGTTTTTTAAGACTCCCTCTTTCTCTGCTCTCTATAGAGGAAATGTTGAGGGTAGAAACAGTGGGGAGTCGATGAGCAGTGGCTCCAGAATCGCTCGGTCATGACAGATAAAGCAAAAGAGCCGCTGTCACTTTCAATTTGGATGAGATGGAAGCGGCCTGTTAAGAAGGATCTCTGTCACTTGAGGGCGCTCTCTTCTCTCTGGCTGGAGCCCAATAACAGCAAACCAGATTCCACCATTCGACATGATGGTGATGAGGAGCCTGCAGCACTTGGCTGAAGTGCTCTGTAATCTTAAATGTATGATGAATGCTGTCATATGACATCACGTCTCATAACATTGTACGAATCCTTAAAGCAAACTGACAGTGACACACACTCACTGTGAAATAAATGTCCTTAATGTAAACAAAAATGAAAGCGGATGGATCTGCCAAAAGTTAAAAGTGAATTTGGACATTTCGCATCTACTGTGTTTCTCGTTCTGTCCAAACTTGACGCGGTGTTCCCCGTTTGCCTGCAGGCAGTCGAGAGACGGCGTTCACTTACGCCATCAGCGCAGCAGGGGTGGTGAACGCGGTGAGCCGCGCCTGCAGAGAGGGGGAGCTCTCCAGCTGCGGGTGCAGCCGCGCGGCTCGCCCCAAAGACCTGCCGCGAGACTGGCTGTGGGGTGGCTGCGGAGACAACCTCAACTACGGCTACAGGTTCTCCAAGGAGTTCGTGGACGCGCGCGAGAGGGAGAAGAGCTACCCCAAAGGCTCGTATGAGAGCGCGCGGCTGTTGATGAACCTTCACAACAACGAGGCTGGAAGGAGGGTAAGAACTGAGGTTATATGCAATGCGTGCTCTCACACGCGACACACAGTCTTAAGATGTCATCAAATAAAAAAAGCAAGCAGGGAGATATAAACCGCAGGCCCTAGAAAGAGACCAACCAGTGATAAAAAGAACAAGAGGAGTTGGAAGTGAGACAATCCAGGTCAATCAGATGGGTCTCGGCTGATCATCTGTGTAACAGCTCTGTCAGCTCTCTCCTCCTGAGGCTTTGATCTGTGGGGAGATGGAGTCATTGGAGGCAGCTCTGGGGTTTCTTTTCCTTTCCAAACATCTTGAAACCACCTCTAAGGAAACGTAATGCTAGATATCTGTTGCCAGGCTGTTCTCTTTCAAGTAGGACAAATGAGTGGACGATGTTTTATTCAATGCACTATTGGAGACATGGACAGGATCATTCTGTCCTTTATGGCAAAGCGATGCATTATGAGATCATGAGCAGCACAGAGTGCAAATATTTATGCAGAGAGGTCAAATAACAAATATGAAGCATGTGTCACTTGGACATTTTCCGCAGTTTGCCACAGAAGAATAAATGAATTTGCAAGTTCTTCATCTGTTTTTTTTTTTTTTCGCCCTCTCTCTCTTCTCTTCTCAGACGGTGTCAGACCTTGCCCACGTGTCTTGCAAGTGCCACGGGGTTTCAGGCTCCTGCAGCCTGAAGACCTGCTGGCTCCAGCTCGCAGACTTCCGCAAGGTGGGCGACGCACTGAAGGAGAAGTACGACAGCGCTGCCGCCATGAAGCTCAACTCGCGCGGGAAGATGGTGCAGATGCACAGCAAGTTCAACGCTCCCACGAGCCACGACCTGGTGTACATCGAATCCAGTCCAGACTACTGCCTGAAGAACCAAAGCACGGGCTCGCTGGGCACGGTGGGGCGCCTCTGCAACAAGACCTCGGAGGGCATGGATGGGTGCGAGCTGATGTGCTGCGGGCGCGGTTACGACCAGTACAAGGCCCAGATAGTGGAGCGCTGCCACTGCAAGTTCCACTGGTGCTGCTACGTCAAGTGCAAGCGCTGCACCAAAATCGTAGACCAATTCGTCTGCAAGTGAGAAGAGGAGCGTCGGCCTGTGTGTGTTTTTGCTTGCAGACGATGGGCATACATCTGTGTGTATTCATGAGCTGAGGAGCAAAAGGAGTTGAACACAGAGAGAGAATGGAAGAAAGAAACTATATAAATTATATTTATAGAGTTAAACAATTATGCCATTGCAAAAAGACTGACTCTTTTTTTTTTTTCAAAAAAAAAAAATCTTATGTCTTCAGAAACTGAGAGTATCGTGAAATATTTATTTTGAGATTGTTATGATTTATTTTGGCCCAGTCATCACCAGCCGATTTTTTTTTACCCTGCAAAGTGCCTAAATCTGGCTGGAAATTCCACCCTCCCCCCCACGCACCCCTACTCCCCCACCCTTTTTTAATTTCAGAAAATAACATTTTTCTTGTCAAATGGGTCACACTGATTGCAAAATTGGACTGTGCTTCCCATCCCGAGAGTAGAGTTTTGATATTTGTGGCACAGTTGACTAAGAGGTCCTGGTTTGTTTGTCTGAGAAGGACTGTGCGGAGAGAGGAGAACACCTTTTGTGCTGTAGCGTACGGATGTGTTTTCATGGGCCCGGCCCCAAACCAGCCTTCACATCCCTACTGAAGTCTACTTGTCCCCTCTCACCACATATAGAGTAAGGAACACTGTTGAGTCGTACGAGTCCTTGGAGTACAATGGGTACAATAAGAGGGCTATTTTGGGGGATTGGGCCATTTATTAAGCTGTCCCAGAAGCCTTAGAGTTCCCCAGGTGCTGCAACAAGCCCTCCACCATTATGCACTTTGATACAGAGGCTTAAACCTATCTGTACATGTCTGTTCAGCTGTTTTTTGTTTTTTTTTTAACTACAGTGCATCAGCAAATATATCAATATTATAGCCTACATTCTTTTCCATATTAATTCAGATTATCCATTTAACATTATTCTACAATACTTAACATGGTTTGAATATATATGGGCAATGTTGTGGTTACAGTGGTGAAATATTCCATGCTCTGTGTATATAGTATGTCTATCCAACCAATCAGTAAACTGTATTTATTTTCTTTAACCAGATCCTCCTTAAAGCTTAAAACAGAAATGCATCATCTCCGTCATACATCAATATTTACTCGGACATCCCAAGTTTTGAAGTCACTTTTTTTTTTTTTTTTTAATTTGTTCTCACCAATGCGGCTCTTCACTGTTTTTTTTTTTGTTTTTTTTTTGTAAAGGGAAATGCACCTTATAGTTTTCGGAACACAGATCCTTTCCTCTCACTCATGTTCAGTTTTACTGTCACACACACACACGCGCGCGCACGTCACGGATGTTCACAAATCCAGTACCACTCAAGTTAACTGCTCTCTATCCCTGTGATGATTCTCAATAGACAAAAAACTATTTCTGCCAATCCAATATGTAAATTTATAAGCTTCTCCATGAATTTGAGGTTTGTTAAACGTAAATGTGTTATAGCTGATATTTTGTTACTTTTTACAAATTGGCTCAATGTCCTACTTTGTTTCAATAAATATCAAATGTAAAACCAGCAGAGTAGTATTTACTCACGGTATTCGTTATTATTCCAGTGTTACGCTATTCGGGTTTTGCTTGTCTGTCTTTGTCTCTTTAAAACGCCTCACATAAACCTTTTCCTTTCTACAAATACGTTTCTCAATAAGTGGGTCTTTAACAGATTTTGACCACACAATAACATCTATCCTTTCCTTTTTCTTTTAACTCATAACAGCATTTCAGTGTTTTTTTTTCTTTTTTTTTTTCCCTGCACCAGGTTACATTTCTTCATTCAGTCTGCTCACCCTTGGGCAGATTTAGTGACAGACAGTCAGACCCACGCTGGATGACAGCTGTTTTAGGCGTGTAGCGAACAAAGACGAGGAGAGTTTGCTTGAGAGCTTTGGAAGATGGCCTGAAGATTGGGTGTCTCTCAGGAGGATGGTTGAGGTTGTATCGTAAGCGCCCCTCAACGATCAGCGGATCGGTTAATGGAATGATTAATCATATTGTGTCAGGAGAATAGGAAGAGGGGGATTTTCAGTGGGGGGGGGGGGGCTGTCTGGAAGACGACTGGGCCCTGTCAGAGGCTGCTCGAGAGGAGATGCAGAGAACAGGGGAGAAGATTGGGTAATGAGAGACGGGGGATTACACGAGGGCTGGATGAGAGGGGAATAATAAGGAGAGGGGTTGCGAGAGGAGAGGGGAAAGTGCTTTAAGGAAAGTAGAGCTGATGGACTGCCATTACAGTATAAACGGTCCTGACATTGACTAATATTTACATTGGTAAAACGATACAGACTTTAGGAGCACATCCCATATGTGACCCTGTCAATTGGCCCGCGTGTGTGCGCACTTGCATATGAACCCACTGGCAAAAAAAAAAAAAAAATGTGTTACATCATGACAAGTGTTTACATTTCTGATTGGTGTCACGTAGGCCAATAAGGGAAAGCATAAGGGAAAGCTACAAGGTTAGCAAGTAGGTAGAAGAAGTGTCAAAATTTAAAAAAGAAAGACTCGACGGAGACCAAGGCCTTTTTTTTTTTTTTTTACATATTTGAACTTTCTGTCAAAAGCCGGGTTTATAAGGATGTTTAATGACCCTTCAACTTTGGATTTCTTCTGTTCACGAAGGTGAGAAACTACTTGCACATGCCGACTTGAGGTTCCTCGGGTGTCAGAGTGAGTGAGTGACTTCATACCAGCAGGACTCCTTCGGCAGTAGCGTAAACAGAAAATCCAGGTGCGCGGCAGGCTGATAGACCAGGCGGAGGTAACCTGAAACCCACAGGTGCACAGGTACGACTTACCTGACAGACACGGGAAGAGGCACGGACACTTCCAAACGTTCAAAGAAAAATCTCGGACGTCTGATCTTGGCAGGCCTTTTTTTTTTTCCGATCTGCTCCTTTCTCCTTTCCCACCTACGGTTTGACAGATAGTGAAGGCAACTGTGTAAATATTTATACGCCTGTTCTGCAGAGAACAACACTGTCTCTTTTTTTTTCTTTTTTTTTTTTGGCTGCGGTCACGGGGCGATAAGGTTGCGATCTGGGTTTTGCACACACAATTAAGGATTTACCACAAGGGCGCTTTGTAGCTTCGGAAGTGCACGCGCACTTTGAGGAGGAGGCGCTCGGCAGATATTTTAAGCCGATGCAAACCTCTGCATCTCTTTCCCACTTTGCTTGCATATTTTCTTCCTTTTTTAATCTCCTAAATAAACAAACAGAAACAATGTTTATATAACACCCCCCCCCCCCCCCCCCCCCCCCAAAAAGAAACACTGAAGGTTTTCAAAATGTCGAAATATGCAAATAACTCAAGCATTTATCGTGCGTCGCATCTGCGTGTGTTTTTGTATTCACGCAAAGGTGATAATTATGATGATGAATGGAGCAGGCTGGATAAAAACTGAGGTTCGCTCAGCTTATCAAGTGGTTGCGCTCCATTCTTCTCCCCCTGCATTAAAATTCCTCCGAGGTTCTTCAGGACGATTACGTGACAAGTTATGTTTTCCTAAAACAAAGCAGCTGGTTGATATAAGGCAACCTCCCTTTGCTGAAGCCAAATCTGCTGACCACAACTTTGTAGATTCATAAATATTTTGTCGATTCTGTTCCTACGGTGGAAAAGGCTGAACTAATGCTCTACTGTAACTGCAATATAGCAGGCTACACATATTGATGTAATACATTTACACCGCATTTTACCATCTGTGAAACAAAACCTCAGCCTGAACTCTGGCCCATACCCCCCCCCCCCCCCCTTTTTTTTTTTTTTACCACGCTACCTCATGGCCGAGTGAATTTTGTCGTGTATGTCAGTAGACCGTGACTCTACCTTGAGCACCATAAAACTGCTCCAACAGAAAACAATTTCATAAAAAAAAAAAAACTCTCTATTGATCAGCGTTGGCCGGCATTGTGTTCTATAGCGTCCGAAAAAACAGAATACACGAGCTGTCAGTGCAACGGCTCTGGCAAAACTCATCTCTCCAAGCCAAAGTAGAGCTTGTTCCATTTCCCCAGCTCTTACTGTAAAACTCTCATAAAGCGTCAATGGGGCCAAAATAAGAGCGCTCCGCAGAGCTGCATTTAGAGCTATTTGGGATTGTGGTTGTGTGTTTTAGAGAAAGAGGGCAGGACACCACACCGTGACGTCGCAAACAGTCTGGACTGGATCAGAGAGACGGGTCGGTGCCACAGAGTTACCGGCTCCCCCCCTTCTCTCACTGCCAGTTCTATCCCAGTGTCCCCCCAGAAACCACTCGCACCACAAGTTGTTTCAATGGGGCACAACTCCGGCTGAATATAGAAAGGTTATACATATAGGTCACAATTTCTCAATGTGCATGACTGAGGCTTTTGTGCGTGTATGCATGAGCGTGTGTGTGTGTGTGTGTGTGTGTTGGAGAGAAAAAAGAATGACCACTAAGAGTGTTCGAGATCAATTCGATGGCTGTTCTCATGCTAACAATGTTTATCCTAGAAGTGCACTGGGTCTAGTCATCTATTAGAGCTTTTAGTACTTAATACAGTTGCAAAACAGAAGGGTCGAGAATGATAATTGCAATCGGAAATGTAAACACCAGAGAATAGCTGCCGACGTTGGTGTGTGTGTTTGTGCGCGCGCACCAGAAGTAGCGCGCTTCAGCTCTTCCCGCTTTATTGCTCACAGATGTGGGGAAACATATTCACCTTCATGGGACAGTAAAGGATTACAATCTGTTATTCTGTCTGAGATGTCACACAGATGCCAAATAAAGTATTTTCTTCATTTTAAATTGATTTTCGCTTTAATCGATTCTACAGAACTTTCGCGAAGAAGGTAAACATTCGCTGGTGAGTATTCCAGTCCGCATGGAGTGTGTTACACAACGAGACATGTTTACAAGCTCCGAACAAACGTACTCGTTTGAGGTTTGCCATGGGATCTTCTCTTTCTTTTTTCTTCTCCGGGGGTGGTGGTGCGCGGGTGCGTGTGTGGGTGTGTGCGTGGGTGTGTAGCTCTGCCCCACAGGGAGCTGAGTGCCAGGTCAGAGCCAGTAGCTGAGTGATTCTGTCAGCCTGCTAAGCCTTTGTGGATTACACTAAAGTGGGCCCCTGGGGTTGCTCCGACATCGGTGCAGCTCAGCCCAGTTATGGTTAAACTATCATACGGCAGTTATTGAGCTTCCTTTTCTATCTTCATCCTCAGTGTCTGCTACTAACTTTACATCTACATCCTCTACTCCTCGGTGTTTACCAGACCGAATGCAATGTAAAAAGCTGAACTATAAAACAGCAAAAAGGTAGTTGAAGGAGATAATACCTATAAAACAGACTCCAGATATATGCAGGAACACAGCTAGAAATCTGAGAACTTTGGGGAGTACAACCTGTTACCTATCTCCATGAGAAAATTCTTTTTCTTGCAACCATCTGGGCTGTTTGCAGTAAAGCGATCATATATATAATATTATCATAGAGCTGCAAACTTGGCGACAGTGGAAACAACTTGTGGACACAGCATTTCATCATCTTTGAAGTTGACATGGCAAACTTGTTGGCAAAAAGTTGCTTATATACACATCAGGCAGTTACAGAGCAAAATCACGTTGATAATATGAATAATATTCATTTAGAGCTGCGTCTCTGTCCACCTGGGAAATCCAATAGTCACTAACTTTTAGCTCTGTCTTTTGTCTTCACCAACCCCTGAGGGAACTATCTGTCTCTTTAGTAGTAGTAGTAGTTCCACTTTGTTTAACAGCTAGTCACTGACTGTGTCTGTCTGTGATTCGGTGCTCAGTAGGTAGTGTAAAAGCAGGCTTTCTGAGATTTTTCACTCTGAACAGCTTTCTGCTCTAGCCAGACACCACACAGCGGGTGCAGGAAGAGTTAACAAACAGCAAAGATCGGACTGCTAAACAATGAGCTGAAACTCACGACACAGTTCAGTGAAGCAGGGGAGAGCTGCAGATTCAGGTGATAATACTACATGTGGCCCCTTTCACATTGTCCCATTGTTTTTACATTGCCAAACTACCACAGTATAAATAACGGTTATAGCCATGTTATACAAACTATGTCGAATCCACCTCAAATTTTGAATTTTTCACTCTCAGTATGAAAAGTTTGAATAAATAATATTTCTTCAGATTTCACCTTGCATGACCTGCAGTCTTGCAGAAGAAGAATTTGGAATGAAAGCTCGTAGGAAAACTGCCCTTTTCTATTTTGAAACAGGATAACGATAGACGAAGCTGCGCCCACTCTGCTTATTTCCACGTCATGAGCTGAACGCGCTCACTTTCACTGCGCCGAGGACTGAAAATGTGAAGAAAAACTCGGGGAGGAAACAGCAGGGGAAGCAGAAAGACAGTGACTGATGCGCTCCCACTCTCTGAGATGAAGTCATTTGCTTTAATGCTCATATTAATGAAGCGTATCAGTGAAGTGTTGAAGTTCAGGTTTAGGAGAGATCCCTGTGAGTCACTGGCCACCGGTGGCAATCAATCAACCCAGAGCCAGTTCTCCCATAGACCCTCATCCCACCCAGCAATCTGTGAAAAGGTTCTAAAATATATTGTAGAACAACAAGAGGAGGAAAAATGAATCTTTCCGCCTGCCATGGACATGAACTCTGTTTTGCTGAATGAGAAAATAAAATAATGGATTTTATATGGTCTAAAGAACGGGAATTATAAATGACAGGTGTGTAGTCTGCAACATAGCCCTTTTTACAGTTGAGTATGGGGAAAACCTGATACTCAAAATGGATTGTAACTGAGTGCCAAGTCCTAAGTGAAGACGAGCCACTGCCTCAAGATTTGTCTAGTCCATCTGAGAAACAGACAAACTTACCAATTTTCTGTGTTGAAAACAAACACAGCAAATGGACCGTGTTA
Organism: Nibea coibor; assembly: GCA_023373845.1. Taxonomy (NCBI): domain Eukaryota; kingdom Metazoa; phylum Chordata; class Actinopteri; family Sciaenidae; genus Nibea; species Nibea coibor. The sequence goes on along the minus strand of CM041717.1, from coordinate 15,636,812 downwards.
TTACTGCAAGTGAGCATGGAGGCCCAGTCATGCAATTGTGAAACAGAGAAAGCTGTGCCACTGGCTGTTCTTTTATTGAGAAACAGAAATGCAAAAAATCCCCCCGCACAGGTCACACAGGATGCGCTTGGACGGAGAACCAGAGAAGAATTGACACAGACACACATGCACACGCACACTCATCATAACTTTTACCATCACGGGGAAAATGTAATAGACCACAGAAAAACATATTTTTCCAAACGCTTTGGCTGTCTTTTTCCCGATGACTGACACCCCGGCTAGTTAGCGCCCTCATTAAAAAGCACTTAATGAAATAAGGTGTTTAAACAGGGTCTTTACACTAAGGTCTTTGTGGTTAATGAATCAACACAGCACAGACGGAAAAATAGCATAGCTGGATATGCAGGTAATGTCCCACTAGATCCAATAAACCTAACACCTTTTAAAGGTGAATATCCTTCTGTAAGGCTCTGTGTCTGCTCGTGGAACATTCGCACTTCCTATTGGCTTTGACTTTTCTTAGAGGGGGGGGCTCAGAAAGGCCACCGTATTCCCACATATTGTATGTCGTGTTTATTTGTCTGAATTTCCACGGACGAAGGCTTTTATAAAATGTTGCAGTTACATTGTAGGAGTCCTCCAACAGTGGAGGGGAGATTTTTTTCATACGCGATGATAGTTTGTACCAGTAATCCAGAGTTAGCGGATCTAGTAACCCAGTGTTTAGTATTTCTGACCTGACAGAAAGATGGATCCTCTTTGTCATCATTTCTTATTGATTCTGTTGAACAAATTGAGAGTGGCGCTGCTCACACACATTCTTTGTGATATAAAGCAGAAAGAGAAGAACCACAAATGGAGGGTTTTAGTCGAAAGCGAGATAGGGGAGAGACCAAAAATAAAGCAAAACAAAAAAGCAGAGATATGAGGTGATGCTAATAATATCGAGGTCAAACAGCGGTTAGCAAAACTTTGGGTCCGATTAGATTAAATGCCACATTTTTTCCATCATAATTCATATCATATTGGAAATATCCAACCACTGTCGATCAGCACAAGTACTTATCATCATGTTGTTGTTCTTGAAGCACGAATGTTGCTTTTCGTCCACCAAAAGTCTTTCGCAACGAGTGTTGCACAATCCATCGTTAGAGCCGTGCCGTGGCCGTCTGGATGAGGGTGTAAATTTGAGGTTTTTGTACGAGTGCCTGCGGGTATTTATGCGTTAGAAGAGAGCGAGAGCGCGGCGCGCTCCTTTAAAACACGACAGAATTCAACAGTTCATTGCCTTTGCCTGCTTTCCTCCAATGTAATCAATCTCTCAGGCCTCCAGAACCATAAAACGCAATATTTCACTCTTCAACATGATGAAAATCTGACAAATTATAGCTCAGCATGTGGAGCAATAAAAAAAATGTGTATTTATTGCAATGTTAATTAAGCAGAGGTCTATAAAGCCTCCAAATCAAACAATTAAACCCACTTAATCATATTAGAATACAAAATATTTCAAGCGTCAATTTAATTTTATAACAAGGAGCATATGCAATGGAAACACCAACAAAAAAAAAAATCACAAACCTTTCCCTACACCGTGTTTTGGAGAAATCTACTATTGGTGTGCACACACATTGTGTGTATGTACACGCTGAATGGTTCTGGTAGCTCACTGACCCACTCTGTGTGCTGTGTAACTCCTGTGCTGAGGGGCCACCCTTCTTCAGCCATTTGGTTATGCAGCTCACATCAAAGCTGATGGAAGGCTGGCCCGTGGCCCAGCACCATGACAGACTGGCGGGGAGCCCGGAACTCAAGCCCCTGGCTTGAGGCCTACCGGCCTGGGGCTGGAAGTTGACAGGGCCCAGCTATGAGGGCCTGATGAATGGGTTCTGGCACTGAGCTGGTGATGTGTGTGAGCTTGTGTGTGTGTGTGCAAGTACATGGAGTGGCTTTCAGGGCCCCCTTAAGCTTGATCTGAGTTACAGAGGGAACCCAGGGAAAGGTTATGATTGGCCACAGTGTCAGGCAGAATGAGAGGACCAGCTTTAGGTCTTCTTACACCCAAAAATTGGCTTCTCCAGGGTCTCCCAGACTCTCAGACATATTCAGAAATGTGTGCACACACCCACCAACATGCATACACACACGCAAATACATACTGTGTAACAGCACGCAACGTCACATGTAAAGCTCTCTCGAGTCTTCATCCTTGGGAGATGGAAAACATTTTTCATTACTGACACAGAAAATAATAATGTGCTTCCAGAGAACTCTTATACTGACTTGAATTCATATACTCTGACTTGAGTTCAGAGCTTAGACAAAGGCCAGTTATCTTATTTATAGGAAACACATACCTCATATTCACTTGGAATCTCTGTCCATTTTCTACTCCAACTCATACATGCCAGAATGGAAGCTGATTTTAGTGCAAACAAGATGAAACTGCAACTGTTAATAGCAAAGAAAGCACGTTGACTTTGAATCTGAAATATAAAATGCATGTGACATAGAGTATTATCCCCTAAAGCACATTCAGCTCAACTTATTTCAAGCACAAACTTAATGTGGCACTAATCCTATTTTCTTATTATTATTATTATTGATATTATTATTAACATATATATATTTCCAAAGTTGGACAGAAAAAATGTAATGATGACAACTCTAGGCTCTAACAAAAAGCTTCTTAGATAAAAACTGGAAAGTATGTCAAATTGACTCTGGAGGTAAGAATAACTGCTAGTGGATAATGCAATAAAGAAAGACTTCATGACACCAAAGCTCATACGTACATCATGGACAAAATATATGCAACCCTGCAGCAAAACAGGGGAAATATCTGGTCCCAATATTTCCCCCACTCTCTCTCTTCTCCCTGTAGTCCTTCACTTTTTACTCTTTATGTACTTCACTCTTAGACAATTCCTTGTATCTCTTCTCCCGGCTCTCCCAGACTTTCTTTTAGATGTCAACAAAGAGAAATACGATTTCCTGTTTACACAGAAGACAGCCAGAAACACAAGTGAGAACAGCACTCTGTCCCACAAACAATACATGGCATCTGTCTCACCCTGCCCTTTGTGGAGCCTCGCGCATGTGAAGCTATTTTACAAGCCGCTACGTCAGGTGCCGCAGTGTTAAAGGTTGCTGTTGGACGGGGCCCAGCGGCCGTCACTGTCTATAAAAGCTATGTGTGTGTTTTTAGCCCTCCGATTCCCGGCCTGTCTCCAGTTTAGCCTTTAGCTCATCACTCGTGCTGTGGTTCTTAATGACTGCTGGAGCGCCACAGAGTGCTGTCTGCCTAGGAAAACAAGCTAAGACTAACTAAGGCAGTGTGTTAACCTGATGCATAGTGCCTTCTGCCATCAACCCCGAGGCAAGGCTAATGAGAAACGATTAGATTAGAAAGGTAACCTGCTGTGCCACTTGTTTTTATACCCTAAGACTGGACCACATTAGATGGCAGGGAACCAAAACACACATATTGGGAAGATGTTTGAAACACAGCTAAACTTTCATCTTAAGAAGCGGAACCTGAAATATACCAGGTGTTACAGTTCGAATGACCGTGCATGGACTGAGCTCGCTTCTGTACATTGTGTTGGAATCTTAGACTTAATAAATCTGAATTCGGTCTGAAAACATCCTGCCCAATCAATAGGATTTGTAGCAGGCTACACTAATGAGGAAGCCGCCTGTAAGCCCCCCACCCCCCACATAAAGATCTGCCCAGGAAAACTGTTTCCACTACTACACCCAGATCGCGCTGTTCCGCTCACTTTGCCCCCTCTCCCGCAGCTCATACTAAGGGGGAGCAGAGGTAGACCAGTAAAACCAGTCACCCATCCCAGCGACAGTCCAGTGCAAGCCTGCAGACATGCTGCAGACTTGTACAAACAACTCACTGTCTACAGAAGAGACGTTTTCCCTCCCGAAAGTCTGAAAAAGGAGCGGAGGGGAAGTTTCTTTGGGAGTGTACAGCGTTTTTGGGTCTTGTCCATCTCTATAACGTGGGGATAGTATTTCACTGCACTTTACCTATTGAGGGAAAGAGATGCAAAAAATGTCAGTGATGTTAGAGAGGGTTTGGTGGCCATGGAAAAGATGACACAAGCTGTACGCGCGGCATTTGCGCGGATTTGCACGTAGCTCGGCGTGCGCGCGCCTGCGAGCACAAATGGCTTTTATGCATCTTTGCGCGTGCGTGCGTGTGTGTTTAGCCTATGCATGTGTGTTTGCGTGAAAGCGTACATTCATGAATGTGTATGTTGGATCGGGATGTTGAATCTCTCTGTACACTGGCCTCTATAAGGTGCAGGTGTTTTCAGTCAGACCGTGGTTCCTAAGTCCTTACCCGAAGGGTTTTGAGAGACTGACATTCCTTTTAGACCTGTCCCTCTGCACTGTAGCTCTAGGGAGATTGTGTACTAAGTTAACATACTGCAGTCACCAACTCACAGACTCATTTAAAGCATCGTTCTGCTGAACTTTATTCCACGGCATTGCAGATAATGTACTTTTTCTCTGCAGTTTAGCCGAAACTGTCACAGTGTCATCAAATGCATTCTGCAGCCTGTGTTGTAAAAGTCAGACAGTATAACATGTAAAGCACAATATTTCAACCATGCAGTCTGCTGTTTCAAGGAAAAGGTGAGGGGTGGGGGTGGGGGGGTACAGACACAGGAGGAGGACATGGTTGTCTTCTCCACTGTGGTAATATATGGCTGTTCCCTTGAGCACAGAGGGATTTAAGAGAACACAAATCACCACCCTGCATCGTTGCAAGCATGCACACACACACTCACAAGTAACTACACAGACATGCCTTCCAGCTTTAGCAGGGTTTAAGGTGAGCCCATGACCCAGCCTGGCCGACAGAGGCATATTTAAAAGGAACAACCCACATTTATGACCGAACAAGACTCAGGAAGCAGAGGTGACAATGGCAATTTGATCTAACATCTCTCATGGGTTACATACTTTGAAAACCGCGCGCTTCCTTTTGCCTTTGCGCCGCTAGAAAATCACGCGTTTGGCCCTCTACAGTTCAGCGTGAAGGATAAGCGGCTATCTAGCACCATCCAATGATAAATGAGCGAGAGACAGTAGTAGGAGCTGTCAGTGGTGTCCTGGAGTAACACGATCTCTCCACGGGGGGAGATCACTGCAGCCTCATACAACCTGATCGTTTAAAACCCGCAAACAGCAGCACAGATTAAAGTGATCAGCGCTGGCTTTAGCGGACTGGCAGTTACGCTATAAGTCAAATGGTATGCGGGATGATGGATTCGATCTGACAGGGGAAAATAAAATGAAGCTGCCACGTAGAGTGCCCAGATAAACTTTAGACCACAGGTAGGCTCTTAAGCGTGTACACACGTCAAAAAACATCTGAGGATTCATTTATTTTGATTGCCCCTCAAGATATATGAGTAATTGATATGTCAGCCCGTGTATCGCTCTGCAGAAATTCCTGTGTATTTAGTCTATCTGGTTTTGTTTTGGGAAATGAGAAGAAAAAAAAAACGAGTGTACAAGTCATGTCCAGAGAAAAAAGATTTAGGCTGGAGATTTAAGTCAAAGTATAAACCTGTCTGTGTACAAACCTTTTTTAGTGTTCTGGGAAATTCGGTCATCAAAGGGTCTTAAACCATATATCTGCTGTGATAAAAATTATCTTTGCACGGGTGTAGATCACACTTAGAGTTACTGTACATGCACTCTGTTTGCTATTGCAGACACCCACTCCTGTGGCTAACAAATCAAGTTATGTAAATGTCACGATACGGTGTGCGAGTGCAAGAACACAGAGCATATTCAGTGCTCACATTTGTTTTATTGATAGAGACCTGAGGTGAAAATTCCATATTTCTTTTATTACATGTCGAATTGCTAAGAATGTGAGCTAAAACATCCCATATGCAGGCGGCTTTCATTTCTTTTTATATAAAGTGCTTTTGATTTATGAGCCCACAATGTCTTTTTTTCCTGCGTGAAATAAATTACAGAGGTGAATTCCAAAAAAGAGCGAGACAGAGAGCGAGAGAGAGAGAGAGAGAGAGAGAGAGAGAGAGAGAGAACTACAGAGTGCATGGGGGAGAAAAAGACGAGGGAAGTCCTCAAACCAAGGTTAGACTTATCTGCCAAGTTTGGAGTGCGTATGGACCCTCCAGGTTTTTATAAGAAGGTATGAATATGTGGGACAGCTCAGCTGTTTAACAGCTTCACTGTTTATCTTTCTTGTGCTTAGCTGGGAGATTAATGAGGGAAGTGGGTATTCATTAAACATTTACAAAAATAAACTCCGGCGAATTTTATCACAGAACATAGTTCATGTTATGAAAACATTACATTCGAGGTGTTCGGCAGACACTCTTATCCAGAGCAGCCGAGTTCAAGAGGAAAAGTCAGCTTTGATTTGAACTCCACTTACGGGGGAGACAAGTTGAGCGCGTTTAAAGGATATTTGCACTTGACATGTCATTTTTACTCACTATCTAAAAATCATGATAGCAGTTTGGGGAAAACAGGACTTTTTCTTTTTTTTTTTATATATCCATCCAGCTTGTGCATGTTTCTACAGATAGGTCTTCAAATTTGGATTTGTTAAACACACACGTTCAAACAAAAGTTGGGGATTTACCAGCCAGACGTACTCTGCTTCAGCTGCCCCACCCATAATCCACACGTACACATCGCCACCAGTGAATCACCGAGAGATGTGACTCAGCGGCTGATCATGTCTTCCTTCCTTTCCAGCATTAAGCATTAAGTTCTCCTTGAAGAACCTCCGGCTTTCAAAACAGGTGTGTTTGATAACTGGATGTGGGTCTTGTAGTTGTCAACTGTGATCAGAGCGTGTGACAAGAGGCACACTCACCTGCTGTTTCCAGTTTCGGCCCCACCGCCAGCTCCCCATGACAAGGCGCGCACCTGGCATTTTACATAAATACGTGTGATTGAACGCACACCTGGTACAAACACACCTGCCCGTGTTGTCAGAGCTGCGGAGCAGAGACGGGGCGCTGGCCAGGAGGGACGCCAGAACGGCAAAATAAATGTAAAAACCTACAATCCCAGAGAAAAAAAAAACAAAAGAGGGATTCAGAGGTGTGCCAGAGCAATTTATGCCTCCTTTCACCTTCAATTCACCTTCACCCAAGGGCGTAATTTACATTTCAACTTTGGGGGGAGACATCTGGGAACTACTCAAGACTCCACAATTATAGTCTGATTCATGTTCATAACACACTACGTATGCTATGTAACCTTTTGGAACTCAACACAAATTAGTAGTATATAAACATAATTTCTGAGAGACAGAGCTGCACTTAAGTTGACATCCTGACCTGGACAGTGTACAGAGAAAAGGACATAATGATAACTGAGCAGGATATGGATGTGGTAGTTTAAATGGCAGTGGCAATTAAATTGACATCTCCGGTGTTGCAGAAGAATAAAGTTTTCCCCAAACAGAGGAAATGTGTTTGGTTGTTTCGTTTTTTTGGGTTTTTTTTTGTTGAAGACAATTCATTTATTTAAATATCCAGACAAGAATTTAAAGACACGACACCATGCCCACAACCCAGTTTCTGGGTTTCCTGAGCTGATATATGAAACCTTCCAGTTGAATCTCCATCAGCCCCGGAAGTTCTCCTGAGGGTCGGAGCCTCCACTGATGGGCAGCTGCATGTAGGAGAATGACAGAATCGGTACACAGCTTCCTCTTTCCAGGCCCACACACATTCAGCATGTCAATAAAAGACATGAGGGGCACCTCACTGACCAAACAGAGTGCTGTGGGTGCTGCTCACGTCTTAATCACTTGGACGTGGACCATCCGAGTAAGAACGCGAGAAGCAAGAACAAGCGGTCATGCCGGACGCGTTTGGCAAAAGCTTGAATTGTGCACAAAGCAGTCCACCTTTAGTGATTACATTACCGAACTGAATGCCGTTGGTGGGCAGTCTTGATGATTCTAATAAATCCAAACTGAGAATATTTTCTCACCTATCCTTGAATAATCAGATCTCGCAGCGCACTCGTACATTCTTTCTGGGCTGGAACTGAAAATACAGCATGGAATCCATATCCAATGCCTTGTGTATTTTCTTTTGTGGAGGAAATCCATACATCATTTGTTCCAGCCACATTCACAATATTCTTGCTCTCGCGGCACTGTTTTTACTGTAACATAATGACTTTTACATGGATTTGTCAATGCAGATTCTCCTTCCTCTTCTTCTCCTCTACTGTTGCACTAAGCTGTAATTACTCCACCAACTGCAAACTTCACGCACCAGGTTATCGTTAGCTTTATGCCTTCGCAGCAATGCGCTTTCTTAGAAGTAGCAGCGATCTGATTGTTTAATGGAGCAGGCATTTAGCGTTCACAAACCACACACATTGTTTATACCAGGGAGATTGTTAAAAAAGAAAAAAAAAAAAGCATATAAACAAATGCTGGCCAAAATTACCATCCTGACTCAACTTGTTACCCTCAGTCCATAAATATATAGTTTATTAGATCAAGCCCATTTCTTCCCCATCAACACAATGGCAAGGCATTTGGCTGGTGAGACTGGGCTGAGCTGGTTTGAATGGTTTACAATGGAATTATTTTCTCAGATAAACAGCTCGAGGCCGCAAAGCTGATTGGGGGGCTCTGCATAGAGCGGGAGCTCCATCCCCTGTTCCTAACTGTGGCTGTGACTCCGAGCAGTAAAGAGTGGTTTGATGAGCCCGGAGGCTTGGAGATTTTATAGAGTTTAATGTCTGAGCATAACTCTGTATATATAAAAGTTGAGGTTGCTCTCTGTGGATTTATGAAGCTACGGTAATTTAAATAAATCTTTCAAGGTTTTTGTGCAAGCTCCGGTCTCCACTGAGGTAGAGCTCCGGTCCCACGTCCAATAATAAAGAGAGGTCCATCGAAAGGAGGAGGGAATGAAGTCAGGGAGAAGAGGAAGGAGCAGAGGACGCAGTCCGTCGAGTAGGGGAGGAAATAAGGTGCAGTAAAAATTGGGAGGGCTCATCTCTGTTCTCCAAAGGTAATCAGAAGAAAGGCTACACCAGCAGATGCGTTGATTCAGACTCAGGCTGACTCAGGGAGGGGACGAGCTCACAGTAACACGTCGAGGTCACAGGAGCGCGGCGTTTCCTAAATGATGGCAGCATTTCGGGAGGATTGCTACAATTTTCTGCACTCAAGGAGGCGCAAACGAACTGTTTCTTCGCACACGCGCATCTCTCTTGCACGCGTACATGGCTTCGCGCTCGCACACTCTCATTCCCGTCTGTCCTTTCTGACCTGCCCTTTCTCTCTGTTTCTCTTGGCCTCTGCCTCTTTCGGCCTCACCTTCCTGTCCTCTCCGTTTTGGACAAAACCGATTGTGTGTTAGCTTCCTCTTTTCCTCTCCCAGTAATGACACACTGCAGGCCTTTTAGATTACACAGCTCATTAATAATGCACTTCGCACACCCACTAATAAGCAATATGAATCACAAAACACTCACGTATCCTCCCACAGACAGAGCGTACGCACACGTGCACACTATGCCTCTGAGCTATGACGAGATCATATCCACAGCACATTACAGCCCTGATTATTTTTAATTACAACGTGGCCTTTAACTGTGGAACTGCAGCAGTTACATAAATGAGGGCCCTAATCAACTGGCTCCCCAGGCCTCCCCCCCCCCCCCCCCCCCCCCACCCCCCAGCTTGACTGTGGATGTCGAAAAAACAAACAGACGGCGTCAGAGCCCAGCTCGCCTCCACCGCAAAACACACGTCAGCGCCCAGCATTACCTCTCTGTGATGTCATGTCCTCTAAATGCTCCAGACAGTTAGGGTGAGCGAGAGCAGGAGGACCGCATGCATGAAATCGACGTGCACACACGAGTGCGTGCCGTGCACGCATGAGCCTAAATGCGCGGCGTGCACACAGACACACGGATCAGAGATACAGAAAAGGGGCGTGGCGGTGGTTAGGGTGAGAGAGAACAGGAGGACGCACTGGGCTGCGGTCGGCGTCAAGAGCAAGGCTTTGGATAGTCCTACGGTCAAGAGGGTAATGATGGGTGAGGGCAGGGTGAGAGAGGGGGGTGACTGTGGGACACTAGGGCATATAAATGTCACATTGCAGCAGTGATTTTTCTGTCAGGGTCTGTGGTTGTAACCCTAGCCTTCCTTTCACTGCTCTGCTATGCAAAATAAGGGCGTTGAAGTCCCAGGGCCAAGCATACGCAGAACATGCGGCTCATTGGTCTGGCCAAGCAAGCACACACACACACACACACACATACACATACACATGCAAACCAACACACACACATATACACACACAGACCAACACACATGCACATGCACACCTTTGATCAAGTGCTTACACACGAATACAAATTGTTGAATATACAGGATACGTATGCCTGTCTTCAGTATGCATGGCACAAGAAAGGCAAAGCCAGTATAAAGGGTGCACGAACACACACACACACACGCTCACACACACCTATATGCGCACACGCATGCGCACACACACACTAATGTGCCAATAAGAGCAACCATTTAGTCCTGTCCACACTGAGTTCATAGAGAGTTAGCAGGAGCAGCTCTCCAGCTGGGGTATAAAGATACAAATCAAACACGACAGATGGACACACACACACACACACACACACACACACACACAGACTTCTATAAAAGTTTGATGTAACCACACCATGCCCAGAGACGCCATGTACAAAAAAACACTGCATCAATTATCACATCAACATTCGGCCTTCATCAGCACAGCAGAATTTATAGCAGGCAGCGTCGAGCCAACAGCCAATAGTCTCTAACTCATTGATCGGCCCTCCATCCAAAACAAACATGCTGATGCTGATGAGCTGTGATCCAAAGGAACTCTAAAATGCTCACAATACTTATATTGGTTCTCAATCCCAATCCAGCACGGAGACCTGGGGACAAACGGAGGCTGAGAGCCAATGGCGTTGCTTGCTTTGCACTATGATATCGTGAGACCACCTACCCGGTTGCGATCGGCCCTCCTTTTCCCTCCATTGCCTCCCTGACCTCCAATCTAGCGTTCTTCATTCCCTGGCTTACCCTCCCCTCTCCCCTCTTTCTCCGCTGCTGACTGTCCATTCTGTTAAACTGTCCTACACTCTAAAAACAGCCTGGGTGCATTTGAGTGGCAGAGGCAAGGCAGGGGGCTCCTGGGTCTCCATTTAGCCACTTCCTGTTTGAGGGAGCCAATATGTATGCCCCTCCAGGCCATTGCTCAGCTTGCCATGTGTAACCAAATGAGGCTTTTCGTAGACTCGACGGGCTGGCAGAGCTCAGATCACAGCTACAAAGACTCTGCTGAATATACTAATGGTGAAAAATCTCCCTCAGCTTGTTTGCATAAACACGGAGTGGAATGCTAAATATATGCCTCTGATTTGTTCTGGTTTTGTTATTCAATATTTGGCTGATGAAAGTAAGCTGCCTGTCTGACAGAAAATTGATGAACTACAAGCTGGCGAATTATTTGCACTCTTCCTCCCAAATATATACTGCGTGCTAATCGTGATCAGAGCCCAAAAACAATAAGATATAGTTTCTCTCCTACACATTCCTATACATTCCTACATTACCCACAGTGGACTGTTATTCCACATTGACCAAATATAGACCACTACTTCAAAAACAGAAATTAAATATTAAATAATATATATATATTTTTTCTTATTTCTATATTGTTATATGTAATTTATGAAATTATGCACTCTTTGGAGCAAACAAGTATGAAATCTAAATAGGACTACCATTATCCTGTGGATTAAATCATATTTTGTATTTTCCCATAATAAATGAATTCCTTGAGTCAGGAGAGAAATGTTTCCTATTACTAAGGTTGTGTTTTGAATCATGCTTGGACTGCAGTTTGTTGTGGTTGTTTGAGCATATTTGGAGAATTAATCTTAAACTCATTCATGACAAAAATAATGTCTGAATTACTCCTTTTCGACCATGAACCATTCATGATGCTTTGATCTCCCGTCTTTAAGCATCCATTGACCTTTGGGAACCTTTTAAAACAGGCTTTCAGTTTCATTTTGAATAAAGTTAGCGCCAACCGAGAGACAGTGGACGTCACTCCGTTTGGTATCGCTCTGCAGAGGCAGGAGGAGGGTGGTGCAGTTTTGAGCTTCACGCAGTGATACTGTGACAACAGAAGGAAGTCAGGCTAATGCTTTTCTCATTATGTCAGGCTTTGTCTTCAGTTTTTATTAGACAAAGATTTGCTGTGTTTTTAGGGGTGCAAGGTCAAGCAAACGTCTGATGTTAGATGTGTTTTGAGCGATTAAATGAAAAAAAGATCTTACTGCTCACTGACCTTATTTCAAACATTATCCCGATTGCTTTCCTTTCTATCTTTGTTCTTGAATTCTTAGCATTCCCCAGCGTTTTTGGTGGACCTTTCATTTTAACACAGTGTAAAACTTGAAACCTGAAAGCCTGCCCGGGGTTGCAAGCCTTTCAAACTATGGAGGAGTGCGAAAAAAACAATTAGTTAGTGAGCCATTAGAATCACTGCAACAGCCTGCAGAGAAAATGCATACACTTGCACCTGCAAGTTGGAGGTTCTTAGACATGATTTTAGCATTATTTAAAACATGACCAACGGTGAACCTCCAAAATATCTCTCTTTGCCTTGCCGGTTGACTATTGATGAATGTGCAATGACGCTGAGTTCCACTTTTGGACAGGTATGCAACACACAGTATTAGTACAGCTGGCTGTCAGGTCCTCAAGCTCACCAAGAGGTCCATAAGTACTGAAGGCTTTTCTTCCTGTCACAGCATGGGGTATACAACTAACTCTGTGTATGAGCGAGCGCGCGTGTGTGTGTGTAGTGTGTGTATGTGTTAAGAGCGTATGTTTTCAGCTGGCACCTCTCAACCTTGGCAGCAGTGTGTCTCCTGGCACGCGCAGGAACAAATTTGTCTTTGGGGTTTGGTTTGGTTTTAGTCTCTGATGTGTGTGCGTGCGCGCATGTGCGAGTATGTATGCGCATGTGTTGGTGAGGTAGTCGAGAGGCCTGGTCATTATCACCGCTACAGCCAGTAAGCATGTAGCCAGAGCAGCTGCGGGAAAAGAAGGTAAAGGATGGTGGAGAAGGAGGTAAATAAGGACAGAGCTGTGGATAAGATGCTCGGAGGACGAGGGATGACGAAGACGAAGAAAAAAGAACCAACAATTGGGCAACAGTGCAAATGCACAAACCATGCAAGATGAATAAAATCCTCCTCAGCACAGTGAGCACCATTCTAAAAAATAAATACTAAATGGTAAAAATTTCCTATCTCTCTTTTCTCTCATTGTTTCCCTAAAATTAGATATTCGCGACTGTAAGCCTATCCTCTGCACAAACACAAGAATACACACAGCGAGTTTCTGAGATTTTGCTAGTCACCCTGTGGAATGCCGACAGAATCGCGTGTGTTTTCCCAGCTTGTCTTAGCTGTGGCGTGTTGTGGTCACCGGGCCTGTGTGTGGTCCTCGTGTGGTTCGGCTGCTCAGAATCATTTCCATTTAAACATATCTGTGGTCCTCAATGCAAACCGCCAATGTTATCCACTCCATTGGAGGTACCACCAAAAGCTTTGCCCTCTGTGTGACCGCCTGCGTATGTGGATGTTCATACGTGTGCATGCTAATGCACGGTTAATGCGTGTCCGTGTTTGCACAAATGTTTGAATGTGTGAATATGTGTGTCATCTGTCTTCCGCCATATAAGCGAAGCAGATTTCTCATGTAGTCAAGATAATGGCGGGCAAACAGGGTTAGAGTGGTGTGAGCGCTGATGGATGTGTGTGTTTTGAGCTGCAGGGCCCCTTCGGGGCATTGTGTCCCAGTGATCAGTGACTCCTCTCTCAGGGTGTTCCTTCCCACCACAAACAGCAGCCTAGATCAGATCATTGGGAAGGAATGCGGACACCTTCTCATAAAATACCTTCAGCGACGTTTCTCTCTCTCACCCCGTTTCCTGCGATGGAGGTGTGAACTGGCCTGTCCACGCGAACGTTTGTGCGCCCAAGCCAAACCTGTAAAAACACATTTCTGTTTCCATAAAAACATAGATGTCTTTGTCAGTGGGTTCAGTAGAATATTCCGGAAAAGAGTGTCTTTTAGCATCTGCTTGGGTCATGTTCCTCTCACCAGTGTGTGAGTGTGTGGGGGGAAAACAGCTTACATAAAACAGAAATGAGCATTTATCATTCAAAAGACCCCGAGGTGGCAACGGGACTGCCATTGTGGCATCTCCTCAGAGAGAAGATTGCTTTCCCAAGTTTGCCTTTTTGTACACACATTGCACTTTCCCATAACTCATCTGGCAAACAGGAAGGAATCACAGACCGGATTGGCTGCGTGACCCAAAACAGCTCCAGTCCCATTATGCAGTGATAAATGACCCACCAGCAAGTCAGGGAGTCTTTGGACCATAGAAAGAGGAAGAGCAGGATCAACTGGAAATGATTAGAGTCGCACAGTTTTGCTCAAGGGACGAGATCAGTGAAACAGTAGAGAACAGATTGGACCACTAGGACGGTGAGAATTACCTTGTCAGTGGAGGAGGAAGTGGGGCTCAGTAGATCTGGCTGGTCGCGAGGTGGAGAAAGAGAGGGAGATGAAGCATGGCCCGTTGTTGACCACAGGGACCTTGGTGTTGACATGGAGACCACAGGAGAGCGACCTCCTGCCGGCACTGACAGGGTCTTTGAGAACTTCTGGTGTTTTTTTTTTTTTTTACTCATTGTGCTCTTCAAAAAACACATAAGAGTTCGCCCGGCATGTCGCAGGAATCCTATTCTTGCACGTATGTGCATGTTTGTCAGAAAACGTCAAAGGATTGTTTGTGTCTATTTCCTAAACAAATACAGATGTATGTTGCGGTTGGCCTTCGATTCCAGTGTCATGGTCTTTATTGTCTCTCTTTGTGTGGGGGATAGGCCTCTGGGGCAGAGGCTTACATGAATGACAAAAAGAGCGAAACACCAGACGCGCAGACAAATACACGCATGTGCACATGCACACACAAGTCTGCCGCGTCTCTGCTCATGTGGAGGCCAAACATTTCCCCGCAGCCAACCGCTAAGAGCAGATACTGTATTAATCAGCGAGATCTGCCAACAACAATAGAACTATCGATAGGGATGAGAACTGATGCTTCACATTAACTCCATTGTTCTACTGAAAGTCTGCCTTGCTGGGAACCTTTCAACAATATGGCTTTTAACGACAGCATAAATTTTAAACATGATTTTATTTCAAAAGTACACAAACAGGACCAATATTGTTCAATAAGGCAAAGCTCAAATATTAACAACCACTCACATCAGAGGACTCAAAATCTCATAGTCACAGTTTATGGGTATCACTTGCAAATCATAAATAAAACTCTTTTTTTTCTCCTTTATATATAGACTGGAACTTCTTTTTTTTTTTTTTTCTCGTCATGAAAAAAAAAACATCATTAGACAAACATTTCATTACAACCCCAGCCACGTATAATCATCTTCATCTTCAGTATTATTTTTTTTTTTTCCCCTATCCTCAGAATCAATATTGTCCATGAAAAGTCAAGAGAGTGGGCGAGGGGGGAAGGTGCACCTGTCATTCTCCACATTGGGTGTTACGTGGCTCTAATGCCCAGTTCCAAGCCCAGCTACAGACCCCAGCCCTTAGCTGCTACCTGAAAGCACTGAACATAGTGGCGTGAGTGTCAGTGGGAACCACCGCAGTGCAGTTTTTAAGCTACTATGTGCATTGTTGGCATTATTACTATGTTCAAAACTTTGCATCGCCCCCCCCAGAAAACCTCTCAGCATATGTGATATTGCTAAAGCACCTTAATGATCACTACTCAGCAGCTGTAATAGGTATCCATTATCAATCCTTTCAAATACGTGCCTTGTTGGGAGGTGCCTCGGGGGCTAGGGGCTTTGCAGGTGGCGAGTTGGAATTGGGCATAGTTTCATAAGGGGCAGGAGTGTTTTTTTTCTGTGGCATCACTGCGATTCTTTTGCATGCCGAGCCAAGCCGATCCAAGTCGAGTTGTGGATGGAGAGGCGTGGCCAGCTCTGGTCACCTAGGGAACAGCGCCAGGAGGACACAGAGCAGTGTTGCTGCGAGAGACGGGGTGAGCCCCACAGCTCCTCCGCACTCCATTGAGTTCTCCTAGAGACGGAGGGGGGGTAGGGTAGTATGGAATATTTTAATAAATCACAAAAGCAGAATTAGTGGGGGATGTGTTATGAAAGAAAGTACAATAATAGCGTGTGATCTGTGTGTTCGTGGAATGCGTACCTCGGGGTGAAAAGGGTGACAGGTATCCGGGCGCCTCCTGTCCTTTTGCATCTTCAACCTCTCACACTTGAGAGATTCATTATGTGCAGCTGAAGTTAAGGCAACAACAGACAATGTGTACCCTCTGCGGGGTGTTTTCCCTGACAGAGTGTATTTCTTCTTCTTTTTTTTTTATAATGGAAAGGAATGCATGTTTTTGAGTGCACCGCGGAAAGAAGTTCTTATGGATGTAGTGAATACTTTTGTGCACAACAAAGAAAGGGAAAGCAGACTCTGAGCAATGTTTGATGAGTTTTCTTTTGTCGCGTAGCAACAGAATAGCAGGCTTTATGCTACAGTAAGCACTCCACAACAAAATAAACAGTGGTGGACATGTATATACAGCGTGACTGCGCTGAGAAATGCATACTGTAGGAGAACCCAGCTCAGCTATGTGGTGACGAGCTCTTTCTTTCAGTCCACTCTGTGCTGCGTCTGCTATTGATCAGTATTCCATCACAGCATGGGCTGTTGTGTAACACAGTCCAAACACAGACGCGCGCACACACACACACGCAGCACTGTGAAGCAGACTTCTAGTAGAGCCTGTCTCAGAGCCTCTGCTTCAGATCTTGTCCTTCGCAACACCCTCATCTCTTTCATCCACCGGAGGGGTAGAGGGCAAACAAACTCCCCAAGGCTTCCCCACAAATTGAACACTATGCTATTCACATCCCCGTAACATCAGTGGACACACACTGGTTCTAACTATAATATTGTGACATTGGTGGAAGAGAATTGACTTCTCCATTTAAAAAAAGAAGAAAAAAAACATGAATATGTTTTTTCTCTGGGGTGGGGGAAGGGGCAGCCTGACTGGAAAGACTGCAAGTGGCCAGCTGTGCAACACATTAAGTCACTCAAAAACCATTAATTCATTCATACTCAAGCCTTCTGTCAAGGTTATGGAGCGTTTACTGTAGCTGTTGCTTTATTCATCTTCACATCCCTGTCAAACGTCGCTCTCTTGCCTTCAAATCATCCCTCCCTCTCATTCAGGATATCAAGAGACTAGGATTTGTACACTGAGGTCCTGTGCTCAATCAACCGCACCTCTCAAGTCTTTGGCCAGTGAAGGATATACATGATTTCGATGGGGTCCATGGTGATTGGCTCGAACATGCTGCAGTCACACTTGTTGTCCACCACCACCATGAAGAGATTACTGCTGGGGATCTGCTGGATCACAAAGGACCTGCCAATCACAGCACAGACAGCCAGAAACAGAAGAAGAAAAAAAAAAAGAAGATGAGGAAAGGAGAAGGGAGAGGGAGCGAGGGAGGATTGAGAGTTGGACTGGCAAGTAGACAAGACGCATGGGTATGATGTAAATTTCCATGTGTCAGAGGATTTGTGTTATGAGTGTTCACATTCTCCCCTGGCGGAGGGGAGACGCACTGAAGAGACTCTACTGGACGCACGTCAAGAAGATGACTTGTCTCGCCGCCAGCTGTCAATAAACATACAAAGACATAGACAGACTCACACCAACAGACCCATATATTAAGTATACACACATACTTCTCTAACTCGCTCCATCCCGTCCTCTTCCTCATCCTCTTCCCGTCCTTCTCTTTTGTCTCTTTGTTATATCCTATCCAAGGCGAGCACCAATGAAGTGTTGCCGAATATAAAACACTCCAAAGGGAGACAAATGGGAACCACACTTTTGTGCTCATAGCTTCCCATGGCTGCGTTTTACTGGCCTGAGAGATCAGGCCTCGCCTCGGCCTCCTGGCCAGTGATTTATGAGCGTGGATAAGCTTTATGAAGAAGAGAGGTCGTAAAGATGATCTCTTCTTTCTGTCACCCTTTCTTTCTTTATCTTTTGCGTCTCTCCCTCCCTCTCTTCTGCCGCAGCTGGGTGATTTATCGAGTTCACCGTGAGGCATTTATCAGACACATATGAAAACACGCACGTGTGACTGAGTGAACGCACGCGCGCGCGCAGAACGCGGTACACGCGCACGCGCCTCTTCAGCTCTTGCGAAAGAGGAACTAAGACGGAGAGACCTGATGGATCCAAACAGACCTAGTATCTTCAGGAATATCTCTATCCTTACAAATTCAATACTATGACCAATTTAATCCGACCACAAACAGCCTCCAATCCCTGAGTAGCACCAATCCACCGCATTCTAATACGGTTATCCCACCGTGACCAACCAAACCCAACCAAACCAGCCAGGCAAATAGGACAAGCCAGTTCCAATCAGGGAGAATTAGGATCTGCTGATGTTTAATAATCCGTACTCACCCCTGCACAGTGCCGGGCCGGCCCAGCACAGCCCGCTGATAGAAAGCAGAGCAAGTGCTCTTGGAGAAAAGACTTAAACATATCCTGACAGCACAGCTGCTGGCCTTGAACATACCCAGTGCTTGGAAGAGGAGCACTACACTAAATATGAATGCACACGCACGCACACACACACACACACGTACGGGGATGTGCACAATGCGCACAGAGACAGACGCTCATGCATACTCTCTCCCACAAGCGCACAGACAGCGTGTCTTCTTCTCGACATGGTCTCCTAGTGCTGTGGCTTCCAGTGATTTTAGCCAGCAGACAACGGGACAACAAAGACGTGCAGTATGTTTCTCTGAAAAAAGGAAGAGAACGGCAGAGAGGGACAGTGAGTGAGATAAACAGACCAACGGAGTGAAAGATAAAGCAGTAAAGAAGGAAGAGAGGAACTCCGATAGATGTAAATCATGAAGCCGTCGTACTATGCGAAAAGATAAAAACACACGCAGGAAATGGTGACTCTGAGCAATGTTCTTCTTCTTCTTCAAGTTCCGACAAAACACATCACACAATCTGTAACTTACGCTGATAACAATTATCACACTTGGGAACATTTCAAATGTTTCCTCAGTCTTTCAGTGTAAGCAGTACTGAAGTTCTTTTCTGGACTTAGAGCCTCGATGATAATACTTCACAATGCATTATTATATTATTTATACATGCTTTGCCTTTGGGGATCGGAACAGTAGCAGAGTTTTTATACCTTTCATGGTAAAAAATCACTCTCTGCTCAGTTTTAGCGAAATACAATATTTCTGTGTGTCCCGTAGAGAATGTTCATACTTTTTCAATGATTTAATCATTGCACAACTAACCATAACCATAACTGCAAGTGCTGCATGATTTTCAGAAATATCTGTCATCACAGTTGGTAAATTTGACCAATAATTACTGTGTGTAATTTAACAATTACTAATTCAATGAGTTGAAATTGCTCCAATAAAATCTCAATAAGCAGACAGGCCAGTCGTTTTATTTTCATGTCACGTTATTTTTGGTAGAAAACAGGCACCATGATTCTAGTGTTATCTTTCCAGGGCTTTTTTACACATTTTCCATTACGTACATGTAACATGAGTCATGAAAAAAGTTTGAAACAAAAACATGGAGCATGTTATTAAAAAAAAGAAAAAAACGTCAACCTCAACTATTTTCAATACTTAACAAAATAACATTTAAATTTGAATAGCATATAAAAAGTTGTTATTAAGATAAAATGTGCTGAAAAATTTTGTCCTGTTAAAGTATACTATGAGTCCTTACTACAGCTGATTGTTGAGGTGGTTGTAATGTATAAGCCCCATCAGTGGTCACATCTACAGTATAATGTTTTAAGCCTGATGGTATAGTGCATTAGAAATCATTGTCTGTTTATGAGTGCAGTCATAAAGCATCATGAATGCAGTATAATTCACTATGAATGCCCCCATATGCGCTATAGATGCAGCCTTCATAGAAAGTGTCGCAAAGTACACAAAGATTGTTGCATCAACTGAGTCAGTGTTCCGCAACAAAAATCAGTTTTACAAGCTGTGGCAAAACTCGCCATGTAGCGTGTTGGGCGTCATAACATGCACTATCTCTGCAATACCATGATCACTAGTGTGACCCGGGATAAAGAGAAAGAAAGACGCATTTAAAGAACCTCTAACGGATGAAACCATGTCTGCATGTCCGACCGTAGAGCTGAAGTTATAGCTCATTGCAACTTTGAACCTCTCTCTTTTTGGGACATTGCTCGTCTGGGACGGTCGCAAGAAAGAAAAAGAGCGTGTGGAGCGGAAGGATATATGGCCATGAGTATTGTTGCTAATAGTCCCCTTGAAGACCTCTGGTTGGAGACATGACACACTCTTTGTCCTAAGTCTCGCGTTACAGTCTAGAGAAGCTGGCAATACATTAATGTGGGTTAAATCATCCTATAGGCCCACTTAAGCTATTATATCATTCACTAGATTTTATTGTTTCTTGTGCTCTGTCAGTCTGCCTCACCCATCAGGCAGCAACAGACAAATACAAATACTGACATCGCGCACGCACATGCACGCACACACACACAATCATAATACAGTAAAGAGAGGTTTAACAGGCAAGAGCTTAGGGTATATTTCCTAGAGCATAAAGCACACACACACGTGTCCCGATGAAAATATGAGAGAAAGGCCTCAGTCAGGCTGTAACGTGAAACAGATGTTTATCACCAATATCCTCTATTACTAATATGAGCTATAAAATTCCACATAACCGAAATAAAAACTCCATTTTGCTTTGTCAAATTCATTGTGCTTTAAAAAAAGATTTATTTGAAGGCGACATGTTGCACAGAGCGCACAGGCCTGCCCGCTAATCCCGGTTCCTGTGTCATCATCGGAGATGAGGCCATTCTTCTCTGACGCACGCTTCAGTCATGAATGCACATGTGGGTGTGAGTATATGAGAAGGTGCTCTGTGTGTGTGTGTGTGTGTGTGTGTGTGTGTAGAGTATATGTGTTTGGGGACTGACTGCATTGCCAACCGCATTTTACTCCTAGCACCCAGGGCAGTGGTTACCCTGCTGACCTTGTGGGGCTGTACCGGCTGCAGACACACAAGGAAAACACACACAGACACACACACACACACACACACACACAGACACACACAAACACAGGGTACTGAGCTTCCCTGGCAGTTCCACAGCTGGGAGCAATGAAGGGCCCATTGGAGGGATCCAGAGAACACCCCACAATTGCCTGACAGAAAAGCCCAAATTGTTAATGGGGACCACACTCATTTTCCCATTTTTAAAGGAAGCCTTTTTTCCACCTCTCTCCCTCATCTCTAAATGCCTCGTATTTCAAACTGCCGGAGAAGAGAGTGAGTGACTGTGTGTGTGTGTGTCTCTGATGGATTGCCTGGATAAAAGTGTTTTCAACAGACAACAAATGATTTAAATGTGTTTCTCATTATCAGGGATTATAGAGATAAAAATATTTCGCCAAGGCGAGATTTAAGAGGATAATCCATTTTTCACTGTGAGCTTGTTTTATGGGGCGTAGCGGCCAACTGATATAAAAAGGTGTTTTATTGAACAGTAGACAGATATTTAGAAAACTGTTGTTGTTAATGTGTGTTCACACGCGGCTGTGAGTGCGGGTCTCATACTTGATGCAGCCGTCACAGTCGACGTTGCCGGTGTTCTCTTTGATGGTTCTCTCTGAGATGAAGGCCGGATACTCCGTGTCACATGGTACCTGCATGGTCCGACCCATCCTCTGAGCTGGAAGGAAGGAAGAAAGACAGACAGACAGACAGACAGACAGACAGACAGACAGACAGGAAGAAAGAAAGAAAGAAAGAAAGAAAGAAAGAAAGAAAGAAAGAAAGAAGAAAAAAAGAGTCATGGAAAGAAATAAATTGAGTGAGAAAGTCAAGGAACATCTATTTCAAAGTCAAATATATATTTAAAATACTTATGCAAATAGATTGTAAGCAAACACACCACATCCTTGCAAATATACAAGTTTGAAAGAAAGCAGCATTTCTGATCCAGGGCTGCCTCTTGTCCTGAGATATTTCCAGAGGAAATCTAGGCCAGCCATTTATGTAACATTGCTTGAACTCTCCTGCCACCCAGAGGTTTGAAACAACTCTACAGGATGGAGAGGGAGAGGGGGACGCAACATCTTCTGTTTGGCTCATTACTTTTTAAAGCAAGTTTATTAAAGCAGGGGTTAATGTAATCCCAATTTGAATGTTAAATATTAACATTTCCAAGTTTCTATGGGCGGTGTGTGTATTTTTTTAGACAGATTTCTAAAGATGGTGGATTACGTGCGTGCTTCGAATGGAGCGGGTTAATTACCGGGTGTCAGCAGTGCAACATTATTGTGTGAGGAAAAAAAAAATGTCTGTGGTTGTATATAAACTATATGCATTTGAGAAACGCAGCCTACATGTATAAACGTCTGGGATTAGTTCGGCCTGAGAGGCTGTGTAGATTGGGTTACGGGCTGCTAAATTGGGGTGTTTCAGCTGTGTGTCACAGGCCTGTGTCTCTATTGTAAAAAGATATAGAAAGTGCTGCTAAGACCTGAGGCTAGCCAGCTGTGAAATTGTCTCGACTGCTTGGCAAGCGGCGATGCCCAGCTTCACTTCATTCGGGATAAGAGTGTGCAAGGAAAGCATTTTATAGACTTTCATTTTGTGGTTCCTTCTCTCTCTCTGCCCTGTCTCGTGTTCACATATGAAATATTTTCATATTAGTTTTGGCGAGAATTAATACTACGACATGATGCTGCCTAGTGAGACTTTAATTTCAGACAGGCAAACGGCGCTCGACAGCCCATAAAGCATAAAGCATCACGGCATTCGTAGTTCAGCGGTAACCATATGAGAATGTGCATGTGTTTGTGGAAGAAAGTGAGACAGAAAGGAAAAGAAAGAGAAAAAACCAGAGAGGGAGAGAAAAGAGAGATAGACAGTGAGAAAAGAAAGAGGGAGAGCGAGAGGCCTTTTCTTTTTTTTCTCCTGTTACAAAGCGGATATTGCTTCCCACCACTACCAATATGACACACATCCTTGCAGATCATAAAACCATCAAGTATAACCCCCTCTGGACACACAAACAAATGCGAATGTGCAGACAGATACACACACCCTCTCTCGAACTGAGGTCACCCGAGGTAATCTTGTGTTCTGCCATTTTTACTTTCAGGGTTTGGATTGTGCCTCTTTATTCTGTTTTTCCAGTGGTCACACTGACTCAGACCAAGAGGAAATGGAGGGGAGATGGTGAAGATGAAGACAGAAGGTCAGTGCTGAGGACGTTGGTGGTTGAGCAATGAACTTTGTTCCATGTGAACTCAGGCTTCAGTACAAATAACGGACAGCAGTATTCTTTTCAAAATAAAAACAGAAAAAAGGAAACGGCATTTCCATCGATGCTTTAACAGATGTTTAATGTTTTTATGGACATGTAGAATTAAAAATGACTATTTCATCTTTCTTAAGGAAAGTTTACAGTTTTGTTGTTATTATTATTATCATTCTAAAAACCGGAAAGTTAGGACTTATTCGTTTTATTGCTGCACATGGATATGTAACTTTAGAACATTTTGTTCTTCTTTCTTTGTTGGTTCTTTGCCGTTCTTTGTTATTTCTGGGCATGGTTTTCATTTGTATTTATTTATTTTAATTGTATTTTTAAAATAAAATGTAATTTAAAAATGGCAGAAGTAAAGACCATAAATAACTGAAAATATACTGATCCATTTGACAGGTTATTAAAGCCTGTATTGCAAGCTGCAAATATTTTTATTGTTGTGAAAATCTGTAAAAACATTATTTTAAATGTGCATACCAGTGGAAAAACATAACAATAAAACAAAATAAAAATTCAGATTGTTTTGATTAATGTTGACTAAAGATTTTTATTTGGGGATCAGTATTATTTAGCACTTTATGCATCTAATATGTGGTTATTTTCAATTACAGTAGACATTCAAAATGAAACTTTTGAGCAGCTCTTGAATTACATATTATAGTGCTGTCTGCAAACAAGAGAATTATTAGGAGAGTACATAAATCATGTTGTTTGTATATAATCTATCATCACAATTACGGGATGAGCTATATAGTTTTATGAGAGTGTGTGCGTGCATTCATTTGCTTTAGACAGAGAGAACAAGCAGATCAGTGGATTCTTACCTTTGGCTGTGAGGTCAGAGTGCCACCAGCTGTACAAATTAAACTCCACCAGGAATCTAAATATAGAGGAGACAACGAGCATAGCAGTACAGTCCAACACATGCTTACATAACAATCTTTCCAACCACTTTTTTGTCACTTACATGACAACATTTTCTCGACAAGTACAGTCGGGAAATTTGTTTGTTTAAAAGCAACAATAATCTTGTAACTAGGACAGCAATGATCTCTGTTCAGTCCGATCATAATTATAAAACTTACTTTCATTTTTTTTTAAAAGTGAGTGTTAAACATCTACAGAGAAATCTAAAATATGGGTATGCCTTCCAGACCATGCAGGTCTGTGCTGACAATTTTATACCATAATTATCCTAAATCTTTTTTTAACTTTAATTATAATTAATCACTGCGCAGACTGTTGGGTTACATTTCCCGACTTTACACAAGCTATTAAATGAATGGTCATTATGAAGCAGAGCTTGAAAAATTTAAGTAGAGAAGTAATGTGACAAAAAATTATGTCATGAAAAATGATTGTAAAGAGCATATTACATTTCCTAAACTTAATACATGATTATAACCTTGCTTGCCACCTTTAGGAAGTCACTTATGGTGCAATATGTGCATTTCTTTTGTAAAACATGTGTTAAGTATATAATATGATGGTGGTTTAAAACATGTGAAACCTTTAGAACATTTACATACATTAAATAGGTCTAATCATGTGCTAATTTATATCTTAACTTGATAATGTGCAAGTAAAACATATAACACGTAAACACATAAATCAGAAGATCAGTATTTCAGAGTAAAAAAAAAATGCCTGCATTGTAACAGCCTGTAAAATTAACGCTGACAGTTCATTCCTCCCATGATGCACCATGGCGACAACAGACCACCCAGGAAGACTCCCCAACCACAACATGGCATCACAGGAGTACCGGCGCAACAGGAAACATCAGGCAGCCATTACCGCTCGTGATCGCCGATGATCGCGACGGTGCGCATGTGGAGACGCTCGTAAACAAACACACAGTTGATGTGCGGTCCCAAAACACACGGCTAACCTCATCCGACAGGAGAGGCCACTGTGCGAGTCCTCAAAAGCGCGCACATGCAGCAAGAGCGTGGCACTACAAACACTCGAGACACCCTCGCACGCGCGGAAGTCTTACATGACAAGCTCGGTCAGGATCCACTTCAGGGCCGAGAAGAAAGCAAAGTAAGGCTAAAGAAAAAAAGAGAGACGGAATAATGATCAATGACGCTGGAGACACTTTGCGAAACAAGGTTTGAGCAGGGCGATAAAATGCAGTACTCACGTCCAACAGTGTGTGTCCACTGTCACTGCTCTCTGAATACACCCAGCACAGAGCCTGGTAGTCATACAGAGTGACCCTGAGTAGATAAAGGAGAGCACAAGAGAGTGAGACATAAAAAAAAAATAGAGATAAAATGAGGTTTTTACAGATTGGACTTCAATAATAAGTGATGCATCTGTCAGGTAGATACAGTCCGGATAAGGTGATGTAAGACTTGATTCACACATTATCTCTACTATTACATGCCTGCAGGGCCTTTTGGACTGCTGTGTGGGATCAGGAAGGAAAGATCCCACCTCTGCTATAACTGCCGCTTTACCTAGGAGTAATATATTGGATGGATGTGGCAAGAATGGGAAAAGGAAAGCAACTGAAAGCTGAGAGCTTCCCGAGAGGTCCCTCAAAGTGATGTAGGAAGGTGGGTGTGTGTGTGTGTGTGCAGATGATTTGGGGATATTGGGTGGATATCAGAGGATTTAAGGGCTTAGTAGACCCTGAGGGTGTGAGGTCTGGGTCTGTCTGCGAGAGGTTATTGAAGGGGTTCCTAACACGCACACATGCACACATGCACACACACACTGGTCATTCTTTCTCATAGCCCGTGGATAAGTTCCTATATGCTCGACAATGCTTTGTGTGTGAACGTGTGCGCAAGCATGTGTGTGATGTCTGAGTGGGCCCGGTCTATCCGCAGCCCTGGGCGATGTTCAAACCTCAGTCACAGCGCTGGTGACACACAGCACCAACGCACCGCCAGGAACCAATTAGCACTAAGCCAGGCCACATAATGGTGTTAGCAGCAAACTTAGACCAATGTAATATCTGCGTATGTGTGCTTGCATGGGTCTGTGATTACTGTATTATGCATGTGGGTGCGCGAGCGTGGCCTTCATTTGCTTTGGATGAGAGCGCAGCATCGCTTTCAGCCTTCACTTTCTACCGCTTGTTTTCTAAAAAAGAAAAAAACAAAATGGACAAACGCAAAAAAGATAGAAATAAATAAAATTGTGCACATTTGTCTTCATCGGCAAACCTTGATGCTGACAGTTAAACCCAGGCTGGCAGCTTGTGTCAACTTTTAAGTGCCGCACTTTAAAACGTCTTTAATGTTTTTTAATCAAGGCAAAAACTTTGCCGCGACTAATTCTCCGCAGATGGCACTGGTTTAGGGCAGATCATACTGGATTCATTAGTGTTAGGATCTATAAGCTCTAATACTTATCATGCTAATACTTCACTGACACAAGTCAAATTACTCATTCATCATGCGTCGCCCTCAATTTTAAACAATCCCTCATCGCCCGACATTAAAGATTCAGCGAAAGCACTTGTAGGCCTTGTTGTTTTCACGAGCGGGACTGTAAATCATTTTCTGTCAGATTTTGAGGTCCATCCGCACGATAAACAGGCGTGGCTGTCTACTTGTGCGATGATTTTTCATCCGTGATTTTTATGCACTGAGACACTGCGGCTAAAATCTCCTCACTCACATCCCGAAGGAAGAACTGAACGCTGGGTTACAGTCCGCACGCAACGTCGGAAATGCGGCGGTGAGCTTCTGTCCACGCGCAAATTTAAACGTGTAAGTTCTCTACAGATCCCACAGATGTTAGCCCGTACCACTTTGACTCGACAGTCAAACTACAATATGTGTCTGTGTCTGCTTCTCTGCATTTCTGTTCTCCAATACTGGGAAAGTTATCCTCCTGGGTTAAATTTCCAAATTAATTGCAGAAAGTCGCCACCCACTGCTCCTGGCGTTTTCCAGGAGACACAGCTCTACAACAAGCAGTATATGCGTGAATGTGTCTATGTGTGTGTGCGCGTGTGTGTGACTGTGAAGCTAATTCCTTCGTTTCAGGAAAAGATTTGCTGTAATCCCCTAACGGAGAACTCTGCTGAGTGAGGGGTCGGAGTTCAGCGCTGAATGGCTCAACACGATTGGCCAAGTTAAGAGCTGTCAGCGCAAAAGGGGAGACATGCTCTCATTCTGTGGCCTGCCTGATATTATGCACATACATTTACACACATGCACACACACACACGCACACACGCACTTGTGCTGGCATGTATAAGTACACACTCTTACACCCACACATACACGTGCAGTTTGAAATACTTACCTCTTGAAAGAGCCCATCTGTAGAAGCTTACTCATTACAGCTCCCTCTGCTTCTCCAAAAAATTTCCCTGTCTGAGAGAGACGGGGAAGAGATTTAATTTTATTAAACAGAACAAGTCATAACAAAATAAAACTGAGATCCCCTTTAAAGTTACCTGTTTATAATACTGACACCTGTAATGCAGTGCTGTACTACTTGAGTCTCTCGATGCTTTTTCTATGACTTATAAGACCTGTCCTGAACTCATTGGTATCTGTACTTGGACCTGTCTTGGTCTTGGCCATCGGTCTCACCAAATATTCTAGTTTGTCACGACTGAGTCCAGCAACATGTTTTTTTTTTTTTTTGTTTTTTTTTTACTGTAACAACTTCCTTCTTCAAAACAGTGACAGCTGTGTTGCTTAACACATGCCTGTTAGTTGTTACATTTTCCATTGGCAGCCCCGGAGGAGCTAGGAACCGTAATTTATTTTCAGAATTTATTTTTTTATTTCAGCTGTTCGCACATTAGATAGTGGGTAGATGAAGTGGAGTGCCCGGACTTTCAAATAGGCTGGTAGAGAAATCTGGACGTTGACATGTTTTTTGGTGATTTGCCCGCGTATACGGCGATACTGTTACACCAACTTCTCTGCCGTGTCCATAAAAATGTGAAGTGGCACTTCGTGTCGCAGCTTTATGAGGCGTTTAAGTAAAAGGGCTGTGCTTCAAGTAAACAGTACTGCCTTCTCATATATGAACTGGTGACATGGTACAGACGGGAAGCAATTTAGGACTGCCTGCAAAAAGAACAACCACCTCATCTTTTGACAGATTTAACAGATCAAGCCCCAGTCCATATCTAAAAAAGGACCCCAGTGACGGCCAAAAGCTGAAACGTGTCTGTCACCAGTTCATTTCTCCTTCATGCTACTGTGCAAGCGTCGCTTCTCTGCGCATCTTGGAAGTAGGTGAGGTTGTCCCAGAAATCCAAACTAGGATTTAAAAAAAGTGACATTTTCCTGAATCTTCAACCTGACCGTCACCCGAGACAACATTTGAGAAGCTCGATAAAAGACTTAAACTGTCATTACTTTTCTGTTATCAGGCAATAATTACAGCATACTGAATACTGTAACTCAAGACCTCTAAGATTCACGATACACAGATATACAGACTTTACTTTCTGTCCATCCAAACTGCTCCAAGCCAGGGGACAGGGACAAACCTACCGAATGATTAGCACCCATTAGCCATATCAGACGCATGGCTCGGAGGGTGAGCTGCACCCTCCCACATCCTAATTTTCTTGACACCTGGGAGGCAGTAAAATTTCCACCTCAGCTGCATCTCGCCTCCTAAAAATAGCACGACTTCGCGTGATATAACACAGCCGGGAAGATCCTCTAGCTCACCCCAAAAGACCCACTCAAGACCCCTCACACATTTAATACAAGATTTCACCTGATGTTGCCTCATTAAGTCGACGACACTTTTACTACACGACAACACTGAGATTACATAACTTGACGAGCGAAACCCGAAATGCTCCACCACCTCTAAATTAAGATTGAGGAGCCGGCAAGTGAGAGACACGTGAAAAGAACATGCAGAGTAAAGGAAGGGCAGTGACAGCCAGCGGACTGGCTTGAGATGAGGCAAAGCCAGAGTGACAGCATGCCTGATGACAGCTAAGCTGAGGGTCAATTCCAAGGCAGCACCATGTCTCCTTGAAAGCGGTTTAAACAACAATAAGCATGAAAAGCAGGGAAAATATTATATAATATGGAAAGAAATCTAAGTGTATATGTATCTCATTGTTGGACTTCTGCATGTTTCACGCTGGTATACTCTTAAACCTAAATTCTATACTCAGAATGAACAACAATGGTGTGCATATATATGTTGCCTAATGTTGCTACTATCGGGACTAGCCTGAAAAATAGCATCCGAATGGCCCCTTGTTTTCTGCTGGCCTGAACGACAAAAAAATGAATGCGTTTAATTTACTATGACTTCTTATGCAATCTTTTCGGCGCCTCATCTGGCTGTGCGTTTGTGCGCGTCTCCGCGTGTCCCGATGCCTTACCAGGGTGTAGTCCTCCGCTACCAGAACGAAGCCGTTGTTGTCAATGAGGTAGCAGTTAATGTTCTGTTGGATAGAAACGTATTTTTTTTAAGTAGCTGTGAGATGTAGCACGTGACAGAATCGCGGACGGTTGATTGAGAAGAAGAAGAAAGGCGGACTGACCTCATCGTCGCAGCTTATGGAGCATTTTCCATCTAATGCTGCACACTATAATAAAAAAGAAATGGGGAGTCAAACCAAATATTCAGACAGTTTTGTCAAGGTCATAGATTTGTTTGTCAGCTGAAAACCTTTACTGTCTCCAGAAATCAATATCAAATAAATAAATAGGATGAAACAGAATGATGACCTTCATGTGTTACGAATTCGACCAAAAAATTCAAGCAGCTCCTTGAAGTCATTAAGTATTTATACCACAGAGGGCCATGCAAAGTTTATTTAAAGTACAGAAATATGATAAAACCAAGAATTCTTAGAGAAAAGGCAGTTCAAGCAAACAAAGTGCTCGTGGATATCAAAAGGTGCTTTCCTTCTTCCTTTTTTTCTTCACTTCCCTTTGCCCTTTGTTTTTATTGTGTTGTACTTTAGGTTTACACGTGTACTGTGTGTATTATGCATGTGTACCTGTCTGCTGGCTGTCCAGAATTTCTTCTGAAAGAAGTCCAGTTTCATCTGGATGCCCACAGCTGAAAGAAGAACAACACAGCCAGTGAGACGTAGCGACAGGACGTGCGTGTGTTGAAGAACACGTGCTCTGTGAACCGAAGTCGTCCCACATGCAAGAGAGATTTCTAAACACACACGCGGAGTGCATCTTTCGTTAACCCCAAACGGCGAGTTTTCATGGCAGCAAACGCTTGTCCCTGCTGGACAAAATGGGTCATCGTAGCCCGCATCGTACACGTGTCAGCTTGTTTTTCTAGAAGGCTAAGTGTACGTGTGTGTGTATGTAATGGTGTACTCTCTGCACACACGTTCACAGATGCCACTAACCACACTCAAAATGCAGTTTCACACAATTCGAAACCAGACCACTCCCCCCGTGCCCACATGAAATCCTTCCCATTCCCCAGTCTGCCTCCCTGTTGTTATCCCGACAGGCATTTCCAGAGTTGGTACACTGAGCTGCTCTCGCTTCCATAAGCCTCATCACAGCAGGTCCCTAAATGCACAGATCTGACCAAAATTCCTGGCTGGAAAAAAAAAAAAAAAACAGGCACTGACATTAAATTTGTCTTTTTTCCCCCCCCAGAGTTTGCTGAGGAAAGATTGACACACTCACCACGGGCTTTAACTTCCCTCCTCTCCACATCGTCCTCCTCTCCCTCTACCCCCTGCTGCTAAGACTCAGAAGACCCTAGCTTTCACTCAGTGGGGGGTTGCCATGCTTTTGGAGTTTGTTCATTTTTCCAGGGTGCAAGAGTTTCATCCAAACGCAGACAAGCCACAGGTCATAAACTAAACGGAAAGTGGCATTTGAATGGTCAAAATCTGAATGCGAGGTGTGTCGTGTTTATTTATTTCTGTTTTAATTTGCAGGTATGCAAACATTCAGCAAGCCCCCCAAAACATAAAAGTTTGGCAATGCACTAGGCAGGCTACAAAAAAAAATAGTAGATTACAATAATTTGTGCCATTTATTGTGATCAGCATAATGTTTTAGGCATCTGGCTACAGTCCTGGCTACGCATTGCCAAACACGGGTTTTATTTCCAAACTGGATGTCCCCTGTCTGTACAGGTTAACTCTTGCAACAGCTGCTCGTGTTGTAAAATTCTGAAAAATGCATTTATTGATTGGCAGCCAAAGAGGAAATATTTGACTGGATTGATATAGATACTTTAGTGTTGTGTTAGTAAAAACACTGAGGCAGTGTCTAACTAGCATGTGATTAATATAATGCAGTTTGTGAAATAGATACTTAACACATATGAGACAAACAATAATTCATTTTATCTTTTATCATTTGTGTGACTGTGCGGGTTGTATTGCACATAGGGAAACACAATAATGAGACACAGTATAGAAAGCGTGCGTGTAGATGAGATCCACATTAAAATATAGATCCTCACTCGAAGCTTAAGGACATAGTTAGAGAAAGAAAACACTGAAAGCTTCACCGGACGTCAACACGTGAAGAGGACAGTATAAGTGACAAATATTCCATCGCTTTGCACTTCTTTAAGTGATATTGCGTGTTTGTGTGATTGTTTAAGTGCAGCGGGGTGCTGCTGTGGCCTGTTTTAGTCCTTGCCCAGAGGAACAGGTGCAGATTATCCCATCATAAGCTTTGCCAGATCCTTTCAGCAGCCCACCACTTCTACACCCACATGGAAAACCCAGGAGGAGAGGCTAATTTAGGATGCTGGGCAACAGCAATGGAAACACACATGGTATAAAACCAGGGAGAACCTAGATCATTAAGCCAATAAAAGATACTGGATCATCTACACTATAAACGCTGTAAAAACAAAAGAAATAGTGAGTGAGAGGGGGAAAAAAAAAGATAAGAAGGTATAATTAAGTTGTCAGAAAAAATTGTGAATTCTGAAACATGAAGATGGGAAAACTCCACCACATCCATTTCTGTGGAAATTGTAAAGTGAATAAAGCGATATATTAAATATAGTTAAACACATAGGATGGCATATCTGGGGAAAAAAAAAAACTTTTCATGGAAATAAATCAAATAGACCATTACATGTGGTTTGCTCTGTAAAACTGCATTAGAGGTTAAAAGTGCACCGATGTTGGCTGCTACCTGCAAGTCAGCTCAGAACAAAAGACAAAAGCCCAAATCTGTCTCACTAATGCTCAGGAATTTTCTGTACTATGGGGGAATATTTAATTTCCCTGGGTATGATTTAAGAACTTGGGGGGTATTTATGCCCTGAGCGGGGTTTATAAGACCAAAGATGAAGAGACATAAAATCCTCTCCAAATCCAACCCATCGCCAATCTGCTATAAGTAAAATCCCAGGCAGGGAAAGATGACAACCGGTTTAAATCCTACAGGTATTTGGGATTCTAATGAGGATTGTATATACATTTACATCCATCAGCACAAGGGTGCACCTGAGTGTGTGCGGCTACGCGCTCATGCGCGGCACGCACTGTTAGCGAGGACATTCTTGAGTGAGCGGCGTGTAGGTGTGTTCCTCTTTGAGTCTGCGTGAATTCATAACTCGATGAGCAAAAACATCTCTAGGACAAGCATGAACTCACACACAAGCATCACGACACACGCAGCGAATTTTGGCGGTGCATTCCGCTGCTGCTACCCAGCACAGGGGAGGATCATGTCAAGAAGCTGAGCAACATTCAGGGGATAAGCAGAACAGGGGGCTGTTATTAAGGATGCTGGCAGTCGAGGTGACTCAGGCTCCGCCGGCCTCTCTCGAATGCAAGGAATGAGAGCACAAACGACGGGAAGCATTTGTAAAACATCTAGCCGTGTCGCCCAAATCGTAAATAGCTCTTTGAATGGTCAGATTTAATACAAACCGTCGTATGCAAAATCGTGCAAACTATCTTCGTAGTTGGCCCTTAATGCATTAATGCCGCGTGCGCGTATGTCACAGGAGATATACAGGATGACAACGACTGCAGAGAAGGAATAGGAGCTCATGTTTTTTTCCCTCTCTTAACATGTTCAGACGTTGCATCACAAACACAGTAGACTGCCATATGGGCTTTTAGCAAATGCAAAGGTGGCATCACACATTTCCGGACGCATTTGTTCATTCAGGTGCGCACACCACACAGTCCTGCTGATGTCTTCACACATTTACCACAATGAATTAACCGAATACAAGCTGCAGATATTGACTTCTGTATATGACAGGACGGAAATAATTGCCATGCCCTTCAGCGGAAGAAAGGATATAAATATGAATGGACAGGAGGGCAAACCGAGGCGAGGGCAATACAAGCCAAGGTCAGCTCGTAAGCTTAATCATATTCATCTTTAAAATTTGATTTGATCATTAATCTCTTCCTGTTTCCTCCTTTGTTCATTTTTTTTTTTTTGCTTCTCCTTCAAGTGACCCATAAGCTCGTATAAGCTTGACAGTCATTACATTTACATGCAAAAAAAAATAATCCATGTAAATTTGCTGCAACAGCTTAATATCCTGCTGTGTGCGTGTGTGCGTGAGTGTGTGCGTGCGTGTGTGTGTGTGCATTCGTGCGTTTTGTGTTGCTGTGCTGGGGGCGTGTTCTGCCAACCCTTCTGCCCACGGCTCATGCATAATATCATCAGAGCGTGCCACAGCAATGGGCATCCTCTGACTGCGTTCACTGTGCGCCCGAGTGTTTCGAGTATTTGTGCAGACACAACGCAATGCAGATCTAATTTGGTCTCGCTCAACCCTTGCCAGGGCGATGGGAGGTAATGTGAATGTCAGCATACGTGTGAGCGCCGTGATTTAAGAGGCACAGCTGTCCACTGGGAGATGACACACCGTCACACTCACCAATACAACTAGGGACAGGGAGAGAGAGCGAGCGAGCAAAACAGGAAAAAGAGAGAGAGAGAGAGAGAGAGAGAGAGAGAGAGAGAGAGGGAGATACACCCAGGGGTCATAGTGTTGATTTGAATTCAGAGGCAAGCAAGAGGAAAGGGAAAACAGAAACAAAAGCATCACTATGAAGAAAACGGACTCTGAGAGATGGTGAGAGAGCTCCAGAGAGAGAGAGAGAGTGAGGGAGAGAAAGAGAGAGAGAGAGAGAGAGAGATAGAAGCAGAGCTCCCTAACTCCAGTGATTCCCTGACTGGCTGGCAGTAAGCTCTGTGCTCTGATCTGCCTGCTCTGATGGGGATTTATGCCCGTGCAGGCAGTGTTGGGGATCCTGAGGGCAACACGGGCTTCTGCTGCTGATCTTGGCCTCTCCAATTTCTACCTATTGACCATATCAGCCTACACAGATGAGAGTCAGGACAGTTAATCTGAACCTTGCTGATGGCTAATGGATCGTCAACCAATGACGGCCAATAGAATCCAAAAAGGGAGCTAAAAGAAGATCGAATGCAAGTGGCCCAAGGACATCTGGCAGATATGAGAGGTAGGAGCTCATCACTGGGAGGGGGGGGGGGGGGGGGGGGGTATCAACATAGATGCATTTGTTCATGTGTGTCATACATGCATTTGTAGGTGTGCATGAAAAAGTGGGCTGCTATCAGCTGCTGAGACTAGTATGTTGTGTAAACTGTTGTATAACTGAGCGAGTGCATCACACGTGGCAGTATTGCCCTCACACTTTCACGCGTGCGTGCATTAGCATTTCATCGGAGTGTTTCCCGGTGAAAACAGGTACGGGCATTGGCGGTGAGTCCATTTAAAGTGGTACTTGTTGTAGGCTGTGTGTGCCTATCATTGCAAGCTTCTCTGCGTGTACTTCGAACCGGGGGGACACATCAGAGCCAAGAGCCATTCTCCTATGTTGACCTCATTCCGGAGCTGCTGTTGTTACGCTCCGCTGAGCTAAAGCTGTTTATGTGTGTCCATGTATGCATTGTATGTATATGAGTTTGTTTATGAGTAATTGCACACGTGTGAGAACGTGTGATTGAATGCGCATTCCTGCACACGCACCCCCCCCCTCTCGCCACCGAATGTGCAATTAACACACAGCCTTGCACTTACAGCGCGCTAAATCTCAGCCCAGCCACGTTCAGGTGGGTTTTGCTCAAGCAAGCAACATAATATCATAACAACAACGCTGCCACTGTAACTAACACCGTGAGATCCGGGGTTGGACCTGGCAACACCTGCTCCTGGATATTTCTAAACCTCTAAATCACAACAAGCCAGGCAACGACAAAATGATGATAACATACTTGTAAACGGGACGCTCTCAGTCTAATTAGCAGACTATGTTAGTGTTTATACAAAGAATAGGGAAGCAATGGGATTAGTATCTTCCAAGTGATGCTGCCGGTTAACGGCTGAATGCTAAATAGCGGTTGTGTGAGTTGAGTGTTCGGCGACCACAGAATTTAAACAATTATACTGTGCTGCCCTAACATTCCTCAATGGCTGTTTGATTATTACAGCTGCACAGTGTTTTCTTCCTGTGATTGTTGAAAATAGTTTCGGTGATATGAGACTCACAGCCGCCTCATCACGAAAGCATAATTCGGGCAAAGATTCTTGTGGGAGATGCTGCCTAGTACAGGAGAAAATTAGATAATTCCCATTTGAGAAAAAACATTAAACATTCAAAATTAGGAGCAGATTTGAGCTGCTGTGTTTCTGGAGATGAACGCGGTGCAGCTAATCTATTTGTTCAGGATCTATGAGTGTAACTTGTCAGCTAGTTACATGCCCAAGCTTGAGCCCGATATTCATTTCATCGAGCCTCGAGCTAGTCCAGCCAGTGCTAT
Organism: Nibea coibor; assembly: GCA_023373845.1. Taxonomy (NCBI): domain Eukaryota; kingdom Metazoa; phylum Chordata; class Actinopteri; family Sciaenidae; genus Nibea; species Nibea coibor. Next base: position 15,600,510 of record CM041717.1, on the reverse strand, counting down.
AAATACTGTTGTAATGTACCACGAGAAATGGACATGTGAAGTCATCTCAAAGGGAATCAGACACCCAATATCTGCTGCGTATGGATTTGTGTGTGGGTGGAGTGTGGGTGAAGGGTTATGAAGCTTTGGTGAAGTCACCAAAGGCCACTGTCTAAGGGAGGTGGGAGTTGGCATATCAGTAACAAGTTTACTTTCTTATTTGTTAGACAAAGAACAAAGTGAACTGCAAGAATTCATTTTCAAATGTATTTATATGTACATTTCAAATATTGGTGTCAAACTAAAGTACTAATTTTGAAATCTGTCTGACTACTTAAGTGTCTTTTTTGTCTTTATTTACTCCAGTGAAGCTGGTCAAGATGGCAGTTAAAGATCGTGGCGTTACTGTAATAGTAGTAGTACTGCTGAAGGTGATGATATTTCAATACTGTGCTCCCCTGTCTCCACAGTGGTACTGGTATGTGCCCTCCTCTCCCTCCTGTCTTTGTCACATGCCTGTCCAAAGGAGTGCAGCTGCAACAGCAACACCAAAGTAGTAGACTGCCGGGGTCGAGGCCTGTATGACATCCCTCGACGACTGCATCCAGACACCCAAGAACTATATCTTCAAGATAACCGTATCAGGGGGCTGGGGTCGATGGCTTTCCGAGAAATACCCCTCGTACGCATTCTTGATCTATCTAATAACTCTATAACATCCGTTTCGCCAACTGCTCTGCTGGGTCTCAGAACTCTACAGCGCCTCAGCCTGGCCTACAACAGCCTGAGAGAGCTCGACAAGCGGTTGCTTGGACCTATCCGCTCGCTTTCACACCTTGACCTTTCACACAACAGGTTAGTCATCATGATTGGAGTAAATCTAACGTGCTATCCGTCCTTTCTCGAACAATACACTACGTAAACTTGATCGCACATAACTCATTGTATCTTGCATTGTTTCTTTGCCTTGTCCATTCCTCCAGCCTGTGGGGTTTCCCTGGAGCCATGGGGGACAGTTTGAGGAACCTTAGCCACCTGGGTCTAGCACACAACAGGCTAACACGATTGGACCGCTCCCTATTGGAGGCCCTGACACGCCTGGACAGCCTCACACTACGAGGCAACCCCTGGAGGTGTGACTGCCAGCTCATAGGCCTCAAACTCTGGCTGGAGACCTACCTCTTTAAAGGTTAGACCACTAGTAGCTCTAGGCCATTTCCAACATTCACCCATCTCAATGCTTTTCCTGCTGGGCATGCTATAAAATGATGGTAATGTTACATCATGGTAACCCTAACCTTTAACAGAATTAAACATTCTGGAATTACTATTGTACTAGACTACAAATGGCTGGACTCTATGGCTACACAATGAGAGCCTTCAGGGATTAAAATAGACAGACCCCAAATGGAATGTGGAAATGGAAGTGTTTATACATTGAGCCCTTGGAGAGATTGATACAGTGGTGTTAAGACCCTGCTAAAAGCTCTGTCTAGTCATTAAAGATGGTGGAACGAGTGTGCATGCGTGCGTCTCAAAAGCAGCAATAAGAATGTCCTGAGTAATGTCATGATGTTAGGCAAGCTATGGAGCAAAACCTTTAACTATGGTGGTTATCTCTTTAGCCGGAGTCTACATGGATGGTTAAGAGTTAAGTTGTGGACTACATTATTTTCCATGCTAGACCAACCCCAGCATGCATTAGATAACAAAATAACCACTGTACACTGAAAGCTAGGCATGCTTTGAGTTGGCTGGTCCGCCTACATGCCTATGTTACCCTGACACAGCTTTCGTCTTAAAGGCTGAAAATTCTAATTACTGCAAAACAGAACAATGGGACCCGCATACAGGGATGTGTGTTTAATAGAAAGCCAGTGGTTAATCAGGCAAGCGGAGAAGAAGTGTGTGACACAGCACGCTTAACATGAATACAAAGAGAGATGAATAATAAAGAGATTTACAGGACAAACAGAGGGGAGCTGATGAAGTCCTAAAATCAAGGCTTTCTCAAACACACTCGATTAATACGGCTCGTGGCTGAGCTGTTTATCACATCACGCTTGGTAATATGGCCCATTAAAGTAAGCCATTACACCCTAGATTAATAAATATCTCATGTAATGGGCTGGTTCAGACTCAGCTGTGATGATTACGATTGTGCCCTCCTCTGTAGTAAGCTGCCAGGAAGGAAATTTGTAATTAACAGCAGGTAATGTGCTCGTAATTACATCATTACCATGATTCTCCGATCTAACTATTCAACTCTGATCCTAAGGTGGGGCGGTCGATGAGGTGATTTGTTCTCAACCGGACGAAATGAGGGACAGAGACCTGCAGAAAGTCCCCTACCAGCTCTTCCATGCCTGCATGACCACAAGTTACCATTACCTGTTTGCTAACATACACCACCTGGAGTCTGAGAGGTTACTGCGAGGCCACACCCATGGCAACCATGCACATCCCTCCAGCCACGCTCTCCATGTCCCCATGGCAATGGGAGAGGGTTTCGGCGGTGGCGGGGGAGGAGGAGGAGCCGGGGGAGGAGGAGGGGGAGGGAGCATGCCAGAGTGCGAAAGTAAGCAGAGGCAGCGGCCTGTCAACTTGCGCCACGCAATCGCCACGGTGATCATCACCGGAGTAGTGTGTGGGATCGTGTGTCTGATGATGCTGGCTGCAGCAGTGTACGGCTGCGCCTACGCCGCTATCATGGCCAAATATCAGCGTGAGCTAAAGAAGAACGAGGAGTTGGCAGTGGCGCAGGGGGCAGATCATGCCACAGCAGATGAGAAGGAACCACTGGAGAATGCTATCGCCTAGGAGATGATACGATACGATATGAACCCTGGACTTTAAAACCCGGGCCTCAACCCTTTAACCTAATCCTCTCTGGATGCCATGTGCGTGTTGGTGCATGTGTGTTGAAAAAAAAAAAATGTGATGAAAAAAAAAAAGAAAAAAAGAAGAGATTCTTTATGCGTGAGCATAACGTGTGTGCTCACCTTCTTTCTGAGACTTGGGTAGCTAAATTCCACAGGTATTCGACTATGCACTGAGATGAGAACAATATCTTCTACTGTATGCGGGTTCGAGGGGGGGAAGGGAAGGCCAAAGAATCCACAAGGAATCAATTCCATTTTGTCTGAGAAATGCATATCACAGATATGAACAAATTGCTATATATTTATAATTGTGTATTTGTAGGTATAATAGTAAAGTATTTAAAAAAAAAATGGATTTCAGAGTTTGGATGTCCTTCGGTTGTTCATAATTTTGTGTCCGATTCTGAGGTCAATTTGAAAATTCATAGTAGGCAGCTGCTGTCATTTAAATTCTACTGTCTGTATCATTTATGTGCGAGTATGAGAAGAAGAATGAGCGTTTGTGTCTGTGTTTTATTTGTGTTTGTGTGCGCGCGTGTGTGGAGATGTTTATCGTATGCACATATTTATAGAGAATTTAAGAGTCTGTGCCTAATAGTTTTGAGGAGGAAATACGTTTTCTTAAAGGATATTTTTTCTGACGACTAAAGTGAGGACGGGAAATTCGTTGCAGCAATAATGAAACAAACTAAAATGAAAACGACAACAACAAAACTTGGACTCGGCCTTGTTGTCTTTCTACGACTTTATGGTTTCAGTAAGTGAATTATCGAAAAAAAGTTTTAGACCTACAGTTTTTGAGATCAGTTGTTTGCGGGTTGATGCCGATCACACAATGGTAGTCAGTCATGTCTGTCAGTATGCGTTATATAAAATAAAGGGAAACACTTTACCTGATTACTGTATGTATACGGATAACTCATTCGAGAAGGCAGGCATCCTTAAATGCATAGTGTCTCTAAAAGCGGGGTATTTTAGTAAGGTCAAATAAGCTGACAAGAGAAAATGGTGAAACACACACACATATTTCTATGAGAATACTGTGGATGATACTTGATATTATTTGAATCGTTTGTTGCTGCTTGTGAGAGATACATTTGAATCTATGTTTGTATCTATGGCATTATTATATTTCCCTTATGGATATTGTCTAACCTTTATCTGTTTTTGCCTGGTGGACTTCACTGGTACAATCACAAAGGAATTCTAAAATATTATTTAATGCAATATCAGATCATTGGTGCATCTGATTTATGTCTCTTATCATTATAATATATATGAAATGTCACAGATAGGATATTCAGGCAGTGTTTTTAGATTATATTAAAAACTGTAGCCTCCTGTGTACATTACAAGCATCCGTGATCATCATTAGCAGTGATTTATCGCTTACTCAGTGCGGCGTGTTGGTACGTGAATGTACACAGATGCCTTTGGTCTTAACGCCTGACCTGAGTTTTATGGCTCTGTATATTACGGCTGCGGACTCACTGCACGTGGCTCGGGATGTGACCACAAACACCGACATGCACACAAACAGACACGCCGCTATGGACACGCGCGCGTGTACGCGTTTAACATAGCGACTCAAACGATGTCTGCGGGGCCCGTGGCGTGTGATGTCATCGGCCTGTCCTGTTAAGTTAGTGTTTTAGCGTATTCACAAGTCTACAGCTCAGTGGAGCGCAGGCCAGTGAAAACTGGCCCTAACCGGCCTAACCCACGCTAAATTTGCATTCTAGCCTACATCTCTCCTCCCATCTGACTCTCTTATATAAAACCGTCCTTACAGACATCCCCCGATCTAACAAGCATTGATCGTCATCACCGCACATCAACATCGAACAGGGTATTCATGAAGCCTTATTAGTGAGTCACTCGGATTGCCGCTTAACTGGATTTGAGAGAATGATACCATCTTAAAACAATAGTGATTAAGTCCACAGGGTCAAATAATACTGTGGGCTGGTGTAAACTGTGGGCTGCTTGTGTACCGCTCTGCTAGAAATCTGATGCATACACTCTGTGTGCATGTGTGCTGTGGCATCGCACATACTCTCCCATCTCTGTCCTTCTGCTCCAGTGGTTTCCCCCAGGCCAAGAGTACCCACAATGCACTGCATTCATGTCAACGCATTCAGGCACCGTGAAATAATTTTCTCTTTCTCTTGCCCTTTTATTTCTTCTCTTATTTTATCGCTGCGTTTCCAACAGACTTTCCTCTTTCTTCTCTCAGTTTTTTTTTTTTTCTCCCCCCTTTCCTCTGTCCAGATCTTTTTCTGTGATTCCTCTGCTGGCATTAATGGCCCTCGTCTGTTGACAGGAGAATTTACAAAGATAATAATCAGAAGAAGTTTTTAATATGAGGTAAAAGCTGTGTTCCACATTGGTCTTTGGCACATATGTTGGACAGCGGCAAGGATTACAATAGCCCGCACTGTACACTGTACTGGAACAGAATAACTTTCTCATTCAAGACATTTGTACTGTGTGATTACTAAAGCTATCCATGTAAAACAGGACTTCCAAAAGGCCTGCAGAGGATAAAGATAAAGAAAGTTGGAGGCACCTTACTGCGAGCATGGCTGCCCAAGGAATAGCACTGAGCCAGAAACACACTGTCTACCTATCTGTGTATTTTAAGAACTTTGTATGTTTGTATTTTGCTCAATGTGTCTGAAGCTGAAATAAAGATTCTCATTTTTGCAAACAAGGTGCTTTCCAAATGTCTTGCAGACAAAAATAGGAGCCTGTTCTCTAACTTATCGTCCTCATCTGGGCTGAATGAGTTACATGATGACACGAAATGTCGACCCAGACGTCATCTCGTGCCTTTGATGAGAGGTGGGTAATGAATATCACAATTTTCATAAAGATTAGCCCCTAAGTACTGTGAAACCATATGTCTACATCTCTATCCTTTTCGCCCATTTCTTCCATTTAATCTGTCGTTATGTTGCTCCGTAACCGCGCCGATGGCAAACAGAACAAGGGCAGCGCTTCATACCATCGACTTGCTGATTGCACCAAGTTGCGTTATATGGGCGTGACATTGTGGGGCGTCTGAGTCACCAGGACATGAGATGAGGCCGGCCACAATGAAATCCTCTAGGCCACAATATGCCTTAAATAAGCACAGAGGCACAAAAGGCATTTATGAAACCCGGCGTCTATTAATATATTCAAGCATAAATACTGCGCACGGGCAAAAAAAAAAAAAAAAAAGCAGCGGAGGAGAGAAAAAGAAGCAGGGCTAGACAACTGTAGGAAAACAAAGTCTGCATAGCGGCGTAAAGAAGGGAATACTGCAGCCCGTGTCAGTGTCGAAGTGTGTGAGAAAGAAAGAGGCACTTGAGTCCCCACTTACCCGCAGCTATGGGTGATTTCCTCTCATCCAGAAGCTGAATGGCAGTGCTGGCCAATACAACGCTCTTGTTTTCTGATCCTGCACAATACACACACAATACACACACACACACACACACACACACACACACACACAGGCACACAAACACAGAGTTCACATTAAAGTCAATATCATAATTCCTTATATTAGTTCTGTACTGACCACAGGGTGATTGGAGAGAGAGAGAGAGCACCAAACATAAATACCACAGAGTATTTTATGGCTACAGCCAACTGCCACAGTGCTGTGAGGAAGAGTGCATCCAAGGCAAGTCCGGTGAGTAAATAAGAGGCTTTCAGATCACTTGTATTAGCTGGCACTAATGGAAAGCCCGAGGCCGAGGACAGATGAGAACACATTTGCCCTTTGGAGGAGAAACCATTTCTTAGAGACATGAGCTGAACCGAATATGCGTGAGCTGCCCGTCTGTGCGCGCGTGTGTGTGTGTCTTTTTGTGAGTGTGTGTGTGTTCTGGCCAAGTCAGTATGGAAAGGGTTGAACCTCTTCCTAACATATCTTATTTCAGCCCACAGCAATCAGTCCTGTCCACAAGAACACAGCCCAGAATTAATAAGAGAGGAAGGGGAGGCAGAGATGCACGGCGAGAGAAAACGATCGAATATGGGTGAAAGAGGAAAAGTAGGGGGACGGAGGAAATCTGAAAAAAAAAAAAGTCTATCTAATATGTGTGAGTACGCTGTTTTATTTTTCACTTCATTTTCAGTAAACTGCCAGACCGTTGGTGGTTTGTTTCATTAGATCGTACTCGTAATGGCTACTGTGCACTGTGTTCAAAATTATGGATTTACAACTAACCTGTGTTGAAAGGTAAAGAGTAGACAAAGGTACCAGGAACTTGTTCTGCCGCTCTCTTGTACCACAGGGGAAAGTGATCGGCATTGAACACCCCCTCTTTGTCTTCGGCTGTCAGGAAGTCTCTTGAAGCAGACGGGAAACAGAGAGGTGATGACGATACAAAAGATGCACACATGAAATGCATGCACGCATGCATTAGAACTGCGTATACATACGCACAAACAAACAGCACACTTACTGGTTCGTAAGCTCGTCGGGCACCACGAACAGGTTAATTCTGGACAGGCCCGTTCTTGTGCCCAGGTAGGCGATCTCCACCCCTTTATCCGAGTTCCTGTGTAGTATGAAACATACATACAGCAACCTGCATTTGTGCACGACTGTGAGCGTCTATCAACAGCATTAAAACAGAACAAAAGCTTTTGCAAGAGTCTTGGATTTTGGTTTTCTGTAAAAGTAATAATTTCATTTTGTCTGTAACATTAATTATCCCAATTATCATAGCATTATCATTTCAGATATTGGCCTTTGACTACAGTGTAAACTTTGTGCTGAGTCTATAAAGAAACATTTTCAATAAGAAGAGTAGAGCGAGTGACACACTCAGACTTATTGAGCACGAGACTTGTCCAGTAAGCCTCCAAAGGCGCAGTCACCACGGCGTCAAAGAGGACCTCCTGAATCAGCTCCTTGTCACCTGACAAGGCAAGTATACATATCTTTTACACAGCCACAATACATGAACTGGCCACTTTGTACACGGGGTTTGTGAACTGACATTGTAGGTGGGGTTCGTGTCCGCTGAGGTAGAGTTTGATTGCCTCTATCTGGGACAGGTAGCGGTGCTCTGGGTGCTCGTCGGTGTTGCAGTACGTCCTGAAATATATGACGACATAATATAAGGATGGACGGTGAAGACGTTGGTTTAATTAACATATAACGCAGCCATAACCGGTTCCAGCTATTTGAAAACTCAGTCTTTAGACGATTATCTGGAATCACAATTCAAGCTCCATCCAGTTGCTTTGAGTTACGTTTGCATTATGCGGCATCGACAATGAATAAAATATGAAGTTAAACAAAGAAGGTTTTCTCATTTGCGAGCCATAGTTTGAAAACCGTTTACTGTAATTTGTTTAGATGTTGCTTCCCAATCCTGGCGACCACAAGTCATCAAGTGACACAAACCATCAAATCAAAGCCCTGCAGATCCCAGAGCTGTTATATAACTGCTCCATTGTAGTAAGATCATAGATTTCTTTGATTTTATAATTAGGGAGTTATTCTGGACGTAGTCCAATCACAATGTCATTCGAACGAGGGATGAGGATGATGTGGATATTCTCCTACCATTCATCTGCCAGCGCTACATCAGGATGCTCCAAGTCATGAAGTCCTGTAACAAAATAAGAACTATATGTCTCAAACTAAATAAGCAAAAGCACTCAACATGAACTCATAATAATAGGGGTAGGCATCTACACCTCAAACGCACACACTCTTAAACACACAGGCCGGGGTTGAAAAATGTGTTTTTTGAATGAATGTGACAGGCCTTGATTAGATCAGGAAGAGCCAAGTCATGCTCAGAGGGCTCCGCATGATGGACATGTTTAGAGAAACACACAGACACAGACACACAAGCACACACCACCGCCGCGTGAATATTAACATGCATGAGGCTGGACATGAAAATAAGACACACATACACACGGGGGCACACAGAGGCAGTGTAAGACACCCGTACTGTCAAGGCACGGACAAGCCCAACACGCCTAAGGAGCTACTAAAGAAATATTTCACTTTCTGTCCAATCGTGGCTTTTAAGTTCATTATCACTGTGGTACTACTGAATGTGTGTGTGCATGTGCATGTGACAGAGAAGAGAGAGAGAGAGAGAAGTACTGAAAAAGTGTTTGTGTATTTCCATTTGATGCTACTTTATACTTATACCTATACTTTAAAGTTAAAGTGAACTCCACCTCAACCAGGTGATAATGTCATCCACCAGTAGCAACAATGCCATAATGTTATAATCTAAAGACCAGAAACTGGACATTCTGCTTCAATGTGTCTATAGTATACTAGTCCACTGGTTCAGGCTTTAAGCTCTCTTTATCTCTGAAAAAAATACAAAAAATATAAAATATAAACATGATAATACACAAGTTTAGCAGTATAAGCATGTCAAAGACTACTATGCTCACCAGGAGCTTCTTTAAGGAGTGTCTTAACTAATTAATGCTTGATGAATTTAAGTAGTATTAATTAATGACTGCAGTCATTAATGAATCTGCAATTAAACAATTAAGGTTATCTCATCCTTAGAAAAAATACTGCAGAATACTTCATATGAAACAAATATTTCTCTTTTCTATGAATGGCTCCAAGTATTTTTCACCTCAGTAAAATTCTGACAGCAGTTAGTTCTACTTGTAATGGATTATTATAATATGTGTGTCATATGGGATTATACGTGGATGTGGTACTGCAGCATTTTTCTTCAGTAAAATACTGAAAGCTTTCGCCATTGCAGCTGAGGAAAGACGTGTGTGCAGCTGCGCGACAAAGTGAGACACAAAGACAATGAAAAAGTAAAAGTGAGCAAAGCAGGGAAGGAAAATGGAGGCCTTCCTACCTTCCTCCACTGTGACATTTCCCCTGAAGAAAAACTTGCCGTGGCCTCTGGAAAGAGCTACCCCGAGGCTGAAAACAAGAAGGAAACGTTTTCTAAAATGACAACTCACCAGTTGTGCAAAAAAACATAAATAAATAAATAACTGTGACAACTGAGGAAATCAGTCTAAGACTTTGATCGCTCTTCACAGAAACGTGTCCAGTTTTCTTACCTGAAAGGAGTCCCCTTGATGTCTGTGTAATAGTAATCATTATGCAACACCAGAACACGCTTCTGAAATAAAAGAGATTAATGCATTACATTACACGCTACGGTAAACAGTAAAGTAGGCAGTGCAAAATTTTTTGTGATTCCCTACAGTCTGGCTCCATCTAGTGGTGCAGAGAGTACATGCTGTGTTTGGCAGTCTGTTACTCTGCAGATTAGCGTGATTTTTTGCAGTATTCTGATAAGGATGGTGAATATGCATGTGTGTGCGCATTTGGGTGCGTGTGTATGTGAGTGTGCAGATATGTATTTACATACTGGATGCTTAATAATCAGGCTAATGTATAATGCTCTTTACTAAGCTTTGAAAATGCAAAGTGCACACACGCTCACACAGACACCTGAATGCCTCTCTCTCTCTCTCTCTCTCTCTCTCTCTCTCTCTCTCTCTCTCTCTCTCTCTCTCTCTCTCTCTCAAATAAGCAAGTATTAAGAGAGAATCACTGGGCTGCTGTCTCTCCTGTATTCAGCAACATGTGCTTGGTGGAGATAAGAGGCTCACACACACAGACAGACACACACCCATGCATGCAGAGCAAACAAAATCTGAAACAAAATCCCCAAGTCAATCCTGTACATCACTGTGCCAAGTGTAACAACCCCTTGGCAGAGTGGATTCTCCCTGCTGAGTATTTTCTCTGGCTCAACCTTTGGGACCATTAAAAAAAAAAAGTGCCTGTGCCTTGTGTGTTTGTGCATTTTTTCTGAATTCTGGATTCCTCACCCCTTTGTCAACACTCTTCTTCACCTCCATGGAGAAGGTCCCTGTCTTCCTGTTGACCATGGCATTTCTCAGCTAGCAGCACAAAAGCACATAGTAAATCTCAAACAGACTTGCACTGAGAGGGGGCACTGTGATGGCGCTTAGTGTAGATTTACTTCAAGTGTCTCACCGTGTCGTCTTTATCCTCCCACTCCACCTCGGACAGATCCACGCTGCTGTAGTTAGGTTTCCTTCGCTTCTTGCCATCGCCATACTGAACACACATCCCCATGTAAACACACATGCATGCACGGACATAGATACTGAAGAAAATAAAACACAAATGTATACCGCACCATAGGGCTTCAAATAAGTACTATTATGTGATTATTTAATCAGAATTTCCCAGAGCCCAACGGGATGTTCTCATATTATTTGATTTGTTCACAATGCAGAGATATAAACCAGAATAATAATGATATCAACCAGACAAAAGCATTTAAACATTTGAGAAGCTGGAAGCAGCGAAGAAATGACAAATGATAACAATGTAAATAAATTCATTCATTCAAGTCAGGACAGGAAACAGGAGACGGTTAGCTTAGTTCCTCTCTTAGCGTAGCTTAGCATGAAGACTGGGGCAAACGGCTAGGCTCACTATTAACTAAGCTACATCAGTTTATTACTAGCCACAACAGCATTGGCATTGTTCTCATTGTGTGTGCGTCAGCATGGAAAAAATGTGGAAGTACTGTACCACTGAGGATTTTCAAGACTTTGGCAGGTGTTTATATGTCTGTGTGTCTCAACCCGTTATGGCACGACCGTCCAAGGTTCTGTCACAAAGCTGAACAGGTATGTAGCTGAGATCAAATGAAGGCTGCGTTACAAGACAGGTGTGATCTGACCAATGGCTACTCATGTAATAATGTAGTAATGATTACATTATTACCAATGTAATCTTACTTTCGTCGTAGAAGGAGGACTAGCATATGTGGAGATGTAATTAGAAAATAAATAAATAAATAAAAACCTTCCTTTAATCGACCACCAGTCTCTCTTTGGCTACCTGCCTGAGATTTTTGATGTAGACATTAAATAAAGATGACAGTGACCAGAACATTGAGTTTATTAATGTGTACTATATGTGTTTGTGTGTCTGCTTTAGATGTGTACTTGCGAGTCCTCATCTCCATTCATCTGTCAGTGAGGACAGCCTCCCACCCCTCATTAGCTGTTAAACACTGTTCATTAACGTCTTTAATTAGACCGCTATTAAACCATCTGTCTGTCTGTCTCGCTGTCTGTGAATTCTTCTCCTCCACGTCTGTTCTCCTCTTATCCATCCATACGTCTCTCCATATTCGTCCGGCACCGCGCGCCACTTTGTCGTCCGGCACCTATCCCGACGCTAAAGCAGGTTCCTTGCTCTATTCGATCTGCCTCCCCTCCCTCTCTGCACTCTCTCCCCTCATCCTCTTGTGAGAGGAGCGAGTGAGTACAATAGAGTTAATCACAGCCATTCAGAAGCTGTATCTCTGTCTATTCACAGCACAGCGGAGGCCTGGAACACACTCTCCTCATCTACATACCACCACGCAGCCAACACACACGCCCTGTGCGCAGTGTCCACAGAGCACCCGCGCAGCTACTGTACACACCAATTTTCTATGTCAATCGGCATCTCAGTGCGACAACAAAATCAGTAATTGACTTGACATGGACGTGACACACTTGAGGACGTGTCTACAAAATAAATGAATACGTTTAAACTTTAATCTCTGCGCCCTAAAAGGGAATGTTACGATAATAAGGTTCATACTCGGTTTACTTGTTACACAGCCTCTGAATGGCGCTGGAGGTAATACTCACAAGTGGCCGTAGATCTGGATGGGTCAGGATGTAGCCATTGTTGGTGATTGCAAAGGCGTAGCCGTGAATGCCCAGCTAAGAGGATACACACACACACACACACACACACACACACCAGATGGATGGATGAAAAATCTGTACCTAATTGTAAATCTGGGCCAATCAAGCTCTTTGTAATTTTCACTGGCAGAATCTTTGTCTTTGTGGCGAAACTCACAATACAAGAGGATGGTGTCACCCATCCATGTCTGGGCAAATAACACACTTTCAAATGTCAAAATCTTACTTACACCTAACTAAGCCTTAGATTCATAAGTAAAAGAAATCAGCACAGGAGATGTGGCGGGCGACACTATCAGAAGGCATTAGAACACAGAGTGTATAATTTTCCTCTTATTATTGGACTCGAGGAAGGAGTGAATAATCAGTGTCAAAACTTCAACAAAACCTCTGATTTATCTGCTGCTGGGTTTGACATTCAATTACTGCACTGTGGAGTTAGACAGGCATACGAAGAGATATAATTAAAAAAAATAAAGAAATAAATCAAATGAAAAACCTTCACCATCAAATTTGCCACTCCATCTTTCTTTTTACTGACTTGGCATTCAGATGAATACTGCACTCACAAAGCTCAATCATATGCTTCAGAAGATATCAAAGTTGTGATTATGAAAGATGTGACGCTGTATCTCATATAGCCATTGAGATCTACAGTTATTTGTAAGAATAACTGAATGGTTTTGGCGGTGGTACCTTATATTCCGGGATGGTCTTGAGCAGCTCTGAGACAGGCACGTCTGTCCCAACCACTCCAAGCAGGATCCCACGGTTTCTCTGGAATCACACACATTACAAATACCCTAAAGTTGCATTTGAAAGGTGACTTACAGAGTCACTGTTTATGACAGAAACAACATGATCTGTGATATACATTTAATTAGAGATGCTCCATTGTATCCTAATTTACAGACTCCAATCAAACTGAAATTAGTATCTGTCAAATGCAAACATAATTGAGTATTATTTCGCAATTTGTGTCTATTGTCAGAAAACCTAATTCCTTGTAAGTTATGCAATAAGTAATTGCTCAGTTTTTCAATTAAACTGCAAATTTGTTGGAGAAAACAAGTTGTGGAAACATAATAGGCGTGACAGTGAATGTGCTTTTGGTTCTGTAGCACTATATGTACACTTACGGTCTCGTTCTTGGTACTGAACACTGGCATTGCCACCGTGGTCATTAGAACCGGACCTTGACCGTCATCCAACTGAGTGAGTTTATGAGAGAAGAGCAGACAGCAATAAAGACAGTGAAAAAGGAGAAAGAGAGACAGAGGGAAGAAGAAGAAGAGGGAAGCTAAGAATGAAACATTATACACAACTGCGCGGCACATGGCCCGGCGTCATGCGCATTACATGAATCATCTTGCTCAGTGACACTCGGAATGATTATCTCCAGCTGCGTAACTCTCGTTCCTTGAGTGGTGAACGTGATAGGAATTCTGCAGCAGACATAGTCACATTATCTTCTGGAGAGACCTACAAAACTTCCATGACATGTTTTATTCATGTTCATTATTGGTCTTAAAATGTGTTCAATCACAGCTTGCCTTTGATCCCTCGTGGAATAAGCTTATCCAAAGGCAGTGCTTCAAGTTTGAATCTGGCTATCTTCGCTTCCCTAAAGACAGCTGGAATAATTATGATATTTATCTTTCCGGCGGCTGTCTGTATCTGACGCTGATCCATTAGAGATGAAAGCTTGACACTGTTATGAAGACACTGGAGGAAGGCTTTGCACTTGGCAAAAACGCATTCTGACCTTGCCCACTCAGAAATGTCGAAACTGTCTCGATGTCAGTCACTCACGCAGTTTGGGTTCAAGTCCCCACAAATAATTGGTCCATTAAGTGCAACATGAAGCCCGGAAAAAAATCCACAATTGCGTTAAGTTAGATGGGATTGCAAAAAACGTGAATCATGTTGCACTTGATCTGTTGCCGCGAGAGCTATCAATATATTACTCCGTTAGACTGACATAAACATCAGATCCCAGCATGGTACTTTTTTCTTAGTGAACCACGCCATTTAACCAACCCTCTTAACTGAACATTACTTGTCCCTGTATATTCTCCTTCCTCCAGCCCCCCCCCCACTTTCTTTACCTCCAGTAATAATAGGTAATGACAGGAAACTGCTAGAATCCATTCTGTCTCCCACAGACACTGAAGAAAGGGGAATTGGTGACCTGGGCTCAGACAGCTGGTAATGGCAATTCAGAACGCAGTATTAGACATCAAAGAGAGAACAAAGCACACCTAAGTACAGCGGCTGTGACAATGCACAGTCTTGCTGCTGGAGAACGGGGATCGATCAAAGGACATAGAAAGCTAGCAGAGGCCCATCTAAAAATACAAAATCTATTTCCAAGCTCGGGTCTATTGGATCATATATCAACGCTGTGCAAACGTATGGACTTGACATTTATCGTGCGTCCCCGTGAACTGTTGTTGAGCGGCTCCATCACATGTGCACTATTTGTATTTCAACGCTAATCGAAGAAGTTTTATTTTGATATGTGTACATTTGGTGCAAATCAAGTTTGCCCAGCTGCTCTGGGAAATGACATACTGTAATTAAGCGGACAACAAGAGCTGCATGGAGAAAGGCAGCCAGCAGCCGCATCTGTTGGGTTCAAAGCCAACAGCGCAGCTACAGAGAATTCTCACTTGCCCTACCCAGAGGATGAAAGACCTTTAAACCTGTGCTTCATTATTCCAACACTGGAGAGGACAGAGGCAGTTCCTTGAACCCTAAATGAGTGTCCGCCGACATGAGTCCCAATCAGGGTGCTCTGTGTCTAGAATTTGACTTATCATACGTAACTTGCAACCTCTAATGCAAGGTCAGAACTCAACACCTACTTGGCCTAAATATGCATCATCATTGCCTCCGTGGTTTTATCTGTATCAGTCAGAGCAAACAGAGTGTGTAAGTCATTTCCCCTGCTGTGGGTCAGAGAATGAAAAAGAACCCCTTTGGGCTCTAATACGCTCACTCCCCACTGACACAAATACCCACACACTTACACCCCTCAGAGGGCTCAGATACACACCCCTGCCCTGTGTTTGGGGTCTCATAGGACACCTTGTAATCTAGGTTGCTGTGACAAATTATGTTCTGGTGGACAAGGTGACCCTTGTTTCCTTGGAGACCGGCTTTAATGATGTTGGTGTGTGTAAGCCCTGGAGAAAAAGGCCCCGTGTAGGCTCCTGGGGAAAATTAGTATGTGTTAGACATACCCAACGGAGAGCAGAGCTGGCACGGAAACCTAGCATATGCAACACCATGCACAGGTGTTTTGGGATATATCCATGGAATCTCTCAAATACTTCAATCAATGTTGACAATTACTGCTTTGAAATAGTGGTTCATACTAATCCATTTTAAACAGCTTACTTTCATTTAATTCATCATCACAGGGCAATCAACCGGTCCCTGCTTTCCCTGTTGTCCATCTTCATGCTTTACCATCATCATTTACCAATACCAGCCTTGTTCTTTTTGAACCTTGGTGCAAAACCCTCCGTTAATCCTCACATCCCTCTTCATATCCTTTACATTCTCTTCCCAACTTTCACCGACATCCTTTCTTTTCAAAATTTTTTTCTCTCACCCTCCCTACACTTTGTCCTCAAATGCCCCCCCCCGCCCCACCTCCTCCTCCTCCTCCTGCCGGCGCATTCCTCTCACCCCCACCTCCCTCCCATCATCCCTGAGCTCCAGTGTCAGTTCATCCGACAGAGTGGGAAACAAAGCCAAATGAGCCAGAGAATGATGGATGAAGCTGGTGAGACGAAGGATGGGAGGGAGAGGCGGGGGGAGGAGGGGGGGGGACAGCACAGGTGGGGTGGGGTGGCAGGCGGGGGGGGGGGGGGGGGGGGGGGGGGGGGGTGCAAAGTGAAAGAGAGGGGCTACACTAGGCTAGAGATATTATTGGGTTGTACCGAGGGGGACGGAGGAGGAGAGGAAAAACAGAGGATGAAAGGCACACCCGGAAAGATGATAAACAGTCAATCCCGGAGTTTTGTTAACTTCTTATCTGACACTATTACCATGTGTCTTTCTGTCTGTTTTACTTTCAGGGGACTGCTGTATATGCACACTGCCACTTTAGCGCCCAGGCTTGAGCGGCGCTGGGGTGATTACTTGCAAAGAAGCAGTGTAGATTCCTGACTAATCCCAATTATCATGTCTGACAATTTGATATCTATTTCAGTTTCTGCTGAGCCGCTTCGATGTCAATAAGCTCGGGTCTATCACAGTACTATGTCAGACATATGGCCTACCAGCTGTCTAATGGGACTGCTCTCTGCTCAGCTCCTGCTGATGGGGGTGGTAAGGGTCGGGGGGGGGGGGGGGGGGGGGGGGCACTCTTCTGTTCTGCCATCATCATTGTTATGATTATAGAGCTGCTTATCTCAACCCACATATGATTCATAAAAACACAGAAAATGGAAAAAAAAAAAAGAGGCATCAGAACAGATCATCCCAACCAGTCATTACAGACTATTGGATTTTCACCCAGAAGATGACAAAACAGCTTATTCTTGAGAATTTCACCAAAACAAATAACACAGGCAATCTTGTTTTTAAAAAATCACAAAAATCACACAGGCAAGAGAGCAAAATATAGCCTCACATTTACACACACGGTTACACTTGCCAGCCCTGGAGATACTGGCAAAGCACGGCCAACACAGCATCACCAATGATCAATGAGGGTGAGCATGTGCCCAGACGTGTGCGTGATCGTACGTGCAAAAGGAGAGCGATCGACGAGACCAAAGACAACCACGATGCATGGCTTGAATCGGGAGGTTGATTGGCGACATACGACACCGACACACAAGAGAATGCCATGGGTCAGTATGGTGGTTAGTTCACCCAGATTATGCCGTCACCTTGCAGAGACCAGGTACCAAAACACGCATGCACATGAAACGCACATGAACACACACACCAGCCCTCAACACAGTACAATACAGCGATGACCTCAAATTAGAATTATTTTACCTTTTGTGCTTGGGGGAGCTAAAGAGAACAGATTAAGGAGGAGGAGGAGGAGGAGGAGGAGAGAAAGGGTCAATATGTTTGTGGATAAGTGTAAGAAAGCCTTTCAGTGCCGCTTCCAGTGAACGGAGTGCCGGCACCAGTGGACTCATAAAAATCCACTGACACTGACTTTGACTTCAACTTTGAAAACAGTGACTGTGTCAAGAGAGGAGAGCTTTATAGCTGGGAGGGTCACAGCAGAGGAAACAACACTTAAGCTGTTACTGTTGAGTCAGTGTTGGCTGAATGTACTTTCGCTGTGATAAATGGATGGGGATAATGAGGGCAGAGAGAAAGAAATAAGCAGGGGTCAAACATGACGGGATGTGAAGAGGATCGCGGAGAGAACGAGTCCATGCAGCGTTGATAGACTGTTTGAATTTCTACTAGAGGGCACGTGCATTTGTAAACATTACATGTTTGCAGCTTTTCCGGCACGTTATCTACATCCCTTTATGGCCAAACATAATAAGTTTAGAAGCATTGTGCATGTGTGAATACAGTATCTTGCGTGTTACAGGCTGCAGAGGAGTAGTCAGGGATTATAATTTAGCGACGATGCTGAGAACTATAAAGCAAATACGGGGGCTTATCTTGGAATGTGATTATCTGAGTGTGTTGATCAGTTACTTACTGCCATTTCATAATTCGTGTTTGGCCAGGCTATAAGTTTGAGAGATCAGAGACTAACTCACCAATGTGCCCCAGTATGTTCTACTCACGGTACACAACTCCCAAACACACACAGGAGGCTCATTCACTTAATGGTTCCATCTGCTCACACACACTTTCGCGCATTCAGTCTGAGACACATAAAGGCAAAACACATTGTCAGGCCTTTGCTTGCGTTTTATCACTACAGTTCATCAGATCTCGCATGTGCAGATTTATTTTTTGCCTGTTATGTTGTGATTACGTCGAAATCTACAAATCGTTCACAGAACGTGCCGGGCCCAACACAAGTGGGTACTGTGTGAACTGAAAGTCCGGTGCCATTTGAGAGATGGTTCAACTCACGGTGCTATCGATGTAGGCCTCAGTCCACACCGTGTCATGCTCCTGGTCGATCACCTTGGGACGACTCAGCACATGGAGATACTCCATCACATTCTCTTGCACATCTGCCAATGTGGAAATCTGAGTGAAGTAGCCTGTTGGGCAGAGAGAAGAGGAGGGAAGAGATGATGTATCATTTCACCAAGATGCTGGCAAACGGTGAGAGCGAACAGGTTCGGTCTCGTCATATGCTATGCAGCCCTGAAACAGAGATCAGAAGTACAGTCTCTGTGTCTCCGAAACTGTTTCACGTTGCAGCAAGTGTCACATCCAATATCATCCTGGCTATATAATCTTTTCCAAACCATCGCTCCCATTTTATTTACCCTGGTACCAAAGCAGAAAAATTACATCTGGAATACAATACGGTAGGCAGCAGATATTTGTTTGATGAAGCAGATGGAAACCTGGAAACATGTATGAGTTATAGCTGAAAAATTTCCCTGCAGTGAAATACAAGTTAGAGCATACCAGCATGGGTTTGTGAATGGGTAAGTGCTATGTAAATGCAGTGAGACAAAAAAAAAAAAAAAAAAACAATCTCAGTTAAACCAAATGTGATGCCATTTCCTACGATCGTAATGCCACCATTATGATGCTAATGTGCATGTGCGGGAGGGAATACACTGTTATCTCAGCGGGGAGGGACAGAAAGGGGGAGAGGAAGATAGGGAATCAGGACAACAGTAAGGCAGAAGGAGAGAGAGGACAAGAAGTGGCACAGAGAATAAGTAAAAGAGAGAGACCACCACATTTTCACCCATCCATAAAAACAGCAGACTGCCTCCATCACCGTGAGGCAGTCAAGGAGAAAATCAGAGCCGGTGGAAACAGATTTTGGGGTCATCACTCCCGGCAATGACCTTTACCCTACAGGCAGAAAAGAGCCAGAGTATAGACATAGATCCACGAGGGACGCCATGTACCCTTGCAAATAACAGGGTATGATCGATCATTGATTATGTCATTTTCATCAGCAACCAGAGTCAAAAGCAAAAGATGAAAAAGAAAAAAAAAACCAAGAATTAAAACCACATTATTACTGCAATCACTATAGCAACAAGAATGCACTTGCCCCCAAACTTGACTTGGAAGTGAACCTTGACAGATTTGTCCTTTTCATCCTCGGAGACATTGAAATCCAGCTATTATTCCGGCAGTCAGTACAATGACAACACACACATGCGGACTCGCATCACACACAAAACGAGCTGCCTCAGTCTAACTGCATCGTTCATCACAGTGCTGAGTGAAGAATGACTACTCCCTCTGGAAGGCTGAGGGCGTCCTTCGGGCTGAGCCACCGGGGCCAGTGAGACGAGCTGGGGAGAGGTAAAAATGGATGCTCTCTGCTTTCAGTGACTCGGTACACCTGTAGTACATACAGGATAGGACAGCCACAGCATGGTCTGGTCAGCATGAGGGCATAAATATACTTTTAAAAAGGACCTCGTTATGGGTCATATGTAAGCAAAGATTATGCAATAAGGTGTCCTGATATATGAAAGTAATGGATGAAGTGGAGGAAAAAATGATGTTGCAGAGCTATACATATACATTAACCTAAAAATTAACATCACACTGAATTAGTTCTGTACTGCGTACAAAATCACTTACATACTTGTTGGCATGTTCTGTTAATAATGTGTATTTTCATATTTGGTGTCTGCTCAAAACTACCCTGTATGTGTCTGCTTGGATTTCAAAGTTCAGTTAAAGGACCAGTGTGTAGAAATGAGTGATATCTTTTGGTTGCTGATTGCAACCCCATCGCGTCAACCTTTCCTTTCTAGCATGAAGGAGGAACTACGGCTGTGGCCGTGAAATACATGAAAAACATTAAGTATCCTATCTGGAACTAGCGTTTAGTTTGTCTGTTCTGGGCTACAGTAGAAACATGGCAGTTCAACATGGCGGAAACATAAACAAATGGGCCCACCAATCAGTCATAGTCACCATATAGTCACTGATGATAAGCCTCAAAACTGAAATATTAAGATTTTTTTTTTTAATCATACTGTTTGTTCACTTAAATGAACTGAAACCAAACTAGGCTCAGGGCATGGCTGTTAAAACAAGAAGAGGACTAAGTGGGCCTGAGTTAGCCAGAGTGAGCAACACCGCAGGTAACAAGTGGAGCGTGGGTGGAAATTTAGTCAAGCTCATCCAGGCTTCGGGCAAGACCCACATCCTTTTCTTGCTGATTGGCAACAGAAGGCATTTCTTATATGTGTGGCCTGTTAGTAGCTGATACAGCCATAAGGCTTAATGGTAATTAAATCCCCTAGACCTACAATTTCACCAGTACGCTTTTAGCATTGCAACAGTCTAAACAACATTCTCAAAGGCAACGTGGAGAGATTTTAACAGAATAGCCTTAAGTGACGGGGCGCGCAAGGTAACACATTTTTACCTGCGACACCACTCCTGAAACGCTGAAGAAATAAAACCGCATTTTCTGCTCTAAATTGGAATAAAGATGCCGTGCCTACGGATCAGAGAGAAGACTGTTCCGCAAAGCTCCTGCAGCCTCCTGAGGATGTTGCTGTCACAAGCCTGATTCATCATGCAGCATACAAACACACACTCATTTATGTGGCATGACAGACACACACACACACAAAGGTCTCATCAGCACCACTAACACCTTCAAACTGACTGGATGAGTTCTCTGATATCACTTCCAAGCAAAACTGTGGATGCCCTTGTCCTCTTATCTACACACACACACACACACACACGGCTAAAACACACGCACACCCCTTGTGTGACCTATGGCTTGCCTGTCTTATCTATGGCAGCCTGAGGAAATGGAGCCAGACTGTCTCTGTCACCCACCTCCCAGCTAAATATAGAACCTGGAAGAAAGTGCTCTATGCACTGAGACAACCATGACCACACACAAAGCAGCTGAGAAGTGGTGTATCGCCAAGATAGTTTGGACTTTAGGCTTAGAGGAAGATATTTTGTGACATATCTGGTCCCTGCAACCGGCACCAGCTGCCTGCTGTCACAAACACGTGCTAGCACTGACTAGCACAAACACACATCTACGCAGCCGACGCGCGTGCAAGGAGACAGGTATGCCAGACACCCCAAACGAATCCTGACCCTCTATAATGTTTTCATTTTTTGCCTGACTGACAGCAGCATGCAGCACCTTTTCTCTGCTAAAACAGATTATGAGGAGAGAAAAAAAAAACAGCAGTCTATGCATGTGTTGTAAGATCTCACCTTTGTTAGCACATGCCATCCATTTCAGATTATCTGCGAAGGCTGACTCTCGTCCAATCAGGTAAGGGAATATGCGGACCTGCAGAGAAGAAAGCAGAT
Organism: Nibea coibor; assembly: GCA_023373845.1. Taxonomy (NCBI): domain Eukaryota; kingdom Metazoa; phylum Chordata; class Actinopteri; family Sciaenidae; genus Nibea; species Nibea coibor. The sequence continues at coordinate 15,578,440 of CM041717.1, read as the reverse complement.
AGCTTCCGTCAGTCATTTTAATCGCATTTTGATAGGGACCCCCACACCACCATAGAGAAGATAACACCGTCAATGCCAGGCACAGGGTTCATTCTTTATCTGCCAGTGATTAGCAGACCCTTTCTCCTTGTTTAATAGAGTTGATTATGGACTCATGAAAGTCTTAAAAAGATTTTATTTAAAGTTGAAATAATTCCAACCATTTTTTATCACCCCAAGAAACTAAACAATTAAGGATTAACCCAGAGAGGATTCAAAATAAGATAACGGTATCGAGGATCTGCAATTAAAATGAAAACAAATGACTGACTGTGAAGTAAATATTTTGCGTCGAAAAAGCCAAACGCAAGCTTTATTTGCTCAACCCAGAGAGTCTTCGAAACTCTCTGCTGCCAAACCCATTTTTGCCCGGCAGCGCTCGGTTGGCTCTAGCAGCAGGTGTAGTTGGCAGGTGTGTGTCTGCATGTGTGTGTGCGTGTGTGGAAAGCAGGTTGCCAGATTGGACCAGATGCAAGCCTCTGGGGGCACATCTGCCACAGTTCCCCGTGTCTGCATTTTTCACTGCCTCTCTTCACCCTGACAGCATGTGTCTGTTTGTGTGTGCGCGCGTATACGTGTGCACACACACGTCTGAATGAGCGGATATGTGTGCCTTTATCTGATTTGGCTCTCAACAGAAGGGCATAAAAATTGGTAAATATAGATTATGTATCAATGTCACTTCCTTTCTGAGGAATGCTTCTGTATTAAATTGTATTCATTCGCATTGTTTCATAGATGAACTCATTAATAATAATAATAATGATTCTAACGGCTTTAGCTGACAAAGATATAAAGCACAGGCAGGCAGCTAATTCTGGGCTCTAGTTTTCTAGTATGGATATATTTATAGTCTATTGTCAACTGTAATGAGTCTAACTGTGAATAAGTGCAGTTGTCAGACTGTCAATTTTAAGCAGCCCTCATTATCTGGATCATAATCATCCTCTATTCATACAAACCTCAGCACTTTGAATGACATTGCCAGGATGACGGGAAAACACAACAAAGCTGATCAAAACTGTTCACGTGGGACAAAGGGTTAGATGTGCGGGATCTGCTGCTCGTGGTTAGGTGTTTTCCTTTGCTGGTAGCCAAGACTGAGGTCAAACTACAGCAGGCTGGTTATTATATAAGATGTTTACACCTGACCTACACTCGGAGGAGATAAAACCTGCTATGGCCCTTAGCCATAGCATCAAGGTACAGATTTAGGCACGATTAAAAATACATATGCAAGCAAGAATGCAAATGGAAAGATATGAAAGTGTGCGTGTAATCTATTTATTCATGTACATGCATCCAGAAAGTTGTTTGCACACGAGTGTCTACTCGTGTACAAGCAAGTTTCAGCCTGAGGCGCATGCCGTACCCTATAATTTTGAACGCAACTATAATTGTATGCAAAAATGTTTTGCTTGTTTACGACCCTACATTATATATTTAACTCAACTCAATAATTCATTCATTTATTCTCCAGTATAAACATTCACTCAAACCTCTGAATTTTTTAAGTACTTCAGCAAGGCTACGTGTGTTTTAATGTCCAGGATACACAGTTACAACTCAAACAGTGACAGCAAGCTGTTTGTTCGGAAGTTATTGATCTAATGCAATATGCAACATCATCTAGGACCAGACAAGCCTCCTGCCGGTTATAAAACACCAGTTGGTTCCAGATCATTGTTTCATTCACCAACAGCTGCATATACTGTAACAATGTACTTTGGCTTTTAGATTTGTATTTTATACAACCAACCCAAAAGCAAATGGAATAATTTGTGAAGCGTGGAGTTTGTTTTATGATCTTAGTTTGGAGATCTGGATGTGGAGAGAATAAGGCTAATTCCTGTGAAAAGAGAATGTAAATTTATGTAAAAAAAAAAAAATGTTTTAAACTTTTCTATCAAGAAGCATTAGAAAGCCATTTAATTTTAACTGTCACTACCACGGTGGTGCATACACAAGGCATTCAAGCTTTTAAACAAGCAAATCAGGAGACCCTGATAACCTTGTGCCACACTTTCTAAAGCGAGCAGCTTATTTTATTTCTCCCTTACCAGCACATCTTTTTAATCTATCTTTTGTCTTTAATGAAATTCCTTATCTCAAAGTCTGCTTTTCTTCTCCCATTACTACAAGCAGGTGACCCAACACGGCTAAATGATTACAGGCCCAGCTCTCATCAGTCTTGGCAAAGATTTAAGAATTGCTAATATCATTTTCTAAGTTTTTACTTAACTATGTTTTATCTGAACATCAGTCTAGTATTTTGAGACTGATTTCAAAAGTGAGGGGACAGTTTTAGCTGCTCTCCAAGTCTAAGAGAAAGTTTGAATCGTCTGCTTGTGTGGTGGTTAATTCTCTATTGTTCACACCAAGAGACATTCATAAGAGACACTTATGAATTTTGCCGTAATTGGGCAAGAGCAGGCTGGTATAGAACACATGGGGACTGTCTCTGTCTCCCAGGGCTCATGGTATCACCCATCTAGGCTGTACTGTTAGCCCTGCTACACGTGTGCACCTGTGCCTTTGGCTTGTGGGACTGAGCCCAAGGTGTCCACCTTATAGCCTGTAGTGCTGCAGAGTCGTGTCCAGGCAATTATAGCTAGCCTTTTGCTATTGGGACAACAGAAACAATGATGGCAAAGGACGAGCATTGGAGCCTCGTGATGCACTGCCAAATGGTGGCAACAGATAAGGTATGGGCAGTACACAGGGGATAGTGCAGAAGCAAGCAAAGGCAAGGTTGTGTGTAGCCCAGCATATCAATCTCCTGATGCTGGGGGAAGTACATATAGCCCACTTCCAAGTTTTTCTTTACCTTTACCTTCAAGGTCAGTACATGCTGAGAAGGACAGACAAGTATGCAGCATCTTTCATCAGCTGTCAGGGCCTGTTGAGCTTCCCCTTGGCTCTATGTAATAGAGCCTGCAGGGCACACCAATCAGTGCTTCTGCAGTGATATCGCCATAACTTTCTGCTATATTCCAAGATTATGAAATGCAATATACCGTATGTTGGCATATGAACAAATTAAACTTATGGTATTTGAGTGTGGGCAGTCGGTCGACTCAGCCGAGAGAAAGATACTAATGTGTTATGGGCCCAAAAGTTGCTGAAGAACTTTTTTAGTGTATGTGCCCAGTGATAAACTTTAATTGGCATGAGCCTGTGCCATCTTGGAACACCGCATCCAGTTTTCATAGCACACTGATGGCACAACTCAGGTTTTTGTCCCCCGAGGCTGGCTCACGTGCCAAACACAGACAATCTGTTAGAAGATCAGGTGTCTGGGGAACGTCCAGCGGGCTTCCCTCTCAGAAGGTTGAAGGAATCTGGCGCCCACTCGAGACAGGAAATGATCAACCTTTTTGAGTAAAGGAAGACCACCACTGCTGTTCTAATCAATGCCATATGTTGCCCAGCTTTTCCTATTGTATTATTTGGCCCTTTAAAAGGTAGTGAAATTCCCAATTTACCACCATTAATTATTACCCATTTTAGATGAAAGTGCTGCTCTGCCAAAATTCAACGGAGACTTTTATGCGGTGCGTTCCTGCAGGCTGTTTGATATGATTGAACTGTAAAAAAAAAAAAAAAAAAAAAATCTGACCCCCCCCCCTTACACTTGCTGGATTAAGATGTATTGTAAGAGCTCAGAATATATACATTTTATCTGCAAAGCGCTCTTGCTGGGTTTGGTTGTATCTGGCTTCAGCTCAAAGATGTGGACAAACTTCATGACTCATTATTCTCTCTATTCTTGTTTGTAGTGTTAGTATTTTTTCTCTATACTGCGTTGCACTCTTCTTAATTTTACGTGGCAAAACAACAACAACCTGAAAGATGATGTGAGACCAAGTGAGACCGGCTGATAAAGCTTTGAACTGACACCAAAACAATAAAACACCATCCCACGATAACTGCAGCAACAATTTGAGCAGTCAAAGCCTCAGCTATAGATTAAAATTAGCTCGGGAGAGCACGGGGATGAATAGGACAAAATGCGGACACACGCACAGCATGTATGCGACATTCTGGGAAGAGTATCATTACCTGTCATTTAAGCGCAGAGATTATAGCTCACAAAGTGTTTGTGTGGGTGTGCAAACATTTTTTTTTTTTTTTGTGCGCTTTGTCCGTAGGTACATATGCAAGTGTGGGCACATGCTGTACTGTAAGGAGGGGAATGCGCATTTTCTTTAAGTAAGAATATGGGAGTAGGTGTGTATGTGTCTGTCTTGTTCTCACTCAATTACTGGGATCAGAAATAAACACCAGTGCGATTAAAGTCACAGAGACCGATGGTCTTTGACGCGAAAGGAAAAAAAAGTCATATTTCAGTATTTTTGACTTCATCGGTAAATGCTGTTTTTCATGGCAACACTTGATGATCTTCGGATCTTTTCTCTACAGCTTTTTTTTTGTAATAAATGCCATCTGTATTCAGATATTCAGTAGCTTATTTACATTCAGCCTATGTTCCCAGTGTGATGCTATACAGCGGTGAAGCTGTAAGGCTGGTTGGAAGGAAGCCATTAAAAAAAACAGCAGCAGTGTAGACGGCGAGAGAGTGACAGAGACCGAAGACTTCTATTATCAGCGGGGCTTCTTCTAAATGGAACTATCTAGCAGCCTTGTCCCCTCTCCGCTCACTGCTGTTCAGCCTTGAGGCGGGAGTGAGAAAAGAAGAGGCGGGGGGGCTGGGGGCGGGCGGGGGGGGGGGCAGTTGGTTGCGAACAGGGACCACCAGACACACATGAACACGTCACAGCAGAAGTGCAGCATTTGTGATAACTATGCTCAAACAGATGCATTTCAAACTGGCTAATAATGTGTAAGAAAAGACTTACCTGAAGCAATGGAACTTTGTACTACATCTGTGCTCCTACAGTCACATCCATATGCATGCTTGTATACGAACGTGCATTTGATGTACAGTATGAATTTACCATGGCCTTTAGTACAGTATTTCCATCCTCAGCCTTTTAAGGGTGAAGACCCCGTGGGCTTGCTTTTACAGAAGAAAATGACCTAAGAATAACCCTTTTTCTTCCCCTCCATCTCCTCTCTCCTCCCATTTCATTTCATGGCCTGTCAGAAGAGCACCACAATTACCTTGCAGGACAGCAGAGAGACAGTTCGGTCCTCAGAGACAGGGCCATACTTAACTCTGTTTTAAAGCCCTCTGAAAGGACCCCATACTGGGCCCGCTCAATCCCTTCTACATGTCAAAAACGTTCCCTAACAACTCAGCCAGATACTAATACTTATACTAAAATGTGACAATAAAAAAAAACAGTGTATCCATAGGGGAAACCCTGACTCACATTTTCTTTACGCACAGTACTTCTCGCTCTTTTTCTTGATTGGTGTATTTGAGAGAGACTGAAATAGCTCTCAAAATATCTATTTGAAATTACGTCAAATGGATCTATTTCCTAGTAGCACATATTTGGACAGTGCCTTCTCAACAAGCCAGTTTAAAAAGTCATTCATAGCCACACGAGGGCATAAGTCCACCGCTCTTCACTGCTCATCATATAATTTGAATACAAGGTTGCAGGTTCATGAAGTTGTGAATGAGGCGTAATGGGAAAAAAATGGAGCTTTACAACAGTCGTGGAACTACAATTGCGCAATAAAGTGACGTGTGTTTGTGTGTTGAATACGCTACCTTCCTCTCTGGCCAGTTGTACTTGGCAAAGATGGCATCATATGTGTCCACTGCCCCATCTGTCACCAACATAATGGCCTGGCTACACTCACTCCCCCTCCCAGTCTCGTTGAACTACAGAGAGAGAGAGAGAGAGTAAAGTCAGTTTAAAAGACAGTCCACCTGATTCAAGGCTGCCTAAACTTTTTCCCTTCATGACGAACCAAAAGCAAACACGTATTCAATCTTATTGTTAAAATGCGAATAGGTTTTCCAACCTTTATTTATACTCGAGAGATTATTGAGGGGCGACTGTGATAGATAAATTCATTTAAATTAGACATCCTACATATTCAAAGAGCATTTTTACCTCACAAAAATAACACAGCATAAACATTCATTTATTTAATGATTTATTTTTAATTCATTCATTCATTTTAGTTACTGGAAGGATGCAGCGGGCCAAATCAAACCTTATGTGAGACCAACGCTGGGCAGCTCAATATCTAGTTTCTTCCTATTAAGGAATGTAATCTGTCTTTATATAACTTACCTTCCCGTCATGAACGCTAATTAAATTTGTCAAAGCAAATTTAATAACTTTAACTATCTTCTCCTGCGCACACACGTGCATGCATACCTTTAGAGGGCATTGTAACCTAAGATTACAGACAGGGGCCATTAAGCAGAAAAGAAACATTTGTCATTGTAATGTACACTTAGAAAGATACATGTTGTTGAAATATGAGCATTTACAGCTAAGTGTGTGTGTGTGTGTGTGTATGTGTGTGTATGTATTCATAATGAATGGGATGTCAAACCAGTAACCTGACTCATCATGTGCTGTGTTTAATTGTTTTTTTTTCATTATTCTGTTGATTTAGCTGTTAATTAAAGCACGCTAATTAATTTTGTGCATGTAAGTGTGTGTGTGTGTGTGTGAGATCATGCATGAGCGTGTAACTTACGTCGCTGAGGAGATTGAAGGCCTCAGTCAGAGCTATGTCTAACATACCAATGCCTTGGGCAAACAGCTTGTCGAGGTGCTCCCGGAAATGCTGGGAAAATAAAATTCGGGGAGGAAACACTATGGTTACGTTGACAAGAAGCCAGAACACAGCGAGGGAGACAGAAATAGAGGTCATTATTGGACATTTATGGAGGGGAAGAAAAAGCCGAACACAGGCGACAGCGGCAGTACAAACGATAAAAATGCAAAGATATTGATTTCATTCACTCATAACACGGAGAAACATCACATTTCCCTGAACTTGATTTTCCATCGTTTGTGTGTGAACGGAGATTGCACCAATGGTCTAAATGGGCTCTTTAACTCAGCCCTGAGCCAGCTTTTGCGGTAAGCTGCCACATTATCTTGGAGTGAAATGTCACATACTGAAAGAACTAAAATGACCTGCCTCCACCCCTCCACCATTCAGTCTAGTGTGTATGCAAATGTGTGTGTCTGCTCATGTCACATGATCGTGCCACACAGGGTACATTATCTCTGTGGCAATTAATGATGAGTTTAATGTTGTCAACAACCTAACAGGTCTCATGTGGATGTCTCATTATTTGCAATAGCCTGGAGGAGAAGCCCACTCACACACACACACACACACACACATATATGCACACAGATGGACGAAGCCCATTATCCAGTCCAATCTATTTTTAGCTATTTAGATCCAGTTGTTGGGATTTCGAACATTTTCTGTTGACTTTAGCTCTCTCCACCAACCTGCAAAACATTTCCACCCAAGGAGGTGAGCAGTCCTCTTACATACTGCCATATTAGCAGGGTTAACAGAGGTATTACACACAACATGTGACCGTGTCTCTCACTGTTTAGGGTCTGAGAGACCTATACCCCCCCCATGTGTGCCCTCATCTTTCCCAGCCTCTTATTTTTGTAGCCTTTCCCTTACACCCATTCTACATTCATCTCCAGTCTTCTGCTCCTCACTGATGGGAGGAGAAAAATCTCTCAACACAGTAGGGGGCCCAAGCAGTGTAAGCTTGCTCACTTGGGAGCAAATGCACCCAAACAACACATAGACGCAGGCACCATAAGCACCAGCAGCACACAAGAAAATATGTGCACAAAAACAGCCTCCGGCGTCCCTGACAACACCCCCATATGGCAAAAAGACACAACCTTTCGTTTGATGTGGATAAAAAGGTTAATCGGCTCCAACAAAAGGCTGTACCCTGGAGCACGGCAAACTTCACCCACTGCGCGCGTGCGAGTGTGTGCGTACGTGGGCGCGGGTGCGTGCGTGTGCGAGTTAAGATTGAAGTGATTTGTTCAGCACAGCGGGCTGTGTTCAATCCCGAGTGCAGCAGTGTACTTAAGTGGCAGATTTAGAAAACGCGTGTGTGCGCGCAATGCTGAAATGTGCCACGTCTTTGATGCTTCGATACAAGGCTCTGAAATGTACATTGGACATCAAATCCTTCAATGCTGCAGGCAGCTTTTATACTCAAAAATAACAATTCCACACAAAATGATCTTAGATTGCAATTTCAGGTTTCACTTTTTATGGCAACTTTTTTTTTTTTCTATCTCAACATGGTGACAGGCGCAATCTGATAAATACATAAAAATGGAGAGCAGAAAAGCAGTACTGCGTGCTGATGTGAATGGGCTCCAACACGAAATCAACAGGTATTGGAATGATGAAAAAATGATTCCAAACTTAATGTCCAACACCACAGTAGTATAATTGCATTTGAAAAACTACCCATGGTTGTGCTGGCATTGGCTGCTTCAAGCCCTGTTGCATGCATTCAGAATCCAGAAAGACGCCTTAGACTGTGCTAATGTGGTTGAAAAATAAATGAAGTTAGGACCCAAACCCTTTAAATACAATAAGTGAAATGATGTTAAAATAATATACCTACATACATGTCTAATACTGTTTAAACCAGACAGTTCTAATCTAGACATTAATGACGGTTGAGCTGCAAATGAACCATTTATTCTGTCTGAATGCGCTCACCTAAAACAAAACTCCAACAGAAGATTAAGACACTTAGCTGGAAATTATGTGGAAAATCACGAGTGTTTCTCAGTGTTTTTAAATAGCCTGGAACTTTTGCATATGTGAGTAATAATTAGACAGGATGGATTTCGCTTTTTCAGATGCCTGCTAACAAGTCTAATTAGATAAATAACGATTCACAGTAAAATATTCAGATGAATCTGCGTGCCGTGGAAGTTTGACATCAGGTATTTACAGTATGACCCAGTTGAAGTTTGGCTATGAAATAACAGATTTTGGAAAGACCGATCTGTAAGTCACTTTCTCCTCGCCCCCCCCAGCTGAAGTAAAAGACATTAGCCTTATCTACTGGCACAGATTGCCTTCCCCTCTTAGCTGGCTGACTCACACAACATTAAACTACCATCTGGAATTAAACACATAATGCTAATCCATATGCATAAGTGTACACTCACTTAGAAATAAACATAAATTAACTTAAACACCAACAGGCGCACAAACGGATATGAATAACACGCGTAAAGTATTATAGTATAGAGAAAGTACTCCATGCATTTGCTAGTAAACAGCTGCGTCCTTGTCCTGAACTAGATAGTTATAGAGATTACTGAATTTCATTCATTTATCATTTGAATGATGAACTATGGAAGAATTTGGAAGAGTTTGAATTTTTAGTCTGCACCTGGAGCCGGAGCCCACAGCGTACTGCAGACAATAGGGAGCAGCATAGACTCAGGGATGAACAAGAGAATCATGCCATAGTAATAGCAGGACTCTCACATGTGCCATCTTGTTGAAAACGTCTTATATGAACAGCCCAGTAAGTATACGTACACATTAACACAGCTGAACAAAGCTGCAAAACAGTCACTGCCATAGTTTAAATCTGATTTTGCACAACTTCCCTCAGAGCCACATTTTATGCACAGTAGTCCGGTAAACAGACTTTGTGAGTTCTCCTTTAAGGACTCCAGTCACCCAGCTCTGTCCCTGCTCTCTCTCTCTCTATCCTGCCATCTGGAAATCACTATCAGAGCGTCACAACTCACACCACCCGGCTCGGAGACACTTTGGTTGCAGGCGTAACAGGTCATGCGCGCACCCTCACTCACACACATGGGAAGTGAGGTGCCAATACTTGCTGTACCATACCTTTACTCATATGCCAGTGACATCTTTTTGTATTGTTTTTAAATTTAGACTGCCTTGGTATAATAATTTTATTGCGCAGCTCCCTACAGTTCCTATATAGCAATGAATAATACACTGTCAACTTCAAATTACTTTTTACTGTTGCGAATCACTTGCAGATGCATTCTTTTAGCCCTGAATTAGAGCCTCCAGTGCGAGGAAAAAAAAACATCACTGATATCTAATTGACTGTAACAGGAGAAAACAATACGAGACGAGGAAAGAAAGACTTACATCTTTGTTGGTGACATCTGCTTGGACCAGAGTTCCATTTAGGCACGGCTCCACATAATGTAATTCCTCATTGTACTGAAAGAATACAAAAGGTTAATTAACATCATCATTTTTGGCACTATACTGTATATAGAAATGTTTCATCTAATGTTTAAAAATACAAAACGCAAAGATGTTAGAAACTTCGCTCATCTTGATGAAAAGCACGCACACACACACACACACGCGCACATTGCACAGTACACAACGTACCCGGTGCCTGCCTTTCTGTGATAATACTCACCATTTAATGCATGAGTATGAATTAGACTTCAAAGTCCGAGGAAGAGAATGGAAGTGTGTTCTTTTAAAGCCAGCAATTTTGCCCAAACGTGTACGTACAGTGCATACGCGCGTAGACGGACACGCACAGGCGCATGTGCGCGAACTCCCAATGCGCGAGATAGACTCTCTCGCTCGCGGCAGATAATTTTGACAACACCACAACAACTTTTACACGACTGTCTGTCTTCTATGGAGAAAGCCCGTCATGTACAGAGAAAGTAAGACAAAATAAAAGAAGAAAGAAGAAACAGACGAGTCAAAATGACACATCCTTTAAAGAATGTTTGGGGGAAAGCAATATGTTTTCACCTGATTGTCCAAATCCTCCGTTTCTTTATTTTTCAAAAGAATAATTTTCAAAATAAGATGATTAGGATATCAAATGATAATGAAGCCTTTGTTCTGTAGAGAAAAGGGATGGAGGCTGGCAAAGTGACTAGCAACGTTTTGATGTGAAATAGCATCAGACGCACACATGTGCGAGTGCGTCGGTCACGTGCACACGCACACACACTTCATCAGCCTGAGATGCGATAACGGTGGTGGGGTGCCGGAGGCGGGATCCAATCGGAACTGTCTCTTTTGCAATTCAAATCTTCATTCAGCTGACTGCTAATTGGTTGTGAGCGTGACAGGAGAGAAAGCTGATTCGTTCCGGCATTTCCTCTGATCTGAGGACGCAGGGATCTGGGCCTGTATGTTAGTGTGTGTGTGTGTGTGTGTGTGTGTGTGTGTGTGTGTGTGTGTGTGTGTGTGTGTGTCTATAAAAAAAAAAAAAAAACAGAGGCTTAAGTTTATGTACCCTCTCCACAGTTATATGAACATTTGCTTGGACTCACAGCAATGATGTTAAAAAAGTCGTCATCTCCAAGAGTGTCCAATATGGAGGAGACAGTCTGCCTGGCGATGGTCAGCCTGAGGCCTTTCATACTGCCGCTGACATCGACCAGGATGACCACGTCCTTCGGAGAGGTGGCAGCCTGGATGTACCATTTCCGGTTCCGACAGTCAAAAGCTATGACCCCGTGTTCGTCTGGTTTCCACTTGATCCCTTGAAGACAGAGAGTCAGCGTCCAAGTCAAATACAAACAAGGTACTGCAATAGTGCTAGAGCTGCATAAATTCTGTGAAAGGAAAACAAACTGTTACTTTGGCTGAAAGAGGAAAAAAGGGGGCCAGGAAATCTGTTCTTCAAGCCCTGAAGGCTTTCTGCCAAAGCACGCTGCTTTTTCTGTCACAACAGAATTTCTCTAAAACATTCATCATCTGCTTTTTAAAACTTCGCCTGCCTCCGACTATGCTATTTTTAGAGACTCGGTTCACCTGAATTACATTTTTTCTCGTTTCTAGTGCTATCTGGCCATGCACATAGAGAGATTTCTGCTGCCACCCTAGCACAGTAAAGGTGAAGGCAGACCTCAGAGCACAGAAAGATTCAGCAGCAGCATCCCTTTCTAGAAACTATTCCCATGTGAAAATTGAACTGAATAATGCACAGAGCGCACTGTTTTTGTAGGAACTGTTTTTTTTTTCTAATTCTAATTCTGGTGAATGTTACAGAACAGAGCAGAATGAACTCAGTTGCAGTAATGACTTTTGGAGGCTTTCGGGTCAGAAAAATAACACTGGACAGTGAAGGAGGCCTTTTGATAGTCAGAGCTGCAAAGAATATCGAGTATATATCAGATATAGACTGGGCTGAAGTGTGATATTTTAAAAAACGCATCATTAAAATACATATATGCAATTTCAAAGAGGTCAAAAGATAAAAATAAGAAAAGAAAGAAAGAAGATGTCCTCATATTACGTGCCTCATAGAATATATATTCATCAATTCCATTCAGTGAGTTACTTTTCTTAATTATGCTACTTATTATTCAATCCACTTCACCTGAAAATGTTAATATTACACATCTTCTTCACCCACTCTCTAATCTCCACAGACTCTCTCACTTGTCTCTCTTTACCCCCCCCCCCTCTCCCATCTTCTATCTACTCTCCCCCCGCCTCTTCACTCTCACCCTGTTAGCCTCCAGTCTCTAGCTGTCAGTCACTGAAGATTCCCACATACCCCTCGTTCTGCTTTAGGGAGACGGCAACTTAATTACAAACACACAGACACATACGCACCTACACGCTACCGAATACACACCCTCCCCTCGCAAACAACCGCACACTTACCTGGGTACTGCCTGAAAAAGCCTTTGGCGCTGCCAAAGTATTGCCATATGAGTGATGGGTCTCTCTCAAAGTTATCCACAAACACTTTATTCAAGGCCTCGGACCAGTACACTCCGTTGACAATCGCAGAGTCTATGGTTTGAAGGGCAAAACAAAGAGAGACAAAGATAAGTATGGAGAGGCAAGGATAAAAAAAGCATTCTGTAGTACCAGCTCAAACACTCATATTGTATCATACACTGCGCGTCCACAGAGCACTATAAGAACCTCTTCATTGCACAGAGAGAAGTGGAAAACATGTAATTTCTGTTAAATCTTTAGACCAGGGATGTACAAAGTACAACCCGGGGGCCAATCAGGGCCCGTGGCCTGAAGCTTCATTTTTATTATATCTTATGTATGGTCTGCTAGGATTGTCAGATACTCTATGGCTGGAATATTTGGCACATAACACAGCATTTGAATCTCTTAAGAACGTATCTGCTGGTGTTATATCTGTTGATGCAACGCAAAATATTACTTTCTGAATGATTTTGTTAAAGACAAGAGCAAGAGAGATACGTTTTAAACTGAAATTGATACTGAAAGGTTCAGATTTGTTCTTCATGCAAGTTGAATGTATTCCATACAATTTACTCTTTGTTATTTGACTCCAGATGTGAAAGAAAGGAAGAGCTGGTTTTTAGATTTGTTCACACCTGATTGGCTTAGATGTGGTGACATTGTCATTAAAAAACTTTTATTGGTATTCTTTCATTTTTAAAATGTTAGTGTTGCCCCCCAGGCATCTTCACATTGTCAAATCTGTCCCTCTTTAAAAAAAAAAAAGTTTGGACACCTCTGCTCTAGATAGTTTCAACCTCTTTTTCTCGCTCTTTCTCTGACTCGATGCAGTTTCTTTGTGGCTACAGCAGCTGCACTGTGACTCAGTAATATGTGTCAGTGTTGTAGTCAAGACCATGAGTATCAAGACTGAGTCAAGACCAAGACTTTAGGGGGTTGAGACCAAGTCAAGAACAAGACCAAGGCAAAGAGAGACTGGGGCAAGACCACGACTAGACAGTATGCAGTCTCTATAAGCTATGATTTTAATTTAATTTAATTAGTTAAATGAACTAGAAAGCCGAAACACATTTTAAGCAAACTGCAGTATGCTTTTGCATTTATTAATGATTATTATCATGTAGGTTCTATGGCAATTATTTTGGAGGTAAGAAATCTGCCAGAAAATATAATGTACATAATATTAAATGAAGTCATTACAGCCTTTGCATAAATTATACAGTTGTTTCAACTTCACTGTTTCTTTCTGTGCCTTCGTAGGACTGAATTAATGTGTGTCTGCATGTATGCTCATGTCAGTCTACACACGACTACGAATATGGCTTTCGCTTATAATCCCGTCCAAACTGATTGTTGTACGTGGTGGCATTCTTTCAAATCTACCGGCGGAGAAAACCATGAATGTAATGCCTAGTGACCAGACACCTGAGCCTATTACAGCTGCTTAGTATCACAACTTTGCTTGGTTCAGAAGCAGGTAAGATGGAAGTGGAAAAGGATGAACGGACAGACAAAATCGTACAGTAAGACACGCAGACAAAAGCCTTTAGAGGCAGATAAAGAAAGGAGACCCAGGAAGACAGACAAAGCGGCAGGCAGATATTACTAGGAGACAGCCAGACAGACAAGTAACTAATGGACAGAAGAGGAAGAAATGTAGATAACAGATTTTCCATCATCTCCGATGCTGGCAACATTGTTCTGCTGTCAACAGTCATGCCAATAAGCCATGATTGAATTAGTCTTCTGGAAGCTAGCACACTAAAGCCCTCTCTTGATAGTAAACACCCATCTACCTCTATGGAGTGGAGTGGAGAGGAGGCTGGATTTGATCCAGACTCCATTTACACAACAATACAGTCACTTCTGGTGCAGTTTGAGTGTCTATTACAATCTGAACCCGTCATGATGAGAGAGAGAGCATGGGCTCTACTTTCCCCCTAAGCTGTCATTTAAATTCATCTCAACTAATGCACTCCTTAATTCAATCTGATCAAAGGGGCCCCCATGGTTCCAAATATACACACATGCACGTGCACTTAGATTAAAAATATGTAGGTTTACCGCCGCCCCATTCAACTTCACTTCATGAGGTTACTTATGATGATTAGGGAGGAGGGTTTTAACAGGAGCGAGGGGAGAAGCACGAGTTAGGAACAGGACATAAGTGAGAGAGGACGGATGTGAGTACGAGCGCATGCCAATGTGACCATGTCAGAGAATATAAACGTAAGTCTATGGACATTAAAGTGTATCGACCTGCTGTAAGCGCGTGTGAACGGCCTCGCTGCATCCGTGGTACACGCTCCTGTCATTGCACCCTCGTGAAGTATGATGGTGCGGGGCTGCGCTTTGTTTGCCATGTGAGTTTGGAAGATGGATGTCTGATGCGGCGTGTTCCTCCTGCGATTAATCTCCAGGGGCACGCAGCTCTCCGCTATCATGGACTTAACCTCTAATTCATCATTCCTGCCACGAAAACAGCTATGAAGTGCACAAACACTACAGCCAGCTCTTCAGCGCCATAAAAAAAGACAAGAACAAAAAAAACCTTCAGAGGACAGTGACCTGCTACGACGCACGTGGAAGGTACAGCCATATTTAGAGCCTCTTCCTTCATTACAGTGACGTCAATCAGACACATTCAGACTCAGGTTAAAGGGAAATTTCTCTGTAACTTTACTGACTGGTACCGCAACATAACTTTATAGAGCTTGGTTGTGTTATTATAAGTCAGTGTGCAGTGTTTTGGCATCTGATAAGGCTTTAAATCCATGGATGTGTTGCTAAAACGGGACTTCCTGGATCATATTTCCCACACAAATGGTGGCTCTTGCGTTTTATTTAGCACAGTGCTATTTTCTGTCCGAACACCTGCTAATTTCTTGCTTGAAAGCAAGGGATTTATAATATTTAAA
Organism: Nibea coibor; assembly: GCA_023373845.1. NCBI lineage: Eukaryota > Metazoa > Chordata > Actinopteri > Sciaenidae > Nibea > Nibea coibor. Next base: position 15,562,823 of record CM041717.1, on the reverse strand, counting down.
ACATTTCAGCGCTTGAGAAACACTGAGATTCTTTTATCACAATGCTAATAATATCGTAATAATAGAAATACAGATTTACAAATTCACTCCAAAGGTTGGCAATTTAAAAATGTTTCCAAAAGTTTTAAAGAATCGCTCACAAACGATTTCGCTCCCCGAAGCCGAGCCTTTTCAGAATCATTTTGCAGAACTTTGCCCACCAACGAGCTCCCTGCAGTCCCAATACATCCACGTTATCACTACCAGCGAACAAAGCCTGCAGATCTAAACCTCTTAAAGCCGCGTGTGTGTGTTTGCGCACAGTTCCACACATTTGCCTGTGAATTAAATCAAAATTACTCTCCCTCTCCCTGTATCTCTCTGCCAGCCTCACTCTCCTAGCTCTTTCATTCAATTTCTTTCCATTTCATTCTCTCCCTCCTGCCACTCTCACTTGCTTTTTTCCTTTTTTCCACCTAGCGGTAATTAATCTGTTGCTCAGACCTTCCATCAGTCTGACTTAACCTACTTTCTTTCTCATTTACTTTCTCTTCCTTTCCTCTCTCTCTCTCTCTCGCTCTCTCCATATAATTTCTTTGCCTCTGGTAGCTGGGTTAAGTCGACATGACATTCACTCTGTCCACTGAGCATACAAGTCCGTGGCTTCATTGGTTGGACTTGAATGGATGGTAAATTAGCGGAATGTCTGATTATTTTAACTGCTAATTAAGTCAGTGTGTGGCAGGGATGATCCAAAGAGTTACAGTTAATGAACTCAAGTCCTGCTCCTGAAAAGACACCCATGGCACGCTGACTGGTGGCTGCTGTTCATTTTTAGATCAGGGTTCCCTACATGCAAATGCAAATCCATGCAACTCGGCGACATATCAGTTCCTGAGAGGCTAAGATGTGGACATTTTCTGATGATGGTGCACAGTTATCAGAAATTAGAGGTGAAGATACCTTTGTTGTACATGTTGGTGGGCACCTGGACCACACTGAGGCTGAGGTTGACTGACAGGTTGTTGAAGTGATCGTTGGGCTGCAGGATGAACTCTCCTCCCAGCTCGACGCTGTTCCCCAACTCGTCCACCTCGTTGATCAACACTGCGTTGAAGTACTCATACTGAAAGAGATGGAGAGGAGACAGAACGGGAATGAGCGTCTCGAGTCCACATACAATTAAATCTGTACTCTTCATTCCGAATCATGTTTCTCAGCGTCAATATGTTCAACTTGCTGAATCGCGGAACAGAATGACTGGGTCACTCAAGTGCTGAGTCAGGGAGTAGATTGAGAACTGAGGTAACCTGAAGCCCCGGATCATCCCAGACGTGCATGTTGTTACAGTGGAAAAGCTGCTGAGTTGACAAATCTTCCCTCGAGCTCTAACACTCCCTTCCTCGCTAGATTCTTCATGCGATGCTCTGCTTCTACTGTATTTTTAGTACTGCGCATACTGGGGAGACTATTAATAAATCATAGAGCTAGATAAATATAGAGCACATGGCTGCCTGCGTCCCAAAAGGCTCTAAAGTCTGAGTAACCGCACAGAGCCAAGGCCTGCAAAGCTGATGCAGAACCAGCGACAACAAAGAGATGAAGACACTCATATGAGTGAAATGGAAATGTGACATTTTAGAATAAGAACCAAAAGGCTTGTATGTTTACACGTGAATGAACTACACACGTGTAATTAAAAGTATGTAAATTCAAACATTTTAAGACTTTTCATCCATCTTCCTGTCGTAATCGTAACTGTTGAAAGAAAACTGCGGAAATCAATGGTCAGTGGTGATGGCAGGAGGGAAGAAAGCGTCCAAGAGCCTCTGATGTCTGATGCTGTAAAGATTATTGACGCTCGGGCCAAGGAGAATCAGAGACACTCTCAAAGTACATCAGAAGTGCCTGGGTCGGTCTCACATTCTCCCGGACTCATGCTGGTGGATAGACTTTCAACCCCTACAGATAACAGCGCAAATACTATACGCCCAGAATTAGAGAATGTCTTTACCAGGTTAATGTCACCGTCAGCGCATTCTATTCTGGAGACGCTGCTGTCTGTTTATTTTAATGAAACATCAGCGGCAGCCGCTGCTTAAATAAAAGTATATTTTACTGTTCTCGCTGTCAGTTGCAATGGCTGCGGCAGCCATTCAATCCCTTGCGCAGGTGAACGGTGGTGATTGCATGGCTTAAGGCCACATTGATTTCTCTTGTAATGACCAAGAGAATAGGATTTGAAAAGGGGTCTCTGAGAAGAATGAATTGCTATTCTCAAGAGTCCAATACAAAGCCCTCGGTACATGTGTTATCATTCAGCAGGGGACACTCTCTGAGCTTTGATTTTTTTTTTTTTTTAGAGATTGACAAGACTGCAAGTCCAAGTAAAGGCTGAATCGTGGGCACAGAAAACTGCACAGAGTACACATTCAAAAGTCACTGTACCTTATCTATTCATCACCAAATCCTGACACCAGCCATTTGTTATTGTGCCACCATTCACTTGGGTAGATGGTTTCTTCTACGGTACACGTCTAACTAACCCCACCACCCTCTCTATTCGAGCAACCAGTAACCTTCATTTGGGCTAAGTCTTCCCAGTTCCTCCCGAGGAACACCATCATCCCCTCGGCCTCGTGCAAAACACAGATAAAGCCATCAATTAGGCTCGCAAACGCACTGCCTATCGGTGTAATTAATCAGCCCTGATTAGGCTTATTAGCCTTTTATCAAGGGGAACACTGCCATTTCAAGGTGAGCACAGTGTTGCATATTTCTGCCAATATTTCCCCCCCTTCCCTTTCACCTTGCTCTCTCCAAAAACTGCGTGTACACAAAACCTAAAGTGTGTTTTTCAAAATATACTCTTAAATTTAATAAGTGACAAAAAACAAAATACTCTAATGTAGAAATTAGCAAGCTGGGAAGCCAAAGGGTAGTGAGATTCAAAAGACAAACACACGCCAACCTTCCTGACAATTCCAGTCAGTATAGGACACAGGTTTCTTCAGCATCAGCATTTAGCTCAGTACAAGACATTAGTATGCAACTCGCTTTTGGGTCTTGACCCACCAATTGTGAAAATCTGATGTACATTGACCTTTACAATGTTTGGGATACCGGCCATTTTCAACAGTCGGTAAAGTACCTATGCTTTTCTCCAGCAAAACTGAGTGAACAGAATCCAAATTAGTTGACTTTGACAAGGACTTTTTTTTTTTTTTTTTTTTTTTGAGTTTTGCTATGTTGCTCTGGAGAACACATTCAACCTTGAGCTTTTACGGATAGACAGAAAGATTAACAACCAAGTAAGTGAGAGGAAACTTTCAAAATGGCTACTTTATATCTAACAGGCTAACTTTTGATAGGAAAGTGAGTAAAAATTTAAATAGCACTTTTAAACACAAAAGTTCAATTGATTCATAATAATAGTATTTATGGCAAAATAACAACAAACAAGAAAGCAACAAAATGAAAAAAAAAATCAAAAGCATTACAGTACAGACAGAAGAGGTAAGCACACGAAAACAAGAAGACAGAGGAGAAGAAAGGACAAAGGATAGATAACAGACACAGGACAGGACAATAGCATAAGATAGGATAAGGGACAGGACATGCAAGGATTATATAATATGATACAATATAACAAGACAGGACAGAATAGGAAACGTGGAAATGCAATTGGATATGACAGAACTGGACAAAAGGAAAGGGCAGGACCGGGAACAAGAGAATATGAAGAGCCAAGAAAAAGCATCAAACAGCTGTATCAGCTGTCTATGTGACATATTTGGTTACATTAATGCAGCTATAATCAATACAATGGATCATATGAGTACTTGTATGTGAAAAGGTAATATTTATCGGAATTAACCCTAAAAAAAAAAAAAAAAAAAACTTGTGTATCGTATGTGTAATGTATTAGAGTATTTAGCCATTAAAGAGCAAGATATTTCCGAGCACTAAAAGTTTGCTGTATCAGCTTTAAAGAGGATAATGCGTGTTGTGTTCACAGCTTTGTTTCACTGAGCTTAATATCGGATGCAATATTTGTTATATTCTTAAATGAGTACCTTGAGGATTACTAGATCTTGTCCGCGTTTGAACTGTGATCAAAAAACCGTTGCTACTGACACGAGAGACTGTCCCCTGACATAAAATCTGGTGAGGTTGCAGGATTCATGACCTTCAGGCGGTGGAAAACTCTGGCAGAGTTTCTTAATGCAGAGAACTGCTTACGCGTCCAATTCACCCATCTCGTCCCTGCTATGCAGCTGACCTCTCTTCCTCTGGCAGCCATGTCTTTATTTCCTGCCAAAACAGGGCCATAGTGTCCAGAGACAACTTTAATTACACCTGATTATCACCCTTACAACCTCTCCAGGTCACTTTGAGTATGTTGCTCTCCAGTTCCAAGAAATCCATTCAAAACACAAACGCAAATAATGATTCTCCGAACAATGCCCTCACCTGAAACTGTGCCCTTTATTTTCTTCTTCAGATTTTTATGATTGCTCAATTAGCTCCAATATCTCACTCGCTCATTTCTCTGGTCCATTTTGAGCTCAAACTCATTCTTTTCAAATGATCGAAATCAACTGTGATGATGGCTCATTCATTGAACAAGCAAAAATTACCTCCCTGTAAACGGCATAATGAGCAAAAATTGAGCTATAAGGATCTGTATAAAAGACTTTTTTCACGAGTCATGCATCAGATGTTGTCTGACTCCTTGGTTGGCAAACCCAATAACGGGCCCGTGCAAAGGGACTCATAAAGCAAATGACAAATATTTCACAGGGAACTAAAATTTGACCTTAAACTAAAATCTTGAGTGGCTGAAGCCAAAATTAGGGTACTTAGAAAATTGGAGCTTAGTTTACACAAACACACACACATACACACATCTGCAGCTGACCAGACCCCATTACGTCTTCTCTCTGTTCTCTTTCTGCCGTTGTCTTGTTAGTAGCTGTTCTATCATTCACACTCTCACTTCCTCGCTCTCTCCCTCCCGACCTGATTCATCCCTTTTCTTTTTCTGGCTCAGCCCGTTTCCTTTTCTACCCATTGTTCCCTGGCTGTATGCAATTCTCATCAAGCTCCTCGCTACGCTGTCTCTTCGCAGTGTTCACCTTAAATGTGCTCTCTTATACATACAGTTCTCACTGGCAAGTTTGGCTACTATCAGCAGTATCCGTTGTTGCGATAGCCAGGTTATCTCCGTCTGGTCTGTTTGTCTCTCCCATCTCACTGATTGCGCTTCGTTTTTTCTCTGTCTATGCAATAGAATAAGAATAAGGGATAAGAAAATTGGATAAATCTCAATTCTTCAATTTCTAGAAACCGTTGCTGAAACTGTAAATGCACACACAGGGCAGTTATTGGGCAGACCCATATGGACACACTCACCCACAAAGTATTAAGTTTTATCGGGGTAGTTACTAGCTCAGGATCCGAGACAGAAGACAACAGCTACTAAAGACTCGATTCATAGAAACAGTTGAGGCCGCACAGATGTCTGGCTTTATACCCCCTCTGTAAGTGTCTTGGAAAAAGACAAAGACAAAAGAAAATGCCACCAGAGGCATTTGCTGTTAAAAGTGAGAGTACTAAAAGAGAGTACAAAGTCAAGTTTAAAAAAAAAAAGGAAAAAAAAGTTAAACAAACAACAGTTAATGAGTCTCTTAATAGACTTATTTAAATTCACAGCATGTGGGCTTTAATTTTGATTAAAATTGCGCCCATCAGCTTTTGAGTTTCACTAGCGTGGGAGTGAGCGTGGGCGTGAATGGAGGCAGCAGCGAAATGTGTACGTGGACGCGCGTGCATCTGTGCATGCTCCCGAACATCAACCGAGGCTGTGTGCGTACAGCCAGCGTGGAAATGTGTGTCCAAGTGTGGGCGTATGTGTTGAGTAAGTCAATTATGCCATTCCGGCATTACAGTGAAGGAGAGCCCAGTGCCACTAATGCAGTCCCCGATCATGGTGTTAACAACCTGATCTTTAACGCTGCAGTGCATTACGCGGAGAGATCGCACATGTTCCACCAGCACCCACTCACTCCGTGTGGTACAAAGAGAGAGAGGGAGAGGATGACAAGGGGTTACAGGAGATAAACAGAGGAGCGCATTCAGTTTCCTGTTTCGGAGCTTAAAGAATGGATAGATCTGAGATTAAGATGTTATATCTATCAAGTTAGCACAATACACTAAGCAGATTAATTTATTATTATAAATTATAATTCATTATCGTGTCATCAGTTCTCCGCTGTCTCTCATTTCTGATTGTTTGTGCCCTGCGGTCCTGTGAGTGAATAAGTTTTCTGTTTTTTTCTCAAGTCTACAAGTGACAGAGTGAAAAAATAATTACATAGATGTATTTAAAAAAGCAGAATACACAGAAGAAGTTCATAAGTATTTACACATTTTGCTTCATCTGATCTTTGATGACTAGTTTAACTACCATTTTGAACATTTTGCTAATTCCAGATGAAAATATAGAAACGTTCTTCCTTTCATTGCCAGAAACAACAATAAACAAAACATTGCATTCCAGTACAGTACCTTACACTGCAGGTCCAACTATATATATAACACTACAGCATCCTTTCCCACTTTGCTGTCATGCCCCATGCATCAACTGTGTGTCTGCTCCTTCTCACGCCGCAGAAATAAAATAAACAAGCCCCTCTTACTGTATGGGCTGAGAGGAACCACATAACTCGATCTACAAAAGCTAGTGAAAGTTTTCTCTTACTTATTTAAGTGAAGCAATTCACTGAATGAAAGACATCGGCTAATCGCAAAATAACAGTTACAGTCTAATCTCATTAGTTTTTTTAATCACTTTTATTTATTTATTTTTTACTTTTATTTAGTTTATCAGGCTTTTCACTAATAGTTTTCTTGTATTCATTAAAATAATTTACAATTATATATATATATATATATATATATATATATATATATATATATATATATATATATATTTATTTCCATGGACATGTTTTCCACAGACTTGGCAGAAAATTTTTGTAAATGCTGAGTGAGACTTAGAGCAGGACTGTATTACGGTGGGGCACACACTTGGCACTGATTTAAATAGCGCTATTTCCCCACAATTATTGAGCTGAGTGGCTTTTAGCAATGCTATTAATTTTAGGTGCTGGGGTGTAACTCACTTATTGTATCCTCCTCTTTAAGCATTTTAAAACGATAAATCATGGCGGCAAAAGTGCGTCCGTCAAAAAGACACGCTCGCTCATACTGTATTAGAAGCATAAAGTCAGGGGTTTCATTTAACTTTAACTAATAATTCCACTGTATGAGAATGCCTTTACTGCCATTGCGCCGTGAACAATGAAATTTTGCTGTGCAACTAAAACAGTGCAACACTCCACATATTCACCCAGACATTCACCCGCTCATAGATAAATAATAAAAGGGGATTAAAAAAGTCAGCAATAAAATGAAGGATATATACAATGCAGCTATTGCACGGACTTCTTAAATGTTATTGCACCTTGAAGATATTATTACACATTACACAGAGATATACTGCATCCCTCACTAAGTCGAAAAACTGACCGTCAGTTCACAGGAGCACCTAGCTGAGCCTACGTGTACCCAGTCATGCACATATAGCATTGTGTGTAAGTGTCTGACCCACATGCGCACACCCGTGCACAAATAAAACCACTCCTGTTGATTTTGATAAATACTCCTGCTGCAAAGAGCACCACAGTGAGTCAACAGCCTTAAGGGAAGAAGAGAGAGAGAGAGAGTGAGACAGAGAGGAGACCACATGTGAAGCGGGGCTTTGACCGTGACGCTCCACCCTCTGGTGCTCACTTTTAACTTTCATCTCCACTTCGACTCTCCTCTTCTATTCACCCACATCCCCTACTCTCTTTCTTCACGGTTGGGGAAAGAGGGGTAAGACGCAGTGTGGAAATGTGACTGGAAAACAACCAGGGGGCATGGATACAGGTAATCAGTGGGTAAACAAGACAGGCAGATTGAGTAAATAACTCGGAGGAAAGGCCAAGAAGGGGGTTCATGTGCTGTGCTTAAAATCCTTCTGCATGCATCTTATACTTGGCGCTCACCCACTCTGAAAGAAACGGAGCAGCCGCGTGAGGATAAAACGCTTATTACAGACGGTGGCGCGCGTGCATGTGTGCGCGAGGGAGACAAATGATCATCATTGTTATGAACTATAATCAAAGCAGTAGTTGCATTAAAAGTGCCCCTGTGTTCAACAAGTTAAATGGTTTTCACTGTATGTAAGCAGCCCATATTCTCTGTCCAAAGGAAGCTAATACTCAACACTGAATTGTGAAGACACTCAGGGACTTCTCTTTCAGTTGTTCCTGTCAGAACTTCTGTGTGGTACACAGTATATACACACCACACAGAAGAAACAATTTTAGCTCTGATTGTTAGCCGTATGCAGCAGGTTGCATCATAACTCTTTGATATCCAGGTTCAAATTCAGTTGCCTGCCCACGCTACTGTACTTTTCTGGAAAATATAGTGGTATTAGTTAAGGTTTACTGCATGTTACATCATTGAAAAATAAGCTAGCCACAAAAATAGATTTTTTTTTTTAACCTTTCATTGATAAAAAAAAAAAGCACTGATGGAGTAAAATGACAAGCAAGAGAGGACCGTCCATGGCAGTATGTTTATTTTTTTGGATCTGTCGGTTCATAAAAGAGCACTTTCTTCTGAAAGTGACTCATTCTTTCAAATGAGCTTTTCAGATGTCAGTGATCAGAGGAAGTAGCCTATCTCTCTTTGGGGAACCTTTTTAAACATTACTCCCTGAGATTGTAGACGAAGGTACCTTGAAATGCTTTGAGCCTGGAGTTGGCAATCGGATGAGACATAATAATAATGCGTCTGGATACGGAAGAAGTGGTGTGTGTGTGTGTGGGTGTGTGGTGTATTTGTGCATTATGCATCGGACGGACAAGGCCAACTCTTGAACAAATGGCTTAAAAAATCCCGTCTTTGCATCACTGGTCATGCATGTGACAGGACAGCGAAGCGGAGGGTACTCTGGATACACGGGGGCACACGCTCGGGTCAAATCATTTTTGCCAGTAATAAGATGAGCAAATTGGCAAATCAACAAGCATGTGGCCACCTCTTTGCACTATGGTAATACCCCAAACAGGGGAGCAGGAGAACAAAAGAAAGAGAGGGAGAGAGAGAGAGAGAAGAGAAGAAAAGAAAGATTAAGCATTTCTCTCCCACTGCTCCCTCCAGACTGGGGCTACATTTTCAGTCAACATCAGACTTGGCAATTGGCTGTTTGTCTCCAACCTCCAAGGAAGGATTTCATTGGTTGCAGAGGGCATGGGAGACTGCTCTCTGCTTTCCTATTTACAGTACATGAGCATTGCGGGTAAAAGAGCAAGGGAGGAAAATCGCAGCAGATTACCGTGCCAATTTCACATGGAAGCAGAAGAGCTCTGGAAAGGATAGATAAGGAAATTCCTATCAAACTGCTGCCAGCCAAATATGTATCCAATAGCAAAAAAAAAAAACACAAACATTTTATAATAAACCCCCGAATAGTGATGGAGGAGGTTTCACCCTACAGCGTAGATGTGGTATTTTTAGCACAGCTGGTGATAATTACCATCTATTCACCATGTTCTGCAGTAAAAAGCACTATTAGAAATGCCACCATCAGAGCCGCGCAGACACAAGCGCACACGCACAGGTGTGTACATGCAGCACTCACGAAAACGTACATGCCTATTAATATTTATGCATGTAAACAGCAAGCAAAAAAAAAAAAAAAGGCTACAGCTGCTAGAGCAGTTTGCGATCGCAGCTACAGAATGCTTAGCCATTTCGTTTTATGCTCAGGCAATTCAAAACACAATTAGCAAAGAAGAATTAATGGCTGCGACATAATTTGCCAAGAGGTGCTGAACAACCTGTCCAACCAAGTATAAATACCGCAAACACAAACACACACACACACACACCCGGGCACAAAGACACTAACATGGATGCAGAACGATGGCCAAGACGGTCTGTCATTATGACTCTGATGGCCGAGCTACAGAAGAAGGGATCGATTTGTGACGGATGCCAGAACCTGATGCGGAACCTCCTCCTTCGTTTGGACAAGGAGTTCATCTGTGACTGTCAAGATCTTCCAACGCGTGTTCTGAAAAATCTGATCTAAGTACTGCTGTCAATCATCAGTGATGCTACTTGGTAATCGCTTAAGTCAGTGTAACTTTACCTGCCAGTCAGATAGACCCTCGGCAGGCTACACTTGTTCCAGCGGATCAGCAGGGTGGCGATGAGGAGGGAGGCAGTGATGAAGGTGGAGAGGATGGGAGTAGACTGGGAGTGTGTGGCAGAAGAATGAGCCGTGCAAAAAAATCAAAGAGCGCGCGTGTTTCCACTCACGTGGAAGAAGTGACAGAAACGAAGCCCCGTAATGAAGCGACGCCGCATCGTACACCAACTGCAGCTGCCGTTACATTTATCTCTGTTTAAAGCAGATGCCATCGCTGTGGTCACACATCATGCCAGCAAGCATCTGCCAGGTACATGTATTCGTCATTATCGTGTTCATTTTCTCTCTCCTTCCTTTCATCTTCTGCTTTTGTTCTCATGTTTCATTCCCAATTTTTTTTGTACACTAAACACATGATACGGTTGTGCTGATATAATACGTCTCTACATGTAAAGAGGTATTTTGACCTAGACATTGTGAAACTCTATATTAGAGTATAGCTATCGGCCATTATCAGCTCTGTAGCTGTGTCATGAAAACTGAAACAAAGGGACACACACTTTGCTGGTGCTAATCTCATCGCCCGGCAAGTAATTACTGGCATAAAACACTGCTGTGAGTCCGCACAGTGTTACTCGCCCCTCAAGCAGCGCATGAAAACGCAAGCAAACACGGACAAGCATCACCGAGTGACGACAACGACACACAAGTACAAGTATGATACATTGAAATATACAGCATACACCCCCTTACAAAACCTGTACAGGAAACTATATGTTTATCTGCCCTGGCAGTTTGGAACAGGCAAAATCGCACAACTTACTCTTCAGTAACAAATATGCTGTTGGTTTTTTTCTTAAAACAGACAGAGTGAATGTGTGTGTGTGAGGATCTTGCTCTGCTGTAAATCTCCTCACTGTCAGGTGAAAAGGAGTGGGTAGCAGTCAACACACACTCACACACACACACTCAAAAGCAATTCTGTGACGAAATGTTATAAACGTTCTCAATTTTCTCCATTGGTCGGGGTACCTGTTTCTTCTTCAGCTGCTGATATACATCTTCCAAGACGAAGCGAAGTTGCTGTGTGTGATTGTGAAAGTAGAGAATGTCGAATTGTAGAGAGAAAGAGAGAGAGAGAGAGACACACACACACACACACAGTTCCTCAGCATTGCGTGACTGTGTTGCCTTATGGTCTAAATTTGGATGTCTAACTTTTCAGTGCAAATAGATTTTTGTATATATTATGTATTTGCTGACTGACTTGATGGAGCTTAAACTGCACGTTAAGAAGCTTTTTTTTTTCCTCCTTACTGTAAATCAAATGCCATGACATCCGTACTACATCTCAGTGTGATGCTGTGTTATCTATAAGCCTATAGCACATAAAACGATTCTTTTAACTATCAATAATCTGCTAATTATTTAACTGATTCAGTGTTTGGTGTGAAAATGCCAGAAAGTTGTGAAAAATACCCGTTAAGTATTCCCAGGCACAGGCTGGCGTCTTCTACCGTCTTGTTTTGTACATTTGGAAAACGTGTTAAACAAGTGACCGGTGATCAAAATAGATGCTGATCACAGTTCTAGTTTATAAAAAATACACAGAATCCCAACCGACATGCCAAGCCTTGCTCGGAAAAAACTGTCACAGGGTGATGTCGCCTTTTGAAGCAAAGAGGGGAAAATAGCAGAGCGCTCGGAGAATCAAGCATGTGAACAAAAAAGTGAAAAAAAGGGGCACTATGAGAGGAAGATTCAGAGCTGGACAGCAGTCAGTGATTAAATTTAGTAATTGATCCTCCTTAATGGCCCATGACAGCAGACAACCTCTGGGTATTCACTGTAATGCCTTAAAGAGCTGACAGAGTAAACACACACTTAGCGCCACAGGCGGAGACACAGGCACACGCCACAGACTTTATAAGTAGTTTAGCAGCAAACACTCCCAAGTCGGCTTAGCATCACATTTCCTCTTTAAAACTCAAGTTTCTGCTGTCGCTCCTCCTACTTTAATAAACTCTCTTCTGAGATGTGCACGATGCGCAACAAACGAAAACATCACCGCGCACTGTCTCCATCCCTCCCTGTCACCAGTTCGCACACACACATGCATGCACACACGCAACACAAAGCTGCACTCTAAAAATTAAAGCTGCTCAAATGGATTTGAGGCAGAACCATGAGAGCAGAGGCAGGGTTTGGGGGTGTGTATGCAGATATGATTAGCTGAATGCATTTGCCCAAGTCTGCAGAACTGAGGGTTGAACTCCGAGGGAATAGTTTAAAATTTGTTGAGTTTTTGAGTAGGAATATGACAGTGATATAATACCATAAATAATTCACGATTTGTGTTCCAGGCTCAAACTGTGTTAGTCAGAGAGTAAATTCTGGCACAAAAACATGACGTTTAATTGCTTCACCTCCAACAGAATATGTAAGATGCTTCCCTCATACAGTTTAATCTTTAGTTATAGGCACAGGCGTGATGCCTTAAGCGAGTGGGGCATTTGTTCTACTAAGACTCAAAACATGGACTTAAATTCTTAAAAGTTCTGATGGGGTGAAGATTTTCTGTGACAAACTTGAGTGAGGTAAGTTCATTTAGTATTTACATATTCATACATATTTATTTATATATATTTAGAACATAATTCCACATGCATACTTAAAGTTAAATTGAGGTTGGGGCTCACATTACTACCATTTATGTATACAGACGCAGATTACACTAACACTGCAGACATCTCTGTGCAGTTATCATAACTGATTGATGGCAAAAGTACAGGTATCCTCTACCTTTTGCTACCAAAATAGAAGAAAGATCCAGGGAAGCATCAGTAAACACCATCTGCTATGACTGGGTTTCCCATTTAATGCATACAAACAATCAAGCGAGGTATAGCACCTGTTGCTACAGCTCAGCTTAAACATCAGTATTTAGAAATAAAGCTGGAAATTTGGTGGAAACCAGTACAATTGCTACCATTGATCAGAGAGCCTAACAAATGTTGTCCCAGTATATTCTGTAACAGTATGAGTGGGGTTACTTTGCTCCATTTAAAATCTAGGACTCTGACCACTAGATGATAACACCTGATTCTGGACTCTAATCTAACTGAGGATTCATTCTTCGGATATTGAACATTTTTCACACAGCAGTTTATAGAATAAAAACAGCTCATTAACTCAACTCAACTCAACTCTTAATCATAGTGATTTGGTTTTTAACCACTCTGTGCCTGCACATCTCACTCATGACGTCATTTGACGTCATCTGTCTAGAAATGGCTCAGTGTGAAAGAACTTTCATTCACCCACAGAATGCAAAATCGTTAAAGGCGATGGATACGTCAATGTACACTATGTGATCACCAACAGATGTTGGAGTGGATTTTTGTTAGCCATGCCCAACGCTCATCAATTAAACGAAAAATGCCTAAATTTAAAAAAAGAAATTCTTTGTTGTATGCGTGTTCGTTGGCTGGTCCTGTGTGATTGTGAAAACCTGACAGACAGGTTGGCAGGCTGAGATATACACTGACAGAATGATTATAGAGAGATCCGCACGCCGCAACACTGTTAAGCAAATCAGACCACAGAACGAGAACCCTTGATGCCTTTCCTTCCTCTCCTCTGCTGTGTTTGCAGAGTCCCTTGTCATTCACTCTGCCTTTTCTCTCGCTAATCTCAGCATGATTTAATTAATGAGCTGACAAATGCGGAGAATGAACGTGTTGATTGCAGTAGTAATCGTGTGGTCAGAGTTCACTGTAAATCCAGAGCACACGTACTACACGTACCTGTAGGTTTGGATCCTCCTCGTGCTGTAGATGGGCTTCCTCTGCCGCCTCTACCAGTCTCTAGAGGAGGAGGAGAGGGGAGGAGAGGGGAGGGGATGAGAGGAGAAATATAATAGTTTTAGTACAAAAGTGAATTGATTAGTGGGTCAAAAAAAAAAAAAGAATAGGCAGAGAAACACCCATGCAGAAAGTAGCTTTACAACCGGCTTTATAAGTACCCCTTAGCACCAGAGCAACACTACAGCCCCTCAGGACACACACACACACACACACACACAGATCGAGGACAGACATTTGGCCATCTCATGAAAAGAGGCTATTTTCCTAAATGGTTCAGCGGTAGAGGTAATGACTGCCTCAGGTTCTTTGGACACTACCACAACAAACTCCATCATCAGTTCATGCTGTTTTAAACATGCACTCTATCTCTCATACACTCAACACACACACACACACACGCACGCCATCATCATCACTCTCTTGCTGCTACCGTCTGCTATGCGCGCCTGTAGGGTGAGGCGGGTATCTGTGTGCCTTTGAGTCAGCGTTAACCCTCTCTGTCTCTCTTCCTCTCTTATCTCTGTCGTCTTTTGAAAGCAGCTCTCCTTTTGTCTAAAGCGTGGAGGAGCGTGTCACTGTCATCACTGTCGAACGAAAGATAATCGCAGAGAAATAATAGGAATCCGGTTTGAGTGTGTGTTCTGTATTTGCGACTAAAGGTGAATAGTAGGGCTTCAAATATTCAATATCAATTAATCTGCCACAGTTTATTTAAATAATCCAATCGGCTTGTTCTGCCTTAACAACTGATCATTTTAACGAATGTCCCCTGAAACTAAATGATCGAACTAAATGATAGCAAGATTTCACAAATATACGAGGTGAACCCTCACATGTCTATATCGTTACAAACAGTGTCAACAAGGCAGCGTGCGTGGGGCTGCCATGCCAGGAGGGAGAGAGTCCTATATCTGCAACCAGAAAGCAATGCGGCAAAAAGAAGTGGGCCGAGGGGGCGAGCGGCGTCACTTGCTATTATGGGCGCAAGGCGTGCCATGCCTCTGTCGATCATGTTTGAATGAGTGGGGGTACGGGAGGCAAATGATTTTTGGAGGCTGTTGTGCGATGCTGCTGGTTAGTTTGATTTTGTCGGAGATGGATAACATGCTAAAGAAGCAGTGGGACCTGCACAACAGTTTAATCACCTTGTAAAAGTAAGAACATGGGTGTCGCTTATGGGTTTATTGTCTATAATGAGTCAGTCGAAGTATTTTAAGCCCTGCATAAGTTACACAGATAGACATATGGTGAAATGCATTGCTATGACACATTATAGTATTATTTTAGTTTATATAATAGTATTTGTATGTACATTCAAAACCTTTTGTGAATGCTGGACCAATATCATGTTTCTAGTTGCTAATATTCTGCTTTAAATTGTTAGAATACACTTTGTTCTAGCTTATGGCGGGTCATGATTACGATAATAACGTGAAGCAGATTTAGTGCCGACTGGCACGGTGCCAATAATAAGCGGCGACGTCAGCAGAGGCTTGGAACAATGCAAAGTTTTTGACCATGTAAAGCAAAGCGGGACAAGAGGATGCAGCACTCACCATTTGTGTGGCTGGAAGTTATTAATATTTCAGTAAACACTTTTTCAAGTTTCCCCACCTCCTTGAGTTGTGAGTACATTGGGTTCTCACCAGAAGATTGAATTAATTCCATGGACAGGAGTCAAAATAAGATGTACTCTGCAGACTAAATGGCTTAGGAACTTGAAGCATATGGTAAAATGGCCACTAGAGGCCCTGAGTAACAGCTTGCTCTCAGGGATCTCTCTCCCACCCACCCACACACACACACACACACACACACACACATTCGCGCGCTTCCAACTGTGATGCGCATGGTATGTTCTCATAGCAAGTCATTTCTCTCATTCACAGCTGGTCCTGGTGTCTATGAGTTTTGGTAATGCACTTCCATTTCGCATTTCCATTCAAATGGCTTTACTCGTAAAACCACCGCAATCAGCCGGCTTATTTCAGCTGAGCCGTGTGTGGGGTTGTGCGTGTGTGTTGTGCCGCTGCTGTGTGCGCAGGCAGGCTGTTTTGGGAAGTGAACACTGTAATCTAGAGCCAGGCCAATCATTTCCTTCACCATAGCAACACACCTGGCCGCTGCATATCCTTGCATATCATTCTTCTGTGCTCCATTTGACTATTGATCTATTTGTAAGTTTTGTTCTGCTTCCTTCCTGGTCTGATGGCAGAGCAGCAGAAGACTCGGTGGATGCCTCTGTGTCCACTCTGACCTGGACTTCTGATGTGTGTGTGTGTGTGTGTGTGTGTGTGTTTTTTTGAAGAATCAAACAAGAAACTCTTATGTTGTGTGTGTTATGTTGTATGCGTGTGCACCCGGGCATAGAGAGGCAAACAAGAGAAAACCTCCGGCAGGTGCATCTGCTGGAAATCCAACAACAAAGCATGCTCTAGGAACAAACAGAGATAAGGACGGCGGAATAAAGGGAGGATGAGAGAAGAATGAAAAAATAACATTCTCTAAAAGGTCCCAATGCTTAGCCTCACACTCCCGGCAAAATGTCAGACGCCGCCCGCGAATGCGCCGTCGACAGAAACGCACTTTTCAGCAATTGTGAGGGGGTGATGGCGTGTGTTTGTGTGTGTGTGTGTACGCGCGAGTGTTAATGTTTCTCTCAGCTGACACGTGTTAAGATATTAACCCCTTTGACCTATTCTGTCTCGCAGCCGCTTTTGCAAATGTCAATCACCGAATGCGAGAGTACGCAAGTTGCCGCGCGCGCGTGATGAACTCTGTAATCTGAAATTGAATTTGAGTGCATGCACGTACGATACGTGTGTATGTATCTATGCGTACGCGGTCGCGAGATGGCTTGTGGGATGTTTAATTTCTATCTCCTATAATTCAAAAACCCAACATCGCATCATGGCCAACAATAATTGAATTTCTGCCGAACATTTAAACGCTGGATTTACACTTGCAGATGATTTATTCTGGAATATAATCGTGCAGTGAAATTTACCATGCAGGTTGATGGTAGTTAAAGCTCTATGGTGGAAATAACTAAGCATAGTAGCGGGGAGTTTTTCATTTGGAAAAAGAGATTGGAGATAAGTAGGTACTACTCACTCCTGCGAATTTCAATTCCAGCATATTACCAGGATGAACACCCCAGGTGGTGTGTTTGTCTCTGTGTGTATGTTGTGTTGCCGCCGTCTTGTGCCGTCCGTCCACGTGCGTTTGCGTGCGTCTCGCATAAATTCAAATGAGCCTGCCATGTCTTTTTGTCAATAGGTGGTCCTGCCAAAGTGTATGATGCAGTTTAAAAAGGAGAGAGGAAATTACTTTTTTTTTTTCTCTCTCTCTCGAGTCATTCTGCCGAGGCTCGAGCTTGGTGCAAGATGACAGCAATAATTAAACTGACACAGTCGGAGAGGCAGGCCCTGTTGTCTCCCTGAAAACACACGCACATGCGCAAACGGCAAACGTACACATTCACAAGCCTTCACTGTAGCTGACAGGGTAAAAGCCGAGCACACAGAGCTAACAAGACTCTCTCTGTGGTGACTAGATTAGATTTGTTAGCACTAGAAGAGGAGTCTGGCATCTCTACCTGATTACAGATCCCTGATGTGTTTCTGCCGGGCTTTGTCTTCCCTACAGAGGTTTGATTCTCAAAACAAACCTGATTAGGACCGACCAGACTGGCCTGGTCCATTTTCTTTTAATTCCCTCATTTTATTTGTCAATTTGCTTTTTGGACTACATCAAACCAACAGGAGACAACGCGGTGCGTTAACAAGTCCGCATCTAGCTCCTGTTGCTTTGTCAGCGCTGCTGGAAACTTTCGTCAAGTCGGCTGCGGTGGTGCGAATTAACACCGACATTATGCCTGTGAAGAAGAAACTGGCATCAAGTGAATGCATTTATCCTGAGGCTGACATCTGACGTCAATAATGAGACAACATCTCAGAGCTTTTGCCAGATTTCTGTCCCTATCTTTGGCTCTGGCCAGTTTCGAACCAATTTTTTTGAGCCAGAACAAAATCCCACTTTCCTAATGTTCCCTCAGTTTCCCTTGTGCAAGCTCAAGCGATCTCTTCCCCCTCAATTAAACACAATTTCCATTCCTATTTCATCATTTTTCCAAGCCGCCCCTTCCTCCCGCCCAGTCCATTTCTCTGACATTTGCACTCATATAGCCCCTTTCATTATCTGACATCCTGTGATTATGATTTGCCTGACAAAGGATTCAGCTTGTTTACACTTTCAAAAGTTCATAAACGATCCCCCTCATTTCGCTGTCAACTTGATTGGCTTATTGTTTTTGCGCCGTACTCGCCGGGCGGTGGGTTTCCCGACAGCTGAAGCCGCTGACCTTAACAAATGCCCATCCATTATGAATGCAACGCTAAAGCTGTGAAAGTTTAGCGAAAGGTATAGCCGAGCTGTGCTAACAACCGCTGTCAGGGAAACACAGAGGTAGATGAGAGGGAGGGTGGGGGGAGAAGCACATACATTATTGAATGGTAGCAGAAGTCTTTTTTTTTTTAAGCAGTATATTAAGCCTTGCCTCGGTGCGTTCACTCCATCAAGGGGAGTGGCCTGAATCTGAATGTTCTCCAGAGGTAAGAACAAGACCACAGTCAACTACAGTTCTGAATATACGAAGAAAAATTGTGATATGTGTAGTTTTGGTTCAAACTTTTTTTTATTTTTCCATTATGTTGAGGACATCTGATAAATATTATAAATCTAAATATTTCCTTACGCGCGTGTAACCTTACACAAATAAAGCATACATACGTTAATTGTATACACTTGCCAGGCTGTTCCTCGTTTGTAAGAATAAATGCTAACTAAGCGTTGGCCTACAGGATCATGGTAGGTCCTACGGGTCTCAGCCCTGCCAGAGGCCCGGTCCATCGAGGCCTCTTCTGGGCTGAGCGGGATTGGCTCGGGTCAGGCCATCAATAGCACTGGGGGCAGCAATTAATATTGTCAAACCGAGCAGGGAAGAGTTGCAGCATCAACAAAATGGAAAAGTGCTCTGTGACACTTTGCTTCCCCCGTTTTGCACATTTAGATTGGGTACGAGCCAAGTAGACAGAGCATGGTGGAGAGATACAAGGGGAAAGACAGGGAGGGAGGGGAGTTTTGAAACATCAAGCCCCAATAATCAATACTTGACAAGTTCTCACCAGTTCTGCTGACTGGAAGGGAATATGAAGCACCTCACCCAGCTGTGCCATCAGTCTCCTTTGTCTCATATTGCTTCTTTCTTCACACTTTCATTTAATGCTTGGAGCGAACTTGTGACTATCTTTTTTTTCTTGACATTTACCTTTCCCATCCCTCCTTGCCTACATCCCCATTTCATCATTCTAGAAAACAATCCCATCTCTTTGATTTATCGGTGACAGAAAAACAACCAGAGAGAAGAAGGAAGGGGCCGTTGCTGTCCTGACATCTACTGGATGGCTCTGCCGTGTCATTAGTAGCTATCATTCTTAACAGACAGACATTCACACACACACACACACAGTCACAGATGTGGCAATGATCTGAGACTGAGGACAGCTAATGAAATGAGGGAAATGAGGGGAGCAGTGCTGTGAGCTCAGCGTGACAGTGTGGTATGTCAGTGAGGAGGGCAGACAGGAGGAAAGGGCAAGGCAAGACTGCAGGGCTGGACCACACCATTATAATCCCTGAGAGAACGATGCACCAACAAATATGGAAAATTCCTTAGCTCTTATATATATGCCTGCAACAAATAATTAACAAATTGAATTAGTTGATTCTTCAGGGGGAGGTTCACATCACACATCATCCTGAAAAAAAGAAAATGATTGGAAATGACAGTGTGTTTCCATCCACCTGTTTTATACACATTTTCAATGTGTGCAGAAACTTAAATGAAAGCATCAGAAATTAAAAAATATTATTATTAAAATATTATTAATGTCCACTAAAGACACAAAAATATCAGATCCGTGTTATCCGTTGAGGAGGCAGCAATGCTCCTCGAATGAGTGCAACATAAATGCCATATTTCCATCATGTTTTCCAAAATGGCTGGACTGGACATCTTTTAACAGCGTCACTTCATCCTCCTTCTGTAGTGGTTTAATGGCACCTGACCAGCCGCATTAGCGTCACAAACCCTGCCCCAAATATTCACAAACCAGCAGTGGATGGGAATTCACATTTTCTCTTTTTTTAATCGATCTTTGGAAACTTATATATATAAACTCTGTGCTACGTTTGGATGGAAACTTGGCTAACGTGTGACATTACGGGAAAAATTGTGGTTTACTTTAACCTTGGCGTCATTTTTATAGTTTAGGCTGTAATTTCTGGACTTCACTTCGTTGTTATTGGAATCAGTAATATCAAAAATAAATCATAAAAAAAAAAAGTTTGGTAGGCCAAATTTGAAAGTGGAACTAAAGTGTGATAAATCTTTTTTGGCTAACCTCGAGGTCTGTCTGATTGCTGGTGTTTCTTTCTTTGTAAGGCTTCTTTTTTTTTCCAGAAATGTTGTCATTACCAACAGAGATAACAGCCAAATACCAAAAAAAAAAGACCCAAGTCTTAATAAACCCGAACTGCTCTTAAAAATGTTCATCTTAATTCAAATCATCTCCTGCAGAGGACGAGTTGTGCCACATTGCTGAAATGCTAAATCCGTGCTTAAAATTCACAGTGCATGTCAGCAAATGAAAATTAAAGTTCGCAGGAGGCAGAAAAAAAATTTAAAAATTCTCGTTTCAAGCCATGTGTGCGCCTTTTATTTTTAACACACAACCCGTGCAGGCTCCCTCTATTCTACATTGGTAATCACGTTGAGGACTTTAGAGGCATAGCTGCCACAGGTAAATGATATCAGCAGGTACAGAGCACGCGGAGACCGAATGCCATTACGGGAGAAACAGCCCTAGCAGCACGGCATCCACTCCGCTTTGAAGTGCATTTGTCACATGAAACACAGCCGTGCTTGACTTCAAAGAGGGCATTACAATAGTTCCACGCCTTTCAACTTTGATAACAACATGTTCACCGTTTCTTTAGCCGTCTGCTGTCGGCACCGTTTTCAGCGAACAGACAAGCGTTTTTTTTTTTTTTTTTGGTTGTTTAGATAGAAAGAAGAGACGAGAGGAGAGAACAAGAGAGGAGAGGAGCTGCTGTCTGCTAGACGATGATAATATCCCACTGACTAAGGAACCAATGGAGGTAATAGCAATTAAAAAGTAACAATGGCAAGTTAATATGCTCGCTGAACCCAGAAATAAAAACACAAACACGCGTGAGTACATGCCTATGGATTTACAGTGCGGTACACACCGACACACACACACACATCCTTTGCGTGCGCATGCTTACTTTGAAACAATGTTTGATTGGCCTTATTTATCTTATCTATAATAGCAAATTGTAATTAAATTGGCTGAAGCGAGCAAAAGACACAACTGCTCTTTCCCAAAGTTTCATTCTCTGTCAGACGGAGGAGGCTGTGCTTGCCACAATAATGTGGGGAAGATAAGGGAGAGAGGACAGAAACATAAACACAATCAAACACCAATTCTAAATTCAATTACACACACACACACACACACACACACACACACACTACGTCACCTAAAACCTGCAGGCGGCTTTAAAAACCATGAATTAAAAGTTTAAACATAACCACAGTTTCTCTGCCATATCATCTTTCATTCCGCGTTCAAAACCATTAACAAACAAGAATTCTCTCACCTGGACACACTAAAAAAAAAAAAAAAAGAATGACATCAACTAACACACACACGCATGCATATTTACAGGTGCACCCTTTTTGCAGCAGCCTCAGCTGCTGTCTCTCAGCAGGTGGTGGCACGTGATAAAGAGGGGCGAATCGACGTGGAGACGCTCAGATAAAAAAACGCGTTGACGGACAAGGGAGAGCGCCTGCAAGGAAATTGAATCGCTGAAGCGCCATATATACTTTAGCAAAAAGCAGAGAGATGGGAAGAGGCGGGGCAGAGAGGAGAGAGACAGACAAAAGGAGCGAGGGATGCTTAAGGGCGGCTGCGGGACTGCACACTAGGCCAGACAGATGAGAGTTTGGGTAATAAAAGGCTCGGAGAAATTGGAGAAAGATGGAGAAGAAGAGGGAAAAGGACTCATGGAAACTTCCATTGTACGCTCGTGACTAACAATTCATCGCAAGGCCAACTTGCCAGTGTTGAAAATGAGAAAGGTGGAGGTGAAGTGGAATCCCGATGGCGGATGGTGGATTTGAGCGTGAGGCTTTTTGTCCCTTCTCCACTTCCTGTGACATTAATTCTTCCTGTTCCTCCCATGACTTTCATCTGTCTTTTGCTTAAGTGCAATTCCATCACCCCAGTGACCGGCATTTCTTCCCGTAACTTGAATCCACACGCGTATGGACGCACACTGGCACGCAATTATCAAGCATTGAGCATCAAGGCAGGCGGCTTTAAAGAAGCTATTAGCTAACGGGGTCCTTGTATTTCCAGGGATTTAACACACTCTCAAGGAGAAGATAGACAATTATGTCACAATATTCAATGCATCTAATCTCACAGAAATTTACAAAATTTACTCTCAATGTGTCAACATGTTTATCGGGCAGTTGCAACGAGTTCACGAGTTCTGAATTTAAAAAGGAGTTGCATAAGTTAAATACAGTAGATACTGGTTAGGAAAAGGGATGGCAGTGGTTTGTTCCAATAATGTTCATTATTATTAGAAAACTGATTAAGTCTTCCATTTTCTATTACAGGACTTAATAACATAACCAGTTAAAATATTCAATTTCATGCCACCAATCATTGTATAAGACTAGGACTCATATTTTCCAAATGCCAGATGACTCATATTAGTATGAAATGCATCTTTTCCACGCGCTCGAGTGAGGACAGTGTGGACAGGTGGGGATGAGAATGATTTCAAAGCGGATGTAAAACATCGGCATCGTCACGTAATCTGTGCAGGCAAAGGTATCATACATAAGGCACAAGCAAAGCTAAAGCATGGCAATGGTTTGTCACTATCTGTGGCCTTCCCTCCCTCTCCCTCTCTCTCTCTCTCTCTCTACCTCCCTCGCTTTTTCTTTCAGCTTGTATCCTTGGACCAGACTCTCAGAGAGAAATCCAATTTCTGTTAACAGCACCATGTTGTCCTGATAGGATCTATCACCTGAAGCTAGAGCTGCAGCCAGAGAGGCAGTGCAGCGTGGACACATCCAGAATTGCACCTGTTACGGCGCTGGCAAACACGCGCACGCGCGCAGATATAGGCCGAGTGTGTTCACACAGTGCGTGCACACATGTAACTGTGGCAGCGGTGAACGGAGCTTTCATGTTTTTTTAGTTAAGACAAAAGCGGTGCTGTGCTCAAAACTGGAAGTAAACACAAATATGATTAACAAAATGGAATAACAACTGCAAGTACTAATTATGCTGAACGGCCTCCATCATGGTTTGTTTTATTATATAATTAGTAAATTATTATGTATACATTTACGTTTGGTTGGAGTTTGTAGAGCTTTGTCCTAGAGTGTACTATTTCAGTAGATAGTGATGTTTGGTTCTGAGCAGATCAATAAAGTGACACAGACACTGATGGGTGGATCACGGTCTCTCTCTATTTGTCACCTCACCCACAGCACCCGGTCCTTCACATATCTCTCGCTCTCTCACACACACACACACACACACACACACATACGCACACGGCAAATGCAAGATGTGTCTGGTTTCAACTGTGGCAATGTGACACTACAGCACCTCTTCAGACATCCAATAGGGTTCGCAGAGTGGTCAGAAATAAATACTTTACCAAGCGATTTCACTGAGCTCAGAGCAGCACTCTTACCTTTAGTAATAGATGTACCTCTTTCTGTGTGTGTACACAGTCATCACTTGTTATGTACCACAGTGCATGTGGAACATAGATATTGTAAACAGATACATCGGATACATCTTTAGATTTCATTTTCGTTAACGTTACGTGCTTCTGTTTTGAAGATTTTAGGGAAACAAGTACCTTCATTGCCTGGGCCTTCTTGTGAAACATCTCCTCCATGTCTTCTGCCAGCCTCTTCACCAGCCGCAGCCCATCGATCTCCTCCACCCGGACTGCCCGCTCAAACTCCTTGTATTTCTGAAAGAGAGCCACACATTCATGTTATCAGCTTCTAATTATTGCACCAGTTAAATCACTGCGTGTGTGTTTTCATTCGCTGATTTGAGGGTTTTCTTCACTATACATAATAGTTAGTTAATAGTTAACCTGCACGTGACAAAGGAAGCACATAACTAGATTTATCGAGGAAAGGAATGTGTTAAAATAAGATAATCTCACATTCAAACTGCTTGCAGTCATGGCATTAGAGTCATAAAATCATACCTTTTTATTAGTTATGAAAGCAGTCATTTTTATAGGTACATTTGGAGGTGAGTAAGCCATAAAAATCATATTATACTATACCAAATAAAAACAAGTCAAGTTTATCTATATAAACTAAAATCACAAGTCTCTTTATAGCATATAACACAATCTACAGGAAAACAGGACAAACAGACAAGCATTAGGTGTTGAGTATGCAGACGAACCAGAAGTAGCAGTGCTAACATTACGTATAGAAAAACACAATTACAATATACAACCAAGGATCAGGCGCTATTCTAAAGTACTAAGAATGTGTTATCGGTGACTCAAAAGTGGAACATAGATCAGCGAGAGTCGCTTCCCAAACTGCTTTACATATAAACGAAGCCAATCAGCTCAGCCAAGAGAATTATCAGCCACCGTCAAGTTTCACCAACCACACATTAAGCATCGATGACACACTGCTGCCCTCAGTGCTAAATCACATTATTCTGCCAGAAACCTATACTAGGGTGCTTAACTTAACCAGCGCCTTAACCGGGGGACAGTGACATTAAGTCTTGCTAATTCCACACCCATACATGCCACACACACACACACACACACATATATATATATATATATATATATATATATATGCAGAGCTGATCTAGGCGACGGGTGTATTTGTACAGAAAAAAAGTAAAAGGAAGAAAAGAAAAACATTTTTAAAATCTGTGCAAAGCTGAAGGCGGCTGTGTTTCACTCTTGGGGGATTTAACAGAAGATTACTGCCATATCAAATATTACCCCCCCCCCCACCCCCACCCTAATGTTATGCCAGCCAGGTTATAGATGCATGCTCTTAGCTGCTTCTGTACACCAACACACACGAGGAGCAGGGCGAAGAGGGAGAGCGATCACGGTAGGAGAAGGAATGGGGACAGCTTCAGACTCTCAGGCAGCAGCAGCAGCATTTGGATTTAGGCAGTCATCTGAAAAACTGCAGGACATCGCCAGACAGAGAGGAATATTTTTCTGCTTCATATCAAAACTTCTTAGGAGGGCGAATTCTTTAGTTACAGCTCGAGGTGGAAAGTGAAAGTGAAGAAACGTTCAGTACCCCCGGTTAACTAAGACAAGTCCGTTTATTGTGCAATGAAAAAAAAACAAATTTGATCAACGATCGCTATCTTGTTAGAATTATGAGCACATTGCTTCCTCCACTTCCGACAGATAAACAGACGAGAGAGGGAAAAGAGAGATAACAGGAAACAGAGAAGGAGAGAGAGAAAGTGTGATAAGGAGAGCAGAGATTCAAGAGGTGCAAAGACAGGTAGGTTGAGAAAGAAAGGGACGATGTCGGGAAAGCAGAGGGATAGGGTCACGGACCTATTCCTATTGTAACATGAATAAAAAGTTCACCCATGACATCGCATGTTGAAGTGGGAGGTCAGAGGGGCGTGTGAAATGCTATCTGTATTTGTAGGGACGGGCGCAAGTAGAGGAAAGCAGGTTCAAATCGCTACATATGCACTGACTTTAATATTTTATGACACAAACTGTACAAGGTGATAGATAAAAGGTCAAAACCATTGATTACTACATTCATCATTACAAGCAAGCAATTATAAGGAGTACAAGGGCCAGAGAGCCTGAAGGTGCAACATCAGTCTGATGCCAGAATGATCAGAGAAAGGAAACGTTTAGAAAATAATTCAAATAAGGTAAATGTTGGAGGGATTTTTTTGAGAGTAATTATAGCGACTAGAGGAATGAGGGTTTGATTCATCAAGATACTTTTTGAGACGATGAGTGTCTGACTTAGAGTATAATGGCATCTGGGGGTAATAAGTGATAAAGTTATTTCCTTCCATCAGTGGGGATCCAGGAGAGATTTATGAGGAGCCGGAAAGGCGAAGTGCTGCCGACAGTAAGAAGCCAGGGAAGGTTCAATAAAATCAAGTTCATAAAAGGAAACACACACTGTTTCATCTTTATCTCCATATCATAGCATCAACACTCCGATCACAGCCATAACACTGAACAGTCTGCGCGTCTTTGAAACCATGCCGAAGTGGTGCCTTCGCTGCCAAATTCATTTGCATGTCATGGCAAAACAGTTTGGAGTCACGCAGCCATACAAAAAAAATAAAAATTCTGTTTTG
Source organism: Nibea coibor (assembly GCA_023373845.1). Classification (NCBI taxonomy): domain Eukaryota; kingdom Metazoa; phylum Chordata; class Actinopteri; family Sciaenidae; genus Nibea; species Nibea coibor. Next base: position 15,536,172 of record CM041717.1, on the reverse strand, counting down.
CATATGGTAGAAAGAAAGAAAGAAAGAAAGAAAGAAAGAAAGAAAGAAAGAAAGAAAGAAAGAACGCTTTGCTGCCGTTGGTTTATGTTGCACTGAAAGCCCAGCTCTTAACTCATGGCCGCTTTGTTGATTCTAAGTGACAGAAACACTCAGCGTAGCCGAGTCTTTATGGTTAGAGAACCTTTGACGTTTTAAACTGTGGTTAATAGTGAAATCAGTTAATCACTGCGGCCCTACTTCAGAAATGTTCTGCATAACAGCTACCACAACCGCAAGTTTGACATTTTCTCAAACAAACCTTTGTCCCTCACCCAACAGCACCGCTAATTAATTGCAGCCTCAAGTAACATCTTCTGTGGCCAATCAAAGTGACTGGCTGATGACTCAGAAGCCAAATCAAAGCAACCGTACATGTCTGAAAATCAGAGCGATAATCCCGCTGGCTGACTGACAACTGCTGGATGTCAGAGAGACAGAAAATCCAGGATTTAAGCCAATCCTGGTTCCTGGCTGTCGGTGCTAGTGGTGGGCTGCTAAAGCTGACGGGTCAGCGGTGGCTCAAACCTGAACTGGCTTGGCTGGTTTCTTCACCAATTTTTCTCTTTGTCTTTTCTCCTCAGAGCTTTTTCCTCTCTCCAGTTTGCGCTTTCCTCCTTCATTTTTCTCTCATTACCTCATTTATTTCTTTCTTCTCTACTGCACCCACTTCCTTTGCTAATTATAAAAACGAATGGGCTGGCTTCATGGACATAGTGATAGCTGAGAGTTATTCTCTCTTTTCTATTGAAACCAGTACCTATTCTTTCGTCCATAGCTCCACAAAATCCTGGTCCTGGAAAAATCCTGGAAACTGGTCCAGAACCGACAGGTACTACACACTTCACCAAGGCATAAGGAGAGCACAGAATTCCTGAGGCCTGAATTGAAGTCATCAAGTGTTTGTGATCACGTCTGTGCGGTCAGTGAGAGGCTAAGCAGGTCCAGCTGACCACAGGCTGTCTGCAACGCTATGTTCAGTCAGGCTGACCAGAGCAGACCAGCCCTAATTAGCCTGAAGCAATCCTCTTCACATCACATCAGTATCACAGGGAAGCCAACTGACATACATCCAGAACCACCATTTCCCAGGAGAGAGGAAAATGGTTCTACAATGGGCTTCGATGGCCAGCTTAACGGCAGGTAGCTCCTACTGTATGTGGCCACATCTATGTCCTGACCTCCCGGTAGAAATATTGTGTTTGTGTAGAAGCGCCACTTAAGGTCAAACATTTTTCTAACACTATAAACCAGGGTTCACACACCTTCTTGAATTCAAGGACTTTCCTGACCTAATTCCCTCAAATTAAAGGACCCAGCACGGGATAGTTTGACACACAGATCTAGGCGAATTACTGCTTATCAACACCATCACACACCAGCAACAATAAACATAGCTGTTTACTATGATGAAAAAAAAATATATTTATATTCTTGCAAAATAATATACAAATTCAAGCACTTTCAATGATCCATGTCTGTTAATGTCAGATTCAAATGCACAAACTTTCAAGGGTTTTGAGGACCCATGTGAACAATGTCAAACCTATTGTATGTAGAGTTGCTTTATGTAATTGATTTGGTAAAATTTTCGGGATATTGCTCATGAAACACAATTGGTCATCATCACCTGAGAAGTATCTCCTGGGACTTTTCTGCTTTGGAGGTGGTGGCATTTATTGAGATGCAACGCTAAAGCGCCTGTTCATGTCCACTAGCCTTGCTGCTCATCTCCTACTGAGCTGAGCACAAAATATTTCCTTCCACCTTTCCCCAAGGACTGTCACGTCCGTTGGAAAATAGCTCAGGCTTGTGCACCTGGATAGTGACCTGATTTACCAGTCGCACATGTACAGTACTGCCTTATCTCACCAGGGAGATTTCTGCTAACCTAGCTCTGCTAACAAACAAAGAAGCTGTTCTATTTTTTTTTCTTTAACAACCCGTTGCTCTCGTTTTGTCCATCATTGCTACTGGTCTCAAAAGCAGTTCACTTGCCAGCTTAACTTCTCAGATACTCGAAATGTGGGTTATTCACTTTAAGGTGCAGTTAATGCAAAGTACAAAAAGAAATTCATTTTCATGATCTTACTTTTCTCTTGCAGAAGATTTTGGTTTAATTTGTCTACGTTTAGAGACACCCATCACTGAAGATTTCTACCAGCACCTCTTACAACTGAGGTGAATGGAAATTACATAAATATATTAAAAATAACTCAGCAGCAATGTGTCTGTCTGGTAAGATTGAAGAGATCACACTGAGAATCTCCATTCACCTTCATTATTTAAACCACCTTTACACTGAAATACACCTGGTGCTGCGCCCAACTTTAACATTCACCTTTGTTAGACAGATGATTCTTTTATTATTATTTTTCAATCAGCTAACAATACGCTCATTAACGACACAAACTAACCGAAAGCAGTCTTGGCGTCTTCACTGCAGCATCTCAAATGGAGCGGGTAAAGGTTAGGAGTAGCAGACAATGCTTCTCTATGCCAAAATAACTGCGCGCCCATGAACGAAATTACAGTTACACTTTATTTCTACCCCTAGCTCACTTTTTTTTCCCGCCTCTCCTCACCTCTCAGCTGTGCCGCATCATATCAACGAGCTGATGCTGCTAATCTCTCTCCTACACTGCGTGCTCTGACTGTGGGGCGACAATCAGAGGCTAGAATCCCCACAGCCAGGGAGAGCGCGGCATCAGACATGTGCAAGCTTGCATGTACATACGCACCTAGATGCATACAAATACAAAAGAAAACAGTAGTTCCAAAAGATGTTTATAGAAGAGGGCAGCAACTGAGCATTTTTTCTGCAGGTACACGCGTATAAGCGCTGTTTTAACTTCTATCTATTGGTCCTAATGAAGTGCGTATATTCGGGAATGACATAATACTGTATGTGTTTGTGTCTATGTATGTTGTTTCCTTGGGCTTTGATAATAAAGTGATTAATGAAGGGGAAAAACTTCATTTCACACTAAGACTGAACCCCAATCCCCCAAATCCCAGCTCATTTTACGCGTCACCAGAGCCCACTTTACCTCGGCCCACTCTCATACAGTCTCACAGCTGTTGCTGGATCTTTCTCTCTCAGTCTCACGCACATTAACTGACTGGCACAGAGAAAGTATGTTAACACACCATCGTCAACAACATCTGCGCGCACACACAAACATATAAACAGATTCCACACCTATTATTAAATATAGAATTTCTTTCAGCACGCACTGTATGTGAATTACACCGCCTGGTGTAATTCATATACAAAACACGTGACCTAAATATAAATGACTAAAAGCCAAAACTTAAGCCGTGTTATTAAATGTATTAGTTTGTTGCTCAGATGTCTGTCTCTTTGGCTCACTGAATCAAGCTGAACATTCACAGCTAGAAGAGGCAGAGGCATGCACCAAGAAGCCAAGCATACAACGTTGAAATACAAGTGTGTGTGTGTGTGTGTGTGTGTGCTATAGTATTCTGTCTCATTCAAGCTGTGTCATTTGGATTTCATTCACAAAAAGCAGCCCTTCTTGTTTTGTTTGCTTCTGCCTCCATGTCTGACTACAAAAGGATGAGTGTGGTTGAGGAATAAAAAAAAAAAAAAGACATGGCTCAGAGAAGGCTGTGAATGTTTGTGCACTGGATGAAACGACGAGAAACGAGATTGAGACCAGTAAAGACTCTCGAAAAGACTCTCAGATTTAATGAACCTTTTGAACTTTGAAACTTTCTAGAAAAAAATGTAGCATTTCTTCAAGAAACTGACGACCAACAACAACCACGACATTAATCCATAAAGGGTGTTTGGATTCTGAATTCAATATCCACTTCTAAATATCAATATCAAAGATCAGCGTCTGTCATTCGTATATTATATTCAGTATGTTCAAATACAATTTTTGTGAATACTTGTATTGTATGTCCTTTTTGTACTACGTCATTGCAGCCATTTAGTTACTTTTATTGAAGTACATCATACGCATTACTTTTAGAAGAAAAGAAAATGTTTTGTAGACATTCTACTGTCTAATCAATGTGAAGCCAGGACCTGAAACAGTGTAGATTAAAACGTCATGCTTAGTACATGCTACACCACCTAACTAGTCTGACAGCTACAGTTAATTTGTAGTTTAAAATCTTACATTAAAAAAAAGATAAGTGAGGAGTAAAATAAGAACAGCTACAACATAAAAATAATACTTACACTTATATATACACACACATATATTCCCTGTTTTTAGAAAATATGACAGACATAGACCTTACTGAATTTTTTCAACTAAATCCCAGGACAGAAATCTACAAATGGGGAGTAATTTCTGTCTGGATGAAGTGCACTTTCTGTGTGTGTGTGTGTGTGTGTGTGTGTGTGTGTGTGTGTGTGTGTGTGTGTTTTCAGGTGCTTGTAGGAGCTCATCAATGCAATCTGCATCCTCGTCCATGCAGCGCGAGAGGACGCATTCTCCTAAAACATGTTGAGGAGGACAAACGTCTTGCAGTGTCATCATTTCATATAAAAGGGCCACTGATTCCCCAAAGCCATGTTAGTAATTACAGCCAGCGTGGCTTTGGGAGGAGGAGGGGAGCAGGGGTGGAGAGCCAAGGGACGAGAGAGGAGGTGAGGAGAGAAAAAAGAGAAGAGGTAGGACCCGGAGGCATCTTGTGGCTGAAGTGAATTCTGCTTTCTGCCATAGTGTCACTGGGCCACTATTGAGTGTGTGTCTGTGTGTGGAAAGGAGAGAAAAACAGAGAGTGAGGGTGAGAGGCTGTCTGAAACAACTGCACTTTGACTGATGTTGCATCCCGCCCCCTGTGAGTCTGTTACTTGGGCGGGGGGGACAGGAGTGTCAGCCCAAATCCATAGCAGGAAATCACTGCTGGATCACAGGATCTCCCAGGAACGCCAAATCGTTGCTATGCCCTCCTCCTTTCATACCCTCCCTTGTATGCCAGCCGACAAATTGTTCCCTCAAAAGAGGAGCGCTGGCCGGAGATGAAGTGGAACAATTAATTTCACGCTTGTCCTCCCTGCCTCAAAAGCATGTTGGTCTGAGTCCCGTATCTGGTGGCACAGAGACACACCCCGCAGATTGTAAAACACACACACACACACACACAAACAAAATGCAAATTAAACACCTTGTGTAAATTCTAATCACAGGTACATAAAAAAACAAGACATCTTTAAAAACAAATAAAACTCAGGGATCATAAACTCTTCGTGCCTGACTGCCCATACATTCACCGCTGCTCCATTCCCCCTAACGCAATCTATCAGTGGGGTTGAATATAGTATTGATCATAACGCGGGGATGTCTCAAAGCGAGATCAATGCGCGGTGAGTGAATAAGGAGGATTTCGTGAACACACGCACGCGCGCACTGCTTTGACAGACCACTCAATCATGCGGTGAGAAGAGGGCAGCTCCTGATAGGAAAGAGACTGTGCCACAAGTAGCGAGCTGGGTAAAGAAATGGCATTGCGGTCAGACTCACAGTCCGAGGCCTGAAGAAGCCAGCGTGGGAAACCAGATTGCGGCATGGCATGACGATGAACAGATGGCACGCTGGTCTCAATTTCTTTCTTGTAAAACAAATAATCTGGTCATAATTTCTGTTCCGCTGAGTCACATCAGGAGAGGGAAATATAAAGCACCTGTTGAATACGCACCCCTGACTTCATACAGTGAAACAGCATATCCACCAGAATATTTTATCTGAGGGATAAATCCACCGAATCTTTTAAAAGTTTTTAAAGTTAATTAAATTGGTGATTGATCGCAATGAACGATAACTAAATTCTGCCTTCTGACGAGCTAAATAACAATGTTCCAAATCTGGTATCTCTTCGGTTTTGATTGATTAACGCTCTGTTAAGTCTAGACAGATAACAACGGCTAAATAATGATCCTACACGGCTGTCTTTATCGTCACTGTTACACGCTGGTTTCCTATCCTTCAGCGCGCTGACGGCAGCTGTAAATGTGTTATCATCGGAACAGCTAAAATCAGTAAATCGTTTCGTTTACAACTAAAATGTGGAGCTCGGCGGGGAGTCATCAAGCGGAGTGAAAACATATTCATTAGCTCAGGAGAGTGCTACTTTTTCATCCCCAAATGTGTGTGTGTGTGTGTGTGTGTGTGTGTACACATCCAGTAAAGCTAAAACAAAGACTGATTGTCCAAATGCATTAAAAGCAAAGCTTTAACACCACACAACGTTGCACTTTTTTAACTCGGCATAATTGAAACCACTTACACACATCACCCATTTCACTCCTCAATGCAACACATCCACCCGCAGCTCCTAAGTGTGTGTGCGCGCGCGTGCGCGTAAGTGCCTCGGCTTCGGTGATAGAGTGTTTAACGGCTGCCTGAGGGCTGTTGAGAGGAACGGTAGAATAACAGCTGTACACTGACACAAACACACACACACACGCGCGCACACACACACACGAGGCCTTATGGCATTACTGGTGGCGACGCTCAGGAGTCTGTCCCAGGGTGCACTGCGTCTGTTGGGTATGCACCATTGCCCCTCAGAGTGGGTGTCAAATCCCTGTTCTCTTTAATGACCACCATTTTTCAATGTCCTCACATGCCTTGTCGTCACAGTGCACACCCCGCCACCAACACACACACACACACACACAAGTTCCTAAAGGGCTCATGCTGACATCAATGATGGCAGTGCCAAATAATAATCCCTTTATGAAGCAAAGGCAGCTTTTGCCTTTTAAAAACTCAAGAAGCGAGCGCAGGAAGTAGCCTCTCTAGAATCTCCACTCCACTTTCTCTTTCAGACAGCCACAATTCACTTCACCAAAAAAAAAAAAAAAAAAAAACATAATAGCACCAAGAGCAGGTCTAATCTGTTCACATGGAACTGATTAATAGTCCACAGTCTATCTGTACTTGCCCGCATTCATTCGGTTTCGGTGGAGTCGCGGAAAACATTTTTCATGCTTAGCAGCATGTACAATGTGGCCTGCTGCTTCCCTATTCCACTCCACGCATTCTCGCAGCCTCAAATTGATTCTAGCAGCAGCCAGCGTGAAAGTGGAAGGAGAGAGCAAAACACTGTGGTGGATACATAAAGGTAGTATTCATCCTTGCAAGTGGAGATTTTTTATGGGATGTTACACTTTCTGGACTGCGGTTTCATTTTTTGTTTTGTTTGTTTTGAAGGCCTCACAAACAAATGGAGGGGAATAAATGGACCACCTACAGCAGAACTGTGTATCGGTCAGACACTGTAAAGTTGAAATGAACATGTAAATGTAATGAAGAATTTGAAGCACATGTAGAACATAAAGCGTAAACTAAAGATGGCATCCAGTTCACAATGGATTACACACATGTGGGGCATTAACTCAACTCTCAGTGTGTCTTTTGGACGCCCAGTGAATGACATAACCTAGTACATGCCTCTCCAGTAATTTCTTATTATGTATTGCTGACAAATACACCACTTCCAATATATCTATAATAAGCTGCTATCAGCCGATGCATTAGGAACAGTGCCAGCTGAGACTAAAGATTTGCAGAGATCCTCGCCCATATCGACTCTGTCATGATCTTCTGGTGTCCCTTTCATGCCATGAATATCTTGTTCCTCCATCATCTCACAGGAGACTACTGGGCTGAGACTGAGGAACCGCGCAGTTCAACGGAGTAGACTGCCACCCTTGCCGCATTCCCAAGAACAATCCTGAAATGGTGCATGACTAGTGACTAATAAAATATCTTTCCACACACAACAATATGATTATGAACCTGTGCCTGTGACCTGGCAGGTCTAATTCATAGGGAGCCATTAGCATAATTTGCCAAAACTGGAATACATCAGGTTTGTTTCCTCTTTTTTCCTGCTCATTACAACTTTTTGTTCTTTGCTGTGTATCCCAGCGTGACCCTCCATTACTGTGACCCATCCAGGTTTGATGAGTAGTTTCAGATGCTTTTTGACACATCATTATTCTCAGCTGCTACATTCGTGTCTATTAGCTTGAAAGGGGTTTGCTATTATCCTGGGTTTATGCACAGGAACGCAACCGACTGAGTGAATACTTAGTGGTAGCGACAACAAATATTCACAGTAATTAACGGTAACCCTGCATTTACACAGCCATCAACTAAATTGTTGATCGCTGAAAGTTTGTTCGTTTTCTATGAAGCTGCGTCGCATCAGGACTAACCCCAAACACTTAGAAAACAGTAGTGCACAGGACAAGAAGTTTAACACAAATATAACAAACAACAAACTAAATAACAAAAAGAATAGACTTATAACCTTAGAGTAGACATAAGATACACAAAGAAAAATGATAAAATGATCATGGAAGTTTCCGAAATTCATAATCAGTTGTTTAAAAATAACAAAAATCTGACAAAAGGTTATATAATATACATTTAATCAGACATGCTCTTTTTCATGGTGATGTAACAGCTCAACATATTGTTACGCAACAAACTCTTTTTGAAGTATTCCGCAAACCATTACTGACTTCTGTATTCGGAATAAATGCCCAGTTATCAGAGTTATACAATCAGTGCAATATGGTTTTGTTGAATCATTATAACCTTTACCAACCCTCACACCCTGGGTTGATGTCATTATTGACTGTGTTTTCATTTAAAACATATGTCAGAAAAATTATACTGACATAATGAAATCTGATTCATCAAACTGACAACAGTTTGTAATCAGATGACTTGGTATTCCACAAGTTATTATTACATCATCAGACTTTTGGGGGGATAGTTGTATCTCAAACTATTACTGATGGAAAGTCCACCGTATCCATTGTCTTGTTACTTCCTGGAAGGAAGCCACCTGAAAACTGCAGTGCACCCTGGGGATTATTTGGGGCCTAACATACTTCCACCTAAGTGCTTGAGATGGCCTACTTAGGTACAACTCAATAAGCTATCACAACTTTAAAGACGTTTGTGTATGCTCAGCATAACCAAGGCGTTATCACCAGACTAAAACAATGACCAGTAATAAAATAAACTATTTATGATTAAGTTAAACCAGTACCATTGGAAAAGTCCCAGGCTACACGGAGACCTCAACATTAAACTGGTTATATGCAGTTGTAAAAAGTTGCTAAATCTGATTGAAAAAAGCAACTATTCATCTCTGTGGACTAAATATGGACTTCCTACTTTGCACACAGTATCTGTCTTTGTTACCGCACATGCCAACAACACCATGTAATCAATACGGTTCGACATCGATCCATACTGATCCTCTGTGTCCAAGTAATCGTTTGGCACTTACTCAGTGCTCAGCATTACTACAGTGTCTTCCAAACATTAACCAGCACAGGACTTGAACCAATAAATACATTACACGGCATGTAAAGGAGACACAAAGACATACACTGACGGAGTGAGACGTGATTTTGTAATGTGTAGTGAGGGAGAGGGAAAGTTAATTACAGTGTGTGTGCTCTTATATGCTCTCACAATGCTGTTTATGCATAACTGTATTCCTCTAAGTGTGCGCGTTTGTGTGAGATGATAGCAAGTGCAGGTGAAGGTCATCAGGAGGAGGGGCCACTGTCGTCCCACGGAGCTGGATTTGGCAGCACTCTCACAGTCTACGGGAAGTGATGTGCAAATGGGGGCGCAGTGCGGGACTCCATAAAGTACTGCCAAACTAAGTGTGTGTTTGTTGGCAAAGATGACGTAAAGGCAGAAAGGGGTGACTTGGGACACATTTCGAGGCCGGCCCGCGAGTGCGCAATATAGTGCAAGGCCAGCGGAACTATTTTTTAGAGGGTGTGGGCCCCAACACTTCCTACAAACACTGGCATGTCCCAAGATCCCCTCCCATGTATTCTTTAGTGCCGTAGCTGCATCCTATCCATTATTAAAGCAGAGGGATGAAAGGGGGGAGGAGGAGAGACCTAGAGAGGGAAGGGGAGAGAGAGAGAGAGCAAAATAATTGGGCGCAAAAACGTGTAGGCGAAAATGTTGATGGAGGGAAGAGTTGACAGAGAGGTTGAAGGTAATAAAGAGCGAGAGGAAGTGAAGGAAGACAAAAACAACGAAAGAGCCGGAGTGCCAATTCATCTTTCACTCCGAGCATAAGCCAGAGTTATCTGAGCATGCAGAGGTTTGGGACATCTAAAGAGGTATATGTGATTGATGAAGCAGCCGTAATGGGTCTGATGTCCTCTCTTCTATTCAGTATGTTTCTTTATGCGGGCCGTCTTTACCTACAGCACACAAGGGTGGACCCAAACAACCAGCGGGATGATTGATGCGGACAGCAGCGAGTCACAGACAGTCCTTCACACAATGCCGCACACGTTAATGTGCTTAATAGTACTAGTCCCGCCCCTTCACCAAGTTGGCTAATGTTTGCTCTCCGCATGCAGTCGAGTCTGGAGCACACCGGGTGATCAATCTATCATAATTACAGAAACCTGCGAGAGCGCGTGTGCGTGCGCATATGCCGGAATACTTGTGCGTGCCCGCTAATGTCCGGCGTACAGCCACAGCGAGATGCTCCTTATCTACAGGTCAGCCGAGGCAGAGCCAGACCTGAGCAGCCCATGACAGATGACGGTGGATATTTATCTCCGGTGTCCGCATTCATCATCCTAGCAGCACACACAAGCAGATAAGGTGTCGCAATGTATGCAAGCGCGGAGCGCGTGCATCCTCTGCGGAAACTTCAGGGGCTCGGGAAGAAAAATCAACTTCCCAGCGAACACCAATGAACTAGTAAATCAAACACTTTTCACGTTTGGCAAATGAACTTAAGTTAAGAGAGATTGGGGATAAATCAAGGAGCTAAACTGCACAACAAGTCATCAGAAGACACTTTTTTTTTTCTAAGCCCACAAACACGGCGTCAGCAGTTGTGCTCTTTAAGAATTTAAGTTCTTTAATCCGGTAGCAAAGGGCCTCGCTCCCTGCTCCTGAGCTCTCTACAGTAAAGGCAGAGCGTTTGATTCGTAGTGGCTTTTCTCATGCTTTTCTCACCAACAAAGCACTAATTACAATATGACTGAGTGGCTGTGTTGGCTAAAGCTGGCCTGCTAGGACATGAAAGGATAGCAGCACAGGCTGCACTCCCGCCTGCTAACGCTGTAATTAACTCTGTGACACGACATCCCTCCTTCTTTCCCTGCTCTTTTTCTCCCTCTCTTTCTCATTTACACACACACACGCACAGGCACACACACACACCTTTCTCTTCCCTATGAGCAGCGGAGGAATCGAATTTAGCAAGATCATGCTGTGGTCAATGAGAACAAGAGAGGGAGGGAGTGAGAAGCGGGCGAAGAGATGGGAGGGTTAGGGGAGGTTAGGAAAAGAGGGACAGTCGTCAGTACACACCCCTACACACCCCCTTCCCTCACCTCATCGCCGGCCGTGCTGAACCAAACCTGACAGCTATTCAATTTTCCCAAAGCTAAATCTAATCTGCAGCCGTCTCCCCCTCACTGACACACTGTTACACTGGAACGCCTCAGCCATCACCCACCCTTGGCAGCAGATTGGCACCATCACACATAGTTTCCCGTCCGCTTCCACACACACACACACACACACACAAGTATATATATTTAATGTGATCAATAGGTCAAGAAAGGCAAATAGAGGGCACAAAAGGAAATGAGTAAAACTGCTCATCAAATCAGTCTTAAGGCCAAGTGACGCCGTTTGACCAAACAGTTTGTTTTTAATTGACCCATAAAAATGAACTTATATACCTTTGCAGACTTAAAACTTATACATCATATTTTTTAACCGCAGCAGCTGTCAAACAGTCAACACTGAGGTCATCTATTCTTCCACCAACACCAACCAATCCATAAGGTCTGTGAAGCTTCCTGACAATATATCCCCTCACTGTCTTAAAGGTTTCTCTAAGAAGGTAATTCTTGTGGAGAAATAATTTTAGATTTGTGTTCATTTCTTAAATGTGCAGGTTTAACAAATTCCTCCTCAGATTATTAAAATTTCCCAAAACAATACGGTGGACTGTATCCAGAGCAGAGTGTTCTTAACTGGTTGCTAAGGCACATAGATTCATACATGCACAGCACACTATGTGAACAATGTAACACTAGAAATTATTCTAGTGTGGAGTTCATCAGAGTGACATTAACAAATAATCTATGGCTAACTTAAAGTTCTTTAAATGGGGCAATGTGTATAAGAAGACTGTATAAGAAGTATAACAGAACAGAACAGTTGCAAATAAGAAAAGGACTTCCTAATCAAATTTTAACTTTAAATGCTGTTTAATGCGAGAGCTGTGTGCAAAATATTAAAAATAAATCTCATATTGCAGCTCCACAGACAGCAAGGCTCATTCTTCCGCTGTTGTCATCCAAATATGTAATTAATTTTAAATGAACGTGAAAAACTGAAATGGATAATCATTTCCACTTCAAAATTAGATAATTAGTCATGCTCTTAAATCTGGTTAGTGTGACTAAAATACATATTCAGAACAAAAATAGACCCCGCCCCCCCAAAACAGACAAACATGAATGTCTTCTGTAGAAATATTAAATGATGTTTCTGTGAAAGAAGTCTTTAGAAAATAGATCGAAACACACGCCGTTGTGCGTAAATCACTTAACACATCGCGTGAGACAAATTCACCGATCTCACTGAAGCCCATTAGATAATGGCAAATAAAGTGGTATCACGCAAAACAGAGCAACGTCAAGCAAAAAAAAGAGAAGCTGTCCTTGTAAATAAGGTTTGATCGATAAAATTTGAAACAAAATTTTTTTGTGTGTTTTTTCTTAAAAGAAAACAGTGGTAGGTTTTCATCTCCAGTTTTTTTTTATCAGTCAGTGACAATATACTGTAGAGCTACTGCATATTAAGCTGATTAAGGCAGATAAAAAGGACAGAGGAAGGTTTCGCACACAGCGTGTACCGCAAGGCTAGAGGTACCGGCAGCTGCAAGATAAACATGAAGTCAGAAAAATATACACAGTATATGTCATATGTCCTTTTCTGACTAGTGTCGACAGTTTTAAAAATATATCTCACTTGATGCTCAATTTGTCATGAGTTTTTGGGAGAAGCTGATGACTGGCGACATCAGTGGACACAAAAGCAGGCCCGTCCCTCTGCGCTCTGTAACTCTTTCCCTCCGTTATCCATAAACCAGCTTGTCCATGTTGGTGCGTCTCAGTTCTGAGCCTTTTCCACTTCACTCGACGACTTCAGTGCTGACGTACGTTCTTCATCCGCTGTTTCGTTTTGAGGAAATACTCCATTCTGTCTTGTCTGGCTTCTTCTTTGTGGGAATATTGTCCGCAGACATACAGTATGAGTAGCAATGGTAAGGCACCATTCAGTACCAGAGGCCATACATGCACACACACACACACACACACACACACAGAAACACACTCTTCTTCCTCACCCAGGCAAATCGATTCCAGCGTACTCTTGTCACACATCATTACACCTTCCTATCATCCTCTGCTCTTTTGCTCTGTATATGCATGTCTGAGTGTGAGAGAGGCGGCGTGTGTGCGTGCGTGCGTGTGTGTGTGTGTGTGATTGAGCGTGCTTTAAGTAGGTTTGCAAACTTAACACACACACACACACACACACACAGTGCAAGCATGTGCCTGCTGCCTATTCCTTGCCCTCAGGTTACTGCTTATGCTTTTAAAAATAGGAAAGCGGGCGTGCAAGGATAACTTTCAAGGCAGCCGCGCTGGTGATCCCGCGGAATGATCATTTGTCTTCCATCTTCCATTACCAAGAGGCTTGAAGTTATTTCAGCGTGGCATAATGTCCCACTACTTTGATTCCAGAAAGCTATAACATCAGTGAGGTGAAAACCAGTCCAGCCTAGAACACACACACGCACACACAGACACAGCCATCACAGCCAGGCTGGCTCATATAGACAGGTTGCTCAATGATACATGAAATTAAAGATTTCAACAGAATAGCAGTGAAGAGGCTAAAACACACAGAGCTAATTCTAACTATCAGTGGGAGATGTTTAATGTGTCTCAAGCAGAAGTCTCGCGTCTTTTATGTGGGTGTGTGAGAGCGTGTGTGTGTGTGTGTATACAACGTACACAGTATAGTGTTCTAAGTGTGCGTGCGTTTTATTGGTGCATACCGCAGTGAGAAAACTGCTAATATCTGATTTGTGTAACAAATTGAAGGCGCTATTGATCATGCTGTTTTTTGTTTTGTTTTTTTTTCTTCTTCAGGGACACACAAATGCGCGCACACACACACGCACGCACACACATACAGACATATACTCTGACTGGTATAACCTTGAAACAAGAGCTGTTTCCAATGGATACAGGAAGCGGGCTGTGGCGTGGGAAGGGAGGACAGATCAGGACAGGGGAGGAAACAGGAGGGGAGGTGGTGGGGTGTTGGATGAAAGACCAAATCTGGTCCAACTGGATTAAAAAAAAAAAAAAAAAAAAAAAATGTAAGATTTAAATTTGGTCTCTGAAGACAGCCGCAAACAAATATTATAAATATGCTCATTTGAACCAAAGCCATCGCTTTAAAACAATTAGATTTATATCATTTATGTACTTGGGGAATTATGTTGTTTCACATCTTAGCAGCCATGCAATACTTTTATTGACTAATCCATGTCATAAATCTGCTCACATTGATCTTACAAACTTGTTTTCATTCTGCCTGAAATCGCTGAAAGCATCTTAATGAATTATCTATGAAGATCTTAAATTAAGCCACTAATGCATTTGGATTAGGGCTGTCACTCAATTAAAAAGATTTAAGTCATTTATTGCATGGTATTCTGTTATCCATTATGATTAATCACACTTCTGCACTTCTGTTTTTAAAAAACAGTGTGCCTCATTGAAGATTAAAGATTAAATTGGAAGTCAAATCGAGCATCAAATTAGTGTGAGGCAGCACGACGCGAGCATCTCATTCAAAATGTCGCGTTTTACCTTGGAACACAAAGCACCGGCACGAGATACAACAGGTGCAAGACTGCACAGAGTTTTTCAGAAAACATCAAACCCGACCAGCGCTCCGTGGTTTCTTAACCAAAGATTTGTGAACAGCACTGATTAGATTAGCACATCATCGGCGGGCGGCTTTTAAAAACGCGGCTTCCACTTCCACTTTCGTCTTTTTTTTTCTTCATGTTTCAGCACAAAAATGGTACATGTGTACTGAGCGAATGTGAGCAAAGAAATTTCGGGTATTTTCTATACATCATGCAATTAAAGGAATGTTTGGTATGATGGTACCAAACGTCTTTTAATAAAACCCTATGACATACTGTAAGCCAAACATCTGAATTTCAAAAGAATTCCTTGAGTCTGTCTATGCATGCAGCATGATTCACGTTAAGATGCCCACATTGTGCATTTGTCTGAGTGTGTGAGAGCGTGTGCATGTGTGTGTGCGTGTGTGTAAGACTCATGCAGAGGTATAGTTATTTCCAAGGGAGTTTTGTTACGCTAGGGTCAGAGAGATAACTGAAGAGAGACTGAGTCCATCTGTCCCCTGCCCAGGGGGAACACACACACACACACACACACACACACACACACACACAGATACACACACGCCCGCCTTGGTCTTTTCTTTTCAGTACCATCTTCCTCTCTATGTACAACAGTGTACATGCCTCACTCTTTCTGCCTATTTAAAAGCATATGTGCCCTCAAGGGAACTGTGGACCCTCCTCAGCTTCCCTGCACACGAGCTACTAGACTGTACCGGACACACAATAAGGCACGACGTACAGGACATTGTGACATGCTGCCAAACCTTGTGAGCGAATGCTTATGTGCACTGATATATCCCGCACGTTTGACAATACCGTGCGATCTAGCAACATACCAGTTTGGGGTGAAAGATGCACTTTTTCCCCACAAAGAGGTCTCCGGTCTTTTCTTTGCTCAATTAACCCCGCGGCCTTCATTTGCATTTTATAAAGAGGTCGTTGCTCTGTGGGAGGGTTATCTCCGTTTTTGGAGGCAGAAAAAAGATGAGAAGGGGGAACAGTTTTTATCCTGTCAAAAAGATAATGCCGCTCCTCTGCCTTCTAAGTGGCTGATGAAATAATCGCTATAGGCCCCGTGTGTGTCTATGGGAGCGCACGTGTGAATATGCAGTGTGTGGTCATGTGCATGTGGGATTTTCTATATGTGCACCCGTGTATAGGGTTCATGTGTAAGTGACAGACACGGGTCCGGGTTGGGCATCACATTAGAACTCTGCCAGCCGGTGTGACACCTAACTGCAACCACACAGTGGGTCTCCTGCCTCCACCAGACCCCTGAACTGCCGGCCCCAAGCACAACGTTGTATCTATGCGCCCGCAGAGAGGTTAGATTCGGCTCGGCCCTTCATCCACCAGCTGTCCATTAACCGGTTTTGCCTCATGCTTCATCAACTGACCCTCCATTACGAAAATTTGCATTCCATCAGACTCAAATATCGCATAAATGCTATAAAGCCGAGTGGAAGAGGGATGGGACCAGACTGCAGAGAGGTACGGAAAGAGGTAAGGGCGTGTTGTGTGAGGAAGATCCAGTTCCTTAGCAAGAGTATATCTGCATATGCGTGTGTGCGTGTGTGTGTGTGTGTTTGCGTGTATCTGCCAGAGTGCTCGAGAATTGGTCGCTCATTTAAAAAGGCACGTGTTCTGAATAAGCTCTTAAATCTGTGCCTACCTAGTCGACATGCATTACCAATTCTCGAGTGGCTAAAAAGCACAGGTCCTGCAGTTTAAGAGATGAAGAGTGACATTTCTCTCAACTCAGAAATTACTCAACAGCAGTCATTTTCTCTCCAGAGCAGCTTCCGCATCCACACAGCATTTTTCAAAGTCACAAGTCACAAAAAGATACCTTTAAGCTCCAAAATAAACAGTTACTTTACATGATTTCAGCTTTGCAAAAAAAAAAAAAGTAATATTCTGTGTCCTCGCGTATGTGTGTGTGTGTCCTTACAAACTGGGACTGTGCAAAATTGCTTGAATAAAAAACATATTTCAAGGATGGTGGAGCTCCTCTTTAATAGAAAATCTCTTTTCTACTCATTTTTTTTTTTTTTTTGCAGTACTCAAACAGCCCCCAAAGAGAAGCCTGCTGAAGTTCAGCGCACATTTGAATGCTAAGCTTTGAGGTTCGATTTGACACATGAAGTCCTATTCAGACAATAAAACTGCTCACCTTCTGCAGCAGCTGGGAGCCAGAGTACTTTGCAGAGATGGACTTCATCTCCCCGCCAAATGCTGAAGCCCAAAGCTTCACCCTGCAGACAGCACACAAAGACAAGCGAGAAAACATTTATATAGCTATATGTAGCCTACATGCACAGGGGCCACAACTTAGAGTAGGTATCACTGACTCATAAACTACTGACGACTGATTTTACTAAAGCAAGTTGCAAATTTTAGATATTATACTTGATGCACAACAAAAAAGACAAGACTTGGAAAAAGACAGAAGCATCACACTCAACAAACACACCATTAAACAGCAGTGGAAACCATTCAAGGCCAGGTAACAATATGCCATCAAATATTATTTGCAGGCTCACACAGCTAGGGAATTTTTGAACAAGTTCTGTTTTTCAAACTTGGAGAATCAAGTGATGCGCAGCGCCTTTGCGTAAAAGAGCATCTACTTACACGGACGGAGGGATGCTTTGGTGGGTTCCTCCCACCTCAGTGACCCTGGTGCTCAGACTTGAGAAAAGTAAAAGCAGACACGCACACCACGCACCGGAGACCACACAGCTCCGATCCACCTGCATCTTGGGCAAAAAAAAAAAAAAAAAAAAAAATCCTCCCGACGCGCAAAGTGCGAGTTTTTGAGCTTTACGCTGCCACCGTGGATTTCCGTCCTCCACAGAATCCAACAGAAAATAAAAGAAAAACAAAAAGGGGAGGGGGGGGGTGGAGGAAATCAAAAGTCACCTATGCTGACTGACTAAATCATTCATCGCAAACGTGTTCAGTTGTTCTTGGCGCGGGACGCGGGATGAGCGACGCGCCTTGGCAAAAAAAAAAAAAATCCTCAGCTGTGTGAGTTATCCAAAGTGCCGCGGTGTGGCCCCCGCTGACCGGTGCGGTGCACGCACGGCTCTGCTGCTCCGGCGGAGAAAAAAAAAAGTCGAGCTTCGACTCTCCTCCCGGCAGAGAAAGTCCGCTCAGCCGCTTTGCTTGACCGCCGACCTCACCCGCAGAGAGTGGTGAGTGGAGGTTCGGGGGTGGAGGAGCGGCGGGGGGGGGGAGGAGGAGGACGGGACCGGGGGTGGCGGTGGTGGTGGTGGTGGTGGGGGGGAGACCGGGGAGATCATCAAACGATGCAGCGCGCAAGAGAGCACGCCTACTCCTCCTGAGTGATGCGACTAAGCCTCCTCTCTCACTCCCTCTCTCTCCTCCTTACTCTCAGCATCTGAGGATAGGCTACTGAGGATGCCGTTATTGTTGTTTTTGAATTACGCCATACTTCTGCCTCTCTCTCTCTCCCTCCCTCTCTCTCTCTCTCTCTCTCACACACACACACACACACACACTCATGGGCTCTAATATAAGGCTATAATAGCTAGCCTTTAGCTTTCATGTCAGATTAAGTCACGCACTGTATGCCCAGTTCAGCCAAGCAGGAATTGCTGCCAAAGTGCCGAAGAAAGACAAGAGAGGGAGAGGAGGAGAAGAAAGTGTGTGTCAAAAGGCACGGAGGGGGGGGGGGTGTCCAGCCTCTTGTCGGAGGGAGGGAAGGGCCATGTGATAAGTCAGTTATGCTGCATAAAAGCATGTCAATTGAATGCACTTTGCGGCAGTGATGTAGCGCTGGCAGTGTGTGGGCATATGGGTTGTGAAAGAGGATGAGAGCCCCCCAAGGCAGACAGACCCCATGCGATGGATCACGTTTCACACGGAGCTGGATGGATTCTGGCAAAAGCACTGGAAGGGGGGGATCAACGTGGACCGAATGGCCTATCTCTGCTACTGCAGGAGCGTAGGCCTGTTGATCACAGGCCTGTCTCTTTCACACAGGAAGACTCACCTTTGACATATGTGGGTCGAACGTCGACGTGAAACAGCCGCTCTCATTTAGTCGAAGCCACAAAAAAAAATGAAAAATAAACAACATGGTTGACAGAGCTGTCACAAGAATCTTTACGCTAGAGAGTGGAGCATCAACGTGACACTCAGTAGGATTATTGACTCCTCGAATTAAAAACAAAGCTGCTGCACATTCAAAATAAGGCAGGAAAAGTAATATTTTTGGACCGTGTGTGTCAAACCTCCAGCAGCATGCGATCATCCGGTCATACGAGACATTAGAAAGCACTAAATAAAAGTTAAGTGTCTAAAGTGAGAAGAAAAACTAACCTTTCTACAGTGAGCAGTGCGACAGTGTCGCTGGAAAAGCTCAGAGGCTTCAAAATCAGCAAGCATGGACTATATTGAAGATGGGACTATAATGAAGATGACATTATAATGAAGTCAGCCTGAGCCAAAACAAACGCCGCGCGGAGATCCGACAATGCGACGTGGCAAACTCAATCAAAGAATAATACCGAGGGTGACGGACGGCCAAAATGCATCAACTTTGTGTCGTCAAATAATGCGATAACGGTTCCTGCCTAACATAGATAAAAGCAAAACTCCTACTCAGCCAACCACAGCACCAACTGTTCATCTTACCGCCATAGAAATTTACATTAGTATCTACGTTTAACCTGACAACTAAGCAAACACTTCAAAAGTGATTTCAACAGACATCTGGATTCGGGCTGTAGGAATCAAAGCACTAAATTAAAGGTCAAGTGTGTAAGATTTAGGGGGAAATGTGATGGAATATGAATAACTATGTTTCCATTAGTGTATAAGCACAATGAAAATAAGTACTGTCATGCTTTTGTTACCCTAGAATGAGCCTTTTATATCTACAAATGCTACAGATCCTCTTACACAGAGTCCGTCATGTTGAACCACAATGTTTCTAAAGTAGCCTGGAACAATTAAATTAAGAACTGGTTACAAACAGCTTTCACGTTTTCAGCGTCCCTTTCACTCTAGGAAGAAGCAGGTGAGACGAAGGAGTTGCAACCTGAAGATACGCTGCTAGGTGTCACTAAATCCTACACACTGGTCCTTTAGATTAAGTGTACATCTTTTTATGGTATTTACCTTGTTCCTGTCTCTGCATGTTCATAATCTATCTGGTGTTGTCGTCGCCAACTCCACCATCTTCTTCCCTAAAAGTGAATAGATGACATACAGCATGTAGGACAAGTTGCATTACACCTGCAAACCTGCAAAAGTCATCATAGTTTTCTGATTTTTCTTCGCTGAATTGGAGTTTTTTTTTTTCTTCCCACAAGGCCAAAGTCACCCCTGAGAGTTCCTGAGAGAGAAGTGTTATTGTGTATAGGAATATCACTGAGCAAAGTAGGGCTACTTCACTTGACAGTACTATGTCGCCTGAAGAAAAGCAGTAAGTGGAGTCAATGGTCAAATAAAAACCAAAATAAAGTGCGAAATAAAAAGAAAAATGTCTGTGCCAGTCTGAGGGGTAAAGGGCGGATAGGAAAAGAACGCGATATTTCTCTCCGATCCTCGTCCCTTTACTGTTGTTCCTAACTGATGTCCTTTACTAGGCATCTGCACTGCTCTCACTTTTACTAATCGGACTGCATGTTTTGAAAATAAGCCTTCATATAGAGGACGTGGAGCTGATTTTCTGATTTCAAGCTGACCAAATAATTGTACATTCTGAAGTGGCTCCAAAGTCAACAGAAATCAGATGATAATAAGGTTATTGAACATAAAGTCCAAAAGTCTCCCAAGGCTTCTTTCTTTCTGTTTCACCCCCTTTGAGACACCATCATATAACACCGCTCATGTCCCATGGGAGCCTAAACACCATCCCATTAGTTCCTCATGATTCCCGATCCATTGTTATAACAGCTTGCAGCCATGACCCAAAAGACACCGCCAGTTTGGAGAGAGGTTCATTGACATAAAAAAATATATATATCAGTTCTAGTAACTACCTAGATGATAGATTCGTGCATATAAGATATGGGGTGTGGAGGTAGGAGGCTAAAGTCTGGATTAGCAAGAGATTCTCTTAAAAAAGTAAAGTCAACCTTGAAACCAGGACGTAGCATACAGTCGCCATAAGGATGAGGACTTAAATAAAATCATGCACTAACAGACAGATTTACTAAAATATTTATAGACGCTAAAGTGCTGCACCCACACTTCACATCAGACGGGGGAAAAAGGAAAAAAGAAAAACATCAAAGACTAATGACCCTTTCCTTCCTCACACGCCCACGACCCCTCTTGTTCCTCCTCCCTCCATTCCCTCACTTCTGAATGCTGTAATCACACCTGATTTTGCAGAGCATAGTGTACCTAAGCCGGTGGTAGCCGCGCTGTACGTGACATTTCAGCGAAGAACAAAAAAAAACCCAAAAAACCCTTCTGACATCTTTGATGCCGCACTATTTTTCCATCCCGAAGTGATGACTTTCAGTCCCCCTGTGCCCCCTGATGTAAAATCCGCAGCTTCAAATGTGACATAAGTCATTATCTCATCTCGTTTTTACAATGGCTTCACTGAAAAATAATTTAGTACACCAAGAGCAGGGTTTTTTTTCTGTCTCCCTATTCTAACACCTACTTACATAAAATGCTGTGCCAGATCTGAAGAGTCCCTGGAAGCCTCATCTAAACCTGCTGTAATAACTGAAAGACACGAGGAACTATGGAAGTGTATTTATGGCTTATCTAACGAGCATTTATACGCATTATATCTATCATCTTCTGTCAACCAATTGTGAGGAAGTCAGGTCTTAGCTGACAGAATGTTCGCTGTCATTCAGTGAGCTCATATAATTATGCGGGCAAGATTATTCTCCGTGCTATAAGGTCCATTTTATGTGCACACAAACATCCAACAATTGTAGTTTAAGTATGGAACACCTATTTACGGTAAATATAGCCGTGTTTCCTCTTCTGCCTCCCTAGTTTGACCTCAGGGATACCAGCTATCCTGCATCTCTGGCAGCTCATTAGCACCAAGGTAAATTCTGCATGCTACTACAGAATAAAGGATCAGTGAAAAAGGGAGCAGCTGTATTGGTGCGATTGAACTGGATATGATATGCTGAAACTTCAATAAACTTCACTTGCAGCATTGGCCACTGTCAACAAGCTCATGGGCTGACATTTAATATATATATAATAGTTAGATTTGAGTGAGCAGTGGCTGCAGACTTCCTCTGTGGGGTCACTTCAGGTGGAGGTTCAGCTCTTGGAGGTTCAGCTCTTAGAGGACAGCTCCACTGTCAGGACAGGAAACGCACACAAAAAATACAAAATGAAAGCCGCAGAAACATTCTTTGGAAGCTATTCTTGAAATAAAAAGTCTATTATGTATAGCATGAGCTTCAACAGCGTCTAACTTTTATTGATAGGTTCGCAACATGTCCGACTGCATGCCTTACACTGGATGGAGAGACCGAATGATGCATCTACAAAAGCCAGAAATGTTAAAATGCTAAGGTCATAATACATCAATTTAAAGTTGGGATCATCTACAGGGTTCACCTTGAGACACTTTAGCCTTTGTTTACATCTACGTGGCGAAACCCCTGCGGATAATCTGCTCTCGCTTTACCTACTCACACCTTACGCACCGCAGGACGCGCACACTTTACGCACCGCAGTAAGTTTACCCACGTGTCAACACTTTGCTTCTTTTGGAGTTACACGTATCCATACCTGGAGCAATTTTGGCAGGAAACTTATGCAAGACGCATTTATTCAGATTTTTTTGTTTGTTTGTTTGGATAATGCAAATCAGTGCTGTTACCTTTGAGCTCCTGGAGCTCCAAACACCGGAGCTCACCTGAGAGCAGCGCCTGCCCCGGAAGTGGAAGAGGAAGTTTGCAGCTGATCAAAACTAAGAGCTTAGCATCATAACCGCCCTAATCAGTCCCCGTTAGACATCTAGTCACTTGCCGTCTATTTTATGTGCTAAACCACAGGACGAGGTTGTTGTATTTTTATACTTTGAGCCGTTGCTGAGCCAAAGCATCTCTGTCCAGGCCGGTTCGTATTTACACAAGAAGGCAGGAGGCGGGAGATTATGTCTGTGCGTGAGCATCAGTGTTCTCATCCGTACAGACAGTGATGGGGCCCATTTAGAACGAGTGGCTGGGAAATTCAAAGCACGCCATAAATAATTCTTTGTTACCAGGCTCAGAACTCACCTTGCTCCATAAATATCCCCCCTTAATTCAATTAATAATGAGATGCCATAGACTCTCCTCTCCATCAGCACCGGCAGAGAAAAACAGACGACTCTGTTTGACGAGCTAGAACGCAGCTGCTGCTGGAATATGCGCTGTCATGGATCAAAATATCCGCTGCATGCAAGATTCATGGGCCCCCGGAAAAAAAAAAAAAAACACAAGGACAAACTGCACCGAGCTTCGCCGCCACGAACAGCAGGGGGCGACGGGGAGAGAGGTGAGCTGACGCCTGCTGTGTCACCTGTGAAATCAGGCCAGGAAAAGCGACTGATTACTGGGCTTTCCTGCCTGACTGGGGAAACTGTGTCCTTGAATTAGACCTTTAATCTGTAATGTTGCCAAAGGCTGGCTTGTGCTTGGAGGAAGCTGTTTGGAAAAAAAGGGGGGAATGTTAAAGCAGATGCAAAGTGAATGAAAGCTTTTTAGGAGAAATCATCTTCAATAGCGGCTGTCAGTGTACAGTACAGCAGGCTGAATGGATGATTAAAAAGCGCCATCCACTTGGAGATTCCTCCAGTGCTGCTGAAAGGTGGTCTGATTTTCCAGACTGGCATTGCTTCTTTGTGAAATTGCTGTTGATGTTTAGATGCCGTTTTAACACATTCAGAACCAGCGAGAAAGGTTTTCTCCGCAGGGGGACCTTTCAGTCGCATTTTATTATTTATTTTTCTTTTAAACGTGTTAAATAACTTAATTGAGAATGAAAGCGCTGCTGTATAAATGCATATAATCTCCTTCATGGTTCGTAAGAGGAAAAGCAGCTCCCGAGCAATAAAAGTTCAGAGATACGTACGTTCGTACTATCAATCATGGCTAATGTTCCCATTTTCTCTAAAAACTTTCACCTGAGAATATCCGCGTAGCCTGCCTTAGGCATAAGCAGAACACAGTTAGCAGCTCCGGAAGGCCCATGCTCCTCCAGGAGAAGATTAAGAACTTGAAGTCCTCTTCGTGTTTTTTAATTATTTAGGCGTTTAAATTAATAATCTCTCTTTGCACTTTAGTGAACTTTGCCCGAACAGATATGGTTCACTTCCTGCTTAGGAACCAAACGGCTTCAGTTTTGGTTAGAGTGGAAGTCTTTTCATGAAGCTCAAATATATCCAGCAGTTTCTTCAAGCCATGAGGCTATGAAAAGGCACTCAAAAAGTCTGTATGATATCACATATACATCTGATAACAGCAAGGGATACTTGCCTGAGATCATTCAAGGGACATCAAGAATATTTATTCTATTTCAAGGCAAAAAAATCACTTTTACATTGGATATCAAACATTCAAAAACGAGCATATAAATCAATAACACGCCTTTAATGAGTCCATGCTATTTTTTGTATCTTTATGTATCTTTGTGTGAATGCACAACGTTTGATAAATGCTTCCAAGATCAACATAGCTCTCCCGATCAAACGAACCAGTAAGTCAAAGTAAAGACGAGCTCCCGTACAGCAGAGCGATCAGGAGGAGACGCAGACCTGCATAGTCCTGCATCTGGTGTCTTCTGACAAGCAGTCAATATTGGAAGAAAGAAACCGCCTGTTCAGCAAAAGAAAAGAAAAGAGTGGAAAGAGGGCACGACATCCCGTGAAAAGCACGAGGAGACAAGAGTGAAATGAGCGCTTCGGGCTCTCCTAAAAGAGAGATTAATTTGTCATTGGGGAAAAAAAAAACTCCAGAATGGGACGCATATTAGTGAACATAATTGTGTTTAAAAGCAATTATACACCAGTCATTTCCTTTGCTCGGAGATAAGAATCAGAACATTGAGCCATTTATGAAAGAAATGAACTGACGGAGGACTGCAAGTCCTGTAATGGCTCAGGGAACTGTGGTATTGGTGGCCGACCAACTATACAGTTGACACCTTGAAACCAAGAAATACCTGCATTTTATTTCATTTAGAATCTACTTCTCTTCTATGTGATCCAAAACTAAGTGGCTAGCGTGTGTGGCGGAAAGAGAGGATTGCAAACAACACACTGCGCTTCACTTTGATATCTATTGTAAAGGCATCTGGATATACCGTAGTTCCCCACCACCAAACTCCGTGGCAGCTACAAGAACCTCAATTAGCCAAGTAATTAGGTCATATATCAAAACAAAGAAGCGCCTGAGTGAGAAGGGACAGAGATGGTCGGAGAGAAGATGAAAGGAGCGGGAGAGAAAGACAGCGGGTTGAGATAAACAAGGAGAGGGGGGGGGAACAAGGATGCATGGAAAGATGAAGACAGAATGGAGTTAGAGAACACAGGTGAAAGGAAGACAGAGAGCGAGCGAGACTGAAAGAGACAGCGCTCAGCTCAATCTGCTTTAAAACAAAAACATAAATAAGAGAAACAAAAAGATGCTAAAGGAAGACAGGGCAGAAAATTGAAAGCAACTGGAGGACGGTGTGACAGAGGAAGAGGAAGATTTGTCAGGCCATGTAATATGGTGTTTAGAGTGTGTCTTGTCAGAAATCAGCAAGTGTCACCCCGGTGTCAAATCTGCTCGTCTCTCCACACGTCTGGTTTGTGAGGAAATGAAAGAACGGTGCTGACTTCTTGGCTACCTGATAGACCTGTAGATTTACAGTAAAGAATCTGGGGGTGATATTCCAAATGCTAAAGAGAGAAATACATCAAGTCTGACAGGAGGATGTCAGCGTGTGTCTCTCAGCATAACGGGGTTTGTGAACGTATGCAGGTATGCATTTGCCCCCTTGTTATAAATTGTCATGTCTGCACTGCCGGTCTCCTGAGCGCCAAAGCGCCTCGTAGCTTACGCGTATCTGCAATCTGGGCAGACAAACAGAAAGCAGGGATTGTGCTGTGTATGCGCGTATGTGTGTGTGTGAGAGAGATGTATATGTATACACAACACCATGACATGCAAAAGAAGAAAGAAGGGGTAACGGAGGGCTGAGGGATGTGCATGGCAGTAACAACAAAAAAATCCCAATCACAAACTGTGCGGATAGTCTGACTTCTGCATTAAGGAGTGAACTCGTCTTTCCTGTCCTCAGACAAACAGCGTGAAATGACTCAAGCGGCTGCCTGGTCGCCTGAAAGAAAAGACTTGATGGCAGAGGTGGCTTCATTATGTGGGGAAATAACAGGCGGGCCGACAAAGACGTCCGCGATATTTGCATTATTTTGTGGAGCAGATTAAAAATGGCGGCGGAGTGCTCGACATTCACAGCATGTTCACAATTGATTTGCCCAAAGCATGCTTTTCCATTTTACATTCCCCAGCCACTCCAATTAAAGAAAAAACACCTTGCTGTTACAAGTCCTCTCCTTACCCGCATTATTCCCCGTCTCTCCTTTATTTCCCCCTCTCCCTCCCATCATCAGCTTATTTCAGATATGCAATCTCCTTTTTATCTTTTTCTTGTGTCGCTGGCCGTGCCTCGGTGCACCTTATTAAAATGTATATTTTCAAATCATCCTTCGAGGGCGAACTGTTTGCCGAGAGAACCGGAGCCGTGCCCCATGTTACAGGAAATTACAGTGAGGCTGAGCAGAACCAGATAGCAGACCCTCTTTCTTGCCGTCTGCTCTTCTCTGTATTGCTTTGGCAGCGTTGTGCTGCAAATCGAGTGACAAAACACTGCATGCGCTCAGTCGTTACGTTAGTGGTTTTTGTCCGATTCTGAAAAGCAGCAAGCGTTCGCACAGCGCCACTGTCACACAGTCTTTTTTTCAACCTTTTATAACAGCACTCCACCTGTACCCAAAAACCATATTAAAACAACCAGGCACCAATATTTAAACAAAATGACCAAGCTACACGAGAGCGCCGCATACAGTAGGAGAACTCCTCTGAACTACCCACTGGAGTGTTTATTTGTTTAGCCCGGGCTATCTCGTTGATAACTAACTCATTTGCAATGATAACACGCCCAAGAGGCTAAAACCAGGCCATTCAGTGCGGCTGTGCTGATAGAGGATGAGGAACTCGGAGGCTGAGATTGGCTTGACTGTGATGTTCAATTAATAGTCAACTCACCGAATCCTAACGCACATCAAAGTGCCCCATCGGGCCAAAGCAGTGATTGACAGTGCAGAATAATCCCAGCAACGGAAAGGGCTGAGTAATATTATCTCTAACTATTTACCACAGTGAACACGCTAAACAAGGGAGATAAAAAAAAAAAAAGAGGGGGAAATGGAATAACTGAAAAGGTTGAGGAATAAAAGAGGAAGAGGGAGGACGCTCGTCTTCTGCCAGTATTATTCCGAACAGCGTGTTACCATCCAGGCCCCAGCCAGCTGCGTGAACATGTGTGAACATGGATTCATAAAAAAAAAAAAAAAGTCCAACTATAACCCACCTACCATCCTTAGTGTCCTTCCCATAGCTTGTGCTCCCAAAATGCAAAGCGGCTTAGACAGTGGGACCCCGTCACAGTTTGGCTGCAACAAAGGAGTTATGCGGAGTACCCTGCGGGCCTGTGCTTTCTGGCTGCCAGCTTTACATATAAAACAGGCAGGCCTATCTGCCTCTGCACAGGCTGCGACCACAAAGTCCGAATCCCCAGCTTGAAACACTCTGACGATCCTCACTCTGCACAGGGAGAGATTAACAACAAAATACTAAAGATGACTGTTCTGTCTATGTCTCAGAGAAGGAGGGAAACTGTGGATCACTCAGGGGGAAGTTTGGTCAAATAAAAGTCTCCGGCTTCGCTGTCAACTCAAAGAATCTTTGCCGCCGTCGTTCAAAGCTGCGGATGAGTCTTGTTCATTCCTCTTTGAAAGATTTTGTACGTTATTTGTTCGTTTTAATGAGTGGCAGAAAGTTTTGCCGTGTTGCAAGCTGCCCCACGTTTGATTTGATATGGAGTTTTAGTTACTTGCGCTGATCATAGTGCTCTCTGCCATAAAGATTTGAATTCTGTCTTTACTTTGGCTTTCATAATTGGTCACAGTGGGTGCAAAACTTACTGTTAAAACTTTTATTTGTCAGGAGTGATAATATATCCAGAGGCAGCCAACAGAAACCGTGACGCAGGCAAACACTGACATCTAGAGCTTTTCATATGAAGTTACAATTTCTACATAAAGATGTGAGGCACGCTCAAAAATATTGAGACGCTGCACATTTGGATCAAAAGAGGCAGATTTTTTTATCATGGCTGACAAAAAATGTTGATTTTTCAGTGTTACATAGTTAAATCGAGCTCTGCTGTGCCTCAGGGTTGCGTGGGTCGTCCACTGATCGCAGGTTCGGCGGCTCTATTCCCAACTCCTCCTTGTCAAAGTGTCAACCCCAATCGATGGTCAGGGCAGCAACTTGCACGCTGTGATGTGATTGTGTGTGAGAATAGGTGAATCGGTTGTAATACAGTACAAATTTCAATACAAGCAGTTTATAATTTCATCCATAAATATGATGATGTCTGAGAATGTTTGTTAATGTTAACGCTTTAAAGGGTAGACACATCTTTTGGATGTACACAGAAGATTTCTGTCTTATTGTATGAATGTTTGTAAGTATTATATCTACAGATCCAAAAAAAAAATCATCAGGCAACTGATTTTTTTATGGAAAAGCCTCATGAAATGTGTTATACTCTTCAGAAAATTTGTCCTAAGTAATTTACAGCCGATAAGAAACAGTATAAAAACACTGGCCCCCGCCCCCCGCTGTGTCTGCATATCAACATATTTGGCCACCTGTGAACAATAGACATCTTGTCTTGTGACACAGACTGCAGTTGTTCACTGCAGAGCACATTACTGAAGGTATAGCTTTCCTGACCTCTAGTGGATTTATTCTATAATAACATGCTGCATGGAAACAGTGAAGCTCCAAACACTCACTACAGAGTACTACTACTGGCTAGAAACCAGAACACATGGGCCAAAATTAAAACCTGAGAGATCCAAGCCTTTGCAGAATGTCTATGTCACTTGACCATTCAGAAGAGTTGAATTAATTGTTTAGTTAGTTAGTGTTTGTGATCAGGCACTGCAGAGGTGACTTGCTGGGGACTGTCAGTGGGACAAACATACAAAGCAGTCGGGTCATGAACTGGGCTAACATTAGCAAGCAAGCAGTATAGAGTTTCTACAAAAGCCAAGATGACTCATACTAATGGATAGCTGCTCAGCCAAGAGCACACAACCTGAGTTTAAGATAAAACAACTGGGGTTACCTGTAGGCTGAGCTCATTTACCCCCTCTGTTCACTTCCGGCCCCTGGTCAACTGAGGCTGACACTGTCAATCCAAAATATTGTCAGCAAATAAACTGACCCGAGTCAAAATGCTGAAATAACAGAGCCTCCTGGAATTAACTGTAATGTAATCCCAAGTTTGTAATTGCAATTAGAAACAAAGTAATCACATTACACAAACGCGTTACGTCTTAACACTGATTGACAGCTGTCACAGTCAAGAAAGTACTAGTTGCTAGGATCACTCTTAGCCACTAGGTGTCACTGTACAACACAAGCATGTCTGGGGAAAACGAGTCTTTGAAATCCAGTTATGATTTTTCTTTTCTTTTAAATAAATGACACATCCATATTTTTATTTTACTGTTGGTATTACTATTGTATGACATTATATTTGGAAAAAAATGAGTAATTTAGTCTCCAGTCCTTGAAAACCAGCTCTATAGACACAGTATTCCATTAAAATGATGTATACAGTGCTTTATGACTAGCAAAGAGAGATGACATTGTGGCTCTGGTTTGTGATTACAATTTATCACATGCCTACAATTGCCTATGAAGTATGCATGAAAGTGTTTGATTGGACAGGTGCCGCTGGGTAAACTGTCCTAGTCAGGGGTACTGACATTTTAGGTCAGAGAGGTGAGAAGAGAGAGCAGATGGCACTCAGGAGGGGAGATAGAGCTGGCAGAAGACCTGGACGCTGTGGGAAAAGCTGTGGGTTGAGTTAACGTGGTAAAACATTTTTGGGAAATACAACATATGCAATTAAAACAGGTTTGGTGTCAGTTTGACTGTAATTATCAAAAGGAGAACCTGAGCAAAATGTACGATCTGTGTGCAGCACGACACAACTGCTTAACATATCAACACATCACACCTTGTCCTCTGAATATCATTTATTGTTCAATCTACATCAGTCGGTCCTTGGACAAACTGCCTCCGCTCATTTCATAGTTTGTAGGATACATTTATGACCAAAGAACACATTTCACACTGCTACAGATTGACAGAACTGCCATATCGAATGTTAAGATATCTATTTACTGTCATGCTGAGTGTTTTTATCAGTAGTAATGACTTACTGATGCTGTTACTGCTGCTAGTGTGGCTTCTGGCATAATAATGGCATCTATAAGTCCCAGTGGGTGGACGGCATTCCATAGTATCGTCCTTCTATGGTAGGAATTGGTACTGTAATTTACAGTTAGATGAGACTGGACCTTACATTGTCTGGCCCAGCTTAAAACAAAATAGACAGACAGTGTAACATGTTAATACTTTGTAGAAAAAATCATATGCATTGATACTTTCTCCAATCCTCATAGCACAATGTCTTACTTGTACCTATGTTTATTAGTTGTGCAATATTTGAAGATAGTAAACAGCTATGATCGTATAGAGATCTTAATGTATCTACAGCTTTGTATATCCTTTTGGTTATGAGGATTAGCATAGTCATCCTGTACCTAATAGTATTTCATGATTACATTGTATATAAAAAAAGACCTCCGGAGAGTGACACTTCTGTACATGTATGTGTTTTTGTTTTGTACATAGCTGTAACGGTTAGCTTTCATTTTCACATTGTCTCGCTCTGTCTCTCACCATATTTTATGGCAACTCCATTGTAGCTTCACTTTGGCAGTCAGACCCAGTGGTGTGGATGGAGGACCCATGGCCTCCCTTGTCCAAAACGCTCGACTCTCAGAGAGTCAAGTCATCGCAAGACCCGCGTTCCTGCCACGCCCTCAGAAGGGCAGTCTTGTGCAGCATAGTTCCTTGTATAGTCTTTGATAGTTTGTTGTTAGCGCTTTCGCAGCTAACCAATGTTGTGCTAGTTTGTAGAACCCCCTTTTGTCTGGCTGGTCTGTAAAAGGCCGTTTCACAGTTAAGTCCCAAGCAGCAGTCTTGTTCAGGGGTGGGGGTGAGAGACGCCAGAGGCTCTGAAGGGCCAGTAGTGCTGGTTCATTCACTCCAGCCAGATGCTAGACCAGTGGTTCCCAATATTTCCTTTCGCTTACGGTCAATAGCTTTTCAAGCTTCTTCTACTTTGTGCCATGTTATTTTGTTTTAAGCTGCTGCAACTCATGCAAGACTCTCTGCAATCCTTATTATTAGGAAACACTGTGCTAGCCCAGATAGACCAGCCTTTTATGGCATGCAGCTAATACGGCTATTTCAGCTATAAAACTGGCTGTTTGAAGTATATAATTCTTGCAGCAGTATTAGACAAAGTACACTGTAATGAAAGCTGGAAGGACAACATGTGTGATGGAAGCTTGTAATATGACACTTGAGTGAGTCATGTAATACATACATATAATCAGGAGCATCTGATGTTAGCTGTATTAGCTACAGGTGCTAGCCTTTTGTGATTTTAATGGCTGACTGGGGTAAAAAGCCTGTATGCTTTTGCCCTTCAGGGCCCCGGGTCTGGTCTTGACCTTTGACATTAGGATCATGAACCATCTCTCAGGGAGAGGCTTGAACATCCAAAGGCCTTATTCAAATATGGATGCCAAGATGCAGGTCAATGAGGAAAGAAGAAAAAGTATCCAACCACGGTCTGCGTTTACTTAAAGTAGTTAAGACTTAAAAGGTTTTCATATGAACAGGCAAAGTTGTCATTTTGTTGAACAAATATTCTGTGGAGGATACTTTTTCACTCTTGTATTCACTTGCACTCCTCTCAGCTTTGCTTCTCAGCTTTCTTTTCCTCCTGTCGTCCTCCAGTTCTTCTTTTTCCCCTCACAGACTGTTCTTGTCTGGCAACTCGGCCTCTGGACTACGGGGAAAGTAGACGGTGGCTTTGTGCTCCTCGTAGCGGTCGATGTGCTTGAGGTGTACCACCATGTGAAGGGCATAGGCTAAGACGAGGAGCAGGATCAAAGATGTCACCAAGCCCATGAGGATGGCTGGCGTCAGGAAAGTGGCACAGTCACTGGCCGACGCAAACTTGTCCGACTGCACATTGAAAGCCTGGATCTGGAGACACACGGAGAGGAGGTGAAAAAGATGAGGTTAGGCTTAACTAGAGGGGATAACTGGCTCTTACTGGGCTTAACAGGCGCAGAGACACTGGGCAGATGGACAGGTTGAAACAGGCTAGCAGATGGCTAAACAGACAGAGTACAGACAGACTGATAGACTGCCAAACAGACGCTAAACAGACTGACTGAGTGACTGACAGCCAAATAGGTGGAACACAAAAGGAAATTGCTGGCAAACATATAGACATGCACACACGTGGGAAACCAGTGGGGGGAAAGGCTATGATATAACCGTGAATGTGCAGACATTACTAAAAGAGTTACATAACAAAGGCTGTGTCCCTTGTGCGTCAGTGTACCTGGAAATCAGTGAAAGTAATGTGCCAGTTAGCTGATGTGTCAGTGTGGGAGCTGGGCACTAGCAGGGTGTCATATTTGTGCAGGCTGCTGACGTGCTGGCAATGGTAGGATGAGGTGGCAGGAGCGTAGACCTCGCTGGCGTTGAATGTAGCCTCCTGGGTCCAGTTGTAGTGGATGTGAACACTGTCTAGTGTGAACCAGTTTTGACCAGCTGCCTCATAAAAAGTGTTTGACATCTGAAGCCTGGTGGAAGACATGACGCGGTTAGTTACACGTACAGTCCACACTAGCGCTCACAAGTACTGTATATTCTAATACAATACACTAGACTGTTCAATACCATTAAGATGTTTGTCTGTGAAATATTTGAAGTAAGCATGTGCTTTTTACCTGATTACTAGACCTCGCAAGTCCTCGACATCGCCGAATCTTAGTGAGAGCCTGTGGCAAGACATATATTAAAATATCTGGGTAAACACAGTAATTCTATTTTGATCACAGCAAATATTAAGCTATTACTCTGTTCTAGATATAGTCCTGAACATATACTAATGTCTTGTCTTGTAATATATGTGCTACAAGTCACTAAAAACAAATTCCTTGAACAAAAGTTGCACTTCCGACCCCTGTCTGTCTGCAGCTTTGACTTACGTAGCTTTCTCCTTGGTGCAGATGGAGCCTTTAGTGTCTACGGGTGAGTTGGGGTTGAAGACCCTCTCGGTCAGGTCAATAAAGGTATGGTTTCTATAGCGGATTGCCAGGCGCTTTGCCTTGAAGAGAATGCAGGTCTTCCCATTGTAAGATACGCTCAGCGGGCCGTAAGGCCCCATCAGAGACTGGAGCAGCTTCCTCTTACTGTGAGACATCGCCGACTGGTGCCAGTTAAAAGGCTGTGAACACATGAAGACAGGACTTAAGCACAGGAGAAATAAAAAAAACAAACTGCAGTCTTTTGCATTCTTCGACTGTCCTCTAGAGGGCATTTTTGTGCAGACACATACTCATAAGCTGTGCCCCATTTCAGGGACTGGATACTTGGATGGATGTGGCCCATAAAAGGTGAATGCTCTAAAGGTTTTGCAGATTTGGGTTCTCCTTGAATAAGAACACCTGGCATTACAAAGAGCTGGCGTTTGTGCTCACTTTTACAGCTGTTGAATCAATACTTTATAAGTTTAACACCAGGTACAGTTGATTTCTAATAGCCAAAATTTATTAAGGCCTTACTGACCTGACTTTTGAGGTACAGCCTCTGAACAGGGACACAACCGTAGAGACCATACATTTACGTTATCAGCCGTCTCATTCAAATCATTCTTCCACAACCTGCATCTGCGTTTATCACCACCTGGCAGCTCTTGATCTGTTCTGCAAAACTAATCCAAAGCGAGCTTGCTTTGATGCACGGCCCGCTGTACATCTTTCTTGCATGCTGTGATAGATCATTTCAAATGTCAATTTTTGTAAAAAAAAAAAAAAAAAAAAAGCTTTTAAGCTTGTCATTCAGACTATAAAATGTCAGTAATGTTTAAAGTTCAGCCCTCCACCCTGCATCTCAAACAAGGGATGAAAAGCGTCGCCCTCTCTGTAGAAAACAGACGCTTTCTGAATTTGCATATAATAGCATGGTGGCCGTACAGACTGCAGTTCTGCACTGTGCAGATAGAATCTGCCCCTAATCCAGCACTACTTAACAAGACATGTAAAGGGGCATTTGCAGTGGTTATGGCATTTTTTTTGTTTGATTAATGTAAAATATTGTGAGGTATGACGATGTCAAACGCATTTAAAAGCCTGAATATTGAATACAGTAGCTATGGACATGCTACTCCAGTGTGTATGGATCAGTTGATACTGCGTAAAGTTTCCCAGGATTTTCAGTCAGAGTGGTTCCATATGTGTGGGTGGCAAGGATGTTTTTACCTCTGGTCAATGTGAGACCAACAATGTTTCCACATCCAAGGTCAGGCGGTGTGGCTGGAGTGGGTACGCTCTGTTTTGTTAGCGCGCATCCAAGTGTGCATACGAGTGTGCTTGTACGTACAGATAAAGATAGATGGTGGAGATAGTCGGGGGGGGGCAGGCAGAGTGTGTGTACCTGCAGTATTCTCCTGAGTGGGTTTTCATCTTCAGGCGTCAAAATAACCTCTTCGCTTTCTAAGCCGTACCCACCATCTTGACCTGGAAACACGCACACACACACACACACACACACGTTACTGCACCATGAAAGATTATATCGGTATACATATTAAGCTGATTGCGATGCTGCATTGCAGACTGCAACATAATCATAAAAGTTCAGCCCGACTCCACACATGCTACAGACACACACACACACACACACACACGCACGCACACATAAGCACGAGGTCCTGCGTATACCCCCGGTGCTCAGGCTCCTATCTATTTCCAGTTGTTTTGCGTCACCACAGTGACTCATCAGCAGTCTATTTCACAGTTACGGTAGTATTGTTCAAGTGTTTACAAATACCGTTCATCTTGTTCCGGCACCATATGATTTGCAATCATATAATTTACGTCTCCGGCTTTTCTTTCTGCCCCTTTGTCAAAGCGCCTTAATATAGCCACGTATCTGAATTGCCACTGAGGTGTGTGGATCACACACTCACACATACACACACACACACACACCGCACTTCTTAGTCTGTTGGCATTACAGTGTGGCAAAGACGTCTCCGTCATTAAGAATGAGATGCTTTTTGTCAGGACTATCTATCCAACACATCAGCGTCAAAATTACCACGGCAGTCCTGATTGAATCAGGCCCCGTGTCACGCCGGATTTGTTACTTACTTGATGTGACTCTTGTTGCTTGTTTGGGGTTTTCTTTGCTGTGGGGGAAAAAACAGAAGATACAATAAGGTGTTGTGATCACACGTTTTTTCTTTTTGTTTTGTTTTTTTCTTTGATAATGCTCTGTAATATGTACAGGCTGCTTATGTAGCAGTTTCCCTTGAACGGGACAGTTCATTGTCTGCCGATGCAGCTGCAGCGAGCACGGGGACAAACAAAGAGCTTTGCAGGCTTGTCTATATTATTACACGTTGTAACAATGATTTTATAAACGTATACATTTTGTATGGACAGTCAAAATTCATTACGCTCATTTCCATTCACATTTTATACAACATACTAGTATACTTGTGTGATACTGAATACAGTATATAATACATAAATATGTTTTTTATTAAGCTACAGCATAAAAAGCTTTATGTTGTACCTTAACTTTCTAAATACAAAATGCTTAAACTCCATGTTGTGTATGGCCTGCCATTTACAAAAGCCATTAAACTACCCTATATATATTAACATAATATATTGGTTTATGTATGAAGGTGACCATAATATTACAATGAACATTTTAATGTGATTTACAGGCTACACACATTTGCAACATATGTGATACATAAAGACCTTTATGGACAAGTACTCAATATGAACTCATTTTATCACCAGTTTACAGAGTTAATAGGTGTGCTTGGTGTTTATGTTGCTGTAATTCAGCCTTCGTGCGGTGTATTGCTTTCACTAAAGGACCCATCTCTAATGTAGGGCAGACCTACATAGTGCACAAGGGACAGAGGACAAACCACTTCCTTTTCCTTCACGTGTTTGCCCTAGCTACCGTGCTCTCAGTCGAACTGAACCCCGCATAGCCTTAGACTTCTTGGAGCTTAGCCTGATCCTTTTAACTGTCTAATCAAAGACGAAATGCACCAGCAATGGGTTTACTGAGCGGCGCTGACACGGCCAGTTTTACTTGTTGTGACGGTCCACCCACGTGGCTTGTCCTTGCCTGTCCGTAGTCATCTCCCGGGCTGGTTTGCTAATCTCCACACAATAGCCAGTTATAATGGGCTTGTAAAAGGTAAACCCCAAAAGCTCTGTGAGAGATCATGACGACCAGCATCTGTGTTTTGTGTGACTTCAGTCTGTATATCAGTATTTCAAACAATTTAATGAATCGTAGCACAACAAAAACAATGTCGGTAAAGACGTTCATTTGTGATGTTGTCTTTGTTATATTTAGTTGTACAGTAATGCTGTGATCCTGTAAGAAAAGCCTTTTTAGCAGACAGACTGAGGATGGCCTGAATATTTCTACTAAATTTAAACACACAAAAGACAGTCAATAGCTATACTACTACTGTCGTCAAGGACTGTACACACCAGATGCTCGTGGAACTATCCCATATACTATAGTTAAGTGATCTATGAAAAGCAACTCCAACCTAAATGTATAATAAAAGTTGTATTTGTTCTACATTACTTTTTTATTTTCACTTTATCTTTATTGTTTGTGAGTAGAGTGTTACAAGTACTATAATTTCTAAGACTGTCAGGCCTGTGGTGGTACCCTTATTGTTAGAGGAAGCAAGAAAACTACATCCTCATTAAGTTCCCGTTTGTTTATTTTTTATTATTATTTCCATGTGTGAAGCGACTATGGGACTATGTATCCATTATTTCTTTTTTCATTTGCCTTTCATACTAAAAATCTCAACTGTATTTTGGACAGCTTGAAAGAAAGGGATGGATCTTTTTATGTCGCTCTGACATTTTTACTGATTGGCTCAAGGGCTGTATTGTTGGCTCATTCATCCATGCCACCCACGAATGCTCTGCACAATATCTCAGACAGCTGCTTTCTACATTTGCCCCCCCCCCCCGATATAAGAAATTAAGCATCCCTCGCTGACATTTTGATGACGTCTGACATCCCATCCTGACATTTCTTTCAAAAGTAGGCAGACTTGGGCAGCAGCTGACAGAAGAAGAGATCTTAGCAGGTCCTGTGTCTGGTTTTAAGTTTTAAGGACACCAGACATATCAGTAACAGTGGCCTAGAGCAGTTATATATCCGTCTGGTGCAGTTTACAGTTTGCACCTGGGCAATATTGTGTAGTTTAGTGCTAGATGGATTAGGATTAGTGGTAAGCACAGGCCAGGTCTACAGGAGCCCAAATATGGAGAGACGTAGGCCCTGAACAAGATGAAGAGATTAAGGCCTGATGTCAGAGCCGATGACATTCTCAGTTCAAGTGGTAATTTATATATCGGAACTGACCTCTGAAATTGGGATTTACTGTACACCCGTCCAGTAAATTTGACCTTTGACTCCAACCCTTTGACTCTGAGGTTAGTTTGTTAAATTTGTGTAACTGGTATTTCCTCCTGAAATTATAATAATACATATGCGTGTACCTTTTTTTGTTCATTATTATACTTATTTCTTGGACCTATTCATTGACATCCATCGGTACATCAATATTGTACTGCTATTGTTACACTATTATACTTACTGAGTGAGTAAAACAAAGCATGTATGAGAAAACAAATGCTGTCACACACATTCTGGAGTAAGACGAGCTCATGGTATGCAACATGTAGGTGCAGGCTACTCTTTCATTGTACAGCATTGATTTTGTCTTTGTGCCGGGTCACCTGCCACATGGCTGGAGAGTTATCATTCTCAATGAATCAAGCAATGCCGGCATTATGATGCCCGTGGAGTAAGTCCGTCTGAGCGGGTGAATGATCAGCGAGGAGCCACAGTGCTGTCGTTTCCTGTATGCAAGCTCCTCAACCTACATACCGGTGCGTTTGTGCAGGTGTCAGCTCTGACGTCAGCATCGTGATTGGCTAAATGAGAGACTACTTGGGATTATGTGGGTGTGTCTGTGTGTGTGTTTGTGTACATACGTGTAGACATCCCTAGGTACCCGCTTGCACGTCACGTCTGCACCTACTATTTCACGTAGCAATATGACAGTTTACTTATATGGTAAATCTAAATATTTACATTTGCCCAGGTGAATGCTGGGTAAGCATGATTGTATATGAAAGAGCTGCCAAAAGCACTACGCCTTTGGCAGCTGGCGGTTGTGACTGAAACCTCAGCAGCGTGGTAGATGCCTGGACGCTGCTCACTTATCACCTGCGCTGATATCTGAAATCTGATACGTGAAGTCCTGTAACGTCGTAAAGGTTAAAAATCCCTCCACGCATCTAAATTTCATGTTTGATTTTCAGAAATCTCTGGATTCATGTGTACGGCCACAGCAACTGTTTCTGTGATTACAAACAAGCCGCATATGCAGCCCCCCCCCCCCCCCCCCCACCCCCCCCCCCCCCCCCACCCCTCCGCTCACCCCGCCCCGTCCCAAACACAAGTGAATAAGCACTCCTTCCCTCTGCACCTACTCTGGCCTCAGCTGGCTGAAAGGAGCCAGAGGAGTCTGTGCGATGAGTGTGTGAGTGCTAACTAAAGCCCAGTCGTTTGTTCCTGTGCCAGTTTCACGAGGTCAGCAACCCAGGACTGCTGCGGCCCCATCATTGGCTCAGGCTGTCACACGGTGCCTGGGTGCTGAACAGGCCCTTTATATAATCAAAGCCATGCCAGAGCCACTCCTTGGCTCACCTCACTCCCTCTGCATATATCCTTAAACATATGTGCATTCAATTGTACATAGACGTAACATATGTCCAAACTGCTCCTACAAGATGGGCCTGGAATACGTTATGAGTCTGCTATGATCCCGATTACTTTTGGATAAATAAGCATCTGTCTAATAAATATTAACAACAATGAGAGTCATCTGCGCTACTGATGATAGCTCAACTCGATCGATACTGGACATCCCCATTCAAGCCTGTTAGACGGACTGCCAATGATCATCCCTCATCTGTGCTTCTGCCGTGTGCTGCTAAGCAGAGAAAAGGTGTGGTGCCTGCTCCCCCCAAACTTGTAAACAAATCCTCTTCGCTTCTGCTACCACAGAGTGCTGAGCAACTGCACTCAGCCTCTCTGTCAACCAGGATCAGCCCATCCAAGCCTTTATATTATGACAAAAATACGGTGCAAGGGAGGCTAGTTGCTAGTTTCGTTGAGTACGGTAGTTAAGTGTCTTCTGTGTGGTCCAATTCGCTCGCTGTAAACTACAATTTTCATTTAAAGTAATATAAGAACAAAAGGTAGCAGCTGCATGTGGACTCTAAGCCATCCGATTTTGGTTTCCCAGCCTAGAACCATTGTCATTGTGTATATCAATAGTGTATCAGACTACAGTGATGTGTTCTTGTGCTCATATTTCCTTATATTATGGCTACATGAAATTTCAAACCCAGCTATGATAGTATTTCACCGTGTACAGGGTGAACTACTTATGCAAAGCAATGTTAATCTGGGAGGAAGTGGTATATCTAAAATATATTTCAACTGAATTCATTCAAAAGTACTTGGTTGGGTAATTTGTCCCTGACACACGTCTTAATTCCACACTGTGCAGGTGCTGGCCTATTAATAGATTTATTAGTGCAGATTAAGCTTTAGGAGTTTACCAAGATGCTGCTCAGACTCCTGCTGCCCTTTTAGGGTAGCTTTGATTGCAGCTTCAAATTTGACCTCAGGTCAAGCGCTAGAGTTGACTAAATCCTCCTACGTCTCTGTAGGCTGTTCATCTTAACATCTTGACCGCATTCACACGGGGAATTGCACGCACGTGCGCATGATAATTTGCCTTTGACCTGATCGTTTCTCAATAAGTTTTCTGAATATATCTGAAAAATAAACAGTGCACACGTGCTTGCGACACTACGCTGCTAGCATGAGTTTTTTTTTTGTTTTTTTTTCTGTTTAATCTTTCCTTGAAGGAGGATCACTGATCATTCTTTGGAAATACAATACTGTGATCTCTAATCTGTGTCTGCATATTTGGGTCAGTTTGTCAGTGTTTAATAAATTTAACATCATGTTTAATATACACCGATTGAAAACTACAACCAAAATACTCCATGAGACATAAATTTAACCATGTTTCACTGCTGATTATTAAAGTAAAGTCTTGCTAGGCAGTTTGTGGCTTTGAGGCATCTTGTACCTGTTACTTCTTCTTTACAAAGTCATATGAGCGTTGTTATTTTGTAGCTTCAGAATGCGTTAATATGGAAAGATGCTGGTCTAAGTGTGCTGACCCCATTTTGTAAACATGTCTGTGATCAGTTTTCATTAGACAGTGTGAATGTGAGTATGTTGGAGCAAGCTC
Source organism: Nibea coibor (assembly GCA_023373845.1). Lineage (NCBI taxonomy): Eukaryota > Metazoa > Chordata > Actinopteri > Sciaenidae > Nibea > Nibea coibor. The sequence continues at coordinate 15,495,237 of CM041717.1, read as the reverse complement.
TAGAAATTGGGACATATTTAATTGATTGTGTGTAGTTGTATTTACTGGGCCGGGCTCATTTTCATTGGTAATTGATCTAAGTTTTTATTGCGGTTCAAATTGCAGTTTAGTATTTATTTTATTTGCAAACAACTATAAACTATACCTGCATCTCATCTTGCAGTGATTTCTTCTTTCATTTTCCATCTTTATCTCTGCTGTTGATAGAGCCAGTCCAGATGACGAAAGAGGTCATTTCCAAAATTACAGCTTAGACTTTGGACCTTTAATCTGTACCCATGGATCATATTCATTTTAAGCGGAAATGCTTGGATTGTTTTGTGAATACATATCACTAGCATCGAGATTATTACGATTAACAGCAACAATTAAAAACTTTTGAACTGCAGTTATTTTTAATTCAAATCTATTGAAGGGACATCAATATTTCTCAAATTTACCTCTAACACATGTTCTAGAAGGTATTTGAATGATGATGAACAGGCTTACTAAAGCAGAAAATAGTCAAACGTTGTCTAGTTCTATGTTTGTGATTATGCCAGCTACCACAGAAAATCATCCTCCTTCAACATTTTCTCTTCATTATCTTCCCGCAACCTCTACCAGCAGTAGAGGTTTCTAACTCGCTATACCTTTCCTTCTACGTTTTTCAACCAATGTTATGCACCCTACAAGGCCTCTGAAATAAAAGGCATGAAAGGCTGCTCTTACATAACAGCATCTTGGAGTGTGTCGGAGCCGACAATGGCTGTGGCTGGGGACTGCAACTGTTACGTTGCAGAGTTATATACAAAGTTTGATCCAGGGGAATAGGCTCAAAACCCCCAGGAGAAATGAAGGTAGCCATTCTCTGTCGGAATGGCTGCGGTGGAAAGTTGAGATAGGGATCTGTCCGGGTTTCACAAACACCAGATTGAACTGGAATGAGTGCAGTCCCGCGAGACTTTGTATATTGAATTCTAAATCCAAGTTGTCTGTGCCGTGGACTCACAAACATGCGTAATGAAAGCATGTCGGTGGTAATCTTTCATTCTTTGCTGTTGTGAGAGTGCAATAACAAAGCGAGTCATCTCAGCAATGATTAAGGAGTGTTGTGTCTGCAGCATGTTATGTCTTTGAAGCATTTTGCGCTATAGAGGATTGTGTGATCCACCGTGCGTGGCATAGTTTCAAGAGCCTTACATGGCTTTGGCACAATATTAATGCCTTGATGTCTCCGTGAGCAGGCAGGAACTGGGGCTAGCAAAGGCCCCGGCTGCTGGCTCAGTCCTGTCCCTGTGACACTGTTGTGAGTGGCCCCAGGTTTGAGCCTTGAATATTTTATCCAGATTTGACCTGCAGGACTGCATGTGCATTATGCAGACATGGCCGGCTAGAATTCCCTTCTCTCTCCCTCTCTGTCTCTCTCTCTCTCTCCCTCTCTCTCAATGACTGCATCAGTAAACAGACCCCAACAGACCATCCCTGATGCATCCTCTCCTCTCCTCCCTGTCCCATCCTTGTTTACCTTACCTCTGTGCTGCTCCCCCTCTTCTCTCCTCTCTCCTTCCCTCTCTCTCTCTCTCTCTCTCTGTACCTCTCCTGCAGGCCCATTGCCCCATCCTTATTTAGCTCCCTCCTGCCAGCCCAACACTACTGTACAGAGACAACAGCCCCATACGTGATCGATGAGCAGTGTCTGATGCAGTCCCCAAGACTGAGACAAACAAAGCCTCGCAGCCTCTCGCTGCTCTCTGACACGCCAATGCTCGAGTCCATTCACGATCTGTGATGCACCCAAGGTGAGACGGGGAGAAGGGAAGGGAGGCGAAAGGGGAGAGAAGAAAGACCCCCTTAGAGAACACATCAGCATCCCAGCATCCCCGCATGCACCCCCCCCCCCCCCCCGTACCCCTCCCCTCCCCCTCCCTCCCCCGACACCCCTCCTCTGTTCGCAGCCGTAGAGAGAGAGAGAGGGGATGGATTTACCTTCTGTCCAGGATTTCAGGCACTTCGTCATAGGTGAGTCCCGGCTGCAGCTCTTCCTCAGTGAAGGAGAGCCCGGGCCGGTTTAGAGCAGACAGCAAGGCGAGGGAGCAGAGGAGGAATGCGTGTGCAGCCATTGAGACAATGAAAGGAGACTGCCGCTGGTTGAGCTCCGCTTCATAATCTGCTCTCCTAGCAGTGCCTGACTCCCAGCTCCTCTGACTGGCAGCCACCGCAGCCAATCAGCAGCTCGCTGAGCCGATCGGCGTGCGTCACAGTCCTCCCCCCCTCTCACTGCACCCTCCCCCCTCCCCTCCCCTCTCCCCTCCCCTCCCTCCCACCCCTACTCCCTTTCCTCAGTCATCCTCCCTCAGCCTCTCTCATTCTGCTCACCCTCCCACAGCCACTTCTGTGCTCTCTATCTTCCCCTCTCCCGTGCATACATAGCTGCAGGCAAGCCCTAAGTATAGACAGCGGCTCATTCTTTTTCATAACGCATCTCATCATACCTGTGCTGCCCGCGAACAAAACGCTCCGTACACAGGGAGACACTCACAGCCACACATGTTGTCCACAGACGCATCGACTCCCACGCCTACGCGCCACGCTCTGTCACAGGAGCTGGCTGGCAGACACGCATATCGCACACACACCTCTGTGGACCTGGGAATGTCAAGGTCAGATTGTGGAGGAAGGATCGAGGGATGTTGACATGACTTTAGATGGTCACAAGAAAAAAAAAAAACAGTGCCATGACTGCATGACCTAGATCTCCAGTGTGCTGCCACAATAGCAGAATTAATTCACTTGATATATGTGTTGTTGTGAGCACTGAGAGGGCCCGCGGCTGAGGAAATTGTCCACTGAGGCTGCAAATATGGATGACAGGAACAGCTGAGCAGCCGTGGGATGAGACAGGGAATGAGGGGTCCAACCCTGACGACCCTGACGGCTGATCCCGTTTCCTCCTCATTATTTAGCCCCCCCCCGTGTGTGTGTGTGTGACGCCTCGGGATCTCGATACATCCTCTCATTTCGTTTATTTCCATATCCGATGATGTGATGATTTTCGGAGCAGAACATTAAGAGTGGTTATATAACCAAATGTTATGACCTACTATCATGGATATTCACACTGATGCATGTTGATGATTCACACTAGCGAAATTGTAGATGCTCCGTGTTTGTTTGTTCGTTTTTTTTTCTGTTTCCATCTTTGAGACATCAAAGACATCTTCATTTGATCTACAATAGTTTGGCATTCATCATTATGTCATGTCTATATTACAAATAAGTATGTTGAATGTTTTTTAAATAATGTGTTAGTCATCTGTTTTAATGTGTTTCCCTGCTGTCCTCCTCCAAACGAATGCAGACTAGACCAGACTGTTTAGTTTAAAGGGATCAATGCTGGGCATCTCAACAATATACTTTTGCAATCATTGTCTGTGGGTTAATGTTTGAGTGGATACACCATAAGCTTGAAAAAAGGATTAAGAAACAGTTGTTATTATTTAGGAAATGTGTTAGGAACTCAATGAAGGCACAGCACTAACACCGAGATTGATTGTGAGATCTCAAAAATGTTTTTTAGCTAATCTTTCTCACTCTGGCTCTTTGTGTAATGCACCGTATTATATAAGCATCCTTGTGCAGCGGTGTGTAAGACCACACACGTATGTATGGCACTCTGTTTGTATGTGCTTTGTGTGTGCTCACTGTGTGTTGCTGAGGGCACGAGAGGCCAGCTGTATCTCCTAGGCCTATACAGTAACCGGAGGTGACTAAAGGCTGCCTCAGCCTTCTGCATCTGCTTGCTGCGGTCACTTCAGCAGGCCAGTGTGTCAGTCTACTGGAGGGAAAGTGCAAACTAGACTGTCACCGCTGCCACGACAGAGTGACAACATCACAGTGATGACTTAGACGATATAACGCTATGAGATCTCTTAGCTACTGGATACACATTTATCTATGATGGGTTCTTAGCCGTTTATCTCACTATTACTCTGAATGTGTATGCGATATGAAAAACCCCAAATATGGTACAATCATTTAGCAAAACAGCCTCACTATTAATTAAAGTGAGACTTTTTTATATCATGCAGACGTGGGCAAAATAAAAGGATACCCTTAAAGTAATATCCAGCAGCATCAGCAATGTTCTGCAGTCCACGTGAAGCTTGTAATAGTGAAGTTTAGTTGAGACTATCAGTTGTGTTATTTCTACTCCATGCTGCCATTTGAGACTGTAGTCGGTGTTGGCTTTGCATTGGGGTCGATTGTAAGACGCTCTTTTCATCCAGCCGGTTCACGAGTTTGTGTTTTGGCTCCTCTTGGTGAGTCATACAGCATTTTAGATTATGAAACAGATCGAACGTACAGAGCAGGGGGGGGGTCATGGTCTATTTATAGATATGATCTCATATCCAACTTTTAAATCCTGCTCTGTACGCCCAGAGAGAACACTCAGGCAATCCACAGGGTGATGTAACAGGTTGCAGTTTTAGATTGCTCTGCCGCATGTGTTGATGGTGATATATGACTGCTAATCTGCCAGCTAGCATGAGCATCTGATCCCTGCAACGTTAAAGCTGCGGCAGCCGGCATTAATCAGAATGCTAAAGCCCGTGTTCATTAGGAGGCTTCGAGTGTTGTGGGGGAGTAAGTGCATCGCTGCAAGCGCGTATTTATAGTACAGTGTGTGTTCAAATGTGGGTAGCTTCACATTAATGTCGGCGCTTAGACGCGTTCATGATGGAAAATGTGAGAAGAAGAACACAGTTTATGATTATGTGTTTTTATTGGTAGACATATTTGCTTTCCGGCACAACACTTTTAATGACAGTTCACTGCTTTTGTTGCCTTTTTTAATGACCTTGCTCTCTACACACGCACACACACGAACACACACACGCACACACACAGTTTCCCTCTGCAAAGTTAAAAGTCAGTAAATAAGGCAACCACAGATGATGACGTGTATCACTGCATGACTCAAATATCATGGTCCTTCAGTATGAACAATGTAACGCCAACAATCACCTCTGATTTGCCATGAACACATGAACATCCCATCATCCCCAGCGAGGCGGTTCTCAGCGATCGCATGTACACGCCTCAACCGCGTTTAGTGAGTGAACTCGTGACCTCTTTAAATAAATAAAAAAAAATCTTACTAAGAAGTTCCAATCCTGTTTACTGAGTTTGCATTCAACTACACAGTATATATTTCCAACATTTATGCGAAAACATCCCTTATAAAAACTAGCCTATTTATTAAATATAGAACAATCTCCAGGTAAGCACACAGTTTGCTGATTAATCTGCTGAGATTACATATGTCCTTAAAAGCTTTCAGTGAGTCACTACTTCACATCATACAGACGTTGTCCCAGACAATATGATAAATGGTTGATATATTATCTATTGATATGCAACTAAATATTACGTAGTATAAAGCCGAGAAATGATGCCTTATTATCCCTCAGCGCAATCTGTTTTCGTGCATCACTCTTTGTCTAAAACAGGAAATACTTGATCATAAATAAACATCGATTCCTTCTACAAAACTATATCCATTCATAAAACACTCTGCTTCTGTTAACCTGTAAAATTGAGAGAGGTGGTCTATACCTTTAAGGCGGCAGGGTCAATCATATGAGAAACCCTCCGCAGAGCAATGCAAAGATTTGATTGGCTGAAACCTGTGAATGGCCAACGTTAACAATTAACATTCATGTCACAACACTGCAGTTTCATTCAGTCCTTGGTTCTCACTGGCTGGCAGCTACGCCAGACTGCGCCACACGAGGGCGCTCGCATATCACCTGGACGTATGCTTTCAAAATGCTTTGAATATTATTTCATGAGGCACAATGTTAACATGAGAAACGCGGAGATACAGTGTCAAGGGGTAACGGTGGAGGAGGGCGTTTCAACCCCTCAAACAAATAAGCTCTATCGGTGACTCAATAAATAAATTAAATACATTCAAATTAGCATATGTAATACATTACCAGTTAGTATGATAAAACATAATTCCACACCAGAAAATTAGTGTCATTTTTTAAATTAATTCATTATACAGTTCATAATTTCCCTAGTCAAATAGCAGCAAGAATACTTATGCCCTACATAGTGATTCAAGATTCAAGTCCTCGTCCACAGTCTAAGCTCGTCTGCTAAACTCAAAAACACAAACGCTGAGCTCGGATGAAGAACTCAAAAGAATAAATTCCAAACAACTGATATGGGTGGAAAAAACTGAATATGTGAGAGATTAAGTGGTTTTTCTATGATTATTGATCTGTTACCCACATGCAGGTCCTAATTTGGCAACCTTCAGGATATAATTTTGATATAATTTTTCATCTAACATACATTTCCTTCTTCCTTGTCTCCTTTCCTTCAAGACACAAACGCTTCATTGTAGCAAATTAAGAAAGACAAGGAGTGGCAGACACTCGTTTATAGCTTTTAGATGCACCAGGGTCTCTGGTAATACACTGAAAGACCCTCTGTGAAGACGTCAGGCCTTCTAGTAAAAAGCTGACCTAGATCTATAAACAGTGATTTATCGTAACTATTTCAGACAGTCTGGAAGTGGCACAATGTGTAGTCACGTGCCTACAATATCGTCTGCAAGTAAGTTAGTTTTTTTTCCATACCTGACTAATCTAAAAAATCATAATAATAATAAAATCACAGATAATATCAGAAGCACAGGTCTATTCGTGTATCGAGTATAGTCAAGCTAGACGACAACTATCATGCCAAATCTAATTTTACCTGACGGGTGTAGAGAAAGTCGTGATAATATTTCCTCCCTTTCTAATGTGGTTGGTTACTGAGTTATCTTCCCGTATGATTTGATTGTCTAGAAACTAAATGTCAGAGAGAGAGAGGCACCAGACTGTAAGGAAGGACGAGTAAAAGAAAACCAGTAAACAAATAAAGAAGTCTCTCTATATAAATATAAACTCTAGAATTGTCTGGTAACTATGGAGTTGGTCAGCGCTTGATCAATGCACACAAATAGAAAACGGCAGTCCTGGAACAAATCGTTTGTTCTGATCTCGGATCAGCGTTAGCCTCCCTGCTTTCTGACATTTGCCGCGACGCGGGAGAGGTGAAGCGAACCTCGGGTCTGCGTCTGAAAGCAACTATACCAGTCTATAAAATGCGCATAAAAGAGAGAAGGCACAGAAACACAAACCCACCGTGGAGTGGGGTGGACTGACAGCAGCAGTTTTTCGGGGGGGAAGGGGAGCAAACTGGATGGAGCTGCAGGTCTGCTGGCAGCAGATGGGTTGCTTACAACTTGCAATGTCTGGAAAAAGAGCAGAGATTTATATATTTGCTGTCTCATTTTCATTTAGTTGGTTTTCGGGCCTCTGTGTAGATCTGACCGGCCTGGCCCCGACAGGCCACAGACATGTGTCAGTCACTAGAGCCAGAGTCACATTCAGCGGGTGACAAACCAAGAGGTGACTCGGTTGTTCTTCCTGAATGCACCCCCCTGTAGACAAAAGTGGCTTCTTCGTTAGATCCATTGCATAACTGTCCTTAACCTGCGCTGAGCACAAAAAGCTGGTGTACTTTATGTCCCGCAACAGAACAGAGCTACGCCGCTGCTCTGCTTCATTTTGCCTTTTGGATCAAAGCGGAGGAGGAAGCCACTTTATGCTACAGATGCGATGCGCCTCGTCCTATTTCGTCACGACCGCCTTCGCCTGTGTCGTCTGATTTACTGCCTTTGTCTGGGCAGGTTCTGTCTTTTCGCCAGCCGGCTTGACCACAGTCAAATTAGCTGCCGCGCCTTTGCTCTGTTGAATCTTCTCCCGTGTGGCTGCGCCTCCGGTCTTGCTGGTGTTACGTTGGTGGACGGAGGGCGTTGTTTTCACGTAGATGGGCGATTTCCCCGGGGGCAGTCGGGGGTCTTCTCCGATGTTGACGGTGAGGTTGGTGTAGAGAGGCTCCAGCTCTTTGGAAAGCAGTTCGTACGTCAGAGAGTTGAGGCCGTCGGAGCGCCAGTTGAGTCTGGTCCTTTTCAGGAGGTCAAATCTAGAAAGGTGAACATAATGTCATAGGTTTGGCTGTGCGTCTGTTTGTGCGTGTGCACTTCAGGGCCAAACTTAGGGATAGGGATAGTCTTTCTTGCCAAAAGTTATATGAGAAGATCGATACCGCTCTCATGTCTGCTTGCCAAATACGAGGCTAAAGCCAGGTACCACTTAGCTTAGCTAAGCGTAAAGACTGGAGACGTCACTGTGCGCAGAGAGAAGTAGCCCCAGCACAAAACCTCTGGAAAACTACAACTTGTCAATGTTATTATATGTTAATTAGCATTTGTACGTTTCCCATCTGAGAAATAAATCAGTCTATATCACAAAATGTTAAATTATTCCTTTAAACTTCTCATAAAAAATAAACCTCCTCTACGTAGAAGTTAATAAAATGCTCCTGACACAGGGATCAAGGTTAGGCTTCATTATGTCTGAGATATATTCCCATGTGAATGTGACTCATGGCACTACAGCTGACTTGCAGGAGCTTGTTTTTATAATCAAGAAAATCTTTCCGAAGCATCACTGACAAAAAAAATATATATATATTTGTTTTGGGGGTTTTTTTACATCCGAAAACAAATGAGCGTGCTGCCTGAGGCGGTAGAAATTTTTGGCTCAACAGAGCGAGCGAAGGAAAATGGCAACCCCACACAAAGCAGTGTGTCAACAAAAAAAGAGGAACAACCATTATCGTAAAAACTCAGCATACTGTATGAAGGGTTAGAAATAAGTTAGGGTGGGACAAAAGGGAGGAAGGCAGCATCGTTCTGATGCCGCAGCAATGGGAATGGAGCCAGGACAAATATTAGTGGTTATAAAGTGAGTGTCAATGTGAAAATTATTTTTTTTTAAATATCCCTACATCATTTCCGTGTGTTTGAGAGTGTGTCCACCTGTACCTGCGTGGGTTTTGCTCATTGCCTCTGTCTCCTTTATGCTTGATCATCTTGTAATGACCAATGGCCACTGGAGGGCGCATGATCTTCATGCCAGACAGACGTACTCTGGATGGAGGACACACGAAAACAGCACATTCTCATTCACTTGCATCAAACTGGAAAACTAAATCTCAGTCAGGATAATGTCAGATCAACAAACCCTGGCACTTTACCGCCCGTGCTATTTTCTACGACTCGAAACAACGAGAGCAGCACTCAATCTAAAGGCGCGTAGCCTCTAAGGGATTCGTTTAAAGGCAGAAAAATAAAGAAAACAAACAGGATTGTGGGTGAGAAGATGAGTGGGTATGAGAATAACATACTTTTATGGCCTATAGGTGGTGGAAAACACTCTGGTTCCCTTTTTCCATCTCTGATTCTTCTGTATCACCCCAGTTATCTGAGTCAATCAAAACATGGTATAACTAATGTTGTGGATGTCCAGTGTGTTACAAATTTTAAGTTGCAAACAGCATGCACAAAAGGCAAAGTGTTACAAAAAGCAGGGGAGAACTATTCTTGTAGCTTCTCCTTGTGTAAATATTTAGTACAAGCTTCTTCTTTTTTTGATTTTCGTTTTCTCGTTTCATTCAGTTTCTCTCATGACAGATTGGCAAAGTGCTATAAGAGCCGGAGAATGGAGCGAGGGGACCGCAGGACTTAAAAGAGATGAGCCTAAAAACTCTCAAGTACGCAGCCCAGCCCAAAACTGCGAGCTAGCCCATGCGAACATACTTACTGAGCCCGCTCCAAGAGACACAGAGCAAAGCCACAGCAATGGGAGGGGACGTGGAGATGAAAAATGATGTTAACACACATCAAATAAAAGGAAAACATGGGACAGAAACGTTGCGACATGAGGAAAGAGGATAAATGCATGAAAAGAAATGGTTAATAAAAGTCGAAGAAGGATAGAGGCTGAATGCATGCATGTAGTGCTATAACGCTGAAGACGTCACATGTCAACATGCACACAGTTTACAGTTCACTCCGCGGACTTTTGCCCCCATTCAACCCACTCACCTGGCAGCAATGTCGTCATCCTCCCCACCCCAGCCCCAGTACTGGTTAGGGAAGCCATTCATCTTCATGTACTGGTCTGGGGTCACTGCAGACACCCCACCAAAGTACTGTGGGTACGGAAGCCTGGGAGGGTCAAACCACCAATGCGCAGTCTTGAAAATAATGTCTCAGCGCAATACATTTATGTGAAGGTCCATCCACGCGCACATACACACCATGCTTCTACCTGTATCTGAACTTGTCCATGGCCACCGACAGGTGCGTGGGGAACTGTTTGTGGCAGGTGTAAGTGTTGTGGTCGTTCTCGGGCAGCAGGTCGACATCGTGCAGGAAGATGCAGCTCCAGTCTTCGTCTCTGAGGGCCTCCCGCACGCCAACGTTCAGCAGCTTGGCCCGGTTAAAGGTGCCGTTCCCCCACTGAAGTCAGAGACAGAGGTTAACACACAGCTACTTTATTATTTATTGATTTATTCTAAAACAAATACCGGATGAGTTAAGTACTCAGTCCTAATTGGCTAAGGGACACGATTTAACGCGGGTTAGTGCAGAACAACATGTCTCTGACACGGTTATAGTTCAGCTCAGTTGTAGCTACAGAAATGATTCATACATGTTTAAATAATAATTCCTAACAATTATTTTAAATGTGCAGTTAATCCATATTACATTAAAAAAAAACATATTTCATATGTGTGTAACATATTTGTCACTTTTCTCTAATGCCATCTGCTGTAACCCTGCAGACATTTTTGGCTTTATTTGCACAGGTTTTGAGATACCTGTCTGAGACTCACTGTTTCTCCAGAGTCTCCATGACATTACAGACTTAAGAGTCAGTCTGACTCTGGAAAGACAAAAATCTCAGAGACACATGTCTGGACAGCCAAAGCAATGTGCATGGATATGCGCCACATGAGGTAAGCGAGTGAGAAAATATGTTCCCACACACTTTACGTGGGAAAACTGACCCTTTAGGTAAGATGTTTGCATCACTTGATTAATATATTTTGTATAGCCGAACTAATAATAGCAACTGATGTTGCAAAGATGGTACAACCACTATTACACCAGTAATATGGCAACGTAACACAGACTGGTTATGCACCTGAAATACATAAGTGCAACCCAATTATAACAGTATTGGGAATGTTTACACAGATGTAACATGTTGTACATTGTATTGCACCAGCATTACACTCATACTCATCCTCACCTGCTGTACTATGTAGATGCTGTAGTGGATCTGCTGTCTTTGTAGGAAGGGATGGAGGTGGTAGAGGAGGGCGCGGAGGTGGGTCTGCCGGTTGCGGTACGGTACCACTATCGCTGTGTGGTGGCGGGGTTCACAGTCTGGAGGCCGGTAGCGCCCGCCTGGCAACACCAACGGGTTCCTCTGTCTGATCTCCTCCAGAGACAGAGGAGAGGAAAGATGGACAGACACAGGTCCGACTGGAGGGAAGGAAAGAAAAGGAAAGTTTTCTGGCTTTTTGTCTGAGCAGAACATAAGTTCCCTGTGCATTTTTTTTTGTATACGTGTTGTGTATGTGTTACATATAACAGCACACTTTCATCCCGTCTCACCCAGCAGTGGGGAGGGGATCTGGCAGTCTCTCAGCGGTGGTCCTGTAGCAGGGGGTCCGGTGCCGGAGTTGCGAGGTGGGGGAGGCGGTACTCCCAGATGACTGAGGTTGGTATAGACGTCGTGAGGTCGAGAATAATCAAACTCCGGCTCTGTGGTGTGCACCAGCACAGACACCAGGCCTCTGAAGCCCCCAAGGGAAAAGTAGAGAACAAAGGCAAACTGGAAGCCCACTAGCAAGGCCAGTGTGCACGGGGAATCCAGAGAGCGCCCGCAGCACGCCATAATAAAGTGGGATTGTCACGGTACGGTGAAATTCAATGAGTGCGAAATGGATGGGACGGGAGGAAGTGATGTGGGGGTGGGGGGTGAAGCAAATGGCAGCTGGATGAGGAGGAGGGGAAGGAGGAGGACGGAAGGGGAAGTGGGTGGGGGGTAAATGAGCAAGGAGCGGCAGAAGGAGAGGAGGGGAAGGAGACGGCAGCTCCGGGTGCGGGCTCAGGTGCGCAGGAGGGGGGCGTGCACCTGTAGGAACGGGCAGCAGCGGTGAAGCTCAGTCAGCACTGCCATCACCTCCTGACCACAGACGTCACTGAGAAGGAAGAAGAAAAACTCTCGTTGACAACACTTCTGAGTTGTAGCTGTTATTACCGCGTTACATGAATTTCGATGCAAGGTACCTGGATTTGCAAGGCTCTATTTAAAAGCTGTCCTGGACCACGAGGGGCTCTCTCCACATCTCTCCCTGTCTTCCTCCTTTCATCATTAAGATTTCTGTAATATATTAAAAATAATAATAATAAGACCTGGGTGAGTTAGAGCACAGTAGCTGCTGCTGTGTAAGTCTACTGTAAGCTCAAATAAACCGGTGGGAATGACAAGCAGCTCCAAACAAAATGTCATGTTTGCTTCTTTATTTAGAAGGGCTTATTTTCAGCAGTGACATTTCCGAGGGGCGTGCGTACAAGAGACGCTGATGCCTGCAGATTAATCCAACATCACAGGTCGCCCAAACAATAACACACAAGAACAAAACCCTGCGCGTCAGGGGTTATCCGTGGGGGTGAATGTTAGGAGACTGGGGAAGATGGAAGTCAAACGCGTTTAAAAATGAGATCCGCGCACAGCAGAAACGGCGCCATGGTTATCGGTGCCTTTCCATCCAGGTGATTAGCCTATCAGCATCTATCGCTCGGCCTGTGCAGGCAATCCTGCAGCCGCACAGCATTTGCATGCATTCGACGGGATGACAAGATCTCTCCCGTCGAGCGCAAACGCTGTTTTGTTATCCGCTGGTTTTTATTTTTTATTATTATTATTCTAAGCTCCACGCGAGCTCTGCAGCACCAACCGACTCACCAGCACATCCCTGCGACGCTCCAAATCCAGCCCCCGGCTCCCACCCGACAATCGACGGGCCGCCTCCACCACCACCGAGCAGACGCGATGGATCGAGTGATACCGTTTGTTTTCCGATGCCGGCCGCTCCTCCTCCTCCACCAGCACCTCCTCCTTAATCTCGCATCCGAGGTGAAATGTCTCTCTCTCTCCCCCCCCCTCTCTCTCTCTCTTTTACACACGAGAGGAGCGTCGGAGCAGATCCGTCCAGTGTCAACACAAGGCGAGTGCGCTCTGCCTCATCGCTGCTCCATCAATGTATCGTTCAATCAGGCGGCGCTGAGGGGCGCACGGCGGTGACGCGCTGGGCGGCATGTTTGAAAAATGAAGGATTAGGATTTTTGCACACCGATAGTTGGCTCTGTAGATGTTTGACCATATCGAACAAATGCTGATTGTTAATCCGGATGCAAACTAAGTTAAGAAGTGTATGTGGGAGGTGGTAGATAAACATCCAAACAGGATTTCAATTTGCAGCTCCTAAATTTAATCAAACCAGATTAAAGACATAAATCAGATCATCAGTTCAGCTATAATATCCATCAGACTTATGATGACAACATCACCAGATGATCTATAATATTTCGGTCTGCTGTAAGTGTATTTTTTCAGTATGAAAATTAGGACATGGTTAAAATGTCTTTGCAGTGGGGAGTTTTTCTCAGTTTTCTGGACTCTGGGAATTGTTCACAGATTCAGATTTCTCCACTCTGCCCCTCTTTAGTGTGTGTTGTCGTTACTGCTCAAGATAGTCTTGTGTGAAAGCACCGCGCAGAATAACTCTGGGAGAGAGCATGAAACTGTGGGGGACTGAATCCCACAGCAGAAACAAACAAAGGAATCGCACAGCGTGTGAAAGAAATTGTGATACAACCAGTCATAGTCACAACTGTTGCGGTACTGTAAGCATTGTGGCTCAAATAAATGTCATATCTGAAAGCTACAAAAAATAAATTAAACACTTTGTTATTTTCGTCGGTGAAAAAACCCCAGCTGACCAACTAACTACAGACTTTACTGTCCTTTCCAAGAGATCAGGTGACATGTTCATATTAAAATCAATGAATTAATAGGCATGGATCCAAACTGACAGATTTGCAACTCCAGGCCAGTATTAGTGGATATAAATTTAGGGCATTTTAAATACTTGATGATTTCCCACAAATGTTCAAGGGATCAATATTTGTTTTACATCGAACGTAACGTGAGCTCGCCGTACTGCGTTTGCGCTACAAATAGCAAATTATAAAGTGTGGACTCAAAATTTCTCTACACAAAGTGATATTTCTTCTTTATTTCTCACACAGCGTCCAACCCAGGGGCATCAGTTGTTCTCCAGCTTTATGCAGCAGGCTAAAAATGTCTTTATTCACATGCAGCAGTAGCTTGTCAGGTTACAGAACAGAGACAGGACAGAATACTTATGGCTAGAGTAGTTCCACGTAGGCCTACCAACATAAACAGGTTAACCCCTCCAATAACCCTGAAGCAGAAAGCATAACAGAAAAAAAAAACTGTGCAAAACAATGCATTAACACTACTATTGTTTGTAGCACTATATGAACACACTGCCTTCATTGTGTCAAAGCAAAGCAGGTGTGTGTTTTCTCTAATCGGGGCGAATCCCCACTATCTCAGTGTCCCCTCAAGGAATACTGTATTAAAGTATCATACAGACAGCATAATATTAGTAAAGGCACAGACTAGACTCCGTACACAGGCAGGCCGGCAGTTCAAAAACCTCAGATCAATAAGAAAAATGTTTCGCACTGACGAGGGGAATTTTATCAATCAGTGATATATACAAACATGTTTTTGAGCTGGTTAACTTGAATAATAGGTTATACGTTTTGTGCAATTCATTTAGTGTCTGTAAATGGTGGAAGATAGCCCCAAATCTGTGACTAGTTGTTTATTAATACAGTATAATTTAATCACAGAATTTAGGGCCAGATGGTTGTGGACTAATGAAACAGAGACGATGTGATGTATTTCCCAAATCAGCACACACAGAAAGTCATACAGAGCACCTTCTTAGATAGATAGATATATATATAAAAAAATCTAGAATGCATTGCTTTTCTATTTTTCTATTTTGTAATTGTGAAAATATTAATAAAACAAAAATGACTTCTATCACAACGAGCACTATGTGTACAAAATATGGAATGAAACGCTTCACAAGGATTCAGTACTAATTTCTCATCGATTTCGGGCGGGGGGAAAGAAAAAAAAAAACATTCTTCTCAGACAGTCTCCTCTGTTACATCCATTTCTGATGGCAAAACTTTCCAAACCTCAAATTCAAAAATGTGAAAAACGTAGGTGAAGCGCTGCAAGAGCTTTGCTTTCCACTCCCTTCAAGTCATGTGATTGTATTATTCACTT
This sequence comes from Nibea coibor, assembly GCA_023373845.1. Taxonomy (NCBI): domain Eukaryota; kingdom Metazoa; phylum Chordata; class Actinopteri; family Sciaenidae; genus Nibea; species Nibea coibor. The sequence goes on along the minus strand of CM041717.1, from coordinate 15,479,878 downwards.
CCCTTTTTATTTCATTAATTTATTGCCCATCTCCTCCATCACTCATCCTCTCCAAAAACAATAATATTAATATTAATAATAATAATATCAAATATCAACTCCTTTCCCTCCATCGCTCAGTTTCTTTTTTTTCATTATTTAAATTATCTGCTCCTCCTCCATCCCTCACTCTCTCCACCTCTCAGTACCCCCTGTCTTTACTTTTTGTAGTTGCCAAACTGAATGGCCAGCCGGTCGCTGACGCAGCGGAACGTGGCAGGCTGCACCTCCCAGTAGTTGACAGGGTTCGCAAACAGGCTGATGCCGTTATAGAATGTCCTCTTCATGCCAAATCCTCGAGGGCAGAAGTCGTCCACGTTCACCTGGCTGATATGGTTGGAATGGAGGTACACCACCTAGAAAGCAGGAACGGTGCCGTAAAGGGTGAACGGAGGATTGTGCGACACATTCAGACTGAGGTGGCAAATTAAATGGTTACATGTTAGACTCACCTGTAGGTATTTCATGTCTGGGAGGCCTTGGGGAACACGAGTGAGGCGGTTGTTGTCCAGATGTAGCTCTCTCAGTCTGGGGAGGAAGGCCAGGCTGCCATTCTCGATGTTACGGATATGGTTAAAGCCAAGACCCAACCTGGAAAAAGTGAGACAATTGGAGAAATGAATACACTACATGGTACATTTAGCTTAACTGTTTTGCTACCGTGAGCTGAAATAACTACAAATTCCATGATAAATATCACTGTAAGAGAGTCTCAAAAGAGCCTGGCAATACTCCTGCCACCATAAATAGCCACATTAGAGATTAGAACTGTGTGGAAAGGAGGCGTAAAAGAGGACCGGAGTATAGAAGTACACCTGTGATTTTCCTGCCAGTCAAGTCTAAATGTCTGCTGACAAACCGACCTAAGTCATCTGTTGGAAACTTTCCACCCCATGTTAGATAATGAGGAGAGACTGCTGTTTTGACTGGAGTGACAGAGCATAAACTAGCACTTATCCTGCTTCTTTAGTAGCATGTCTTGCGGTTCATATTATTACCCCTGAGGGACACCGCTCACTGGGGGTGTATTTTATAACTGTTAACAGATACGCCGGCTAATTCCTCTGGATGCAAGGAACTGGTTATGGTTAATAACGAGTTTGGTTTCGTGGTGTGAAAGATACCTGTACAGGTTTTTGTAGCGCTTCAGGTCCTCCAGTTCCACAGCCTGGATCTCGTTGTGGTCCAGATGAAGCTCATGGAGACTCTCTGGGAGATCTAAAAGGCAGGCAGCGTACATGTAAGGCTCCAGTTTAGGGCGATGTTTCCCCTGAGTTAGATGAGAAGATCATTTCTGGTACCAATTTGAAGTTATATATCAGTATGTATGAATTATGTATGAAGCCAGCAGTCAATTAGACTAACTTAGCATGAAAAATGGAAACAAGGGCCCGGCTCAATCCAAAGGCTGAAATAAATCCACTTACCATAGACCCTTGCACTCACAGATGAGCACATTATATCTTGTTTGTTTAGAACAAGTGTGTGAAAATGACAATTTGTGGTTTTAGAGAGGGTTAGCTGGAAGACGCAGGGGCAGTGACTTCCTGGAGTATTCCGGTCACTGTGTAGTTGCCAGCCATCCACTGAGGCACCACTGACACCCACCCACAACCACACTTGCTTTTATCTTTATATTATTCTAATATGTTTTTTATTGTTGTGCACCAACTTACCAAGGCAATGTCTTTGTATGTGAAAACATACTGGGCGGTAAATAGTTCTGATGGTACGTGTCCATGAAAGTGAATAAGAATAGTTCCCAAAATGCTGAACTACATCTTCACAGTGTGAAGTGTCCATTATAAATATGTTACCCACACGGATGAGTTATTACCTTTTGGCACTCCGGTCAGTTTGGCCTCTGATATACGCAGATAATTCAGTTTCAGTCCCTTGAACGCTCCAGGCTCAAAACCGCTGTTATGGATGGGGTTCGCTCCCATTTCTGCGAGAAGAAAGGGATATTTGTGACATGAAATAAAATGCCGTCACTTTAATACTTCAATATCCAGTGCCAGTATTATACAGTAGCAGAGGCGGCGGCGAGCGCCGCCAAATATAGCCTAAAGTTGTTAAAGTCATCAGTCATTTCTGACCTATGCAGTTCATGCTGCCCAGTCCTGAAAAGGCCCCAGCTGCCACCTTCTTGATGCGGTTCTCGTGGATCCTGATCTCAACCAGAGAGGCAGGCAAGTTCTTGGGGATCGTGGTCAGCAGATTCTTGGAGAAGTAGAGCTTCTGCATGTGCTTAAGAGGCACAAATGTTCTTGGGTGGACTTTGGAAATATGGTTGTTCCTCAGAGACAGGCCCTAACAGCAATTACAGAGAGGCAACATTCAACACCCACTTTATTTAATTTGTGTGAAAGCATCAGTAGCACCCAGACAGTCGGAAAATAAAAGGACGGGAGGCTAAAATAATACAGAGAATGCACAAGAGCTTGTGTTTGCGCCCCGTCTCTTTTTAAATGTGTGAATTAAAACAGATCCAGCAACGGTTCACAGCAGTCCATCATCCAGCAGACTGTCTCTCCACCTGCGCTGGCTGAAAGATGGAGACAGATGTAGGCTGAGGTAAACAGACCTTAATAAAGATGTTATTGTATAATGTCATGTCTGGAGTTTCCTACCCTGCCAGACTTAATATTGCTCTTGGTCGGCACTCCTGAATATGGGTCAGGAGTGAGCGAAGCTTTTCTGCTAAGAGAGGCGAAGATGTGAGCTTGAATACTCCCGTTTGGCTTCAGGCTCAAACTTAATACAATTAAAGCTCTCAGAGCGCAGGGCGTTGGAGGTAGGAAAAGAAAGGAAATGAACCTCTAAATCTCAGAGGAAACCGTGGGTCATAATGACATTTCACACTACCGAAGCCAATACAAGCTGAGCGGAGGCTGTTAGACATCCTTAAGAGTTGCTGATCTAATGCTGAAAAGGTACACTATAGATGTGACCGACTGTCTCTTACGTATAGGTTTGTGAGGCCTTGGAAGTCATTCTCCTTCAGCTCGGTGATACGGTTGTTCTGCAGGTCCAGGAACTTGGTGTCCCGAGGAATATTCTTTGGCACCTCAGTCAGACCTAAGGGACAAGACCAATGAAAACACAGAGGGGAATTACACTCCATTAAATGCTTCCATGGATGACTGTGAACCAACACCCTAAAAAACCAGTTTGTTTTCAATGGGCAAGCTCTTAGGATATCTTAGTCAGACATAGACCTTGGAAAATAAATAGTCACTGTGTGTTTTAAAACCTCCATCGGGCCTAAAAATTCACCCAATCACACTCCCACACACTCTCAAATGAGCACTTTGGGACTCCTGGTCTATTATTTTGATGAGAGGTGGACATAGACACAACCATGGAGGTAACACGGAGACATCAAAGCAGTACATAACTAACATTACTGGTTTTGTCGCTGACAGAGACACGCACACATACGCAAACGCAAATTCCCCTCGTGCCAGATGGGGACACCAGATGTTTCCCATATGGTTTCCATTTGACAGAAGTCACAAAGGACGTGTCTTAAATGCCACGAGCGAAATCACAAATAAAAGAAAAAAGGGAGACAGGCCCAACCCTGACACATACAAACAAGAGCAATACAAGCTCTGTGTGTGTGTGTGTGTTAATGTGTGAGCGCTGAAGCTGTCATTCAATTTGGGGGCATAAGTGTTTTAATTTTGACATGTTTGTGACAGAAACAGCTGCTAAGAAGAAGTGGAAATGTGCAGTTCGCACCATCGGTGACACAAATAAACACCAGAAGCTGTTATGTTTAGTGTTGCCTAAGTATAGTTTGCCCAGCAATAAATTCATAAGTGCTAAGAACGGGTCACAACAAGTGGACAGCGTTAAGAAATACACCTGCATTATTCCACTCAGTGATCTCTCTGGAAATATGACTCAGCACACGCACAAACACAGAAACCAGTGATCATTAACAAGACCACATCACAGAGCCACGTGGACAAGTGTATCAGATGTGGTCCGTGGCGCAGACAGCCCACGGTAAGCGAATCCCGTCCATGGCCGACCTCATCTGGGCCACGACCATGATGCAACCAGACTCGTTGGTGAGAGCGCCAGCTGTCCCACTGGGATCCAGTTTGCCACCAACCACATCTGACCCACAGGACTTTACCCAGAGCTGTCCATCTAGAGTTAAGTTTAGATATATGGCTTTGGCTGTACTGTGCCACACCCTCCATGTCACCACACAGGATCAAAACCTCGGCAGCTCCCTCTGACATTCTGCTCAAACCACGTCCTGGCAGTGCTGAGAGATCTGGAGCTTTATGGCGTAGACTCATCCAAGGAGTAAAGCTTTTTTCCTTCGGGGAGCAAAGATAAATTCATTAAAGTTGCGTATGGAAGATCAAGTTCAAATTATAAAGCAAACATGATCTCTATGATTTACTTTTCTCACGTGTAGTAAAGTTATTACAGCTGCTGCGAGAGCAATACGACGCTCAAAGTGCAGAACGTCACCAGGCGGATTCACGTGGTAGGAAATATTTACCTTCCAGTCAGAACCTGCAGCTCTGGACATGCATCCTGCAGGCTGAGAGCTTCAAATCTGTATGCCTGCGTTAAACCTAACAGGCATGATAAACAGAGCTGAGAAAACGTTCGCCAGCACCGTGATTAACTGAATTTAACCCTCTAAACCCCAAACCTCAGCGCTTCACCCATATCTGCCACAAATCTCAATGCCTTCGCCACAAACTGACAAAACTAGCACCCTCTTAACCCCAGTGCCCCTCAACACAAATACCCAGCATCACACTGGGATGCACACCGAGGAGAGAGGAGACAGACGCCACCGCCAAACTACATCTGCTCTAAATAAGCACTTGACATCTCGGAAATTATACGCTTCCACATTTACCCGCTGCAGAAAGACCAGGGACAGTAAGTATATAGAACTTGTAAAATGATGATTCGACAAAACCATTATGTCTAAACACAGACAGCTTATTAGAGTTATATAGCCAGTATAATGTGAGGAATCTTTATATCCACAAATAAGACTGAATGAATTTTTCTTTGGTCCTGTAAGAATAGACAGAGGAAGGACAGCGTGTCCTTATAATATCCACAGGAAACTGTAGCGTGTGCTTATTTGGAAACATGACTAAAATTAAGTCGGGCTTTTAAGAGCGTCATGGAAATCATATTTTGCCTCGTCGATGTGTCAAGAAATAGCTGACTGTTTTTGTGCCCTCGTCTTGCGTGCGTACATTTTTCAAGTGGCGCTAAGTGAATATTCATAATCCTTGATTTTGATTCAGCTGTACGCATAAACAGAATTTCTATCTCTCCATCATCCTTTCCTTTTAATCCTCCATCTTTAAATCCCTTTAAACTAACGCATCCTTCCCTCCGCCTCCGCCACCCCCCCGTTCCCCTCCTGTTTTGGCTTTCCATTAAACATCCTGCCCACGTCCCAAAAACAACATGAAACGGCTCCTTAAGAACACTGAGAGAATTATAAACTTCTCATCTGCTCCCATCAAAGTGTCCAGGCCTGCTAACTTTCTCTTCTTCTAACTCCCTCGCTCCCTGCCTTTAAGTTCCCTTTTATTTTCTCTCCCTCCGTCTCTTCTCTTGATTCAGTCTTTTCTCCGCTTCTGCACGGACCATCACTCGCTTCCTTTCCCACCCAGTATCTACACAAGTCTGGAACACAAAATCCCTCAAAGACATGCCTTTCCTTGTCAAAATATACCAGCATTATCCCAGAGGAAGAAACTCCCCTCTTAGATAACACACCAAAGGCGGTGGGGGGGGGGGGTGGGGGCTTTATTCTCCGGAGCTATATGAAAGTCATGCATAGCTCGGGGGGTCATGCTCACTCTGTCATTCAACTTATTTGTCTTTCTGTCTGACGCACGCGCGTTTTTGGGAATGATGACAAAGCAACACAGACATGCATTTCCTCTCCTCCTCTCTGTTGTTTCACACACTCTCACTGACCGAGGTCAGAGCACTGGACGACCCTCAGATGACACTGGCAGCCAAAGGGGCACATGGGTACGTCAAGAGGAGGGACCTCCCCGTTGGCAGAGCCTTCCTCCTCGTCCCTCATCATCGCCAGGAACCCGCCGGTGTCCATAGAGTCCATGGCGAAATCCCAGAAGCCTTTCTGCTCGAAGGGCAGGGCCGAGGAGGGGGAGAACAGCCGGACCACACATAGCAACAGCAGGAGGGAGCAATGTGACAGCATCTTTATCTCGACTTGACACCTGAGGAAACACAAGGAGAAAGGAGCGCAGGGTCAGTTTTGTTGTACATGAACGTATTTTCATTCGATACAACAAACTAATACTAATAAATCCAAGTGGTTCGAGGTGGATGTATTTAGATTTGGTCCACCTCCAAAGCAAGTCAGTGCCCAGGTGCCCCATAAGGACCAGATTCACTGCGCTCAGTTGATATTTGGTCACTTGATTTACTGCAGATTTCTTTCTTATGTTTAGAATGCAGCGCTAAACTACAATTTCAACTCAGCCAGGTCCCGCGTTACTACTTATTCTTAACCTTTACAGAAGAATCCAGTGTTGAAACCTGGTTTTCCGATCATATTGTGCTTATGTCCTGAATTAAGTTGTGTCGAATCCCAATGCCCACATACTGACAGATACACAGAAAAACTTGGGGCCAGGTAATGTTATTTCAGCATAGACGTACTGGTTGGCTTCAGGGCACATAATGATTCTGCTATGTATAGCCTGCTGTGTGCACTGTACTTAATGGGGCATGTGGGTGACAGAGTTCAGACACAATGCGCAGAGGCTGGTGGTGCGTATGCGTACGCTGCGGGGGGACGTCAACAGGGGCCCCGCAGCAAACCTTTGCCTAAAGTTAATCCAGCCGTGTGCCTGAGGGCTTTAAAGCCATAGCTAGAGGTAATGTGAGTGATAAATGGACTTTGAAATATTATGAAATGGTCTGCTTATCCTTAATTACAAAGCTCTACTGTTTACACCACACCTCACAGGCAGACCGGGAGCTGGAGACTGGTGAGGACGAATGGACTCATTCCCCCTGGGAAACGCGCCAGGAATCGACTCTGGGAATGAAAGTCACTTAAACCACACTGACAAAATGTCACTGTCTGCTTCCTGCACACCGAATCCATTCCCAGGAGAGCAAGTCTCTTCTCACTGGCCAATCAGATAGTCTAGAGGACATCACCTCAGCGGTGGAAAACTTTATTTCTGCAACCGAGCAGTCAGAACAAAGCCACCATTCATTTAGCGAGGAAACTGGGTGTGCAAGCGCGTCTGCGTGCACGTACGTGTGTTTTCGGGTCTGTGCACATGTCGTGAAACACATTACTCCATGATGTCATAGCCGTGCGCGCGTGCACGCACGCACACACACACCGCTAATTGAGGTCACTAGACATGCGAGTGCGTGTGTCTGTGTTTGTTTCCTTCCTTCATGCCGTCTGCACTGACCTAACTAACACTTCAGCACAGCCGCCCCTCCCTCCCGCCCGCCCGCCCTAAAATCTAATGCCCAGAAAAACAAATTATTACCAGGCCAATTGATCCATGCAGCGGAAAACTTCGACCCTTAACCTGGGGCTAATCCTATGAAGTGAAGCCCAGGCCTACACTAGACCCTTGGGTGACCTAAAACCCTATAATCTCTAACCTTGTTGTGTTAATTCCTTCTCTGATCCCCAGCTTCGTAATCCCACAGCTGGAAAGTCTTGATGCCAATGGTCATAATGCAAATTGACTTTCCAAGGATGTTTAAGGATCCTGTCGCAACCTGATCACAATTCATTGGAAGCAAGAGGCGCGTTTTGGCCGTCAGCGTTATTTAGGAACAAGAGACGGATGAAACATCAATTGGGATGGAAGAAACATCTCTTAGGAAGGAGCCAATGACTTAACAATAAAAAGAAGTAAAGGCTCAGCCAGAGACTACATGCAAGAAGCAAGAAAAGAAAGAGATGCCAAATATTGATTTGCACCAGATGTCTTGGGGTGAATTTTTGGACAGTTTGTTTGGGAGTTTGTACTGTACTTAAAATGTGTCAGAACATTTAATATCTCCTAACCCAAAACTGCATTTTATCTCCGTCGCCTACTTGTCTAGTAAGCGCAACGCCGTTCACACAATTTCACCCAATGTCCTGGGATATTTTTAGTAGCAGTGACTGCTCGCTTTAAACATTTTGAATAACTTTCACTTGCTTAAAAGGTTTTAAAATGACTCCTTGTGATGGAGGTTTCAAGGGTTATTTAATGTTGGAGGAAATGCTTCTCATTCCACACTTCATGAAAGCGTGTTCTGTAAGCTGATACTACTCTTTTAAAACACAAAAATAGAACCTGAACAAAGACAGAAGAATATGGTCAGAGTGCATATATGACGACACGTCAATCACCAGCACGTCGACTCAACTCTTACTGACTATTCATAACCTCAAATGCAGTCAGATATTTTGGACTGCACAGTAGAAAACTATCCGTTTTCAGTCTGTTAAAGCTGCTCATGCGATCCAACCGAAACTGTCTGTTTGTGCTCGGTTCAAAGAAAAAAAAGTATTAGCATTAAAATCAGTAAAACAAAGAGCTTGTGCATGATGTGGACCTGGCCTGGGAGCTTGAATAACTGGCCCCTGCAGTCTGCTCCCTGCAATAAAAATAGCTGCCAAATTATACCATTTTGCAGAGAAGAAAAAAAAAACACCACTGGCCTTGGCTTGGCCAGAAGAATGCAGCCAAAAGGACATAGCAAGGGCATATATGGTCAGCATCACACAATGACACGCAACACACAAAACAGCTGGGATATACACAGAAGACACCACCAGACTTATTTATATACCTACAATTTCTGCAACTTGTGCTTTGCAGCATTATGGGAGGTATAACAAGTATCGTAAATCTAAAAATGTGGCACCCGTACTCTCATCCCTGGAGCCATCTTTCATTTGTCCAACCAATGATTTGTCAGCCATTTGTAGAGACGAGGTGGTGAATGGAGATTTGCAGACAGAGGTGTTGAGGATGATGGCGGGGGGCGGGGGGACAGGAACAGGAGCAGTCTACCCTCATCCAAGAATGACATGCAAGTCCAGTATAAACACAACACGGCGATAAGACTAAACTACATCCCACAATCAAGCAGCCTCTCTGGCTGTAATAACCATTCTTATCTGGCCCTGGTGTGTGTATGTATGAAATCCTCTTCTCTCCCTACAGTTAAGTTGCAAGCCATCAAACATCCGGTCTGAGACAAAAACAAACTGAAGGCTTCAATCTTAATTGTTATTGCCTCAACTCCGCTCCCATCCAAAGGCCAAGAGCGGTTTAATGGATGGATGGATGTGCAGCTATTCTCGTCTCGCACACTGTCTCCGAGGTGCCGCGGGGTGTGAGGGGGGGCCAGACGAAAAGAAAAGAAAAAAAAAAGAAAATAGGAGGAGAATGACAATTATGAGGCAGACAGACAGAAAGAAAGAGTGGGAGTTGTGTTGTTGGCAGCGGAGAGAAGGATGTGAGAGATGATCCCATAAAAGATACGCTGGAGTGTCTAAACGGCACTTGCATCACAGCAATTTGCAGGAGCAAGTTGCTGTAGCTGCTTTGGCCAAAAGTACTGACAGAAATCATAATACTTAAGAATCCCAGCTGCGAGCCAGGCCGTATCGCTCGGCGCACTTATGCTCGCGAATCCCAGCGGCCAGGTTAAAAAATCTCTCGGAAAAGTGGAGGCTATTACGGCGGCAGATTAATGCCCGTGCTTCTAAAATGAGCTGCTCAGCAATCACATTCGGGTCTAACGGTCAGGTAGCCACGTACTTTTGGCCATGCAGCGTAGTCCGTCCCACCTCAGACACATTTAACCAAACGGAGCCTCCCCTCGGCTCTGCAGCAAAGATTATTTTCCTCCATCAAAAACAAAGAACAGAAGAAACAGGAGGAATTCCCCCGTCTGTGTCAAAGGTGTGTCAGCTCATGCCCAGCTCTCTCTCTCTCTCTCTCTCTCTCTCTCTGTCTCTCTCTGGCACACACACATAACACGAACGTCTAAACCTCTAGAGGTGGTTGAAGCTGTCATGACAGGCACCAGAAGACAGACAGTTTATGAAGATGTGAATTCCAGTGGTTTGCTATTGGTTCAAAAGGTGAAAGTAGGATTAAAGAAGGAAAACAGAGCAGCGGGCAGGAGACGGGGTTCGGGGGATGTAGAGCTGCTGCCTGTCACGGTGGTGAACGCACCATCTGGTGAACAATACACTCAACAAGTGTATTAGTTGTTTGAGTTTCCCACACCCGGCGTCCGAGATCAGCTTTACATTTCCTATATGCACAATCCATCAAGTTCAGGGTACTTGTCAGCCCTCACATCCACCGCAATTACTCTGATGTAACTAGAGTCCCCGCAAGGCAGCCTTTTGCCCTTGTCAAGCTAAATAAACATATATTTAAGCTATATGCTTTCTGTGTTGCCAAGAATAATCATCTCAACAGTGTGAGATGAGTGTTTGGTCTCCCATGACCGCAGTCAAGAGAAAGGCAATCACTGATACCTCCCACCCGGCCGTGTACAAAAACCCCCATTTTCTATTGACTCACATGAAGTCCTGCCATCTTTTCTCTACAGGGAAAGGTTTCATCGCTACAACTGTGAAATCATAAAATGTTATAAAGGCGCACAGCGCCTTTTATCAACACGCATTTCACGCTTTTCTGGTGTCAAATGTTGAACCCTGGAGGTGCCAGAATCCGTTAAAACCTTACAACAGCGAGGGTGCTGCCGCTGTGGCCCTTGTGCTTTTTGTGTCATTTTCGAGCATGTTTTAAAAGATTCGTCAGGCGTGCAGTGTTGCCCCTTTATGGTCGGATTTGTACTTGGCACATATTTCCATTTCCCCCCACTGGCTGCGCGATTTATTGTCGATGTTGTCGATGCTGTCATTTGTATTCTGTCATTATGCGAACCCCTCGCTGCATAACTAATTCCCCCCCTGTGGGACGATAAAGATAACCTTTGAATATCGATCAAGGGCTAAAACGCTGGCTCATTTTATCTTTGCATTCATATTTAGGAGCACCTCAGCTAGGCTCCTTATGTTGCGCTGGCAGTTGTGTGAGCAGAGTTAAGGTGGGGCAGAGAGCTTACCAAAAGTGCCAGCTGGCGCCACAGCGCTGGTGTATTGGCTGCCGCCACGTCAACACTCTGTGCCGATTAACATCACATGCTAGCTCGAAGTGATCACAGTGCTGACGGAGCACAAAACATTCGACACGGCTTGGTATTGTGTTTCAGACAATAAAACTCATTTTGGCGGGCGTCGCTCCGTGGGATATTCGTTTGTTTAAAGTAAAGAGTTTCATATTTTTTTTTCTTTCCCCAACCCATCATGTTATTCTCAGCTGGATCCAAGCTGCAATACACCCTGACACCTAAAAAAAAAAAAACACAAATGTAAAACTCACACAAATGTTTGCTTGTGGTATGTAAGCTGGTCCAAACACATACGCACATGTACACACACACACACACACACACATATGTAAACCATCTATTTTGGTTCGGAAATCTGAAGTCCACCTACAAAATGATCTGCTTATTTAGCTGGCCTCCCTCATTACCTTATTTACCTGCCCTGTCTCCTTGCCTCCACGTATGTCAACATACACACACACACGCAGATGGGTACATACACACAATCCAAATTCATGTAGGTTAGTCTTCAGACAGTAGAAGTTAGTGCTAGGCGGGTCCGGTAGGAGCATTCGGGTGGAGTTAACTGCCCCGGCGGCTGTAATTTGGTGACTGTTATCCCTAAAAAAAGGAACTGTTTGGCAGCTTCCCTGTTGCCGCCAAGCTTGGATGTGGTGGCAAGCTGCTCAACGCCGCACAGACCAGGCCTAACCGGAGAGAGGAACAGAGAACAGAGCAAGACAGGACAACAATAAAAAAGAGCAGGATCAGTCAACAGCAGGAAGACAACTGACCTGAGGGTCCATGCCTGTGGGCAGATGAGCCTCATTCAAAGTATGTGAAGTATTCCGGCGTTTGTGCCAGTTATAAGTGGGCTATGAATAGAGACTGTAAACAATGGCTGCTTTTTCAAAAAACCAAAACGGTACAATCAGCAGATTTCACTGTCAAAACATGGAAAATGAAAAAGAGCTCCAGAGCTCGGAGTGAACTCTGACTTGAATTTAAAACTGTAAGACAGAGGGAACATTTAACCACTGATTTGGCATCAAACTGAAAATGATCAATGAGCGTACAAAGGGACTCGGCCCTCTGCAGGATGAATACGAAGCTACAGGGGAACTCTGAGTTTGAACTTGCGATACAACTGCCCTAATGCTGAGCCGGACAGGCGGATGGACAGACAGACAGGCAGAGCAGACTCGCAGGTGCAGGGTAGTCGACCCACAGCGTGGCTAATAGGCAGGCAGGCAGGCTAGAAAGTGAGGTGGAAGAGACAGATTTAGAGCATCACTTTGGCTGTCTGAGCATTGACTGCACAGTCAAACGCTGCCTTTGTGACTCAGGAAAAGACGCTGGCACAAATAGCTCATACATGGCAGTTAAGCTGGACATGAAGTCATCAGCACAAGACAGAATGGGGCCACAGATGGGGGGGGGAAAAAAGAAGTGCACGTTTGTTAGCGTCATATTAAGTGTCAAAATAAAACAGGAGAGTCATAATAATCCTCCTGCCAATAGTGTTTCTTGGGCCACGGTTCTTTCAACACACTTCAGTCTGAACACTGTGTGTGTGTGTGTGTGTGTGTGTGTGTGTGTGTGAGTGCTGAATTTGAGGGTAGTGCAGGCCCGTGCACCAGAAGAGGTTGACTTGATTGGCACGTTTCACTATAATTATTCTCTGTGAATGATGATGCAGGGATGGACGTAAAAGTCCAGCTATAAATGCCCCGCGTTACACTTACAGTCTGAATAGAAGTCAGAATAAAGTGAGTGGAAGGAAAGATGTGACCTGTTTATTGTCACATCTATTAAAGATAGCGCTAATTGAACAGTCTTTGGAGGCTCCTTGCGCCATCTAGTGCCACCATGGAGTAAGAGTCGATGGAAAAGTGGGAGCATCAGATGCGCCATGCGCCAGAAGGTGCAACAGGTTGCATTAAGTAGCCCGTAAATACTTTTAATGCATTCATCTTGAGGCCAAAAACAATAAAAAATATACAAATATGACAGTTTGTGCGGTGTATAGTGTGCAAACAACATGACAAGTTAAATTGAAAATGTAAAAGTTAAACCAGAGTGCAAAAAATGTGAACCAGATGTGGCGGTTTTATAGACTTTTATAGCTACTTACATCTATATTCTGTTGATATCACTATAATATGAGTTTATAGTTCATACAGTTTTAAAGTTTGCATACGTCACACAAACGTTGTAATTTAAAAAAAAGTTGCCCCAGGCCAATCACGATACTAAATAGCACATATAATGAAATAACCCACTCCCCTACCTTATGGATAGAAATAAGATATTAATTCCAGTTTCCAAAAAAAAAAGAGGGAAAAAAACAGTAGGTTGAAGGGTGTTTTGTCCCTCTGTGCGTCAGATTATCCTGGAGAAGTGTTGTCCTATATTTTCATCACATTTAGGGATTATTGCAGTATTTCCCCGAGGTCCTCTCTGACGTCCAGCCGCAGCTCCTCCGCCACCGTGCCACTGCAAACCGTGTCAGGGCACCGTGTGTGCTCGTTTCAGTCCAAACCGAGGAAATGACTGGGAGACGGAGTCGGGGGGGTCAAAGCCCATGAAGTTAACAAGCCAGCCTCCTTTCTCCCCTTTTTGGATGGAGGAAGGCGGAGGAGAGGAAGGAGGAAGGAGGAGAGGCCTGAGTATAGTACTTCTGTGCTATTATGGAAGCTGGTACACTAATATGAGCTGAATTATATAAAGTTGGTATCACCCCTGTGATAAATCACAGCAGTGGCATCGTGAAAATATCAGAGAAAACTTTGCACACCGTGCAAAAAAAAAAAAAAAAACATTTCCTCTTTGCCGTCATGGTGATGTTTTCTCAGGGAGAACAAAGAGAAGGAGACGCTGCGTGCGCACTGTGTCTGAACTCTGCGCCCGAGGTCTGTAATTAATTGCGTTTGAAGACATTTTAGATTAAAGCCATTGTAATTCTGGCACTGCCACTTAAGACACAGGCCTAAACATGGCATTGTCTCAGACAGAAGTCACTTGCATCATACAGTAGCACTACAGGGACCTTCTTACTGTAGCTCCTGTGATGAAGTCTTAGTAGTAAAGAGCAACAAAAATGTGGTTTTATGTAGTGGTATTAATCTTCCCCAGCAGCAACCAACTCACACAAATGTTTTTTTCAGGGCAAACCTAAATTTATTTAACCATCGTTTTTATTTTAGTTTTGGAAAAGTTCTTTTACATCACATTGTCGGTCTGCATAAAGAGTATATTACAGGAAAATCCCATGCATGGAAGTATTTATTTATAATGTTTGCTGAGTCGGAGTTCTTTTTTTAAAATCAACTACTGTTTAATTGCATATTACTGAGTCACACATTTCTCTTTGATTAGTGCTGGGAGAGTACATGGCGATCCCACCAAACTCCACCAAAATCATGCAGAAAATGTATTTCCAGCACTGTCATTATAAAACGTATGATTTTGCGTCTTCTCACGGTTTTCTATTAAATTTTGTGTTGGCTGGGTGAAGTGTTTTTCTCACTGACTCTCTGATTTCCTCTCCGTATTGCCAGAACCCAGAGCGGAGGGAGCGAGCTTGGCAAGCCACACCATCTGGGAACTTTTCCCTCGAACCCTCGCACACGTTTGCAGTTATCTGCACGCTGCCTCTGCTTCTGGAGCATCGTGTCATCGTCAAAAACATTTTTCATCCACGTCAATATGAGAGGAAGCTGACAGTGCTTGATTTTTTTGGGGGGGGTTTAGTTTTATGCCTTTCTTTCGCTCAAAGAGTGTAGTATCCACAGTGGCGGAAAAGGCATGCAGACCAGATCAATGCCCTGCAGGGATGTTGGCAAGGGACAGCGTTTTGATAAAGCTCTTTGCAGATAACATTCCTCCCTTCTCTGTTTCCCCTCTCTTCTCTCTCGGTTTTGTAGATTCAGTCTCTCCCTTTGGTTCTCACTCTTTATTTCTCTGTCTGCCAGTCTCTTTCTCTCTCTCGCGCTCCCTCGATGTGGTTGAGTTGATTATGGTGTTGGTCTGTAGCTAGAGGGCTTGGCATCCAAATTAAACTCTTTTTTGTCCTACGAGTGTTCAGCTAACGTGTCTCTAGAGATTAGCACACCCACTTGTTAGCTCTTGCGTGGGTGCTGCCATGCAGTGAGTGTTGTGTGTGTGTGTACCTTTGTGGGAAGGAGAGAGAAGAGAATAACACTGACTAAGTATTTCTGTGTTTTGGGATTTGGAATTTAGCCCAATCAAAGTGTATTTACTTGTCATTAATGTTCCTGGCTATCGGGGATGTGCGCACCAGGGCTAATGTCCGAGCGGTTTAACTCTACACACTGCAGTAAGCACATTCTTGTTGACCCTGAATAGTTGACCTCTAACACTGGAACCCAATCTCACGTTCTAGCAGAGGACCTGTCCGCTATCTGCTTGCTTCACTTTATCTGCTTGCGATGTCCATCTGACCCAGGCGAAAGAAATTCTTCAGCCGCTTCTCTCTGTGTGTGTGCTGGTGCTTTTTATTTTATCAGCCAGCACTCCCCCATTTCTCCAATAACAAACACAGGAAGCTGCTGTCGCCGGGTAGAACAGACAGAGCATGGGAGAAGAAAAGCACTACGCCGCTCTCCGGTCAACCTCTTGCAAAACGGACTCTGGCCTCAGCACGACGGGATACGAAACATCTGTTGGATGTGACGGCGCGTCGGTTTAACAGTTTAGTCATGTCACGCGCATTTTGATGGATGGCACCGAAGTGGCAAAGCCGTCAAATTTGAGAATACACCATGTGACAAGCCGTGGATGGGGAGGTTGAGGGATTTAAGATCAAAGCCGGGGCGTCCATCTGTGCAAAAAAACGACGGCGATGGGAATCTGCAGAAAGAGAAGTGATGCAGCTCGGTCGTCTTTTGTGCAGCCCGTGCAGTATAAATTCGAAAGTGTAGTTTCTTAGACAGTAATGTGCTGTTTGTAAAATGACTGTACAATTAGGGAGACTGCACCACATGCACAAGACCGAACGCAGAAATCTAACATGTGATTACACGCCCAGGCCGAGAGAGTGAAAAGTATAAATATGTGTGTGTGTGTTCATATCACATATCCAGACCACGCATGCACTCTGCTCTCGTACCTTTAACTTTGTGATCTGCTTTCCTCTTAACAACCCAGTTTTATTCTCTCTTTCTTATTAACCGTCTGTCTCTCTCTCTGCCTCCCACACTCCGTCCCTCCTCCCTGCTCTTGTAACTCTAGCATCTGCAGGGGACCTTCTGTTCTTCATTTAGAGCTACAGAAACCCTGCTCGCCGTTGAAAACTTATACCTGGGGCCAGCTAGTCAACGCAGCAAGTGCACGGCCTGTAAATTACGGCTTCACACGGCGTTTTATCATTTTAATTATATTCATCAGTCAAAGTGATATACTTTTAAGTGTGTCGTGTCTTTGCACGGGCAGATTAACGAATTAAAGCGACTACCCCGGCTCTGAATTGCTTGCACTTGCATCAACTCTCATAAAATATTTAGTTTGTTGTTTCTTTCTCAGCGAGGCTGCAAATACAGATATCGTGTTTGTTGCAGCGGGGTCTAGTCTAAGGGAGACCACATTGTGAATCGAGGCATCTACATTTCGTGATTACTTCACGTTCCTGAACTGAGCTTGGGGTAATAATACAGGATTAGAGGAATAAAAGGAAAGAGAGCTGTTGTTTCGGAGGAAGCAATAACAGGGTTTGTGCTTTTTTTTCCTCCTCTGGTTATGTTCTCATCCAGACTCTACCTAGCCCAGAAATGCTATGGACAAGGCTCTCATTCACGTCACGCTCACACCACAAAGCTTCAAGCATCTCTGAAGGGGCCCG
Organism: Nibea coibor; assembly: GCA_023373845.1. NCBI lineage: Eukaryota > Metazoa > Chordata > Actinopteri > Sciaenidae > Nibea > Nibea coibor. The sequence continues at coordinate 15,462,777 of CM041717.1, read as the reverse complement.
AGATCATAGATATGTGGAGACAGAAGAATGGTGCATTGTGTGCAGGAGGAGGTGAGAGAGGAAAAAAAGGCATAATGAGAGGGACAACCATCTGAAGATAGACAGAGAGATAGATACAGAGAGAGAACGAGAGAACATTGAGATCTGGGACGTCATTTCGTCAATAAGATTGGCAGGACACCAGCGCTCCAGTGGCTTTAGTTCCCAAATGGGGAAATGGCTCTGAACACAGAACCCTCAGCCTTGCTCTGTTTTAAATCTTCTTTCTTCTCTCTCTTCTAGCTACGCCTTATTGGACTCAACTAGACATGAACTGCTGCTCTTCTCATTTTCCCCGGATCAGTTTAGATACTTTCTAAGAACAATCGCTGTATTGTGCCCTAAAACTTAGCTTGTTGTTTGTCCCTTAGCTCCACTCGGCGCTAACGTGGCTCCTAGCCTTCTCCCCTCCTGCTAACCCAAATAGTTGGCTGCCCCACTCCCACTCACGCACGCATACTCGCACCCCCAATCGCTGCACATAACCCTACAGAGGGTGACGCCATCCTTACATGTTTCTAGGCCCCCCCTTTCACAGTCAGAACGAGTTTATGTATTTTTGCTGAGCGCCTGGTTGCGTGTGTTTATGTTCGTCTGGTGACAGAGAACCTGCATGATGTTGATATTTTCTTTCCTAATAGGCCCCTTAGTTTTCACACTGTTTCACCAGGCATTTTTATTTTCTCTCAGGGCCCCCATGCTGCAGTCCCAAGAGCCGACTGCTTCATGACCTCCCTGTCACACCCAGACACCTTTACTTGATTCCCACTTACCCCGACCAAAGACTCCTCCTGCAAGCCTCAGACTTGGAGACGTGGGTTAATCCCTTCCAGTCTTAATTTTCTCCAAAGTATCACTTTAATACCTTCAACTTTAATGAAAAGACAGAGTCAAACCAGTGATTTAAGCAGATTTGCATTCCACTGCAATGCATCCATATCCCTTTACACACCCAAGAGTATTTTTACACATCCAAGAGTATCAAGAGTATTTTATATTGATTAGTTCCATTACAGCATAAATTACATGTTTGCTTTAATACATACAGAAAACTTTAAAGCCATTTTTCGAATCAAAGACAAAATGTGAAAGAAAGGATGAGTTCGGAGACAATAAAGTGTCTGACAAAGCCAACTACTTGATAAGGTTTTTCTGTGAGGCACTCATGAGGATGCACATGCGTTTATTGTGGCTATGGATCTGTTCTTGTGCTGTACGTCGTGTCCCACTGTGTGCTCTATTGGTTGGACGGTTGCTCCTGCTGTGGAAAGAGGACCAGTCCCTGAGTGTCGGTGAGACAAGAGAAGGCATCTGGGGGAATCCTCTCCACCTCCAGCAGATTATTTTCCAAGTGGACCGAAGCCAAGGTGGAGCCAGAATTACGAGGGTGGCACACCGCCCACTTCCTCACCAGCCTGCAACCACAACGCAGAAACACTTAAACGTACTTAGAGGGTTAGACATCTGAATGCTGTATCTGGATTTGTTTCACACATTCAGGATCAATTGCAATGAAAATGAAGGTTTCCCGATTTTCCCCTTAGCACCATCATCACATCAAATTTCGATCTGTCCAATAAGTCAGTTTATGACCAGATATCTGCTAACCAGCGGTGCCTTAGTAGCCTGCAGTTTGTCTTTCTATTGTGTCAACTGCCAAGTACAGGCAATATTTAAAATCAAACAAAAAAAAACTAATAACTACAATGCCATCATCCTTAAACTGTAGTTTGTGTTTTGTGCTAACTGCTTGATGTTAACATGAAAACACCCGACACCATGACGGCATCTGCTAAACATCAGCATTGTCATTATGAGCATGTTACCATGAGAGCATGAGCACTTAGTCTGACTGTGCCTAAACAGAGCCTCACAGAGCCGCTATTAAGGCTGTAGACTCAAGGCAACCTGACTGGTTTTTGGATCACTTCAGGAAATCTCTCTCGTCTGCAGTATTTGTTTGAGAACATCAGCTTTGGCTGCTGACTATGATTGGAAAAAAAAATCAAGGTTATCCAAATCTCATTCATAATAGTTGCTTTGGTCACCGGTGTTACTGTCTTAGATTAAATGGGACAAATAGTCTGGTGCAGTTCACAGACAGTAATAAGAAATTGCCGTGACAACAAGAGTCATTGTATTCATCTTAATGCTGATGGAGACTGTTGTTGGGGATGTCGACTTGAATCAGTTTCTTTTACATAAGACAGAGAATGTGCCATGATATCCTCCTTTGCCTCTTTGCCAAGCTCCTTAGAGTAATTTCCAAAGGGAGCTGCACCAGCAGAGCTAATGGCATTATGGCAGAATTGGGTAACAAGCAGGAAAGCATTTAGCTTATCCCTACTTTATGAAAATCACCCTTAAATACTCTTAAAAACTGAATTTATGGAAAGTCCAATTCTACCTGATCCAGTTGCTATCCAGCCTCAGCACCTGCAGGTTCTTAAACTCTCGAACGCAGCGAGGAATCTCCCCCAGATGATTGTTGTCCAACAGGAGCTCGCTCAAAGAGCGGTACGTTCCAACAAAAGAGACTCGGGCGATGCCGTTGTTGCTCAAGGCATTGTGGGATAGACGGAGGGACTGCAGGCCAGGCCGCAGGTGACGGAACGTGACGGCGGGGATCTGACTGACGTTGTTGTGGTCGAGGGTCAGTTTACGGAGATGGCGAGGCAGATTCATTGGGACGGAGGTGAATTGGTTGTGGGACAGGTCCAAGGTTTCCAGAGACCTGAGAGGAAAGACACAGAAGATCATGAACCGTGAGATATCTACAAGACGACCTTCAAATGCTGGTTGATTGCAAAATGAATGACATCCTATCATGTTAAAGTTAGACGGTAATCATGGTAATATTACACCCAAATACAACAAGAGACACTTCCCCTCTGTCTGCAAGGCTTTTCACTGCCTTGTGTTTTATGGTTTCTGGACTCCTGCATAGCTCTGCTGGGGAGGCAAGGAGTCGTAAGTGAAAAGTGGGAGGCAAGGCTGTGGGGGAATCGTGGGGAGCAGCGGGGGGGCAAATAATGTGGCTTGGGGGTACAGTGTAAGACAGCGTGGCAGGCAGAGGGTGGATTTGTGTCTGAGTTGCGACTAATGGATATGAAAATGTTTGGTTTGCAGGAAAGAGAATGAACGGCCATGGAGGGTGGATTGATTTCAGGGGGTCTGAGACAGAGATGTAGTACAGGGGTTGAGTGTTTTTGTTGGAAGAGCCCACACAGCTGTTGTGAGTTTACAGCACAGCTCACAGCAGGGGAGGGCCCTCATTTCCTGTTCTTCCACCGTTCATATGCCACACAGAACAGAACACCTTAAGGTGACCGGCCAATGACCACACAGTGAAATGAAACGAAGACCAATGAGGAGAGAGAGCGAAGGGTTGTGGATGCGGGAGACGCTTAGACTGGCATCTGCTTGACCGATGTTCAATGCCTCAGCATTTTCTGCCACTCGTAAAGGTGACTTACAGTAAGACCCCTGCATTAACTCGTCTCCCTTGAACTTAACAACTCCCAGGATGCATTAATCATTGGTGTTTTTGTGAGGTTCTAGGTTAGGAGTTACATTTCTATGAGACCAACGATGTGTGACAATGAGAAGGGGTTAAAACCCTCAAATCAATCAAAACGTTGGTACCTTAAGCGATTTATGATCATTTGTCTGTATCACTGAAAGGGTCACGGCTAGCAAGAATCCCCCCCCTCAGTTTGGTCGAAAGAGGTCCACGATGGACTTCATGAAACCTGAGGATGTTTACATGCCTTTTTACTTAACAGAGGTATAATAAAACATCACGTTAATGCAACCATAAATTTTTCATTGAAAACAATGTTAAGACACAGGGGAGGGAGCACAATGGCAGATTTAACTCAAAGCACACAAGCCAACTCTCATAGAATGCACAGCAGGCTTTTTGTTTAACGTATGTATTGTGGCAGTGATGGACTGCTGAGAAAATGTGGTTTCTGCTTTCAGATATATATTTATATTTATATATATATATAGCTCTATCCATTTCACAAGACTAGTTCAGACCAGTTGTTTTCTGCTGATTTGTATTCTAAATCTTTGCCAGGAAGCTCAGCAGCAGTCCGCTGCTGCTTAGAGCTCCACATGGTATTAATGAGCGGAGGGACACACAGTCCTCTCTTCTCATAGTCCTCCACCCTCTACACTCCCACTTTCTGGCACCTACACACATACACGCACACTTCGACTCACACGCAAGCGAGCAGCCCCGTCTATAAGCATGAACGCAAACGCCGACAAATTAACAGGCCCATAGGAACAGACGTACACACCAACACAAACGTGAAATTCAAAACGAAAACGCACACAAATAGATGCGATACATAAAGTATATTTAAACACGAGGGTACGCTCATGCACTCTCTTTCCAACAATAATTTATTACTTCATTTCTAAAGCATTTATAGAGGCACACAGCACTTACATAAAACCAAATGTGTTTGAGTGCGCCGATGTGTGTGTTTGTCTATGTTTTTGTGCAAAGCATGGCCTGGAATAATCGGGCTGATGGCCTGCTCATCCTTGGGATTGTGGGTTCTAATGGGAACCAGCACACGGAGGGGTTTGTCTCGCTGCCCCAAACACACATGTGCAGAAGCACAAGTGCAATACACACAGCTCAGTGTGTGTAAGTCCGCTGTGCCAGCACTACACAAGCTGGCTTACGCACTTTGGCAACCTAAGAAGGATAGGTGATGTAGCCAGGCACAGTGGTTGCTACGAGGAGGCGAGACAGATGAAAACTGAATGATGGATGGCAGCACAACATCATGGCAACGGGCTTCTATGTGCGCTGAATTTATGAAACTGATATGTAGGAGTGAAGAAAGCAAGTAAAACTTGTTAGTCTTCCCACTAACATTCACCAACTCTGGTTTGGTAGAAACAAAGCCTTAATTCACATGTGAAAATATAAACAGGCTGCAGTGGTATCTAATAATCTGTACAAGTGCATCCACTAAATGTGACACTGACAGGCTCAGATTGTTATTCTATGTCTGACAACATTATGGAAAGACAGCTAATATATCACTTTCGCTCACCGCCATACTCCATACATCACAGATCACAACAACATCCATCCATTATCTGTAACTACTCATCAGGGTCACAGGGGGCTGGAGCCTATTCCAACTGAAGTCACCAGTGTATCGCAGGGCACAGACCTTCACATCTTTTTATACATTTAGAGTCACCAGTAAAATTATTAAGTCATGTCTTTGGACTGTGGGAGGAAGCCAGAACCAGGAAACTTTTTGCCGGAAGGCAACCACGCTGCCTAAGATCACAATGACATCTTAAGTTCATTTAAACTTGACAGAAAATAACAAAAAATATATAATAAAACTCACCAAATAAATAAAACTTAGTATTTCCACTATTATAATAATCACCGACTTTTGATAAATCCTTATATTACCAGGTAGAAGAAAAAACTGCCATACTGGGGGAAGTCAATGGTCCTTTGGCCCCCCAATTTATGGCCCTGTCCCACATTTTTTTTATAAAGCGAATCACTGTACCTCCAGCATCACTATAACACAACATGATAAAAAAAAGATGATTCAGTCATTCCCCTGTCAGTGTCTAGACTGGAAGGTGTGAAAGTGTAACCTCGACCTGAACTGAAACATTTACTTCCTTCAAGTCAGGCCTGGTTCTGCAAGGTGTAAAAGATTCAGCATTCAGTTTAATATTTTGCAACGTGCGGATCGTCTGACTGAAGGTGAATATAGATCAGCAGGTGTGGTGATCATTAAATACTCTGGTCTTCATGGCTCAGAAACAGCTGTGCCAGTCACCGTTTTCCTGAGGTGAATCCGGAGCCCCTGATCCGTCTGTATAAACAAGACACGGAGCAGCTTGGAGAGCAACACACACAGGGTGTGACGTCACTCTCTGCTCAGGACACCATTACTTCACTATATCTTTACATAACAAATACTTGTTTTCTGCTCTGTTAATGTTCTAAATCTTGGTGGTGTGTTGTGCAGTGGCGGGAGCACATGTCTTTTCCATTTACGTAAGCTTATTACGAAACCAATTTGTGCTGGTCTGAAGATGACAGAGCTTTTATTCCAAGTCTCATCGGGCTTGGACACGACACAGCAGAACACGACACGCACGCTTTGGTGTGATGATCACTGAACCTGTGGCTACATGCTGCCAGCCTGAGCCGGCAGCGATGATTAATCTTCATGGAGATCCTGTCCAGCAAAATGATACAACTAATTAAAACCAAATCGACAAAAAGATGTATGATGTGATCAGGCCAAACTGCTCTCTGTTTCATCACACTGCCTCTTTGTCACTTATGAATTAATAGTTTTGGCAGCAACTTGTACTCTAAGATATCATTATTTCAACCGCCATCACTGAAAGGCTCGTTCCTGTTTTTCGATTGTTTACTGATATCGGGTCAAGTTTCTTAATGTGTCTCGCTACTTCTCTTTTGTCAAGCTGGAGGAACAAGAATCGTTTCCCTCCCCTGTTGAGTTCCTCACTTTCAGGCAGCTGGTTAACACGATACCCTCTCCAGACAGCCAGCAGATGGCCAGGATAATACTAACTGGATAATAATAATGATACATATCCTTTTTATGATAGGCTATATACACAAGACAGCAGTTATACGGTGCTGAAACCACTTTATTTGTCCACTTTGATTTGGAATGATATATTCAGTTTGTTTTTGAATGATTTTTAATATTTGAGAAAAATTGGTTTTGTGATTTGAGTACTGAAATAAAAAGTTCTAGGCATATTACCAATGGCAGCACCATTTCAAAAGTAACTAAAAGTTACTTTATGTTGGAAGTAATCAGTAATTGAGTTACGTCTCAATGTGGTCGCTAGTCACTAGAATTATTTCAATTATTGTAGTAATTGCTGACAAACTGCTGATGACACATTTACGAGGAACACCCTGTAGTATTGAGTTATTCGGGCAGAAGGTCCAGATTAGCATTAATTTCCCAATAAAACAGTTTGACAGCATGAGATAAAAGCTTTAACCGAAAACATATTGCCAATCAAACACTTTTTTTGGTCCTGTTTCAAATGAATGATGTTTATGTGACTTTAATCCATGGGAACAATTTAAAACACGTTCTGCTTGTGTCAGTGAAAATGTGGACTTTGGAGTCATGTTTGTTGGCAGCGGCGACGTGATCGCCGCCAAGTTTTGATCGACTTGAGGAGGAGCGGATATGAAGGCATGTAAGATTGTTATTTGAGCTGACAGGTTCATAAAGAGCCGGGAGGAGACAGCAAACGTGTGTTTGTTTGTTTTTTTGTGCTAATGTGTGTGTGTGTGTGTGTGTGTGTTTTACATGTGCATTTTAGATGATATCTGCTAGTTGAATCCCTGAGGATCTAGTTATCTCTTATCTAGCACAGAAGAATGTAGCGAGATGCCATTGAAGTATTCATCATGCAGAAAATGTCGTGCTGCCGTTATCGTTATATCTCTTATTACTGAATCATTACTACTGATGCTTTAATGTGTCAGCCACATTTTTCTGTTGCGGCCAATTTAACTGCTTCACACGCTGACTGTGATGAGAGAATTACTCAACTCATTTAGTTAAGCAAAAGCACAAAAGCACTGGCATCAAAATAGACTTAAAGTATCAAAAGTAAAAGTACTCATTATAGAGAATGGCCCGTTTCAGAATAATTTGTATTATTACATCACTGATAGATTAATTGTTGATTAAATTGAAATCATTCATACACTGCTGTGTAGCTTCATCTTCATCTTCATAATATTTTGTATTAATCTGACTGTGTGAAATAATTGTTGTTAAATACATGTAAGTGAAAAGTACAATGACTCCCTGTGAAATGGAGTGGAGTTGAGGTGTAACATGCAAATAGTACGTAGAACCTAAAAACTGCTCTTGAGTACATTGCTTCAAGAAAAATTCATTTCCATCTCTGCTTGTTAAGCGTATGCATATATTTACATGAGGTCACGATGATGCTGGCAGTCAGCCCAGTCTAAATGAGACAGATCCCAGGTCTAAAGTCCCCGGCTCTCTGTAACCTTTCCACGGTAGCCTCCCATCGCTGAAGCCCAGTAGGAGGTATTAATAACACTGAGTCCATGACACGGAACAGACAAGCTCCGCTAACCAGAACCAGAGCACAGCGCAGTTTATTTTATCCTGAAGCAATTGACTTCTCAGTCTGTTTCTCCATCTTCTGATTATTTCTCCTAAAACTTCTGCACCAGCAGCCAAATGTGGATTTTAATTATTAAGCGTCTGCAGAATAATATATAATCCGAACTGCAGGGTGGAGTCTTGTTTTGTCAAATTTGTGAACAAAATTTGAGCTCCTTTGGTGTGCGTAAAGAAGTTTAAGATCCTTTCGCATGAACTCTCAAAAAAACTGGGGCAAAAAGTGTTGGGTTCATGTTTTTTGTTTGCTTTGTTTTTCTCAATATTATATTTATACTTTCTTTTTAACGTCAGTCATCGGCACAATTCAAAGTCTCTCCACTTTCACTTTCCTGTCTTCTTTCACCATTTTCTTTTCCTCAGTTTTCCCTGAAGCTCCCACTGTGGTTCACAAGGATCCCAGGGAGCAAAGAAAAAGCCCACTGGAATTCACTATATTTAAACAACACTCACACTCACACACACACACACCACACACACACACACACACCATCATCATCACAGACACATCGAGACATACAAACACACCCCATAGTTGCCCTCGAGCTCTCCCTCACACATGCCTGCTCATCTAAGTACACAAGGTTAGTTGTCATAACTTACGTGATATGTGATGTGTGTGTGTGTGTGTGTGTGAGAGAGAGACAGACAGAGAGAGAGAGAGGGAGAGAGAGAGAGAGAGAGAGAATTCATTGTTAAAATGGCAAACATAATAAAGGAGCCAAAAGTGCTGATCTGGATTACATGTGAGTGTGTTTCCGCGTGTGATTCGGAGAGTCACTTTCATCTATTCACATTGATGATAGTGCCACAACATCAACTGCTAACTGATAACAAAGAGCTCAGGATCCCAAACAGCACCAGTCTACCCTCTTGTGGCCAGCAGAGGAACTGCAGAACTTTTTTTTTTTTTTTTAAATCAGTAGCTCTGGGTGAACGGATGGACGTACTTGAGATGGGCCCAGGCGTAAGAGTCGATGGCTTGCTCATGCAGCAGGTTGTGACTCAGGTCCAGCGCTTTCAGATGGACGCAGCCCCTCAGCGCCTCCTCTGTCACCTGCTCAATCACATTCTTATTTATCTCCAGCTCCTGGACAAAAAGAAAGACACAAACAGGCGGTGTGATTTGGGGCATAAAGGTAGCATAGTTCTAGTCTTCAGTTTCTGTGGTGACCCCGAGTAAAATTTTTGAATCCCAGCTCCTTTAGCTGACCCTAAGGAGGATTTCCCCTACAGGATTTAGTAAGTGATACCGGTGTACCTGAAGGGATGGAGGAAGGCCCAGAGGGAGGGAGCGAAAGCGGTTGTTATCCAACTGGAGGCTCAAAAGTCTTTCAAGTGGTCTGAAGGCTTGCGATGATACGCTGCCCTCATGGAGAGTGTTCTCCTCCAGCTCCAGGTTCAACAGCTTCACCAAACCTAGAAGGGAATATTAAATAATGCTATTATTATTAGACAAGATTGTGTTTCTCTCCTGTGCACACAGACACAAGTCCTACCTTTGAAACAAAGAGGGGTGAGTGCACTGAGTTTGTTGTTGTTAATCTTGAGCTCCTCCAGAGACGGAGGCAGCGCCGGGATCCTGGTGAGCTGGTTGCCATCCAGGTTCAGCTTCTTCAGAGAGGTCAAGTTCTACATGACACGCAGAGGGAAAAGACGGGCGAATGAGCCAGAAAGATAAAACAGACAAAGTGGATAGTGGCCTCAAATCCAGGATTTTCCATCCTGACTTGCCAAGCGGGACACAATCACAGAGTTCACAGAAATACATGGGGGAATGTCAAATCTGTGCATCTCTTCCATGTCATCTATCATGTCGTATTTTTAGCAAAGCCACTCTGTGTGGCTCCTCGGCGAAAGCTGCTGTGGTCGATGTGTGTCAAGTAAAAGCAGTGGACTGAATCTTTCGCAGTGTCCCTCCAGCCAGTCCATCAGTCCTCTGTCATTACCGGGATGTGAGGACGAAATAAAGAAATATCTTCCTCTAAAAATAATTTCCTTTTTATTCTCCACATCATTGGCTGCAGCTGTTTTCCAACAGGTCTGTGCAGCCAATGCTGTGAGAGTACGCTGATGGTGACGTGTAACGATTGGTCAGAGTGCGGTGGGCTGCCTCGGTGTGGTCAGGATCTGTGTTTGGCCTGTGGTCATTTAGAGGTTAGACCAGAGGTTATTCTTAGAGAAGATTAGTTAATGCAATTTTCAGTGCTCTTTTATTACAGTAATGATACAGGATGCAGCCTGCTTTTTTATTTTAATTAGATGCAAAGTGACTTATAAAACAGGCTTGTAACTCACAAGCTAACTCATTCACATTCAGCAGGCTGCAGACTCTCCACCAGAGGGAGCGCTTTGGGTCAGTGTCAGACTGATTCTACACACGAAAACCTATGCCACCTGTAGGAAAGGAAAAATAATAATAAGTGCTGTTTATATTTAACATACAATTAATACCCCAAATAAAAATTCCATATATATATTCACCTTATAGTGCTCTACATCATATTCTAGCTGTACGACTTTAAAGTGATCTTATCATTTAGTGTAACAAGTTTTTCAATCACTTAGACATCAAAGTGAGCCAATGTGTTAATTGATTTAAAGAACTTATAAGAATATAGTTTTTAAAATGCCATTTTATGTTTGTTTCTTCTTCGTTTGGGCTCTCCTATTTGTTATTTTTCTTTTTTTAAGTCTGGTTAGGACACCATGTTTCTCTCTCCAGGAAAATATGCTCAAGTTCACATTCAAAAATAAATGAAGGACTGTCACAGGTTTAACAGTCAGTGACTGCAGGTGGAGCAGGCTGGACTGGTACTTCAGGTTTTAGACCGCTAGTTCTGCAGCATTTCTGCATCATGACACATACCTTATGTAATAATAATAAAAATGTTTAATTCAGCTGAGCGCTAATGAAGTGACAAGATTCACGTGTGCAGAATACAACTTTATTGGTGTGCTGCACTGGCAGATGAGCATTAGACTGGACAGCTGAGGCTGACCGAGTGTGTAGACAGCTGTGCTGGCTGCCGACTGACAATATGCTCGCAGAGCGGTGTTACTCACAGACAGGGGGTTTTGGCCGAAAGACTCATCGTCCAGCTTGTTATTGCTCAGGTCCAGTGTGTCCAGGTTCAGCAAACCAGAGAAATCTTCAGGAGCGATGACTCGGATGTTGTTCTCTTTAAAGAGAAATCACATGGCATTATAGATGATGGAGTACATGTAGTGGAAGCGTATAATATGGCTTGTGAAGGCATCATTAGGATCACGGGTCATGTCATGTTGACACGGGTGCAGGAGCTTTAGCTTTGATGCTGATATAAAGTGATATTGAACTTTTTTTACAAGGTACTGCAATTGTAACAGCAAATCAAACTGTATAAATTATATAATAATGCCCAAATAAACTATATGGCTGGAGTCAATTAGAACCATTTGCAACCTTAATAAATCAGCATTTATAATTAATATCACAGCTGTATTACCTTTTTAGGGTATCCACTTCTATTTTATATCATCTCACTAAGCACAAACATACAAACCTCTCTATGATTAATCTACTGTCACAACATATACACACATACACACCTGCCACGTCCAGGTTTGTGGCCTGCAGGTTGTGGATGATTGGCAGGTGAGTCAGGCCGATGCCCCTGCAGCTGATTTCTCTGTCAGCAGTCTGACACCCACTGAGAGGAGACTCTGTAAAGCTGGAGAGTGTTTCTGTTTGATTGCTGGGTGACTCAGTTGGCTCTTCTTCTTCCTCCTCCTCCTCTTCTTCCTCCTCCTCCTCTTCTTCCTCCTCCTCCTCTTCCTCCTCTTCCTCCTCTTCCTCCTCTTCCTCTTCCTGATGCAGAAAGTTTAAAAATAAATACATGGCAGATGATTTACTCAAGTGTGCGGCTTAATGAGCTTAAGCAAAGCCTTATCTGTACAAAACATTCAAACCTCCTCCTCTTCGTCATCATCATCGTCGTCGTCATCATCTTCTTCATCATCGTCGTCATCATCATCTTCCTCCTCCTCCTGTTGTGTTTTCCCTTGATCCAAAAGCCGCCGCTTTTCGGCGTGAAGCTCCTTGAGTACAGCCATGAGAGCACCGGTCTCCTCTCCCTTTCCACGCCTCGTCCAGCCCATTAGAGGTTGCCCCAGGCCTGCCTACAATAACCAGCAGACAATCACTGACACGATTCACCAAGAGTAAATCAACATTCACCAAAGACAGATGATAAAATATACTGTTTGCTTTAACTATGAATATACACGTATGTGTTCACACAGCAGAATCAAGTGCCATACTATTCTATATGCATTGCCCTCCACTGTGGCTGCATGTTTCCTCTTCCCCCAGGCACCTCTCCTTCTTCTGCCAGCTTGTATCTTCCTGAAATCAGCTCGCTGGTGCTCCCTCTCATCCCCTGCTTTCACGTGGAGATGCTCATCCTCACTCTCTTCTTCATAAAGCAAACAAAACAAAACAAAACAACAGTTAAAAACATAAAGAATAAAAATGTTTTTATTCTGTTCAGTAAGCTGAATATCTTCAACTTATTTCTCTTATTTAAGAACTTATTTGCCAGAAACAGACGAAAGCATCATCTTACCAGCAGGGAGGACTGCATTTGAAACACGTGTATCTCCTGTATCAATTCCTGGTGGATGAATGGTTCCTGTTTCTAATCCAGGTGCCTCCAATGAGGATTCCACGTATGCGTCCAAGTCTTGTAAGGAGTTTAGGCTTTGCCCTGATAAGACCGTGCCACACAGACACATGAACATGACATATGTCCTTGGTACCGGCATGGTTGGATGTTCACTCAAGCTGGTTCAGTCCAAAGAGAAGTCCAAAGCCTTTAGGTCTTCAGGGCTGATGCAAGGATGAAGCAAGTCAACTGAAAGTGCACAAGAGTTTTCCTTGACAGGATAATTCTCCAAAACACCCTAAATTTGTGATTACTTTGGCAACACTTTCTGTGAAAGCTGTGGCGCCGTTTCTCTGTTACTGATCAGCTAAGAGCAAGTACTAAACCATATTGCACATGCCCCCAACTCAGTGTGAACGAACGCTGAAGTGAAGAAAGAGCAAGAGGGCGGGAGGGAATATCTAGGAGAAGGAGAGGTAAAAAAAAAAAAAAGCCCAAAAACTCTCACATTGTTAATAAAGGCTCTTGTCCGTCGTACCATGAAATACACAGACCCGCCCTGCTCCTCCTTGTCATGTCACGTCTCCACACCCTTTCATAACTGTCTGCTAGCACTAGGTGAAAAGCTGGATATTTGTGGAGGAGATGAGACAGACAGGGAGCAAAAGACAGAACCTGGAGCACAATAAGTTTCGTACGCCTGTGACAGATTCTGGTTGGACATTATCATGTGGGTTGACACATGAATTTGTGATCCACTGACAGTTGTGTGTTTTTCGCCTGATGCTGGACCTTTTCCAAGAGGAGACGGCCAGTAGACAGTTCAGGTCGGAGACAACCGTGTTTGGCCAAGCTCCACTGGCATCTATGTATAAAAGCAAACATGACCTCTGGGAAATCAACAATGAGCCCGTCTTTACATTTTGTACATACATACTGTCTGGATATATATATATATATATACACACTGTGATGCTTACACATGTAGTCTGGTGTGTAAGCACCACACTCACCGCTAAGTCAAGCAGGTGCCACTGGCTGGAGTGTTGAGCCAAACTGGGATTTTCACTGTGGGGTGAAACTTGCTGACAGCCCCTCTTTATTTGCTCTGTAACCACACATAGACACTAAACCTGTCAAAATGCGTGTGCATGTTGCCATATCCCAGACAGCGGCTTCTGTAATTTAACGAGATCCAGTCGATACGATACGTTGTGATCATATAGATATGAGCTGAAGATGTATTCGTTCATTTTTTGGCTGGTTTTGTTTTTCTGTATCCAAAGCTCAGATGATGAGACAGAGACAACGGTAGAGTCCAGACATATTCCAAATGGCACGTCGGACAGTTTAACACTAAACACTGAAACACTCAGGTCCTGATCTGTTTCTTCCAAGGTAAACGGTGATGTGTCCAAAGACTATTCATTTAAATCCTGACAGGAACACGCAGTAATCCACTAACCACAATCAACCCCTTCCTTAACCTCAGTCTAACAACAACCCTGGATTAACAATTTCCACTGCAGAAAATGGTGCAGCGGCCTACGAGTCATCCAACATAAATAATCTAGTCACTGGTTTAGGACTCAAAGCACTTTTAAGCATCTCTGCTGAAGACGTTTTTGTCCTTTCTCTGCCATTTTAGCACAATCTTACAACCTCGTTTTTGCAGAATAAAAAAAAAGAAAAAAAAGGCATCCTAGACGGCGTGACCACTGCCAGCTCTGCTCTAAAACATCTGACGCATATCTGTAAAAGCCACATGTAGCAAACATTCAATAAAGGTAAAACAAGACTAGGAGTCTACAGCCACGCTAGCAGCTATGTGAGACTGCACTTCAGTACAATGGTAGTTTAAGTCAGACGCTAAAGCCAGCATGCTAACATGCAGACCTTAGGTGCGTAGGTATATTTGTGTTCTTATAGTATATCAACATACTAACATTTCCTAAATAGCAGTAAAACATTAAGTACGGCTGAGGGGAATCCATTTGTTTTGCTAGTATTTGGTCACAAATTGGACAAAGTAAAATGTTTACCTTGTGAGGCAATTAACTTAAAACCTTTAAAATGGCAGCAACAAAGAAAGTCAGGGGAATGACTTTTGTCCCTGGGGTGCATCTTCTGGGCACAATGAATCAAGATCAAGGTAAACCTTTGAGTAAAGGTCAATGGAATCAAACTTAGCATGTTATTTGGGAACCAAATCCAGTGCCAAGCTAGCACTGCCCCCCGCCCCCCTTATCCAAGTAACTATTGATGCTTTGAGTACCACGAATACAAGATTTAAATCAAATTTATCCAATAGCTGAAATACTCCAACTTCATTGGTAGACTGAGTAACACTGCTACCCAAAGAAGGAAAACAAAACAATGGCTCTGGGTTAATATTTTTTATTTCAACACATCACAGCTATAACAGGATGACACCAGTGACCTGGAAAGACAGTGAAGTTGTGATGCCCGCGTAACCAGGAATCAGAAGGAATGCTCAAACAGTTAACTCACACACAAGGTCAGGACAAATAGTTTGAGCTAAGAGGATTAACTTAAAAAAAAGTGATCTAGTACATTAGATTCATGACAAACAGTAACAGTGCTTCTTAGAAAAGGAAAAAAAAGAGGCATGAATGAATGCCAGAGAAGTGAGAAGACATGAGGCAGGGCTGTAAGGAATGTGAAAAGGGAAATGATGGTTGGAATGCAAAACAGAAGTCCTGTCCTGACAAACAGCATGTACAGTATTCAGCGATGATTTTGGCTGATCCAAGTGCAAGACAAGATTGCAGAGGGCACTACAAGGTGCACACAGGAGTAACATTAACACTAACAGTCTTCAATGACACTGCAATCCTAACACCATCTCTCTCCATATGATAGTTATAACAATACGGGGTTAGTACGCTGCACTAGAGTCAAAGCCACGAGATGGCAGTTGAGCACAGAGAAGTTCACAGGTCTTCATCTGATGTTGCCGGGTAGCTGCAAGTTGGTCGTGATGCAGTAAAGCAGGAGATTAAGTGCAGTCTTAGTTTGCAAAGGTCTGACGCACGGCCTTGGCGATGTGTTTGGCGCTGATGCCAAAGTGCTCGAGCAGCTCTTGGGGCTTTCCGCTGCGGGGGACCTCGGACACTGCCAGCCGGGTCACAACAATGCCGGGTTCTCCGCCCACTGCCGACAGCACTGCTTCACCAAGACCACCTGGACAGGGGAGACAGGCCAGAGAGGTCAGTGACACGATACATAATTCTGAGGATTTCTTTTCTTAGCACATCTACACAGCAATAACAAAATCAGTTTGAATTGAGATTGTAAATTAATTACCGAGAGTCAAAAAGGAACAATTTAAACATTTATCCAGTATATATTCTTGGGTAAGAATCAGTCTGCCAACTCTCAAAGCTCTTTGGCACATGAATAGACAACCCAGCAGTTGGACGTAAGCAGAAAAGACAGAAAACAACCCACCCTCCTTGTAGTGATCCTCCACGGTGATGATGTGACCCCCTGTGGCTCTGGCACTGGCCAGGATGGTCGAGGCATCCAGGGGCTTGATGGTGAACGGGTCAATCACACGGATGTTATGGCCTATAGGAATTCATTAGGAAAGGTTACTTTTGGAAATGCTCATTAGGCCATACAAGCTCACTGAGCAGTCCATACCCTGAACTGCCAAACATGACAGACGTGATTAACAAATGTGAAATGTAGGCCTCAATATCTACTTTCAGCCACTGGGGGGCACTCTGAGCTTACCTTCACTTGCAAGCGTGTCAGCAGCAGAGAGGGCCTCATGCAGAGTGACACCAGCTCCAATTACAGTCACACAGTCATTGTCGGACTGGCGCACCACCTGGTAAAAAACAGGCATTTGTATTTATTATTTGTCAGCAATTTGTAAACCAATGATTAGTGTGTATAATCATGGTACTGATCATTACCTTAGCTACGCCCACTTCAAACTTCTCATCTGGAGAGTAGATGACTGCAGTGTCTGGTCTACTGGTACGGATGAAACAGATACCCTGAGAATAAAGAGGGATGAGTTAAACCAATAGAGTGATGCTACCCCATCAGTGTGAGGACAACTTACTGGACAAGCTATTACAAGTCGGCCTACTAACCTTTGTGTTGGCTGACAGCTCAACAGCTCTCTCTGTGGCCACTCCGTCACTGGGGTAAAACACGGTGCATGTTGGGATAGCGCGGAACATGGCCAAGTCCTCTAGGGCCATCTGGGAAGGACCATCCTCACCTGGAGGCGTAGCAAGATCAGTAAGGGAAGGACACACCGACTCTGTATGGTAGAAAAAACAGTGGACCTGGAAGCTTACCGATAGACACCCCACAGTGGGACCCGACCAGGTTAACATTAGACTGGGAGATTGCACCCATGCGGATCTGGTCATAGGCTCTGGAGAAGAAGGCAGCAAACGTGCTGGCGAAAGAAACCGTGCGGTCACGGGTGGCACAGCCGATGGCCACTCCTACCTGCAGCAGCAAGCACACACATCAGTAACTCGGGTTAATCTTAATGACAGTGGATGTGAATACCCAAAGTATAAAAAGGTGCGTGTAAGCCGGTCACAACTAACAAGCAGCAGTGACTGGATAGGATTACCATGCTGTAGAATGAATAGCAACAGATTAG
The DNA here is from genome assembly GCA_023373845.1 of Nibea coibor. NCBI lineage: Eukaryota > Metazoa > Chordata > Actinopteri > Sciaenidae > Nibea > Nibea coibor. Next base: position 15,445,216 of record CM041717.1, on the reverse strand, counting down.
AGCAGCTTGGAGCAGATTATGGTTATGAAGAGTGTGCCAAGTTTATCCTTCTGTCATAAGCTGGAGCTAATCTTGCCTGACATCTGTAACTTAGCAGCAAATTAAAAAAAAAAAAAAAAAAAAAAAAAAAAAAAAAAAAAAACACACCATATTCTGCTCAGCAATGAAGCACTCAATGAAGCGCTCGGGGAAGGCCTTCCTGAAGGTGTCTGAGAAGGTGGAGTTTTTGGTGTCTCCGTCGAGGGCCACCACTCTCTTGCTCGCCTCGCCCAGCTTGGCCAGTGCCACGCCGTACGCACGCCTTGTTGCTACCTGAGAGAGGGCAGGACGGAAAAAGAGTGCAAGTAAAAGACAGTCAGACAAGAATTAAATAATATTCTACATATAGGTAAAAATGTATCAAGCGCTGATGGCAGTAAGAGGTAAGATGACCACCAGCTAAGCGAACAGACTTTTACACCAAAACATTTACTGCAACAAGATACCTTGTCTCCTTTTTTGTATGCTGGGGGTGCAAGCAGGGAGATGGTGCTAAGGTCTGCAGGTGCTGTGTCATCAAGAGGCAGCTCTGGAGACAGGCTTTTGTTGGGGACCTGGATCTGAGCCTCTAGGTCTTTCAGGAGGTCATCCACCATGTCCTTGGGGATGGGCTTTCCATGCCAGTTATCAAGATCCTCGATATCTACGGACAAGGAAATGAAGGAGTCAGTCAAAATTTCAAAAGGACACGACAGATCAGTGGATGATATTCAGCATATGAAAACCACCACGCTCACTTTTGAGTCCTTTGCCCTTGAAGGTCTTGGCAACGATGCAAGTGGGTTTGCCCTTGATCTGCTGAGCCTGCCAGAAAGCTTTGCACAGCTCCTCCACGTCGTGTCCATCCACAATGTACGTGTTCCACCTACACAAACATGGCTCAATTTTAACATCTTGCACGCTACAGCAAATATTAACCCAAAACACTAGACATTAAGCATTAAACTTATTAACTAGGAGATGGAGAGCAGTGGTAGAAAGAGATAAAGAGGCCTAAAGGGGGAAGAGAAAAATCCAGCAAGCATGTTAAACACATGTGCAAGAGGTGGCTAAGGAAAAGGTCCACCCAGGATGTTTCACAGTAATATAAAGACAGCATAAAACCCCATAATAACAGCTGTTGGGCTGATGCACTGGATAGAAAGATATTATACACAAATACAATAAAGGTTATGTTTGATTTTGATATTTATTCAGACATCATAAAAATGCTTCCCAGGAAATTAGATGAACGGGGAGGAAAACAGAATTCAAGCTTGGTACTGACCCAAAAGCTTCACAGCGCTTGCGGTAGGTCTCCATGTCGTGCTTCAGGGGAGCTGCCTCGCTCTGACCGAGCCGATTGACATCCATGATAGCCACCAGGTTGTCCAGCTCATAGTGGGAGGCAAAGGCCATGGCCTCCCACACTGAGCCCTCTGAACACTCTCCATCGCCCATCATGCAATACACACGGTAGCTACAAAACAGTACAGCAAGCAAAAAAAGAAAAAAGTCAGACATCCGGATTGCGGAACTTTAGTCCAACGGGTGCAGATCAGAATGAACCACTGGTCTCACTGGAAACCATCACACTCAACTGGATTCATTCTGATACCAGTCATTCCCATTACTGGTTCTCCAACTGTACTGGGTGCTAACAGGCTACTACAAAATAAATTTTATTTTCAAAATAAATTCCATATTAACAGACAGAAGCATCCTTGTTAGAGGGTGTTGAGAAGTCAAACGCTGATACTTTTTTAGCTTGAGGATTGCTCTGTTGCAGCAGGGCAAACACCTTTTGACCTCACTGCAGGCTCCTGCCAGTGATTTAACCATTTTAAATTACAACTACACTACTATAGACTAATCAATTTAATTAGTTCTTGCTAAATAATATTGCATAAACTACAAAAAGACATCTGACACCTGTAGAGTAGTTAAGCAGTCTACCTAATCTAGTATAATAAAGATGCTCAGACTAATGCCTACTGCATTATTGAACTGTATAAAGATGTTCAAGGTTACCCTATCCCAGTTTAAAAAGCAGTCTTTGAACCAGTTAATGAGCTCATTTTTTGTAAACATACCTGGATTTGTCAAAGTGTTTGCCAGTGTAGGCCATCCCACAGGCAGCCCCAAGACCCTGTCCCAGAGATCCTGTAGCCACGTCAACAAAAGCGAGTTTCTGGTGGGTGAGAGAAGGGGAAAGATTACAGATATGAAAGTGACTTCTGCGCCATATTCTGCCCTCCAAGGACAAACCACCAGAAAGGATGTCCAGATTTTGACTTACTGGTGTGGGGTGGCCCTCCAGGTCACTGTCGAACTTGCGCAGGTTGACCAGGTCAGCTTCCTTCACGAAACCCGCTTCTGCCCAGGCAGCATAGAGGACAGGTGCAGCATGGCCCTGGAGACAGGTGGAGAAAAAAATAAATAAATAAATAAACAATGGCGTTACCGAATCTCAGGTGCAGCGTCCAACTGAAGAACACCTCAGACAAAGAAATGTATGCCAACCTTGGAGAGCACAAAGCGGTCATTACACTGGTTGCGAGGATCATCCCGTTTGTAGCGCATGGTGTGGAAGAAGAGCACAGACATGAGCTCGGCTGCACTGCAGCATGACGTGGGGTGACTGAGGAGAGAAGGATGGAAACAGCCGGTTAGCAACAATTCACAGTAAATGTGTTAAATATACAAAACCTCACACCATGCACATACATGCATGTGTTTCTACAGTCAGGAATTCTTGCACTTTGTTTTAGTTTGACAATAACCAAACCACTTATGTACCACAATTAGTCATTCCAGGAGAGCCATTCCAAGTATAAATCTGATCTTTTGGGGATTAGGAATAATCACTCATGAATAGATTGTTAATCTGCAACATGATCAAATCAGTTATGTTCACACACTCCAGAGTCCTTATAAAAAATAAAAAAAAATAAAAAAAACAATAAGGAAACTTGTGAAACTGTTAGTTGCTGCATAGTGGTCTGGGGACTGTAATCGACGCGTTTAGTAATCCAGTGTTACAACAACATCTCAGCTTCCCTTTGGGGATTAAGTTACAGGTGGCATCATTTAAACCATGCTGGAAACACACCAGATTATCAAATTCAAAATAAACATACAGCACAGTCACTGTTGCATATTATAATAAAGAAACCCAGTGCCTCGTTTACCCCTCGTCCTTCTGTCGAGCGGTAACCTGCTGAAAAATGAAGTAAATTCATGAAACCGAGAAATCAGATACCCGAGGGTAATGTTCCATATAGACAACCGGGGAACAATGTGTATTGAGTGAACAGTGTCAAAACTAAAAGGCAACCTTTGTTAAGGCAGACAGTTGTATCGGAACATCAGTAATCAAGACAGTCAGGATATAATTCAAACTCTTCCTTGTCGGTTGACAGAAGGAAGCGACAACAGGTTTACCAGCAAGCCCTTCCTTCTTTTTTTAGAGTCGGCTTTTGTCTTTAGGTGAACGTTACACAATGCTGGATTTCCAGGAGGATGTCACGCAAATATAACGAAACAGTGTGCTGCTGACCAGGTGACTGACAGATACCTACATCTAAACATAAAACTCATGGTCCTTTGGGCCACTGTGTTCAGATTCTGGTAGTATCAAGTAAAATATGACAGAGGAACTGTCTTGTTTTCTGTGTTGAGCTAAATAACAGAGGGGAAAATATATATGTATATTCCAACTGACCTCTACAAATGTTCACAGATAAGTGTGATGGTGCATGTGACTGCCAGCTCATTAGTGCTAAGTGACAGGCATCCATAACTCATTACTTCAATTACAGGCATTTCTGCTACTGGCTTCGGATGTGCACACAGATGTATAGACCTAATCCGGACTGAATACTCGGACAGACGGATTAATCTCTGAATCGCAGAGGATGTAAAGTTACACCCACGCAAAGTATTCCCGGTCGGACCCGCTTCTTTATATAGTGACATTTCCTACAGGGAAGAGGAAGAGCTCAGGTTGCCAGAAAGCGTCAGGTATTTAGGATGAAGCAATACCACAGGTGGCCTTTTGACCAGGCATCTTATTATCGATACAGATTCCCTGAATGAAATTCAACCCATGTGCATTTCGGTTTTGTCTGGACGCGGCTGCAACTTTAAATTCAACCACGAGATTCACCCTTCGGCCCCGGTCATGTGATTTTCTCGGTAGCTAGTAAAACAAGAGGGTGCTAATGAATAAGCGGGATTAAGCGACGTCTCAGTGATGAGAGAGCATGAATCATGGCTAGCTTGCACCGAACTGTACACGACCAAACTAACGACACAGGTGCTGCCATTAGTTTCCATTTAACCACCTAAAAACCACCCACATATGTTTAGCTTGTTTAGCTTGTGCTAGTCTCAGCACAGGCTATAGGCTCGGATAAACACGCAGCCCACAGGACAACTTCAAACCTTAAAGAAAGTTTGCATAATTACTCGCTAGCTCTCGCGCCGCGGCTAAATTTTCCACCGCGTGAGGACAAATGTGCAGCACGTGCACGGGGCCCCGCAGGTAAAGCGTGTGTCCGCTCACGGTAACGTTACAACATGAGGCAGATTTACTTCATCCGTAGCTGTGTGATATTTAGTCATTTCACTTCACGCGACTTTTGAATGACTTACCCGGAGTTGGAGGCGCACGTCGCCTTGATGGAGTTGATCCTGAGCTTGTTAGCGATGTCTTTCAGCCCCTGCAGGGTTTTTTCGTCGGGCTTGTGGTAGCTAGTCATGTTTCCCGGCTTGGTTTCTTCCAACAGAACAAAAAAAACAACGCTTGGAGGAGGAAAAAGAAAAGCGAATATTTCAGTCACAGCTGCTACTGCTGCTTCCAGGTGTACTGCGCCACGCCGGTGCTCGTTAGCTGCCCGTTGAAAGTACAACAGAGAAGGAGCGACCGGGAGGAGGGACACTTATGTGTCCGCCTGGCAGCCACTCCCACCTGATCCAGCCATTGGAGGAGCAGCGGTGGTGCAAGTGGCGCAGCGGATACTTGTTTTCTTTCTCAGCAAACATATTTAAATATGGTCTAAAACAGGAAAATCTTTGCAGGTGGATGTAGAAGAGTAGTTACACACTGCAACAGAGGGCAGTCTTTTAAGTGAAATGAGCACTTGACTTCCTGGTTTTGGCAACAGTGTATTAAATTTAGTTTAATTATCACAAAACAGGTACAGATAATCAGACAACACTGTATTATATGCCACAGAGTGCATACTGTGTGTAGTTGGTTGAACAGTACACTGCGTTGACTTTTCATTCATCTCCACCATAAGTCACTGTCCCTTTAATTCTGCAGCTGGGTGGCTGCCAACAAGGAAATGGTGGCTGATTTTGCCCTCTCATCCTTACTCAGGGGAAACACAGGCCAACAACACAGGGTTCAAATACTCCCTCATTTCTTATTCCTTAGTCACCAACACGTTGTTTTGTAATTTGATATTATGTACATGTCTATATGTCAGTGGATGCATCAGAAAAAAAAACTTTTTTTATTGAAAAAAAAAACAAGATTGTGTTCGAGAGTGAGTGCAATAACATGTAAAAAAAGATGTATGGCTGGCAAAAGGTACACCATACAAGATACTCTTTCAAGATATACATTACTTGTGTTTTCAAGGAAGTTAAACACTTCCTCATTGTGGTCATCATTGCAAATCCTATGGGTCCAATATTTCCTCCTCGTTAAGTTCCTGAAATGACAAACATGCCATGAGAAGAAAAAGTAAAGGACAAAAGTCTCTGTCTGGTCATGTCACAGAAGGAAGTGAAGTTTAGCTTTACCTTAATTCTCTCCTGGGCCTCAGCCCTCTCCTCAGGGGAGACGGGATCTTTATCAAGCCTCTCCAGGTATGGCAGGAGCATCAGTACGCTCAGTCGGTAGTCTGTCGTCTCCACCAGAGGATTCTCAGAAATGACCAAAGCTCTCAGAGTTTTTGACACAAGCCCGAGACACTGCAGGGCGTTCTCCTCTACGATTGCATTGCCTCTGACGGGGAGAGACAGAAACAGATATGGGATATGTAATGTGAGGTGTGTAATTTTATTCCGCGTTTCACTGAACTGATGATGGGAGCCAGTATTATCGTTCTCATATGTCCTTTAGTGATATAACTGTGTACCTGACATTGAGGTACTGGAGGCACTTCATGTTGGAGCTGAGGCCATCCAGAGTATCTAGCTGATTGTCTCGAAGGTGAAGTGTGGTGAGGCGCTCTAACCTCCCCAAACCCTCCAGACGTTTGATAGAGTTTTGGGCCTGAACAGAGAACACGAACAGTTAAAGCCAGTCTGTTATCTGGGTTTTAACATAGGTGTTATGGCTGGTGGTAATGGATTGACTTTATAAAGTGTGTTTGTGCTATTCACCACATGATAGTAGTGTTATTACCAGATATAACCGCTGCAGGTTGGGAAGGTTGATGCCATCAGTGGTATCCAAGCGGTTTCCCCTCAGCTCTAAAGTTACCAGGTTGGCAAAACAGCCACTCTGAAGACCGTTCACTCTCTCAATGCTGTTACCTGTCGGAGAGTTTCCAAAATAACACACAGGCGATGATAATACTTCTCATGTAACTGACATTTTACATAGAAAACATCACTTGTGCTGACATAAAAACAACAGGCCAACCTGAAAGATTGAGACTCTCCAAGGCAGGCCCCACCAGGCCATCCAGGCCTGTCAGCCGGTTGACTGCCATACTCAGCCACTGCAGGTATGTCAAGCGAGCAAAAGGTTGCTCTTTGAAACATGCCACAGCATTATTGTCAACCTACAGAAGAAGTCAAAGTGAGCGACAGTCCCAGAAATGTCCTTTTCTAAATGGATAAACAAGAGAGCTCCTTGCCTTCAGCCAAAGCAGCTGGGTCAGCGATGCCAGGGGAGAAAGATCAGTCAGGTGATTGTTGGACAGATCCAGAAAACGTACGTGAATAAAACTGCTGATTGCAGCTATGTCATTCAGTCTTCTGAGGAGCACAGTATCGACAAATGGGAAATTAGTATAACATCAGATATGGCAACAATAAAATAAGGATACCCTTAAAGTTACAGGACAAAGGCAGCCATTTTTTCCCTTTGCATGTATATTCACTCCCTTACTTGTCTTTAAGTTCCAATTTGACAAATGCATGCCCGAGTCCATTTCCTGTTCGGCACAGTAAGGAAAGCCCCTGACTTATGGTTTCTTGGGTCAACTGGCAAAGCTGTACCTGCAAGAGGGAACACATCAAAGGATTACACTCATCCAAACTGTTGGTGGTACTAACTCACAGGAGATTACCATGACACCCCATCAATGTTTGTGTATGATGCCCAGGACAGACACAAGTCCCTCTACGATTGAGGCTCCAATGTAGAACTTTTATGTGAATGACATGAAGTTCACATAACCTTAAGTTATTGTTATTGTTTCAGAGGATGCAAAACAATCTCTTAACTAGTGGTTACAAGTTAATACATGGCTCTGTGTTATAGTTTTGAGATCAAATGATACAATCCCAGTCACTATTCTTTGATTAAATGTTGTGGGTTCAATAAAGAATATACTCCCAAACAACTATTTAATGTATGCCATGTGACACATGGTTCACATCAAAGAGCGTCCTTATGTTGGAGAAGGTACTGGGATGAGAGCTAGGACTTATAAAGGAGTAGTATTGACTTTGTTTACTCCACCTGCTTAAACCAGCATCCTGTGTGACTCCTCCACCCGTGTAAAATGAGTGATTCAATGCAAGCTGCACGACTCGTCCAGCTGACAATTAGCAACACTGGGGGGCAAACAGTTCATGGAGTGACTCCTCAATTGCCCCTTGGGTAACTATACCTTCTCGTCCTCTCCGCCTCCTTCTTGATACGTTTCTTCTTCTCCTTCTACATCCGACAAGACTGCATCTTCATCCATCTCAGACATCCTGGTCAGTCTGGCTTGTTTTCACAAAACGTAGCGTGTCCCTACAGCTGTAGGTAGCTGATAGCCTGTTAGCTTGCGTTAACTGGGGCCCCCCAACCACACTGGGCTAACTAGTTAGGCTAGAAGTAGTTTATGTGACTGTTGCTAGGCCCGCCGAGTTACAGCAGCTACCCGAGTTTAATAGTTCAGTACAGATACTTAAATGTACCAACCAACATATACCAAGTAAACTGGAAAAAGTGGGTAAAATCGCGGAGTTAACTTTGACAGAGCGAGCTAACGATCCTCACGGGCAAACCGCGTTTGTCGTTGCCATGGAAACCCAATAGCCGTAACATGAGCTCAGGTATGTCAAAGGCTCATTTCATGGGGCAGGGACAAAAAAAGAAAAGTTACAATATATTCCCCCTTCCTCCTTCCTCGTTTTCAACCACCAGTTACAAAAACACACCTTTGGCAATTTCGCGTGAAAATGTCAACATGATCAGCTCCACTTTACTGCCCTGCCTGTACAAGACATCAATCAGCGGCAATGATGAAAATGTGTTATTCAGAATTAATTTACATGAGCTTAATGAAACACAATCACATTATTAAACAAATACAGAAAAAAAACTTTTTTTTTTTTTCACCAGACGTAACTACTGTATGTATTACGCTGAATACATACCTGCAATTCAGACATTTCATCTACACACTCGTTGGCGTGACCCTACTCAGTTCATGAGGCCACAGTCTAAAAACGTATACACACTTCATGCCCAGATCAGTCATTCACTGAATGACAAGGCATATAGCATTAAATTAACAAAACCAAAAAAAAAAAAAAAAAAAAAAAAATCTATGGTGCATAGACAGTAATATTAGAAAACCCAATTTGCTGCCATAAAGATCGACATTGATCTTTCATTTTCCCAGCAGCAAGTGTTTCCCAATCACATAAAGCTTGTTTACCACACACAAGCTCTGAAGCAAGTGATAACTCAAAACTGCATCATTCAGGAAGAAAGCAAAAAAAGTGCATTCTGTGCAATATCCTGACATCCACTGCTACAGGATCAGTTCAGATGAGTGTTATTACCACTGTTGAGGTAATTGTGATGTCGAACCAATATTAAGAGGTTTTCCTATAGATATCTATATGATGTTGATGGTGAAGTGTTGCGTGCTAGGCTTTGTCCCGTCTGGATCGGGGATTTGAGACTTCAGGGTGACGGTTCACTCCACTTGCATATTGCGCAAAAGAAGCCCCCGTTTCACACCTCCCTGCAGCATCCGGGCACCGAGACTCGAGCCTGTGATCCCATCACTACAGAGACAAAAGAGGATATAGACAGTCACATCCACTATTGCTGGCAAATTGGTAAAGTTGTGTGTTATTGTTAAGTTATTTCTAACACCTTAGAACAGACAGTACAGACCGATTAAAAACGAGACCACTATTATATTACACTTTGTTGTACTTAGAGCAGAAACCCTGACTTAAACATGCATAGTAATATCCAGGCTTCTGTAAATAACCTCTTTCACAAACCAACCGTAAACCTAAAACAAACACGGACTTTGTTTGTTACTTCACTGCTGCTTACATGGGGTTGAACTTTCTCTTCTTAGGATCAGGAGTTTCAGGTCCATCTGCATGTCTCTGCAACCGAAGAAATCACACAGTGAAATCAATATTATCTGCACTCAACCAGTAACATACTTAGTGTATATAACGCTGTCCAACCTCTTTGCCTGCTTCCTGCTGCATTCTCCTCTGCTCCAAGTTTTGCTGGTGGCAAACATAAAGAAGAGCAAGTTCAGACATAATGACAATTTAACAAAATACACTGATAACAGACTGGCTTTCCAACCAGGAGTGAACACATATTCTTTATTAATCATATATGCAATGTTTGGAACTGTGTGAAATTGACTTGTCTGTTTGTGTAACCACCTTATGTAGCTCAGAGAGCTGCTGGTGCCTGATGAGGGCCTCCTTGCTAGGGAACTGCCTCCTACACAGCAGACAGGCCAGTTTGACCCAGTCTGTCATTCTCCCTTCCCTCTCGTCTTTCTCGCCTCCTTCTTCTTCGCTGTCGGTTTCTCCACTGTAGGCTGGGACCAGACCCTGCTGCTGAGGTGGGGAACGCTACAGAAGACATAAGATCAAAAAGTGAGGAATAAATAGAGCCATGGATACAAGCAGTATGTTTGAAAAGAGTCACCAGTTCCTTACTTCTGTACTTTGTCGGATCTGGTCCAGAAACATCTGTGGCCGTTCAGACAGTGCCCCCTGCAGGACAGGAAAGCAAAATCAGTGAGATTACCGGGCAATTTTATTTTATTGCTTGCACCGGGGCAGGTTGAAGAGCAGACAAATAAACAAGATTCAAGGCAAATTAACAAGATTCCACTGAGTGATGGACCGCCCTCCCCAGTCACTATGATACCCTGCTACCCTGAAGGTGTTTACAGCTAAGCATGTTTGGGGTCACATACCTTTTTCTCCAGAACTGCATAGCCTGCGTCAGCACTAGCAGATTCCCGCCGGTCATCTAGACGACTGAGGCCAGGTGCCCTCGTGTATCCAGGTGGTAGCGCTGTGGAGCCGACGCCAGGGGAGGAAGAGACAGAACGCATATTCTCCTTCTGTCTATTGAGACTCTTGGCCCAGCGCTCCATATCTTTGGCAATCTATTAATAGAAACCACAAGAGATGCAAGTTAGGCAGTTAAACAACATGATGCAATACAACTCAAGACATTATAATTAAATTTGGTCTGAACTGTATTATATTATATGCCACTCTTGTGTCCCATGACAGAGGTGCTGAATCAGAAAGAGGCAGGCAGAAAAGCCAATATTCATAGGTAAATAAAATTCTGCCAGTAATTTCACTTTTATGCTGTAGTAGAGTACCTGCTGAGCAGTTTTATTTTTAGGTTTGTCTTTTTTCTCCTTGCTGCCAGGGGAAGCAAACAGCGAGTCTGAGGGGGCTCCACTCATAGGACCACCTTCTGCATTTGACTGGCTGGCAGCAGCAGGAATGTAGGTTTGCTTCTCTCCGTCCCAGTACATGTATTGTTGAGTATGAGGGTTGTAGTAGTACTGCAAAGAGGAGAAAAACACAAAATCAGACGGATGCATCTTGTGCCGACGCAATATTCTGATTGCAGTCTGTTCACAATTCTTTACCTGGGAATTAGGGTCATAGTAGAGTCCTGTGAGCGGGTCGTAGTAGTATGCCGAGCTTTCGTCATAATGGTATGTGGACACATCTGGCACAGCTGCAGTCAAAGAAACAGGGCATTCATCTCATGGTCAAATATCAAATTTAACAACCTTTAATTGAACATAAAAGGTTAGCTAGGTCAATGTGCAGCATCACGATCCATACACATACACAACACTAAATTTTAGTTTGAAAGAGTGGACTCAATGAATGTGTGTCACAAAGGTAAACCCATTTGCAGTTCTTAGCAAGGATGCTAATTCAATGCTGATGTCCTCAAGCCAACTCTAAATTTTTAAAAATTGAGTTTTTGCATTCCCCGTTTGGGGTTGAACGAGACACAGGTTCCCTGCCTCTAGGGAACGCTGGACACACAAAGCCTTACGGTATTGCTGGAGTTCGTGTTCAGTGCCTGGGGTTGCAGGTTGGCTGGGAGTAGCTGGTTGTGGTTTTCCCACTATCTCAACCTGCAGACAGACAAAGCTCTTAAAAACAAGAAAGTAATGGCTTAAACAATGCAAGAATTCAAGAGGCAAAGAAGAAAAGCAAACCTGTGTGACTGGTGTGGTGGTAGCTGTGGTGATAAGAGCAGTCTGCGTGTGAGAGAGAGGCTGCTGCACTACCGCTGATCCAGAAGTCACTGCCTCAGATGAAATGGCAGCTGCATGGGGGGTAAATGGTACAAGCAAATGATCAATGCTTAAACCCGTCTCCATGTCACTTACACCCAGAGGTCCCCACTCATTTGCTGACAAAAGTCCACTCTAGTGCTGTTGATTGTTCCTGTTATGACATTGTGTGTGCTGTTCAACCAGACCATGGGAGCGGCCTGGGGTGCCCTTGGAAAGTAAAGGGCCCAGTGCATTCTGGTTGTAGTAGTTTTCTACCTTTTGAGCAAAAGGGAATACCACAGCCCAGTAGCACCAATTTACCAACATATTCTACTGCATAGACAGCTTAATTCTATGAAGTCCACCTTCTTCAATTCAAAACATGTGCAGCTATATAGATCATATGGATAATGTGCCCTGCATACTTAGCATACATGATACCAACCTGGAGCTGATCCTCCTGTGTATGCCCCCATGAGGGCTGTTCCAGCACCAGGCAACCCAGCAACTCTGGCATCTGCCTGGGCCTTGAAAGTTGTGCCATCTAGCCCAGAGTACTCATTTCCTTCTTGACTGTATGTTACTGCTGCCCCCTGCTGATACACTGCTGCATCTATACTCTGGCCTCCACTTGATCCATTCTGAGCAGTCTGAAAATGAGAGCACAGGAATACAATGATAAATATAACATTTGAATTACAGACGAGTTGCTTCCTCATGTTTTCTGGACTGTACAGGTAAGTCATTCGGATGTGTTACCTGCGTGACAGCCCACTGTGCAGCAGCTATAGCTGTGCTGGCCACTGTAGCGGCACTCACTCTGCTGCCATCCGTCAGGAACACATCACTGGTATGGAAAAGAGGCACAGAGAGGATTTCAGTGGGATTCTGATGACCTACATTTCAAAAGAGCTTTTTTTGTGACACTAAAATATAACAGTCGCACTACTTTTAGGCTAGCTACTCTGTTTTAGGTGATCTATTTCTGATCCACTTTACTCACATCTGAGTTGTAATCTGGCATGGTAATTACCTATTAGAACCACAACATTATTCTTTTTGCAATAGCAATAATGAGCAGTGCTAGTGTGTTTACTTTGTGGCAAGGTTTGGGTGTGTGCGTGTTTACCGTTTGGAGCCTTTGGCAAACTCCACCACAATAGTTTTCCCGTCAATTGAGAGAGCCGGCTGGAGAGCCTGCAGGATTTGGAGCAGCTGAGATGCCTCCTGTTGATAAAACACACAGAGACCTGTAAGTTAGTGTGGGTGCATTTGTGTGCAATTGCCGATGTGTGTATGTATGTTGAGGATAAAGCTGTCTTACAGATTTGTCTGTCTTATGCTTATGCATGAGTGCGTCTGTCTAAAGTTTCTCACCACTATTGTAGAGAGTTGTAGAAAGGCGAAGCCCCTGTTGAGATGTGTGTGCTTGTCTTTGATTAGGCGAACATTGGAAGGGGAGAGAGTGGCAAAAGGAGCCAAAGCAGATAAGATGGCTTCCAGTGAAGTATGTGGGCCAAGGTTTCTTAGAATAAGAGCTGGTGCAGGAGAGGATGAGAGGATGACAGAATATTATATTCTTAAACACAGGATTAAACATTTCAGGTAGCAGGCAATACACAGTGTTTAAAAGCAAGTATCCCATGATGAACCATTCTGGTATATAATGATTAAAAAAAGGAACAGGAGATTGCTACAGTGGTAAAAATAACGAATTAATAAATAAGCTCACTGTCATTGGCAACATCTGCCTGCTGTGTAGCCTGTCCTGGGTTGACAGTAGGAGCAGAGGAGTGGTAGGGTGCTGGCAGGGGCAATAAGCCTTGGGCTCCCTCCTTTTGAAGGCCAACTGGCAAATCCCTCTGCAACTGGGGCAACTTCAGCTCAGCCTCTGGGGAAAGATAACATGCAATTTAATGATCATATGGTGAGAGAGAGCTTGTGTTATTGTGAAAGGGAGAATAGTTGTGATATATATATTTTTTTTACAGTAGGTGGGTTAAACTTTACCTGATTTAGGCACACTGCATTTGAAGCACTTCTCTCGTCTTTTAAAGTTTTGCACACCACACTGTTGAAATGTTATATGACCTACTGTTAAAAGACTTGTTGAAAGAATGAGCCACTACAGTGACTGATAAGCATGCATACACATTTAGATTTTCATATATGCATGCCACGCAACGCAAACACACACACACACAACCTTGTTGCAGAGCCAGTCCTCGTTGGCACGTGGTTTTGGGTCACTGAAGTGCATCGACACTCTTTGTCCCAGAATCAACAGTACACCCTGAAAGAAAAAGAAAGAGAGGGAGGGGAAACAAAGAATGATTATCAGCAATAATTAGGCCACACATGCCAGAGAAAGGCCTCATCTCACAAGAGATGAGAGAGAATGAAAAGGGACGTAGAGGGAGAGGGAGAGGGGGACAGAGAGAAGGGAGAGTAGGACTGAGGCTGAAAGAAAGAGGACACCAGAGAATTGCAACCTTCAGCTTTAGGAAATTGGGACGGACTGAGATGGTGTATGTGTGGTGTGTGCGTGTCCATTTTTAAGGACACAATGTGTTTTGTTCAATCGTGTCATCCCTCCCCCCTTAAGGGGAAACCTTTTCCACAGTTTTCCGCACATCCCATCCCACTGTCACCTCCTTCGCCCCCCAAATAAGGCAATAGCTCCATCCTAAAGATGTAATAATGGTAGATGACCCAGATATGAAAGGTTCAAAAACAAGAAAATGGAGTAATATAGTGGTTCTGATTCGACATACAATAGACCATGTGAGAGATTATAGTCACACTGTCATATTATCCCAGAGGTGGTACTGTAAACTTAGAAGAGAGAGTGAGAGCATGTCACTGAAGAAAGAGGAGCCCTCTATTCAAAGAGGGGCTTTTATTTGACAAATGATGAGCAAACGTGACTGGGAAGGTCCAGTTATGAAAACTATGTCATCGTGCCCCAGACAGACAGACGTCAGCATGATGTAACATGAATTTGCCTGTTTATGGATTTCGGTATAAAAGTAGAAAGAAAAAAATAATAATAATTTTGCCTCAAAAGTATAAAGACTTACCTACCTACCTACCTTGGAGACAAAAATTACTTCTCCACTCTGTATGTCTATAACATACTGGGATGCAGTGACAGGGCATGACTGTACATTTGTCCTGATATTAACCCATATGTCCCCATTGTATGCGTGTATATATGTGTATGAGTGTCTGTGTAGGGGAGAGTGACCTGGTTGGTCTCCATCCAGCGGGTGGCCTCCTGTATGACATTAAACTCGACGAAGGCGAATCCTCGGCTCTGACCTGGACACCGCCCAGCGCCATGGTAACCGAACAACAACAACAACAACATAACAACAACGCAGTGAGGGGTTAGTGCTTCATGTCCAGAGGAGAGAGAGAGACCCTGTATCAGCACTAATAGAATAAATCATTACTTCCTCTCTCCCTTGGAAATAACACACTTGACAGCCAGTTGGAGAGCCACTGTCAAATTCTCTGCAAGGGTGGGAGGACGCAATGTCAAGTATCTCAACAGGGTCAAGGAAAGAGGGAGAGAGAGGGAGAATCCTACCCACTCATCAGTTGAGTCTGAGCTCAGCTTTGAATGAAGCACCCAGGCAAAACAGACACAGAAAGACACACAAGCACACGCATATCTCTGCTACTCTAAGAGTCACAGTGAACTGAACTACGTAGCTCCACTTAAAGGCTCCATATCGTGTCCATGCATTACTAAAACTGACTCAGAAAACATTCTACGACATATTGAGATTTTACACGGTGTATAATCACAAAAGGTCATCATTTAAACATTTAAAACTGGTAGAGTGACTTGTCCTAAAAACAGAGAAACAGTGATGTAGGGGGGTGAGAAAGACAGAGCAGTGCGGAGGACTGTAAGTGTGCCTGAGACAGACAGGCACACCTTACAGACAACCAGTGAGTTAGCAAAGGAGGGGAGGCCAGTGAGACAATGACCTTAATGGGAAACCTTTAGAAAAAGACAAGCTTTTCTGAGTGGTATGGATGGCGCTCACGTAGCTGGGAGGCAGCTGCAACACTTATATCCTGACACTCGCGCATTCAGAAATAGCTACAATGACAAACACAATCAGACAAGTTCTGCTGCTGCTGCTCATTTCTCAGGTGATGTTAGTTTGTGAGCATTGTTCATCTACTCAGACACATCGCACTTCGAGATGGATGAGGCAGAATCATGAAAGGGTAAAGACAATAAGAAAGCCAAAAGATAATTAAAGCCATGGAGTGAATATATATATATAACCTACATTGTATGGATGAATTCTTATCGTAAAGACAAATATAGGATAGGGCTCTCCTGAAGCGTGCATGGATGTATGTTTCTGTGGGCACTAGCAAGAAATCAGTCACCAGCTGACCAAAGAATCAAAGCAGAAATCTAAGCAACAGCCTGTATATGACTTATAAATATAAATGATTTCTTTGCATGAGCTATAGATCCTGTTGTCCGAGTATAAAGAAGACAGTGACAGGAAAAGAGAAGGAACGGGAGGAAGCCTATTAATTAGAGAATGTAGCAGATAAGGGAAAGTCACCCGAAAGAGCAATGAAAATGAAAGAGCCGGTGATGGATGAGTGTGACACAGAGACACAGGAGAGTAAAGAACAGAAAACAAACTCGGGGCAATGGACAAGTTCTCACCTGAAGATTTGTTCCTCATGAGGCGAACCTCTCTTGGCTGGATCCCCTGCTCCTGAAGTTGTGCCCGGATCTATGATCACAGAGGCATTACTGACATTTAATCTTACCAACAACGAGACCCATGCATCATCAGACCACTGTAGAGAAACACACTAACCTCATTGGCGGTGGCGTTGGGTGGCAGCATACGTAGCATAATGATGTTGCTTGGCCTCTGGTTGTGGTCTAGATCTGCACGGTAGTCCTGATCCCTCTGATCCAACTCCTCGAGGGACAAGTCCGGACCAGCACTCCCACAACTATGCTCCTCTGTCCCCACTGGAAAAGCCTGCAGCGAACAGTAACAAACTAGTAACCAGTGTCAACAACAAAATGAAACTGTAGCAGCTGTATAAAGAGACTTGTTATGGCTTACCCTCCTTTTCACTGTCCCACGAGAGAACCTGTCTTCCTCTCTCGGTCTTGCCGGGTTGTACTCCATCTGTTCAGAATGAGCACCACCGCGACCCCAGTTGCCATCCCTATTCCCTGAATGGGGGGCACTGTTATCAGGAAAGCCTCTTCCACCTTTCCCCCGACCTCTTTCCTGCAGGCCAGTCCGTAGCTGCTCAAACTCCCGCCTGGGGCCCTCCTCATCTCGCTGGAGCATGGGAAGGGCTAGATCAGTCTGCGACTGAGAGCAAGGGGGCCACAGGAGACCTTTTCCCTCACGGCTAAGGTCCCCTCGCCCATCTGCTCTCTGGTGAAACCCCGGGCGGTCTTGAAGACGACTTGGCGAAAAGTCGCGGGCGCCCAGTGATTGCTCGTCATGACCGTACGGCCTGTCCCCATCCGCTCTGATGTCGTATCCTACCCCTGCCTCCTCATCCTCTTGGCCATAGCCTCGGTAGTCCATGTCCCGGAAGTTGTGATCGTTGTGGGTGTTGCCATAGCGACCTGTGCGGTCACCTCGCCCACCCCTGATGACCGTAAAAGACAGCGTGTGAGGGGCCTCGTCTGACACATGTGCTCTTAAATGGGAGCAGTATAAAATGAATGTTTAACTCACCTGCGCTCATAGTCCATGCTGATCCACTGACTCTGCTCCTTGTCTCTGTCCTACTTCTTTGTGGTTACAGCATTAGATACCCTGGAAGTACATCAGCAATTTGAATGTGAAGATAATCAGGCAATGTCAACTTTGCAGAGCGACTGTACACACACACACCTTATCACTTAGAAACACAGAGGCCAAACTTACACTGGGCTATTTTACATGCAAACAATAAAAGCCAGAGGCAGGTGGCACATTGTGAGTTTTGTTAGCTGCATTTCTGCATACTGACTTCTCCAACTTTGAACTGGACTCCAGTCACTGCTTTACAACCTGCCCACCGAAAGCCACAAATAAACAAACACATGCATAACCCCGCATCCCTCACAGACACGTGTGTCCGCAATGCACATGCTCACCCCCTCAACCCAAAGAGGAGTACTCAACAATGACGTGTGGCGGTCATCTCGGTTAGCGGCCAAGCTAACTATTTTAGCTCGAGCTTTGAGCAGCCTCTATCAAACCGCTGTCAACCGTTGCAAACACAAGAACTCCCGAGTCGCGCGTGAAATAGGACGAACACTTACCAGCGCCACGTGTAGCCGGAAGCAGCCCTTTTAATGTCACGTTGAAGGCCAGGTGAGAAGCGTGTTTTATTTTTCTTTTCCGTGAGCCAAGTGTAATTATTTTTCAGGCAACCAAAGTGTAAAATGGCCACAGCAAGACAACATTTAGGAGTGGGAGGGACAAATACCTGATTCTGCTATGTGATTGGTGGTTGGGGAGCGGACACATTAATGTCGACGGTGATTGGACGAGACAAGCAGGCCAAGCAGAACAGTGTCATTTAATGCGTCTTCATATGAGATATATGAAAAAATACACAGAATCAGATAGTTTGGCGGGTTATGAGTGCTTTTTTTTATTTGGGGAAACAAAAGTTAATTAATGCCAGAAATACAGGTAATTATTAATGAATGACTGGATCAAAGAACACATAAATACCTTACAACAGAAACCCCTAATATCAGCTTTATTTGAAAAAGAAAAAAAAAATCCGGAAAACCTAATATGTCACAGTACAAAAACAAACAAACAGGAAAAAAAAACAAAAAAAAACAAAAAAAAAAAACACTGCTCTAGCAGCCCACCCCCAAAAACGTTTTCCAGCCTTGCACCCAAGCTTGACCTTCAATTAATTAAATGAAACAATACTACGGTTACAATTTATCATTTAAATGACATAAGCAGATCATAACAGCAGGAGTAAGTAAAATGATTAAAATATACTACGAAAATTAGAGACGTCAACAATAAAAAGTTATAGTACAATGGTGACAATATCATTAAAGGGGATATGGGGAGAGTTGAGTAAAAGGCAAACTTGAAATACACATCAATAACATGTCCTTACAAAGCCTTGTAAGACATACAGTACATAATGGACATTATAGCAATAAGATAAGCCTATCATCTGAAAGAATACTCAACTTATCAACTACGCCACTCATGATTTGACCCACTGATTAACACAATCAAATGAATCTCTGGTATACACAAAAAAAGGTCCTAAAAACTGATAATATGCTTAACCTGATTGTGCCTCTAGGTATAGTACAATGTCTTCCAGTAAAGTGAAGGTTTCTATGTCACTCTGAGTAGCTGTTAATTCCATTACCCATCTGAGCCGTACAATGTGGCCATCAGGGGGTAACTTTGGCATGGAAACAAGGGGTTAGGTCAGTGACGCAGAAGGCCTTTCCATGCATACAGTACGTAGACACATATGTTAATACACACCCACACAAATATACACATTCATGGCATGCAGACCTGCACTGGAGAAAACAAACCACCATACAGTTGCACACACACAGACACACACACACACACACGCACACTCTTGCACACACTCTAAAGTACAGGTAAGTAATTCGGTATGGGAAAAGATCTCATACAATCTAGTTTAGGCATACCCCTGCATAGCGCCTGAGTCAGAATATGGGCCTGAAGGAGCCAAGCCAATGACAGGGAGAAAGCATTCACAAATGTGATGTGTGGACACTACACATGACAAAATAATACCCCATCTAAGTTATGAATCCCTACCCCACAACTTAACTCTTCTTGACCACTGCTCTCAAGGCACTACATGTAGGCGATACTGTGTAAAATCCACTTAGACATAGTCTTAATTCAAACCTATTTTATATGCATGTCTGTTTTTCCGTCCTCCTTTCTCTCTCATGTCCCCATTGTCTTTGGCCTGGTAAGGACCTTTTCTCGCTTCATTCCAATCATGGCACGTTTCAACCCGTTTACATCTGCTCAACTTCAAACCACCCCACCACCACCACCTGCCCTACAGACTTAGATCTCAAATTTTTTGATAGCTGTAAGCAAAATGGCACAAAACCTAATGTATAGACCAAGAACCAAGGTGTGGAAGTCTATCAAACAATTTAAGACCTGCGTTCATTTTCTGAGGGTAACTGGGTGATCAGAAATTGAGCATCCGCAAAACTTTTCTGGGCCCTCCCCAATATTCTCCCCTGTGTCAAATCTCATGGAAGCCGCCCTCTCTATCTGTGCTTGACGGCAGCTCCCTCCTCTCCCAGAGCTTATAACAGAAGGCAGGTGGACTTCTTGCCACGTTTCTTGGCCTGCAGTGCTGCCCTAGTTGCCATCTCAAAGACTTCCCTCACACCATCTTTGGTTTTGGCAGAACACTCCTGGTAGCCGTAGGCACTGATGCGATTCGCCATGTCTTTGCCATCTTCATATTTAACTGGCTCCTGGAGACACACGAAGGAGAGAAGGTTTAAATTTTCACTTTCAATAATACCAACAAATGTGCATATATGAGCCAAAAAAACGGACCTGTTTCATTTTGGCAAGCTCTCGTCGGGTGTGCTCATCATTGCGTAGATCTTTTTTATTGCCCACCAGGATGATGGGAACATTTGGACAGAAGTGTTTCACTTCAGGTGTCCACTTTTCAGGAATATTCTCTGTAGCGAGTAAAGGGAAAGAATGCAATAATTAGCAACATATATCAATTTAACAATCACAAGGTCTTCAATAGATAGTGGTGTGACTGTGGCAAAGACAATACCTAAACTGTCAGGGCTGTCTACAGAGAAGCACATGAGAATAACATCAGTGTCGGGGTAGGAGAGAGGCCTCAGTCTGTCATAGTCCTCCTGACCTGCTGTATCCCAAAGTGCTAGCTCTACCTGAGAAACAAGAGAGAGCGCGTTATATGTGATGACAGATGCATATGTAAGGGTGGACATTTTAGCATTTAAGTGACATGATTACGCATACCCTGGTTATATTGTTCTTATAGTCACAATATCAACATCTTTTCAATTTATTAATAACATTTTTAAGCATCGGTTTGTAGGATTTAGTGCCATGTGGCGTCGTAGCTGCGGATTCAACCTTTCAAAGACCGTTTGGACACTAGTTTGCAGCTGGTGCTTTATGTCTCACCTGTTTCCCGTCCACTTCAATGTCTGCCACATAGTTCTCAAACACAGTGGGGACGTAGACTTCTGGGAACTGGTCCTTACTGAAGACGATAAGCAGACAGGTCTTCCCGCAAGCACCATCCCCAACTATGACCAACTTCTTCCTGATAGCAGCCATCTGCAGAAAAAAAAAAAAAAAAAGTCCAAAACACAAGGTTATACAAGTCACTACTCTGGACCCAAACACTGTTTCAACAAAAGTGCACAGAGAGCCTGAACAAGCCTTTCAAACAGTGATATTGATGAGCGTTTCAACAGCAGTGCCTCCTGGTTGGCAGTAAACGTTACAGAAAGCGTCAATAACGTTAGCACTCCGGCGTCCTTATCTCCGAGAGTTTCGTTAAAAACATCCTGATGTACGGCATTCTTCTAAACCTAAAACGACCCGGCTGGCAGACAGGGAGGCTGCCTCGGAGGTAAAAGGGTGTAAACACACAACATTCCCGTGCTATGTTCCCATTCCTGCTGAGAGGCTGTGCAGTCTAAGTCTGGGCCTGTCAAACCAGCTAACGCTAGCTACCGAGAAAGCTAACGGTGTTTCCCGTGGTTTGGGTCGCTGTCATTCAAGGTATTCTCTCTGAAATCATAACCACGGCACCCATCCAACTACCGTGATACTTCTGTGACTGACACAAGGGTCGGCTTAAAGTTTAAAAGCTATCGCCGAGTATGATTACCGCTTGATGTTTCTGTGTCCGCCTTTCTCCTCTTCTTCCTGACCGACTGGAAAACTCCGCCCACCCGCTCATACGCATGCGCGCGATTGCGTCATTCGTCAGCAGGCTGCGGCACCTTCACTTACACGCAGAGCCACAGGAGCGCGAAGAAGATGCCCGGGGGCTAACACTAACATTTAAAAAATGAAATTACAAATAAAAGTTACATACAAATGCACTGTTCTCTAACAAGTGTGTTTTCATTGTCAAAATTATATATTTTTTTATCTGATCTAAGCCAATCAGGTGTGAACAAATCTTAATAAAAACAATTTTGCCTTTCTTTCACATCTGGAGTCAAATAACAAAGAATAAATTGTGTGGAATACGTTAAACTTACATGAAGTTGATACAAATCTTGACCTCATGTTCACTTTAAACATCACTCTTGCTCTTCTCTTTAACAAGATCATTCAGATCATTCATATAACAGCAGTCCTTAGAGGTTAACATTTAGGGCATTCAAATACTTCGTTATGTCAACCAAAAGAGCCAGATCTTACAGCCATAGATACAATCCTAGCAGGCCATAGATAATATATTCTAAAAACGAAGCTGAGGGCCGTAGTAAATCTGGCCGGACATGCCTGCTCTATGGCTATACCACCATATCCAAGGTCCAAGTGTGTAACACTTAGGGGGATCTGTTGGCACAAATATAATATACAGAACTGTGTTTTCACTAGTGTTTAATCAACATTTTTCTTGATTTTTACAGCCACTTGGAATGAGACGGTGAGGCAAGCAGTATTTAGTTGGTTGCAATCTGCAACCTCACCACTAGATGTCGCTAAATCCCACAAACTGAACCTTTAATCAGTGAGTGATGGAGCATAATACTACTAAAAATACTACTTCTACTGTTAATAATAACAATAATAATAATAATAATCAACTTGTTCATTGTTTTTTTATTGACTGTCTCAAACATCAATAATGAAATACATTCAGCTGTGTAATTTGTCCTTATGTACAATAGGAGTAGAGACAAATGTAAAAAAAATATATACATACAGTACATATATGAACATTCATATAATTCAGTTAGAGGAGAAACACAGTCCATTATAATTATTTTTAACTGTCCATGGGAATTAAGATTAAAGACAGTATAAATACACAGACTACAGATAATTACTTCTTAAATTAAACATTTGAAGCTTAAAGTGTTTAGGGTATTTGAATGTTTTACCTCATATCTGAGTCATAAAATGTTGCTTCATCTCCATTCCGTTTGAGATTTGTTTTTGTTTATTTGTGCTTACCTTACCAAACATGAATCACAATTTTCTTACATTAAGTATCACTCTGCATCATGTGCAAGTACACCACTCACTCCTGCCCTGAGGACTCGGGCACAAGAGACTCTTACTGCTACAGTGTGTCTCAGCCCTCTTCAAAAGCATCTCCATGATTTAGGAGGGGAGAGATCACATTTTCAAGCCCCCTTAAAGCAAGTACAGCCTCCTCCTCCTCCTCCTCCTCCTCCTCCTCCTCAGAGTTTATTTAAGCTCATTAGGAAGTTCATAGATGACAGAGTTACAGCACTGCTGCTTTTATTTGTTTCTATGGACACTGGAGGTAAAGTTGCTCTGATTGGCTGCCTGGCTTAGCCAGTCTCGGGTCTATTTTCTGACGTTGGTCGTGGTGGTGCTGTTGCTGCGCTGGTAGAACAGCACATAGGCCTGACTGGTCTGAAGCTGGTTCTCTGAGACTGGAGTCACACTGTAGGTGGGTAGATGGAGAGTAATCATGAGAAACAGCTACATAATTATATAGGTGGCATCTCAAAACAGATGACCTATATACACAAAAGGCTTTTTAAATAGACTGCTTATACAGTCTCATTTTAGTTCCTAATGAGGATCAGCCTGACATGTCTTTATAAAATGCAGTTTCCAGAATACATCTTAGATTTTCCACTTTCAGTCTATCTACTGTCATTACATATGCATTCTAATTTCCAGCAACAACAATACAGTATCTTAATTCTTTCTTTGTCAGGAATAGCAGTGCATTTCATTGAAAATTTGGAATTTCTGACTTCTCTGCATTTTTCACACTTTGCAAAGTCATCCAGTGAGCTGGATCGGACGTTTTTGGCGGGTTAGCTCTGGCTCAAGGTCAGTATGTTTGACACCGTCGGTCCATGAAATGCAGTTCACAGGGAATTGCATATTAAAACAAAATTATTCAGGTGCAAGGTGAGCCTCACCTGGAGTCATTGTAGAAGCACCAACCGTTTTCATCTGAACAGCAGGCTGTGTAGTGGCCCATGTTCACTGTCCCAGCATGATTACATATCGCATATAAATCATACAGAACAGGGCCTGTGGGAATATGCATTGACATAATGTGTCAGTTTTGCAAATTATGGAATAATCTACATATTGTAAGATATTGCTTAACTGTCAAAATACCATAAAACAATGTTATTGATCCATACATGGCTCCTTTTTTTTCTTTTGAAGGTTAGACCTTGACAAGGTCCTGTTTCTTTAACCTCTCATACACATTTCATCATTTCAACCTTTTCTTTTTGTTGAAAATAACATGACTCACAGTAACACACCAAAGCATGTATGTAAAAGGAGTTGATGCGCAAATAAGAAATGTACAAGGATAAACTGAAAGGCAGCTTGTTTGTATTACCGCAGTCGACAGGTCCGTAAGGTCCGAGGTCCAGGTTAGTAAGCGGGAAGGACACATACACCGTGCTTTTACTGATGGACCACCGTGACATTGTGAAACGATTCAGATCTGATGGAGACCGTTAAGCATCTTCATAACTCTCTGCACAAGAAACATCACTCGCTGGTAAAAGTAATGGATTGAACAGTTGTTGGCAAAGGATACGGATCACAATAACCTGGGGAAACCTCTGTATGGACAGCCGCTTGGTGCACTCTGTATGCCTGTTACACCTCTCACACATCTGAAATACACAAACAGTTTTTTAAAATAGTTGCACAGGATTATGTTACTCAGAGCTTGAAAAAAACTGAGGAAACTGTGATCCACCACTCAAGTGTCTTTTTGAAACATATACTTTGGATGTTATAGGAGATGAGTTGGCAGCGGGTGTTAAGTTTACATTCACTCCCTGTTTTGCAGCAAACATATAATAAATGAAATAAATTCAAAAGTAAAGGGTAAGCTGGATAAAAGAAAAAGCTGTCCATGTGGCCCTGAAGTAATCCATTGTTTTTGGACTCTGTGTTAACTTACGGGAGAATTCTCCTTGTCCAGCTTCTCTTCCTGAGAGAAGAGATCAAGGCACTGCCTCAGTGTGACCTCCCCCGCAGAGCTCCTCTTGGGGATGGGCAGCGACAGATCGCAGAACACATCAAATGTGTTGGAGTAGTGAGAGCACACCGAGCAATGCAAGGAGCTCCTCAGCTGGCCCGAGAAAAGGTCTGAAGGGTGAA
Source organism: Nibea coibor (assembly GCA_023373845.1). Classification (NCBI taxonomy): domain Eukaryota; kingdom Metazoa; phylum Chordata; class Actinopteri; family Sciaenidae; genus Nibea; species Nibea coibor. Next base: position 15,420,009 of record CM041717.1, on the reverse strand, counting down.
CAGAAGGGTGGCAAGAATTATCAGTGTTATCAGTGGTTGCCTTCAGTCAACCGACGGATCACGGCGACTTTGGCTTGACGTCCTCACCTACTATTCTGCTGTCATCTCTTTCCAAGTGCTTCTTCCACATGACAGCCGCCTCTTCGGAAATCCTACGGGAGTATAAGAGATGAGAGAAAGAGATGAGAGAAAGAGGGAGAACGAAATGCGGTCACGTGGAAGGCATCCGAGTTTCGAGGGTAGAATCTTCTCCACGTAAACATACACACCTAAATCTGGCGTATTTTTGCTCGGGCTCCTTCCCTGTTCGGCGAACATAGGGTCTGCGGTTGATCTCTGTGTGCAGCTTGTCCAATAGGAATCTGAGGAACTCCTGTGCGTCCTGTTGACTGGGTTAAACACAGAGATGCAGGGATTTTTTTTCTTTATGTTACAGTTAGAGGCCGCTAATGCTATACAAGTCTCAACAGCAGATCCAAAAAACATCTGTACTGGTGGCAAAGTAGAAAAACATTTGTTTCCAGGTCCTCACTTGTACTTGTGTTGATACAGAAGTGGATATCGTCCTGCATTACATACATAGCATGTTGTTTTGGCAGCATTGTCTAAAAATCTGCCTTTATAAATACGCAAAGAGCATTCGTGTGTTTGCCTTTGCACGGCAGTGATCTCGTGTGTCCAAAAGTCTCACGTGATGTAGTTCACCTTAAGGAAAAACAAAGCCATCATCCGTATCCTCACCTGTAACCGCTGAAGTAAGGCACCGCTTCTTTAAAGAGATTGTAAAACTGTCGTGGGTTCACAACTGTGCCCGCCTCGTTTTCATCCCAGAGGCCCGACAGCACCTGAGCGAAAGCTGTCGGAGGAAGGCAAGGAGCGATGAGAAGAGATGAAAACATCACACGCGGGAAAGGAAGGAACGGCGGGAGAGAGGAACATACCTTCCATGAGCTTAGCGTCCTCTTTGGAGAACTTCTCCTGCGTGTACCTCTTCAGGAGGCAGTAGTCCCGTAAGCCACATGTGTGAGACAAACACTGGACTATTGCATTCAGGAAACACTGAGTTGGAGGAAAGTATAAAGGGGAAAGTGAGCTTTGTTTATGCAAAAAGTTCAATATTTCGTGAAGCACATCCTGCATTGTTAGACACTCACTGTGTTTCCGATGTTTCTAAGGCCAACCCTTCCACTTCCTAAGGTGAGCTGCTCTTTCTGGAAAACAAAGACAACGCAGGAAGCTGTTGACTCCAACTCACACCAGCGAGTGTATAACCTATTTTGATTTTGTTCACACGTGCCCACCGCATGTGTGCCCTACTACTTGACCTCTGCACTGCGTCTGTACGACCTGTCTGCCCGTCTGTCTTCTTAACCCCGCCATGTCAGTGTGTGCGCGGCATCGGTGGGACAGCTTTAGCCTTCTTATCTCATTACCATAAAAAGAGAGGCTAAAAGGAGGTCAGCCTCATGCATTCATCCTATTAGAGGCCGAGGAGTGCTGACAGGTGCTTAAACACGTGTGTTGATGTGTACTCGCCTTTAATTCTGATTTCTCTGTATGTGTCTGCCTCACGAGTGTCCCATAACTACCCTTTGGTGCCCTATCAGTGGCCCCCCAGAGGGTTAAGAACAGACTTTCAAGACCACTAAAGGTTTGAAATATATACATTTAAGGTTTACGTACAAGTACAAGTTGTGTTTTACGCACCTCGTTGTCGGCAACTAGAAGCAGGCCCATCAGCGAGGTATAGAGGACAGACTGGGAGATGTCAGCCGTCTCTCTCTGGAGGCCGTTCTGAGACACCAGAGTCCGACACAGAGCCTCACAAGAGCCCTCCACGTTGACGCCGCTGGCCCCAGGCATGCTATTTTACTGCTATATCTCTGAAAGGTCAACTAAAAAGGGATCCCGAGCGAGATGGACGGTCTTCCCAACGAAATGAAAGCCAGGTGGTTTACAGGTAGGTTGCACCTCCAGAGATAGAGATAGAGTCCTCTCTTTCCAAGAAAATGATGATGAATGTCATTCACAGCTGAGGAGGGAAAACAAAAAAACAGTATTCATTTGTGAATGAGCATCCCCTTAAGGTAAATCCTCATCTTGAACAGATCAAGCCTCTCTCGTAATTACAGCTTGCAGCACAGCTTGCAAAGTCAAGGTCTGGCCAAGACCGAGAACAAACGATGAGCTTGAGGACTAATATTTACAGAAAGAGAGACCCGTTCATTATTTAAAGAGTCGAGTATGTGACCTGTAAAACAGAACATCGCTATCTCTCATCATCGGTGTGCCGAGATGTTATCAAAGCCGAGTCTACACACTCTCTGTGCCTTTTTGTGCAGGTAAAGCCTAATAATATTGCAAACAAAGTTAGTTTGCAAATAACGCCGGACAAATATTATAGCATTAGCAGATAAACACAGCGGTTTGGACTCACCTGATCACTTGGTCACTCTATCTGTGGACAAACTGTCCCAACCAAACTGTTCCCATCACCTGCTGAGCTGTTAAAAATGCATAAGGGGACGTCTACTGTTTCACTGTGTGCCTGTAGGCTAGAACTGAAAGTCTACCTCCTCTCTCCCCTGCCCTGTCACCGGTGTCAGAGAGAGGGAGAGAGAGAGAGAGGAAGAAGGGGAGAGAGAGGGAGAGAGAGGGAGGATAATCATCACTAATCTTTTCTGTGTAGATCTTCTTGGCTATACTTAGACTTGTCTTTTTGCACTTGACCACGATCACCTCAACAAATTTTCAAGTGTCAGTTTATTTAAAAAAAAACAGCAACGACGACGACAACAACAACAACAAAAAAAACAATAAGAACATTTTACACCGTAAATTAACATTCAATAACACTGTTCCCAAGATGCACAGTACACAATCACAATCACACAATCCTTCAGAAAATGCATGAAAATAATATTTTCCACACGGGAATTCATATCTTCTTCCAGGGCCCATCTTCCCTTTTCTCCAATGTCAATGTACAGATACTCCCAAGGCCTCCTGGTGATCAGTCTAACAGTCAGCGACTGGTGTGGTCCGCCATTTCTGTGTCCGAGCTGAGGCTGAGATCAGCTATGTGACACAGGGCGGGATCAGTGTGAGGGGAGAACTGGGACTGGCTGGTCTGAGACGTCCGGTCCCGCGACTGGACGATGGCCTGCCGTAGACAGGTGATCCACTGCTGCTTGCTGAAGGAGTCGTTGGCCTGCAGGCTGTAAGGGTGAGCTTTGGAGCGCCCCCTGCTGCTCACGCGGAAACAGTTCCTCACTAGGAGATGGAGAGAGAGAGTGGGGTGGGGGGGGGGGAAGGATGTTGAGTAGGAACAAGGTCGTGGATTTCACTTCAGCTAATGGGTTGGATAGCTGTGTCTTTCTTCCGGTCTAGACCTGAATTCAACTCCTATATCTTCACTTCACCAGTAAATATAAATCATCATCATGCATACATTAATAAAGTATGGATACATCCATGAAGTGCTGTAACAATTAACAGAATATTGAAAACAAATCATTAAAATGACTCTTTATTTCAGCCCATATATGTCCACTATATGTATGTTACCTTTATCATTCCCTCCACTGAAGGCTCCCCTGAAGGCGCCCCCTCCGCTGGCTTCACCATCTGGGATCTCCTCCAGGTTTATCAGGGCATTGGGCAGAGGCTGCCTGTACACGTGGAACACCTGACCTCCATCTCTGTCCTCTCCTGGTCTGCTCAGCACCAAAGCCAGCTCGAACAGGAAGACATGCAGCCGCTGACAGATGAGAGAGATGCACATGAAGCGAGAGCTGTGGCCTTTTAGGAGAATATTTATCACAATATATTCAGGTTGTCAAGGTTGCTATAAAACCCAACATCTATACCGGGGCAGAGAGGTGTCTAAGAATATGGATCCACTTTGTCTTAGAGGACCCGACCCCCTTCGGTTGAGATACAAACAAACCAAAGACCTCAGGACGACCACTAAAAGGTCAATCAGTGACGATAAGGAGCTGCTACCTGGCCCTTGTTGTTCTTGAGCTCTCCGTGGCAGTAGAGGAAGCGGGATTGCTGGATCTCTGGTAGCCTCTGACTCTCTTCGAGGTAGCTGAGACCCCGCCTGTAGAACTGACACTCCGCCTCTCCTGTCTTCTTGTTCACCTCTGCTACGATGCTCTGGATCAACTCCAGCTGAACAGAATAAAGGCTTCATTACAGTCACAAAACAATTATGTCCTGCCACCATTTGGAGGTGCCAGTGTGCAGTATTAAAGATTAAAGAAGGAAATATTGGCTAAAGTCAGATGTCTGGGCTTTCCGCACTTGCAGACGGACAGATTTCACAATAAGTTAACAAATAAGAGGGTTTGCAGAAACTTAAGCATAAATGTACAATATCTATTCAGCGTTAATTGAGATTTTATATTGCAAACCGTCCTGGGATTTAATTTGGATTTACATATTTGCACTTTTATGCCACTAATTCAATAATTATCTTGAATAAGTGAATGTGAGTGTGTTCATATTCATGTTTGTATGCACATCAACTCACGGCATCAGGCAACGTGTCCTGATCTGGGTGATCTTGAGGCGTGCACTTCTGGATCTCTTTCACCAACAGGGGGTATTTGACCAAACGGCTCCGAGGGAGATCCAGGAAGTTCCACAGATCCAGTTTCCTGCTGAATGAAGACTCCTGACACAGGCGTAGGAAGTGCTCCACTCTCTTCTCTTGCTTTTTCTGGTCCAGCAAAGCTTTAGCCCCCACCTGGTTACAGCAGTATGTAACGTAGGACTCCAGACAAGGGAACTGCAGGGAGGAAAAGGAGCAAAGGAGTCAAATAAAGTGAGATAAAAGCAGAGACATGCACAGGCTGTGACTCTGGTTTAGAGAGGAACAATAACAGAGTGAATACAGGAACTGGAGAGAGTGAAGGTGGGTTGTGCCCTTTTGTCTTCTTTTCACTGTCTCTCTTGGTTTCCATGGAAATACTCACCCAGTCTGTAAGAGTAGGCCCGACTTCTCCGACTGTCTTCTCCGAGCCTCTCAGCCGCTCAAGACGACTCAGAAGATCTGGTATGAAACAAAAACAGGAGTGTTGAATTCCTGGAGTCTTTTGCTGACCGAACACCAGTTTTACTACGGCTTTTAAAGACAGCTGATGGCACATCCGACTTCCTTTGGCTCAAAAAAGTCATTACATCAGCAAAACTGCCAGTTATAACAGAAGCAGACGTAAATGAATGAACCACAGCTTTCCTTCTGTGGTTTTACACACTCGCTTTGGGGGATTAATGTCACAGCATTAAGGATATAAATACACTTTCCACCCCCAGATGGCACATGCATACAAAATCTATTATAATAAATGACGCGCAATGCTGCAAAGTGTGGGCCAGCTTGACACGTTTTATAAAGACAAAAAACATGAATCCGTATTTATTTGTCATCATTCATTTGGACTGAACTGTGGAACGATACCGCTAGGCTTCCAATGGAAGTCGATATTTAATTACCACTCAGCCTTAAACGTGATTAGGAAACGAGGAGGCTGTGTTGACGCACGGATGGAAATTGCGGGCAAAGCAGAGAGATGGTTTACCTTGATGGAGAGGAATGAGAGAGTCCAGTGTGCCAAAGATCTGCCCAAGTTCACTCTCTGTCAAGATGTCCAGCTTCAGCATGGGCTCATAGTACACCTGGTGAGCAACGAATAAAAGGTGGTGCAGAAAGCGTGTGAGAAATCGGCATCAGGAAGTGGAACGGCACTTTTAAGAGCGTTCAGCATCAGCTGAATTTGTTTTCATATAATAGTGGTGGCGTTTAATGCACAGTTACCTTCTTGACCAGGAGGAGGTCATCTATGAGTTGTCGTTCTCCCTGAGTCAGCTCATAGATCACCTGCAAAAGGAGTCAGAGCCGCTCAACGAATGGACACGCAAGTTTGTCGAACACACACCGGCACATGATAGTATGAGCTCTCACAGCTGATTGTTCAATAAAGGAAGTTAAGCCTCTAAGTTGCCAGCTCACATCCTCTTTCATAATTGCTGCATAGAGCTGCTTCACAGAAATAAAGTGTAGGCTCTAGTCACCCTGACCACACTGCAACCATAGCCCCGCAGCCTGACCCACAAACCCTTAAAATACATTCCATGGTATAAAATACACCTGCAGAGGGTTTTGTTTGAACTAAACTTAACACGCTGCCACCCGCACCTCTTGACGTTTTATCTCCTTTGCAGTGAGGTCGTGGCTCTCCACAGTGTCACTCCAGCACTGGCTGTTGCGTCGGCGCGGAAACGACGAGGCCTTCGTGCGAGGACGAAGGGGGCCCGGGGGCAAAGGTCGAGCCTCCGTGCGAAAACTGATAGACCGCTGTGAAGAGAGCAGAGTGTTTGAACATCTCCGTGCAAAAGCCATTTGTCCTTCATTCTCTGTGACGGCAGGCGTGGGAGCGTGTTTGTGCACCGTTACCGAAATGGACTGTCCGATTCGTTTCAGAGCAGGGGTCTTCACTGGGGTTATGACACCTGTTAGGCTATTGGACTTTCCCACAGGTTTGACTCTTTTATTACTGGGCTCCTAAAACAGAGTTCACAAATGTGGTTCATTCATCAAATGAGGTTCTTTTTTTTACTTTAAAGACACAGATCTGGACTCTGTAAATGCGACAAACACCTCACCTCCGAGTCCTTCATGTGGTCGCACATCATTTCACCTTCCTCGTCTTCCTCGTCATCCTGACAAAACAGAACACAACGGGCCAAGTTACAAGTAAACTCGTGACAGACATGAGAGATCAGGAAAGTGGAAAAAGAGAGAGATGTGGAGACGGGTGAGATGTTGCATGGTGCAGATCTCTCATTTCCTGTGTGACACTTTCAAAGAGGAAGAAGGTTGAAACTGTGCCTCTGTAGTAAAATACAAGATTTCTGCCTGCTTTGCCGCACTAACCACATCAGCTGTACATTCAGTGCCGTTACAAAGTGAGATGTGTTTAAATACCTGCAGTTAAAAATAAAAAAAAATCATGATCATATTAACATGATGAAGATGACAACAAAACAGGAAAACAGGAAAATCAAAGTGGCTGAAATGTGGCAGGAAGTCACACAAAAAAAAACAGATTAGGGGATTCAATTTTGTGGCTGCACAGCTAAAACAAACGCTCATGTCTCTTGTCTGCGCTGCACTCACAGTATTGTGGTTACAAAGGTAAGGTTGACTAACTTCCGCTACTCGCAGAGAGGCAACGAAAGAGACACGAAGATGAAGAGACACACTGGAGCGGTTTAGAGTTGAACAGTCGCTCAGATATCTCAGGTTATGACTCACCTCAACGATTCTGGTCGTGGACTCAGACGGGTCTTGTTTTCTCTTCTTCTAAAAAGCAGAAATTCATGTAAGGCTGATGTTTTTTGGAGCTTTTGTAGGAGAGCGCACATGTAAAGGTTTTAGACAGGCGAAAGCAGGTGGAGGAAATAAGGTAGACTGTGTGACTTACCCCAGCATGATCACAGGGGATGAAGTGAGTCTCCTCTGACCTAAAAAGGGCAAAAGAGCACAAAGCATACAGATTATTTTACTTCTTAAAAAAACCCCTCTAAGTCACTGAATGGGATGCTGGTAGTTTGTGTCTAAATGACTAATTTGGCAGCTTTTTGGTACCTGAAGTTATAAAACCTTGTTCTTAGAAAAGTAAAGATGACATTAGTGTTCGGTTTTGTCATTTGATGCCAGATGTGTACCAACTCAAGCACTTTTCATGCCACCTAAACTATTTAAATATACCATTTTATTTGTTAATCGCAGCAGCAGGCAGCTCTAATCATTAATGTACAGTATGTAGCGACCCAAAGGTAGAAGCACATACACACAAATGCAAAAAAGGTATCGTACCAGGAAGTCCTCGTTTCACCGGTCTCCTCCAATTCCATTTTCCTCTTAGTCTTCAGTGCATCTTTACAAAAGCATTACACATTCTCAAAGTGAGAAAGGCCGAAATAATCCGCCGATCTACGCCGGCGTTTTCTGCGTTTCACCGACACGCAGAGAGATGTTTGCAGAGAGCCCGTCAGAGTTCAGCGCACTTCCTCCTCGCGTTCTTCCTCATCTCACAGAAATCGACCACATCCTTTAGCGTTGCACATACTCATGTATCCGCTTCACAGGGGAGGGTTCAAAACTCAAACCTGTCAACGGACAGATCGAATTCAACACTATTTTACAGACCACAAAGGACCAGACTGAACTAAAATGCAGTGCAGGTATACGTGACAGTAAATAAACTAAGTATAAATCAAGCCTTTTTTTATTTTTTATTTCTTGCAACCTCTGCAGTAAAAATCTGATTAGGTTTTTAACATCGTTTCACAGGTAGGCGTTTAGCTGATTCAGGCTGTGCTTCCCGGATATGCTTTATAATGAAACTTCTTATGAAAGAGCCAGAAGCAGGTCGGACAGGAAAAACACATCGCAGTTGTTACGCTAGAACTCTGCCAGATGCCTTCTTACTAAAAACCGCCGTACGAAAAGCCAAATAACCACACAGTCAGGTTTGATTTTACATGTTTATTCACTATCACACTAAGTGCTCCCATTTCAAGATACATCTCATTGCCTTGTTCTTACACTGTAATGTCATTTGGAGTTAACAAAGTAGAAAGAAGACAGTTTATGATCTACAAGGTGTGTGCGCCAAAACTTTGTCCCACCCACCCCTGCCAAAAAAATAAAATAATAAAAATTAACAAAAAAAAACAAAAAAACACATGAAATATAAAGAGGAAACTGATGTCATGTGCAAGAGCCTGTCCAAAGCCACAGAGTGCTGGATGAGGTGGGTTTTTAGGGACGCCTCAAACCGGTAAGGGTACCTATTCTGTCAAGGTGAGGGACTCTGATTAATCTTCCAGTCAGGAGAGGCCGTCGCCTCCACTCTTGTAGATGAGTCTTCAGGTGCTTCTATATTTGAAATTTGGGGTCTCAGGTAGAATTAAGGGCAGTGATATGACTTAGGGGGGCAAAATGGACTTTCAGTGTAGCTATGATCTGGGATTCTTGGCTGAACTTTTACGTAATGAGGTGCATCTTTGAAAAAAAATGAAATAAAAACAGTAAATGTGGGACCAGGTCCATGAGACAGGAGCTGGAGGAGAGAAGAGAGCAAGTAGAGTGGAGGGAAGATAGTTGGCTGGATTAAAATATCCATCCTATAGTGCTGAAGGCTAAGTAAGAGCGCGAGTATGTTGCAGTGGGGACACGAGGGCTGGGCTATGTAGTGCCAAGAGGACACTACGGCTTAGAATTTAACTTGTGGAAAGGTTCTGCTATTGAGAAACCAGGAGGTCCAGTATACGTGCTCCCTTCCTCCCGTGACCTCCCCTCTTCTCACGGCCGAGCACCAACTGGATCCCTAACACACATACAGGTATCCTTAAATCAGCTTACTGGGGCTATGTACACTCAGGCACAGGTTTACACAAACCACAGGCCTAAAAAAACTGATTGATCCAATAGAGCTGACCTGGATCAACCCACCCACCCCCAAAACCCCCCAACCTCAACTCCTCGCTTAGTACACCCCACCCCCTGTCTCCTCCCCCTGCAATCCCCACCCTCCCGTGGGGGGGTTCAGTGTGGAGCTCAGCGGATGGTGTATCTGACATAGGGCACTTCCACGTCTTCGTCCGACAAGTCGTTGCAGCATAGCTCAAATACCAGGGCTTTCACGTGCTTGCCCAGCTTCTTTTTGGACACCTTAGTCACAATCTCAGTCATTCTACGGGAGACACAGAGGAACGCGACAAGGTCAATGAACAGAGCGCTCACTCCGATTGAAAAAAGGAGACGTGCGCATGCAAACAATATACTCACGGCAGGTCCAGTCTCTCTTTAAGTTTGGCAGCAGGCATGAAGAAGGAATAGAGCATGGACACTCCCTGAGAAAGCATGGTGATCTCCAACTTATGCTCGTTCTGACAAGGGAACGGAAGAGAACAAACAGAGCGCCTGGTTAACTCAACGTCAGACACAGCGTGGCGGCACAGTGAGGAGAGGAGGTGATGAGAGGCGTACTTTAAAGTAGTCCAGGAACTGTCGGAGTGTCATCTCCTCCCCGTTCGGCTGTAACCCTGTGACCTCGAAGCGATCCCACAATGACCAGTCGATTTCATAGTACTGTAAAAACAACAGAGAGTGGATTGAAATCGACGATTGCGTCGGTCACAGTAATACATCACAAGCAGCACCCGGTTGTCTTTGCCTAAGCACGTCGAGAGCAGTCGGTGAAATTCATTTTTCTCCTCAGCGCACACTGATCCCATCAGCGTGAGAAGGTGAGTTGCACTCACTTGCACCCAGGCAGACAAAACGAGTCTGCCTGATGCATCAGTATTAGCATGGCTGGATCATCATCGGAGCTCGAAACATCTGGCGACTGCGTTTGGACGTCTTTTAGAGAGGACACCTGCTGGCAGTGATGTTCCTACGGCGCGGAAACGTACACCGTTACACACATGCAGCCACCCACCTTGTGTCTGGGAGCAGCGATGGGCTCAGAGAAGGCAAAGAAAGGCAGAGCCAGGTTCATGAAGCCGTTCTTGTAAGACTCCAGCTTCTTGTGTCCTTGGACAATTTTGATGAGCTCCAGGCACACCAGGCCTACCACAGCGGCCGTGGTAGTGGCGATGGCAGGAATGATCTTGCCAGCTATCAGTTTGCTCTGGATTGGACGGTGATGACAGATAATGCCGGTGTGAATTTAGTCATTTGGTATTTGCTTTTCACAATGTCACATTCAGCATTTAGGAGCCCTCACCTTGTGTCTGTCTGTGGGGGGAATGTCGTAGTTCTCTGCTCTCAGGTTGGATGCTGCTACAATGAAGTCCATGTGGAAGTTGGTGTCGTCATCCTGTTAACACAGACACACAAACGGGACCAGAGATTGAGCTTGTGCTGAGAACTGACGGCCTGGCTGAAGCGATCACACGGGAATTTAGAGAGGAGGAAATTCTGTACCTTCTCAAAGTCAATGGGACAGAGTTTGAACTTGGAAGGGTCAGAGGAAGGCAGCTGAACCTTGAGCTCCTCCAGTCTGGAGTCATCTATATACACGTTTAAACAAAGGTCGGTTAAACGCGTGTCTCATGACCTGACATCCATTTATAAGCTGTTAACAATAAATCCTTTACATAAACATGTCTGTAGCTGAAGATATTGATGACTCTGAATGCTTCGCTGAATGTGCACAATGTTGCTCATCTTACCAACAGAGGAATTGCTGTTCTGCAGGTCCTGATCAGACACGTGGATTTTAACCCCTGAACGAGGGGTAAACACTGGCACCTTGACATCCTGCAAGATCTTAATAACGCCTGCACGATCAGTGCTGCCTTGCACGCCGTAGGTCTGGGCATACAGGTTAGCTGCCGCCATGATATAGTCCATGTGCAGGTCCTAAAAAGAAAGACTTGCGTCATCATCCTGAGACCCGGGAGTTCAGAGCAGATAGTGTTCCAGCAGACATAGAAGAAACCCATACTTACATTGCTAGTGCTGAATTCTAGGGCGTGAGGACACCTCTTTGGGCCAGACCAGAAGGGGGCACCAGAGCTGGTGAGCTGAGATAGACAAAAATAAATAAATAAATACTTTATTACCACTAAAAGGAAACATACATTTTATAATGACTATTTCATAGCAATTAGTAAGACATTAAATGGGTACTGTAACTTTTAACAAGCAGAGAAGAGAGGAAGGAGATGAGACGGCAAACAACGTCTTCAGGCGGATGTGAACTGAGGCATTGTGGGTTTCTGATCAGTGTCTTAACCACCAACCTACTTGACAGCATCCCGCTGACAAAACTGAGTCAACTAGTCTGAAAGCCGCTAGTCTATCGTACCGTAGTATGTACCATTTTACAACACTCCAGCGTGCACACACGCTGCTGTCTGTGTACTGTAGGCTGGGAGAGTTGGATATGATGGGACTCGTGCAGAAGGACTTCTGAATTCAATTATTCTTTGATTCAGCGGCACTGAAACTATTCCCATTCCTCAAAGAGCAGCGACAGGTCATTTAATCTCCTCCATATAACACTGATTTAGGGCTGCGCGACGCACAAAAGTCTCACATCCGCATAAATTATTACGCATTATCCTGTAAATTCATTTCATGAGTATGGTTTTATGGCCATTTCATTCCCCACTTTTATAAAAAGGTCTATGCATCTCCTTTCCCACAAGATATATATTTTCCTCTGTGGTTTGTAATTTATTAGTCCAACACTGTGCCATTGGCTACATTTTGTATTTAAGTTGATTGCAGCTATGTGTAGTATTACTGCCCAAGCCAAATTCCCCCTTAGGCACAATGAACTCTTAATGTAAGTATTTTTTTTATAGAAATGACCATGTGGTCTTATTACATTTTCACTTTGCTGATGTTAGTTGCGACAGTATCATCTCTAAACATCTGTGATTCTTTGCCCTATGTGTCACAGGCTAAAGCCTTTTGCAACAGGGTGAGGCTGAGGTTTGTTTAAAACACTACATGGTATTTTCGTGCCTCTCAACCATAGACTGGCTCTCTATTTGACATGTAAGGTAAGAAAAAGCATCATGGTGTTAAAGCATTCTGATCATCGTGTAAGAAAAACAAAAAGGCTCAATAAAGTATCTATAGTGAACTGAACATGTACCTGTTCTGGGGGGAAGTTGTGCAGGAGCTGGCGGATGTTGTTGCTGTACTGGCACTGCCAGTGGTTGCGTGCCCAGGCCACACAGTCGGCCCAGCTGTGGGGGCAGTCTGTGACAAGACTCTTGTAAACCGCCTCCAGCACCTCCACGGGCTGAGCTCCGGGGAGTTTCAGAGTACGCTCCATGAACTTTGGATCTCTACAAAGGCAACGATTATAAACCTCATAAGCTGGTTACAAACATGTGAATAACTTCACTTTTCGTACATCTGTTGTTCGCTCAGCAGGACTGACAAAAGCAGCAGCTTCTTTAAAAATAGGAGCAGCATGCAGAGCCCGTTTTATAAAATAATGGCTTTTACTAATAGTGCAAAGATCGACAATAGAATTCGCACCTGCTGACAATATCTCCAACTATTTATACAAGTAAGAAAAACATTGTCTGCAAGTCTAAGGAAAGACATTCATAATGTTTTTTAAAGGCCACATAGTCATTCAATTAACAGCGAGGGCAACTCACGTGAGGTACTGCATGGCGTTCTCAGGTGGTTGTTTGAATAGTCCCTCGAACTCGTCACGGGCCCACTGAACATGACATTGAGAGCAGATCAATCACACACTCGACTCACACTCACGCTGTCGAAGAAATCATGACGTCCTGTTTCGATGTTTGCTGTGGTGGTGTGTGTTTATTATAAAAGCATGCCGGCACGCTGGTGAACACATCTGAGCCAGCGAGTTGACCCAGAGCAAATGAAGTGGAGCACTTTTATAAACAGAAAGACAACCGCGATCAAGGAATATGTCAAAGCGTAGGGAACAAAGGGTAAAGGAAGGTGCTGTGGGGTAGGTAACAAAGGGCGGGCGGGCGGCTGGAGGGTGCATTTGCATTAAGACCTGAAGTTGAAAGTCAAACAAACAAAAAGGACAGGAGGCAGGACGGGCACATATTTAGCATGTCACAAGACCAACACCTAAACATTAAGGTCTGGTAGATGTTTCTAGACGTCACATGATTAGCAAGTCTGCACTGTCCCCAATGTGTATTGCATTGATCAAGGAACCAACCCAGTAGGGGCTAAAGGCTTCCCCTAGATACTGCTTGATTCAGAAAAGTCTACACTATGTTAAATGTGTATTTTCTTCAGTGTAAAACTTAATGTGAATGTTTGTTTCAGATTAATAAAATGTTTCTCATGTTACAACATCTTCTGTATTTTTGAACAGCACAAAATTCTCACAAAAACTCAAAAAGGATAGTGCTAAGACTGAGTTTAATTCACGATTATTACTATTCCAAAATGCTTGCCCCTGTGTCTGTTTACACTGAATGCATGCGTGCACCTACTGACCTGCAGTGTGTGCTCAATGGCATTTGGGAAGTTCTTGAGGGTACAGATGGGGATGGACTTCTCAGGTGGGTCTTGGCTGGAGCTGTAGGACTCTGTGAGGAAGGGGATCACAACCTGGACGTTGCCCTTGGTACCCAGGGTACCGGATTCCAGTAAGGGTTTACGGTAGTACACGCACCTCCGATCCATGTACATACCTACACGATGCACGCAGAGACAAGGCGGGGGGACAGAGATTCAGAGGGCTGTACTTTTCATTTCCTAAAAAGTATACCCCGCTGTTAGAGATTTTAAAAGAAAATTGTAGTTGGTTTCTTACGTGCGTCGACATTGTCGAGGGCATTGGCCACGCCGTCAAGACTTTCAAAGAAATCGTCGTCATAAATCCTCTCTGTGTCAGGGCCCACCCTGTTCTGGTGGCCTGTGATCCTGATGGAGGGGTTCATCTGCTTCACTGCTGCAGCAGCTGTGTCGCTCTTCATTTTCTGTTACCGCATACATACAACTCATCAATACAGACCTTTACATTTCTGGTCAAATCTAGCATCCATACTGCAAGTAGTACATCGAAAAATAAAGCAAGTTTGTGGTCACATAAAAAAACTTTTTTTTTTTTTACTACAGCTGACAGCACCTTTTCAGCTGTGGGTTCCTCCACAAATTCATTTGTAACATAATGTCACCCTTACGGCATACAATTTAATGTAATAATAGTGTTGATACCAATATGTACTTTGAAATGTCACCGCATATGTCACGCCACATGAAACAACCAATACTTTAATACAACATCGAGGCATTCTATTTCCGCCATCTCATGTTGTTTGATGACATCATCTAAAAAGCAGCAGCTGGATTAAGTGCACTCAGTAGTTACGATGTACAGGAAATCCGCACAGCACTGCTCACCAATATCAAATTCAAATCAATAAACGGCCAACTTATGAGCAAAAGCTGCTGCGCGCCCACAAGCAGACGCGGGCGCGCAGAGGCGATACTGACCGTAACGTCGTGGGGTCTGAAGAGGAACTGTCTGTTGAGGTTGGACTTCTCTATGGTGTCCATGTCTGTTACGATGACCTCCCCTTCCCCACCTGCCAGTCCAATCATGGCAAAGTTTTTCAACAGCTCGCAGCCAATAGCACCAGCTCCGACCTTGAATGAGAAAACCATGTGGTAAGTAAAGCTATTCGACTTGTGCTGTGTGTACGTTAACAGAGCAGGCTAGAAATGTGTCAGAGAAATGTGACTCAAAGACAGGCCGTGTATGTTTGACAATTACAAAACAGTTTTGTTCCACCTCCCAATTCATAAACAGTAGTTTAATTTTTAAAAATAACAATTTCTTAAATAATTCCCTAAAACTTTTGTTTTGGCTGCGTAGAAAATACTGTTCAGTGATTGGTTCATTGCTAGTTTCTGTGTTTTCATGGGTTTTGTTGACAATCAGAAAAATATAGGACCAGTCTCGTCCTTTAAACCTCCCTTAACGACAGGATGCCAAATGAGGTGTTGGAAAGTTTTCCATTGGCCGACTCACCAGGAAGTAGCGTTGTTTGCCAAGTAAATCCTGCAGCTTGCTGCCAAACACTGCAATCTGCCCATCGTATCGACAGTTCCTCTAGGAGAGAGAAAAAAGGGAAGATAGACACGGATTTAGCACCATCATGTGCAGCCATCTTCCGTATTAGTGTGTGAGATTTGTTCTGAGCACATACAGGGGCACATTCTTCCTCTGTGAGAAGGGCTCCTTCCTCTTCTGCCAGGCACTCCAGGGCATCAAAGTACAGCCACTGCATTATAGGCATGAATTTCCCTGTGCATGCCTGAAAGAACAAAGCATATGTAAACAGACATATGACGGCTACGCTTGATTATGTTTGAAAAAGTTAGTGCGGCACACGTCCAGACATGTCTAATCACAGATAACAATAACGCCACTCTATAAAAACACTGATAACACACTGCATTCACTTCCACAGTATACCAGGAGATGGGTGAAAACATGACGCGTCGCTGACCTTCATCACTTCCTGTGCAGCCAGACCGCCGATGAAAGCATTGACAGGAGCCAGGTCCCCAGCAGCAACGTATGACAGTTTTTTGATAAGTGCTTCATCCAGCTGCTCCACTTTGGCTGAGCCCGTCTGGGCAGAGTTCACCTCCTTGGCCAAAGTCAGAAGCTCTTCACCGTCAGCCTGGAATACACAGTTCAGCATAACACGTTACAAAAAGATGACTTAAACTGGACTAGGACTAATTCGTTAAGTTTGTCATGCAGCGAAATCGTTCATGGGTAATTCTACAATGATTTGTTCGCATGTACTGACAGAGGCTAAGTCAAACTTTATTTCCAGACCCCCATTTAAGTCATTACTTTTTCTGGGTTTACAAATAACAGTACCAATACTTCTATCCACAATCATTAAAATCAAACGACAGCAACTTCAAGGCACTGTAGCATTTACGCCAATATGAGTGAGATCTACCTGACTCCAAGGTACAGGAAGTTGATTGTGTTTCTTCTGGAAGGCGTGGATAGCCTGGAAGCCCACGTGCAGCTGTCCGGGACGATCAAACTTGGCAAAATCTGTCATCATGAACTCTGGCTCGGCCATGGAAGAAGAGATGGATTTCTGTAGAGGGAAGACAAGTTAGTGAGGTCGGGCTTCACATTAGGATTTTGGACTGTGATCAGATTAGTCGCTGTTTTGCTGATCAGGGACGGGGGTGGGGATAAGAGGCAAGTGAGGGTCACACTCCTGTCACTTACAAAAGCGATTTTCTTGGGCATCTTGACCTGGGAGACAATTCCTCCTCTTACATAATCCGTAAAGCCAGCTGTGTCACAGATACTGAAGGTGTAGGGACCTGTGCAGAGGAAATAGGACAATTTGTAACAGTCATAACCAGACAAAGGAAAACTTGTCTTGTCCTGAATAGAAACCTTTCTTACCCAGAACTTTAATTTCCACTGGCTGGCAGCCATTGAGCTCCGTCATACCCTGAACCTCAGTGAAGGTGACATAGTCTCCACTCTCAAAGCCATGACGAGCCTCATCCAGACATGTCACAACCCCTGGATTGTCCTGAAGAAACCATGACAAAGTGTGTGTAAAGTGTTCTGCATGTTCTTATTCCTAAAACAGCAAGTACTTTGGCAGATTTAAAAGACTAACCTTGGTGATCATGGAAATCATAGCACTGAGTGGCTGCTCTCCATTGGTGTCATACACGATCATCTCCTCACCAAAGTCACAGAAAAGCTGGCTACAAAACCAAACGTGAGCGCATAATTGTTAGACACTGTCAGACCGGTGGGGTATAGACTTCATGTGGACCGTAAATGAGCAGAATCTTACCCAAACAGACCACGTGTGTCTGCGATGATCAGCTTGATTCCTTTGCTGTGGCAGAACTCTCCCACTTGCTGCTGCTCTTCCAGAGTGGAGTTAGTCAGCACCACCACCTAGATCGCACAGAGACACATTTAAAACAACTTTTCTTTCCTTTGTGAGTGCTGAATGAGCAAGCACCATCTTCCACACAAGTCCTACCTGGAATTTGGTCAGGTAGTCGTCAGTGAGGGTTCCAGTGTAGGCGGTCACAGGGACGTAGTTGTTGAGTTCAGCCAAACGGGGCTGACTCACCTCTGCTCTGTTCTTTCCGAGATCCTCTTCCCGAAGGTAAAACTAACCACACAAAGATATATAAAGATGTCAGGGAGGCACTGATACAAAGTCAATCCATCAATACCTGCCAATATAATATATAGAATAAGTGCCAAATATGGTAATAAAGTAGAATAGAGACTACACACATATGTGTACTTTAATTAGTCAGTATTTGGCTGTGCGGACATTCAAAAGAGCAATCAGATATACTTAAAATGACAGTTTGCTCCCATTACTGCTGTGCAACACCCGATCCTGTCTGTGCATGAATGTGTCATTGTTCAAGAAACTAAAACTGGTCGTGTCAGGTTTATCCAGCTGGCAGTTATTTTTTTATTTTATTTTTTTTTAAACATCCGTTTTCAGATGTAATAAACACCGGCTTGGTATGGGAGAATGGCCAAATCGGGAAGAAGAGAGGGGTTTTCAAAATTTAGCCTCGTGTGGGCATGGCCTGAGATTCAGTGGTTGGTTAAAGGCCACTGCCTATAAAAAGACAGATGACACGTCAAATAAGAGGAGAAATATAAATAGACTATTCAATTGAAATAAAAAAAGAACACTGGAGAAAACTCCAGTGGCTGAAATAGAAATGTTTTAACGCACGAGGTGAAACTCTGGATGATCAGAGACACAGCTTATACTGCGCTCCAATCACAACCACACACTTTTGAAAAGGTGGACTTAACACCTGAGCAGGGTGTTCACACATTTATCTGTCTGTTCCTTAAATAGACGCATCAGAATCCAGGGTCTCAGGCTAACGCACCTAAACGAGCTCTCCACTGCAATGTTGCCCTAAAACAGGCTTTAGCTCCACCATGCTTATGACCTGAGGAGAGGCCACCCACTGATAAATCTGGGTCAGCCTATGGGAGGCAAGGGTGGGGGTGGCTGCAGTGCTCTTTTTGGATTGCAACAATAAAACACAAATGACTCGAAAGAGATAGTGCCACACTGCACTTTGGACTCAGGCTCAGAGACTATCGAACACTAGAAAAAAGAAATCTAACAAAGTACAATGGCTAAGTGAACCCATGTCTGTATGACTATTGTAAACTGGGAACATCTGTGCACGCTTCCACAAACCTGGGAGGAGAGGTCTCTCCATTCTGCAACTCCTTGGTCGTGCACAGTGACGCTTCTAACTCCACCCAGGATGACGTTCTTGGCGATCTCCACTCCAAGACCTCTCATACCAGAGATGAGGACATTGGAGTTCTGCATGCGCTTCATAGCATCATGGCCCAACACGTAACTAGAGAGAGAAAGAAAGTACCGTCAGCTCACACGGGTTAAACACTACCCAAAGAAAAACACTGAACATCTGTCAGATCGTGTCAAATGTTTGTCCCAAAAGAGATTGAGCTTACAGTTGTCTGGAGTACAGGCCTTCATCGATCTCAGCATCATTGCCATTCTTAGCCATGCCCTGGGGGTTGTTGGGAGGGACAAGAGGGTTTGCAGTCAGTTTATGTAACAACTTATATATATATAAAAAATAAAAGGTATACAGGCATATGTGTTAGTGCTTACGTTGGCAGGTGTGTGGGACAGATCAGTTCTGACAGAGTTAGAGGAGGAGCAGTGGGATCCCGTCTTCGTCTCTGATCCTGACAAGCGACGCTTCTTGGACAGCGGCGAGCTGGACATCTGTGCATCACACACACACTCCATTAATAGATTGGTCATACAGGGCACCGCAAGTTGCTCCGTGTCAGCATTTATTTGCCTTTTATAAGTTTATATTAATTTTTTCTTTAATATATATATAAAGGGATTTAAGTTGGCACATGTCAAAAATAAAAAATGATACAACAAAATAATAGACACAGGGACCATTTGCTTGTATTTCATGGAGACAATAGCTTCGAAAACCAGATTCGGTTTAAGTTAATATATAATTCAATATTACGGTTGAATATATCGGGAGGATCAAAGCTAAATGCTACTGAAACCTCTTCATGTTTAAGAGAGGATTTCTCGTCTAGGGAGCAGCTGGGCTGGCTGCGGGCCAAACACAAATCTGCTAGAAAACGAACTGCCTGGGAAGAGACATGAATAGCAGCATTATCAGTTCTTTTCATGCTCAGAGACAGCGCTGGCTTGTTTATGTACTTCCATTGTTTATTATGCTGGGATTTAAGGACCGCCAACATCGTTTCAACAAAAAGAGCTGAATCATTAAAACTTCACTGCGGTAAAGTGAGCAACACCTCACGGCGGCTTGCAGGTGTGGACACACGGACAATACAAAGCCGCTGGAACCATCGACGGTATGAATACATAGACATCTTTTTCAAAAAAAAAAAAAAAAAAAAAAGGCCGTTTAATTTGAATACCAATCTTAAAATAACCTCCGAGTGCATTGTGATTAGCGGAATAATCCGACCAAACCCAGCCACTTCGGGAAGTGAAACAGGCCGCTTGATCTCGAACACATTCCCACCCCACGGCAAACACAAGCAGCCACAATTTCCGCATCCAATGCGGCTAACTTAGCAGCGTCCTCGCAGTCACACTCGACTGTTAACACACAGCTGCAAATTATGAAAATGAGTCGAGGTTAGGTTCGCGACGAATAACGGCACAGCACGCTTCAATATAACATTTACATTTGCGCTGCAACCTGAACTGCCGTTGTTCGTCCGAAAACGAAAACGAAGCCATCCTGCATGATACAGCAAAGCGCCGAGCCGCCCGGTTAGTACACTTACTGTAGATCATTTTGTACAGACTGATTCAAAGCCGGCAACGAACCATTTTAAAGCTTTCGTCGTCTGAGAAACGTTTAACCGATGTCAGTCAACGACACCGAGAGGAAACCGATTAAGTAGCTACTGTGCCACTAATCAGTTAAGTGATTTGGCAAGCAGACAGAGTTGGAACATGAATAACTTAGAGGCAAGAAAACACCAACCTGCCAGCCGATCCATTAGCAGCTCGGCCTAGGCCTGCATTTCCCAGTGCGGAACACAACTTTACAAGCTAGCAGCTGTAGCTATGTTGCAGCCCTGCTCGCCGAAGGGTAACAACGGGTTTATTCTGACAGCTAGCTACCACGGCTCATCTCGAGACGTGATTCAACGTTGCAGCACCCAACAAAAAACACCGTCTAACTTTGACGCTCAGCCAAAGCGATTTTTTTTGCGAGTCCAAAGACTAGCCATTACACTCGTGCTCCATTGATATCCTTTTCTTACCAATAATCCTTCTCAGTCCCTTCCCAGTGCGAACCCGCTCCTCTCCCGCAGTGTCTAGATGTCAGTATTATCGATGGTTGTAAATTCGACGGTTCGTACAAAGAAAAGAAACGCGGTGCGGGGTTAGGATGGTCGGCGCTATATTGTCGAGTCACTATGTCGTTATGCTGAGAGTCTCCTATGTAATTGCGTTGCTGGCTTTGCGACTGCAGACGGGAACAAAACCAAAATGGCAGATGGGGAGAAAGGGGCGGAGGAGGTGTGACGCAGGGGCTAAAATATTCAACAGGAAAGAGTGGCTGCGAGCATGCTGCTCAGCCAGGCGCGCAGCTCATTGGCTGCCGAGCCGGAGCCAACGCGCATTCATCCCGCCCCCCTGCTGCCAGAAGACGCATGCCATGTATATTACTGTACAATGAACTGCAAGACCTCCAGCAATCCATGCAAGAAACGTCCTGTACATCTAAAAAAGAAACAAAAAACACACAGACAAAGAAAAAAATCTGACACGTGCAAAAATAAGGAAAGTTTTAAAGCACGGACTCTTCAATTCTAGTAGTAAGTAAAGCCCCATCTATCGGTGCTGAATGAGATCCATCAATAACAGCATCTTTGTTTCACTGATAGGTTAGCGAGGAGTGGAACTAAGCTGCACACACACAACTTGCAATGTTTTATCAAAGGGGAGGGAAAAACACACGCATCTTAAAGTACAAATTAATTGTACACATCCCCCCCTCCAAATACAACGCCAACTGGTGTGCTGTGGTTTGCACTTTTCCGGAGTTCAGCAAAACACATCACTGGCTTAAGCCCGCTGGTGATGCAACGATAATTGGGACAGGTACAACATCAGGCAGGCTACTTGCTAGCTATATTGATGCTGAGCGTCTGGGCCCTCAGTCACATTGAGGTTAGGGGTGAGCATTCCTTGCAGAGGAGGAGTATTGGGGGAGGGGGTGCCTGGCAAATGACAAAGGCCCAGGAAAAGAGTGGGCCTCATATTCTCGGGTACACATGTCGAGGGGATCCCCATTCTCATATTCTCGCTGCGAATTGATTAAAAAATATATATACACTATTTTCCACCACCCTACTGGAGCTGAAACGTACGAATAATCACCCACGTTAACAGGCTTACCCCCCCTTAACTTGACATGCTAAGAGGAGACACTGGCCAATATTACGTTAACGTACTGTGGGGGAACATCGATTGTCGCGGTATCGTAGCCAAAATACAACTATCGAGATTAAATATCGCCAGTAGATTATAGCAAACGTTGCGTGATGCACGTTATCTAGTGTCTGACTGCCTCTCCACATTGCGTCCATAGTGTTTGTAGCTCACTAGCTCCGGAGCTACCGTAAACGTTGTTTAATCACAGAACATTATTCAACACAGCACTCTCGTGCATACAAAACGTGCAAATGCCAGTTTAACGTGGACGGTTAACTACGTGACAGTGGCTCGTTAGCTACGGTTAGCCGAGGCGGATAGCTGAAATCGTTACGATAACTGACGGCAACTAACGTTAACGACTACCAATAACGCTGATCAAACGACTGCGTAGTTGTTAGCTTGTGTGCGCTAGCTTTCAAGCTATCTAGCCACCCAACGACTTTTTCCTACTTGTACCGCTATGTTAGCTAACTGGCTAACGCTAGCCAACTAGCTGGGGCTAACATTACCAAGACGAGAGCTTACACAAGTGTGCACAACTTACCACATCCGATATTACTCGGCCTGATCTGTAGTATTAAAATCGGCTTGTATTTAAGCAAAGAAACCTAACAAACAACGTGACAATTCAACACTGCCGTTGACTGCAAACTGAAAAGTGTGGCGGGCTCTGTGTGAGTTTTTCCGCTGGACGGTTGCCTGCCCGGCTGTTCCCGAACCGTTTCCCCTCACTCTATTTCAGTTGAAAGCAAAGCAAAGCAGCAACATGTGCACGTTACAGACACGACCATCACTCTGTTCCAGAGGGTTCACGGAAAAGTGAATCCATTTTATCCATCAGAAGTAGATTTTATTATTCACCTAAAAGGTTGAACCGTACTATATGGCATGCAAAGTGTATTTAATGCTAGCGTG
Source organism: Nibea coibor (assembly GCA_023373845.1). Taxonomy (NCBI): domain Eukaryota; kingdom Metazoa; phylum Chordata; class Actinopteri; family Sciaenidae; genus Nibea; species Nibea coibor. The sequence goes on along the minus strand of CM041717.1, from coordinate 15,396,996 downwards.
CTACGTCGTTTTATCGTATTTTAACTGTTTAGAGCGTCCAATCTGTTTTACACCCCCGCGCTTTCACACATATAGGCTCTTCCGAAGTTCACGCAAAGGCTGTTGGGACTTGTAGGCATGGCGTAATACTATAAAACCGCACAGTTGCAATTGAAAGTGTTTCTAAAGGTTCATACAAAGGTTTAACCGATTAAATAATTCAAGATTCTGCTAGATTGTGTGCTTTTATTGAAAGACTTGCAAACAGCACAGTTCACACAGGGACAAAATAGTGGATGTCTAGACTTGTTCAGGATTAAAGCACAGAACATGGTATTACATAGATCCAAAGGCAGACTGAAATTCAGAACAACTTTTATACATGGTAAAAGGGAGCAAATATAGACAGTACTGTGCAACTCACAGGACCAAATTAATCTGTACACAAAACTGGAGAAAATTTCAAACAAACTATGTGGGGAAAAAAACTTTTACAGAACTTTGAAAAAAGAAGAGAAAATATGTGCGTTTATTTGTGTTCCTGCAAAGCCTTTATACAATATCTTGATCTAAAGATTTTTCCCCAGCTCCTCAACAGGACTTGAAAGTTCAGGTTTAAATATGCCATATAATAAAACAAATCAAAATGTCCAGCAGCCAATATAAAGACTTGATCAGTTCAGTTACACATCTGTACAACAGTGTGACTGCAAGTTCACGAGTTTGCAGCCTCACTATAGAATCAATAGCTACATAAATAAAAAGGAACAGAAAATAATGCAATAATTTGAAAAAAAAAAAGATAATTTCAGTTTGCATGTGAAGAAGTGTACAACGAGGGAGGAAAAAAAGAATTAGGAACTTGTTTTTTTGTATGTATTTACATTTTGTAGGAAATTATGGAAGCCCTAAGTGGTCATACATTCATACAATTTATTCCCTTTGTTTTCTCTTGATAACAAGTTCATTTCATTTGTTTTCTCAAGATCTTGAGTTCTTTATGCAATTATATCAAAATAATAAATGTTGTTGTCTTGGGATAACAGGACCATTTTGAGATCTCTAAAAAAAAAGGTTAGAATGAAATCCTTTCGTTTTCTCGAAATCTCAAGAAAATTATGCTGTTATCTTGGTGTGACAACACAATCTCGACAAATCTCGATAACATCTTGAGAAAACAAATGAAACTAGCTCATTATCACAACAAAACAAAAGAAATAAAATCTATGAATGCATGACCGCTTAGGGCTTCTGTAGAAATAATGCCATTAATAACACTTCCTCAGCTGCTAACTCTTACTAAATAGCAGAATTTTACTACTGTTGTTGTTGCTGTTGTGTAGATTCATGATTTGCAAACTGCTGAGTGCTTGGATTCCAGTATGAGGAGGTTGTGTGGTAAGCATTCATGCATACAATCTGGATTTGAGATGCAAACAAACTTTTGAAATCTTTCTCTTTTCATACAGTACACGTCTCAAGTCAATAGAGAGTATTTGAACACCATAGTGATATTTCTCTTTACCAGTATTCTCAGTATGAACACAGCCAAACCAAACAACATTGCATGGTTACTTTTCATGTGAGGAGTAAGTGGATGACACTTCTGAGTCTTTAAACCCTCAAGTTTAAAACTATAAATCCAATGTTCCAGGTAATGTGTATTGCATCATGCACACCTGCTTCATAGTCCCCTACCCATCCCAGCTCTTGGTGACTGGCCAGAACGAGCAGCATCCCTCTGTCCGTCCCTGTCTTCCTGATCTCCCACAGCCATGGGTGAGGATTGTGTTGGTGGGGAGGGTGGGGGATAGGAGGGAGGAGGGATAGTCAAGCGAGGGAGAGATGGTAGTGCAGGCCTGGGAGACGTTGGAAGAGGCGGAGGAGTGGCTGAGGTCGCAGTCGAGGAATGTTGTGTGGCGCGTGCGCGGGAGGTGGCGGGCGAGGCGTGTGTGCTCCGGGCACGTGGTGCTTCAGCTGGGCAGTCACTGATTTGCTCTAACAATGAGGGCATGTCTCCCTCAATCTTCTCCAGCACGGCAGCCATTTGCTTTTCTATCTGCTCAATCACACTGTCCATTTGCCAGTCGGTTGTAGCGCTGCTCCCACCTCCTCCATGCTGTAGCCCAGTCCCATACATACCTACGCCTCCACCACTCGTATACAGGGAGCTGTACGGACTCCCATAGCTCCCTGCTATCCCCAACCCTACTGTCCCAACATCTGGGTTATATGGTGTGGCATGGCGACCCAAGCTAGCAGAGCTGCCTACTGAATAACAGCCCTGTCCTGTTGCAGGACCCGCCCTTGCTATGCTAAACTCAGCACTGTGTCTGTCGGTTCTTCTGACATCCCTATCCCGTCTACCCACGGGATTAGCATCACCCCTTAATGTAACTCCTAGTCCTACATCCACCCCAGCTCCACTGCCAATTGCTGGAGTGACTGCTGCTGCTGCCACCACTGACCTCTCTGCCACTGCCTCAGGTACTTGTGTCTGACACCAGCTTCCATCATTCTCATCCTTCTGCTCCCGCTGCATGGCTGGTCTTTTGTCTGGTGAGACTGTTGCAGCAGTAGAACCTGTAGGTGCAGGGCCATGGAGTGTTGCAGCCATCTTACGCTTACTGCTGGGATCTGGTGAAGTGGATGTATGTTTTTCGTCAAGAGTAGTGCTTGGAGAACCTTCTGACAGCATAGACGGGCCAGGCGTCATCATTGGGGACAGTCTGGATTCTGGACCAACTTTATTTTGACCCAAATTTGCAGCCATTTTTCTGGCTCCGTCACTGGCTGCTTTCTTTGCACCAACTTTGTCAGGCTGCTCCTGTGTGAGCTTGGGGTCTGCATTTGATTGGCTTTGTTGACAGAGAGGCTCCTGAATATCTGATGGGGAAATCCCTACAGATGGGCCAATGGGCCAGTTCTCTCCATCCTTAGCCCCCTCCTCATCCTGCTCCATACCCGGCGGTGTACTTTCAACAGTAACCTCTAAAGATACACTACTTGACGTCACCCCTCCATCACTTGTCCCTTTGTCTCCCTCATCACTTGTTCCTTGGGATACACCCCCTTCACCATCTCCTGCCTCTTCACTGCCCTGGACCTCAGCCGAACTGTCGGTCAGTGCCTCTGAATTCTTCAAGCGTTGCATGAAGGTGGTGACACGGATCGCTTTCTGCAAAGACAGACAGAGGCAAAGAAAAAGGAGAAAAGGATAGCGGTGTAAAGAGAATTAGATTTACAGCGTGCTGCTTTTACATTACACCCATATTGACCTGTTTCCCTAAAAGAAAAAAAAACTTTACTATAGCTATAGGTCCTTATTGCAAAGCATAAAAAATAAGCTTCAAAGACAAGCATCTGACAAAAAGCCTGTCATGGCACCATGATTTTGCATTATCATACTAAGCGCTGAGAGGTGATTAGTGTGAAGTGAACAGTGCATTAAGATTAGTGCCAGTTGTTTACTTCCAGGAGGCTATGACATATTGTACCCTGGTTTAAATCAATCTCAAGACTCACTCTCCCCAAGCCACTCCTTGACTACTTGTGGACTGGAAGAGGTAAGTGAATAGATGTAAATCTCCTTCTCTGTCATTCTTACACCCATCTGACTCCTTTCGATCTGCAAACACTCAAGGAGTTAGGGAGCACGAGTGAGCTTAGAAGTTGTTTCTAAACCAGGGAATTCAATCTCTGGAAGTGAAAAGCCATTTGGACACAGAAATGTCACTGAATACAATATGGCTTGACTGTGCAGCTTCTGTACAGCTTCAAGTATGACTTGAATGTAACACTGAGGAACAGTATGGGGCGATGAGCCAGGATTCACGTAAGAGGAATGACAGAGGGCCTTAGAGTTCAAATCACTGTAGTTCAACAGTCCACAGTGGCCTGTATCCCTTGTATCCTTTCCATTTCTCCCTCTCCTTATCTACACAAATATAAAAACTAGACAAGCAATGAGCAAACCCTCCTCCCTGTTGCTGATCATTATCTTGTTTTTACCAATCTGGTTTCATAGACTAGTGCAGATGAGGAGTAAGAAAGGAGCAGAGTGGGCCACTTTGAACATCTGGGTCTAATCCAATGAAGAAAAGTGGGGCAGAGTGGATGGATCTCTTCTGGGAGAGGCAGAGTGACAGTGGGCAGGAACAGAGCTTATGAGAAGAGTTTCACCAGTCTAACATGATCAATACATCTCAAGGCTGACTGAGGTTTAAGGGAAAGTGTTTCCTGATTGGTTGTCTACCGGCACCTATTACTTTACAATTCAAGGGGATGTTTAGCCATTGGAATTTTTTTTTAATTGATTCATGCCAGACAGAAGGTGAGTTTCAGCCCATGCTCTGTCCTTCCACTCTCCCTCATAATGAACTACAATACCTTCAGCTCCTGGGAACCACATGGGGAAAGAGAGAAGAGGGTTATAGCTGTTACTTATGCTGTTAGGTGGGCACTGCCATCTCGACTTCTTCCTTCTTGGTCTTCTGCATTCACACCTCCAGGATATCCATATGACCAAATTTAAAACATACCTCTGCAGAGTTGCAAGCTGAGCTAAAAGCACATTAATCACGAATAAACCAATTATCTTCATAGTCACCGGTGTCATATTCACTGCATTCATCTTTATCACTGCCCTATCCTTCATCCTGTTTCTCCTCTGTTTCCTCTGTTGCTTACTTGGCTTTACCATTGCCAACTTCATTAATGCTACAGGAAGAGAGTGAGAGTGATTTCATACCCGCCATTTGGCCTTTGCAAAGTTCTTCTCAAACTGGGCACACACGCCATCCTTTAGGTTCTTCTCTGATGCACCATTCCCCGCAATCCTGGTACAGGTGACAGACAGAATACAAACAAGTGCAAACCCTGTAGATGTGTGCCAAAATGTTTGTGCTCTCGTGGTTATGTGCACACAATTACCATTCATGCCAAAGTGCATCCTGCGCCGTGATTCTCAGCATCTGATCCACCTCCATGAGTCGACAGACAAGCTCTTTAGCTGAGAGACAAACGATGAAGGCAGTTTTATTCAATTTAACTAGTATCATCTTTGGTAAAAAATTAATATCATCTACCATCTAATCATCTACTGCAATATGCCATTGGTTGTTTTTTTTTAAACAGAGAGTGTACATTTTAATATTAACTCATAAATTAAACATTTGGTTGTGACTAAAGAGATATATTTGGGTTACTCTGAGCTTCATGCTATTGAAATTTCAGCTGGCTATGCATTGCCATCATGTGGTGGAACCCAGTACCTGCAGGTGAAATGTCATCCCAGTACGGCGAATCAAACTCAAAGTCACCAGCCACAATGCGACAGAAGATAATGCGATTATGTAGATCTGTGTTCTCCTCCTCTGTCTCGTCATAAAAAGGGGGGTTACCTGATAAGCTGCAGAGGGGAACATACATAAAGAGACAGGAAGGAAGGGAAGTTATTTCCAAACTATGCAAATTACTTCTGGAAATGTCCGTTCTAAACAAAGCAATTATACAGCTGCGGTTACAGTTGTATTGCTGCATTGCTGGTTGAATTATTGCTTTGGTAATTACTAATTGAGACTCACAGTATGAACATAATGACGCCGACAGCCCAGCAGTCCACAGGACGACCATATCGGTGACGTGCCACCACTTCAGGAGCTAAGGGACAGCAAAAAGAAGCAGACATAAATAGAGAGAGGAAATGGCCTCAGTTTTTTTTAAAACCCATCACACACCAGATTCAAAGTCTACCCTGCACAAACATAAGCTCCCCTTTGCACTCTCTCCCTTTTCCATTCCTCTTCCTATGAGGACATCTGTTCCCCTTCCTTATTTATTAGTCTAATTACTCGGCTCAATATTATGAATAACTGCCCGGACCTTTCACTGGAGAGAACCAGGCTGAAGCACAGTTCTGCACTCCAAGTTGCCCTCACATAAACCTCAGAGAGTGAGAGAGGAGCGAGAGAGTACGCAAGAGATCAGAGGATATGAAAAGAGTGGAGGAGTGGGAGGTGGAGGAGGAGGATGAGGAGGAGGTGTGAGAGTTAGGTGCTTTCAATCCTGTGTATGTGTTTCACCGGATTTCATGTCTGTTTTTCACTTTAACAGATTATGATCTTCAAAGGCAGAAGGAAGTAAGAAAAACTACATGCCCAGAGGTCTTCATTCACAACAGAAGGTAACGGTGATAGAAGGATGTTGACGTGGTTGAGAGATGAAGAAACACGGAGAAGCAAAGTTAAATATGGAATCAGAAATAGTGATAAATAGAGAGTATCCTACCCAGGTATTCTGGTGTTCCACAAGGCTCTGTGATAGGCCCGTTCTCAAACCTGGACAGGTAGAAATCTCGCAGAACTACTTTGTTGTGGTTGTTTTCTGTATAGTACATCAGGTTTTCCAGCTAAACAAAATGAGAAAGAACAATTATTCTGCACTGTTATTCAGACCATCATTAAGGGACACGACAATGAATCCGTTCAATCCTACAAATATGGTAATGGTATGGTTGGAATATGGAAAACGACCTTTTCTTTTATTGCTTGGCAGTCCATTGGAAAGTTACAAGAATAGACTGCATCACATAGCCAATAAATTTGTGTTCATTACCAAAAAACTGATAAATTCTTAAGCTGAGTCCCCTGACACATACAACACTGGCAGATAATATACAGAGATTCTGTTTAAACCACTGGTGATTGGGCTGGGTAATGATGGCTTTATGTTTACCAGGTTTTATATTGTGTTGCCACTAATACATGTTTTGCTGTCTTTTCAGGGCAAAATTACCCTTGGTGACCATAAAGTTGAAGTTAATTTGTAAGTTGTGTTTTGATATGAATAGAGTAAGGCCAAGATGACAGCAAGTGTAATGAAATACAAACTGTCAAGAAGTCATAGGGCATCGGGTAAGTAAGTACAGGTGCAATCCTTTAATATATCTTAAAAATAATCGTAACCAATTTTTTTTTTTGTCAAATAAAGGTAGGAAGGACAATAAAATGACCAGAAACACGAAAGTATCTTGGCTTGATTTTATGACTTAATTGGTATTTCTAAACCGATCTGGACATTTTCATTGGTTCACAGAATCTAGTCCAGACAATAAAGACTTCCAAACCATTCCATCTTCTGCCAGTAGGGGGAGTCTGAAGCCCAAAAGATGCTGTAATTCCATCCTAATGGGTTGATAATGAGGGCTGAAGATATGAATGCGCCTGCATGTATGCGTGGAACACTAGAGACTGCATTAAGCCATAAAGACGGCGTTTACTCCCTTGCTAACATGTTATCAAATATTGAATCATTAACTGAGATGACAATGAGTGCAATGCTTTTATGTCTCCATAGGGAATCTTCCGGATATATACTGGAAATTGCTTTCTGGGGTGTGACAGCAAAGTGCCACTCACTCTCTAAATCTTTTTGTTATATTTCTTACTACTTACTCTGCTTCATTTAATGGCACACACACAAACGCATGCACACACACACACACGCACACACACAGGTACACATGCAATAAAGTAGGAGGAGAGAGAGAAAGAAAAAGAGAATGAACGTGTACCTTCAGGTTCCTGTGAACTATGTTGAGAGAGTGTAAGTACGCCACAGCCTCCAGGACTTGTCTGATGACATTGGAGGCGTCTCTCTCTGTGTAATTCCCTTGGTCCAGAATCCAGTCGAATACATCTCCTCCTGTGGCACTGCATGTAGGCAATCGCCCACAAACAGAAAACATCATCGCACACATCACCAAATATACGAATAAAACTGAATGCATGTTGGTGCGACTGTTAGCCACATGTTGCAACACAATCATTCACTTGAGCCTCCAGTAATACAGTTATCAAAAAGCCTGGGCTCTTGGTTGTTTTTTTTTTTTTCATTAGTAAAGCAATCTGCTACTATGGGCCTAAAGCAGCACTGCTGAGCAATTAAAAATTAGAGTGTTGGTCATTACTCTAAAAGACTTGGTTAACTTCGGGAAAGTGTATAAATGATCGCCTTCAGCAGGAGGACTATTGCCCGAGGAGAAGTGAACAGGCACCAACTCGTAAACAGACTGTTGCACACACACATAGATGACTGCAACCATTTTGACTGCAGTCTGTTTCTGAATTTCAGCATCAGAAGGGAAACACTTTGTCCACTCAGCTCCAATCAATGTTATTGCTTTGAAATAAAGGTGCAAATGTCGAAACTGCACAAGTCACAAGTGAACCGGGTTGGGTCTCGCTCTCGCGTATCGATCCCGGGTTGTCATTAGAGACCCCGTTACGGCAAAGCAGCGCTTCAGGAGCATTGAGTAATGTCGAGTGTTTGAGCGCAAGAGCAAATATCTCATAAAACTTAACACCTTCCTCTGTTGCCGAGGGGAGCATCAGAGCACACAGTAATAAGAAGGGAGATTCTTCCCCTACCCTCTAGCTGATGGATTTGTATGTGTGAAGGTACATGAAGGCACATACACAATCTAGAGAGACGCACACAATACATACACACTATGTACACTTAGTCATGAATGCTTACCTAAGAAAGATAAACGGTAAAAGAAACACTCACAGTTCCTGGATGATGAAGTATTCTTTCCGGGTCTCAAACGTGTCTATCAGTTGAAGGATGTTTGGGTGGTTGACCCTGGACCAGCAAAATGGATTCAGAGACTTTAACCTTACAACCATGAAGGGATTTATGTGTAAGTGAAAGATAACCATTCTCTGTCTTACATATAAAGAAGTGGGTGTAAATCTCAGAGGAGATACTTCAAGAATAGTGTAAAACAGAAGTTACAAACCCCTGAACTGACATTTTTAACAAGGGTTATTACATGGATGGGAAATATGATCAGAAATGTCAACCAAGAAAACATTCTCTCATTCTCCCTCTCTCCACTCGCTCTCCACCCCTTCAACCATACATCCATCTGTCCACAGACCGACCGCGTACAATTTCAGGATCATGATTTCGTTCTTGGCAGCCTTGCGGACTTTCCTGCCGTCTTTCTTGAGGAATTTCTTGCAGACAAACACCTTGTCTGTCTGTCTGTCCTTAGCCAGGCACAGCTCACAGAACTCCTTCCTACGCAAGACGAAAAAGAAAACAGAAAGACAAACAGAGAAAGGCAGAAATAAAGGTAAATATAATGTAAGAGCCCGACAGAAGTGTAGACGCTTCAAATTACACAAGTACACCGGCTGTCGTGGTGAAATATAGTGAAAGAATTTAATTGCAGACAGAGTTGTTGGGTAGAATAAAAGGGTCATAAAATAACAAATCTGGAATGGGTCTAGTGCTGCCATCAGCTGGGCTTTGTCTGGTTTTGAGCCTTTGGGGCATACAGTACTTTACCCAAATGGATTTTGAGAAGCTGTGTGATGAAAAATTAAACACAGCGTTTCACATTAAATCTTTCATGCCCAATAAATACTATCGGAGAATTAATTTCTTTTCGTTGTTCAAAAATAAAACACGAAGCAACGAGGGCACGAGGTTCCATCTTGTTTACAACTGTACCATCCTTTATCGCCCTTGTCATAAAGTAAAGACGAGGATGTATACACCAAATGTGCGCAATTAGTTTTGAGTTACTGTAATGTGTGTGTTTGCGTGTGTGCGCGTGAGTGTGTGTGTGTTATATAAATGATGAGTAGAGGCCTCTGAGGCCAGATGCTGATGATACCATATGGTCTCTTAAACTGATTGGTGTGGTGTGTGAGTTTGTGTGAGCCTTCAGTGTGTCAAGTGTTTCTTCCCCTAAGTGTTTAGGGGAAGAAAGCGGCCAGTAATCGGCCAGTCAAGCAGCAGTGAGTGATTTTCACAGCTCTTTGAAAATATCTCCAAAAGATGTTTTTTTTTGAGGGATGACACAGAATATCTAAACTGAATAAAATAAAGATTTACAACAGTGTGTTTCATGAACTGAAATATATAATATAAATATATATATATACATATATACAGACAACTGATAGACTAAAAATTGAAAAATGTGTCTCTTAGGTCTGTTACGTACAAGCCTCATGCTATTACCTTCTGTCATTCTTTCAGTGAGACAGTTTGCCAAACCAAATCTGCAGGGAAAGTGGATCCAAATCTATTTGAAATAATTCATGAGGAGAATAAAAACCGTTGGGGAATACTGGAATGAGCCCATGAATTCTGCATGGGGAGGAGGGAAAAACAACAGAGATGTATGCATAAAGCTTTATGATACGTACGCTCGGAGGACTTGTCCAATCTCATATTTGTCTGTGACATCAGACATGCTATCGTAAGTCCGCCCATCTCGCAGGGCAAGGCACCCAAATGGCATGACGGCATTCACCTAAAGAAGTAGAAAGAGAATGGGATGCTTTTCAATGATTGCACTACAAAGAGGGAAAGCAAAGCAAATTATTTTGATGACGGCTTCAGATAGCAGATAGATAAAGGGACCGCAGAGCAGCAGGGACAGGCGTGTTAAAGAGAAAGAGAGGTACTGATGAAACATTATGAAAGCCTCCAGTGGTTGAAGACACCAAGGGAGTGCCATTACTATTAGTCTAAGACTAATTAGACTATACAGTTCATTGGAGAACCACAGATAGAGCCAAGCCAACTTCTGAACCGATCTGGATTGAAATGCTTCTGGTAGCCTGGTTGCGTGCCAGCCTTGTCAACAGATACTAATCTACCCACTAAGCTTCTCTCTACTCTGCTAAAGTCTGCAGATTCTGTGCAACGTCTGTCAAGTTCAAGTTGCACTTTATATATAAAGGGCAGTGTCCCTGTGTCCCTAAAGCAGCTGGCTTCATCAGCAATCACCGGAGCCCCTGAATCACACTGACAGTGGTGAGTTTTAGAATGGGAAAAATGACTTTTTTGTTTCTGCCGCGCATGAGTGTGTAAGTCTGGATTTGTCTTGTGATCTAGATCAGTAGTTCACTCACAGGATGGCTTTTAATGTCTCTTTTCACCATACATTAACTCTCACTATTTTCATTGGGCCTGAAAATATGCTTATTACACACACACACACACACACACACACACACACACACACACACACATATATGTTATATTCTGTTCGCCTTATCATAGCCACCCTAAAATAGCTTGTGACCCCACAGGAGGTCCCAAACGCCCAGGTAGAAAATCAAGGATTTAGGTTGTGAATCAGCAATCGATATACCATCTCACCACAGTCCTCAGGCAATCCTCACCCACATCCTTTACCACTCCATCTACAGTAGGAGACAGATCCCCTGGAAGCCTCAGCCATCTATCCTCAAGATCCTATCTCCTCTCCTAAATACCTGACAAAACCAAGTCCGACCGGGTTGATTCATTGCTATTGGTTTTGCTTTCCCTTTGAGGAAATTTTTACCTACAGTTTATCTTCTGCCTCTGTGGGGCTCAGGACCACATCAAGACAAATCCATGAAACTGACCAAGTCAGGAAATATGTGATAGGAGGAAATGAGACATTTGAGATGGAGCCTGGATTAATGGAAGTGATGCTAGGGGAAGCGAGTAATGCGGTGAAGATAGCATCAGGATTGTGTGTAAATTGGTTGAGAGAGACAATGAGGGAAAGGAACTGGGAAAAACTGAGAATATGATGTGAGGACTGAGAACAGAGAGACAATTGAAATCCTCAGAGGTAATGATATTTTGAAGGCGCTAATTTGAGATTAAGAAATGAATATCAGTGACGTAAAAAATCTCTCTCTGTTTCTTGAAATATATTTGTGTGTGCCTAGCATCACCACCACTGTTGATGATAGGCCAGAGGTGCTTCTGATCTATGGTGGAGGCGGTGCTAGAGTACTGTGTAATCCCAGTGCTGGCCCTAATCTCTAATCTGTACCCCTAATCCAGAGCACTGGGATACACTGTGTGTGTGTGTGTGTGTGTGTGTGTGTAGTGCACGTGTGAGTCTGTGTGTGTCTGAGCAAAGGTTGACGTGGATCTGTCACATGTGCAGTTATGAGTTTGAGCAGAAGGGTGTGCGTTTGTGTGTATACGTGTGTCCATATGTGCGCCCTTGTGTGAGTGTAATGCCCCAGTAAGACCGCAGGGAATTTAGTGATGGATTGAAAAGGCCTAGTTTTGCTAGAAGATTATGTAAGCACAGCATCATTCCTTACAACAATGTCCAGGACAGTGAAGGTGAAGGCCAGCTTGATGTGAAAGGAGCACATCCACCCCTATGGGAAATGTGTACCCGCACTAAAATATAGAAAAAGAAGAAGAAGAAGCAAAGAAAAAAAAGCACCAAGCACCAAATGTCATTTAACAACAAGGGTCAGCAGATAGATTGCCAGTAGCTTGATGCTACCTGCCTGCTCTAAAACTCACCGACTTATAGTCGCTGACTTTGTGAACAGCCAAATTCTCAGCTGCTGGTGTTTCAAAGAGTACCACAGGCCAGTGACCCAGTAACAAAGTTGGAGATTTGCTGGAGCTATTACTGAATGTAACTTTCAGGCTTTAAACTGTCATCAACATTTCTCCACAGTCAGAGCTTCACTCCTCCTTTGAGTATTAATTCCTTGGAGGCTTGAAAGGTAGCTGGCATCATGAAGAGCACCAGCTAACTGTATCCTTTGTCCTTCTACTCTAATGTCACCAGTGCTTGATTCTCACCCGAAAAGGTGTCTCAGAAACGGCGTACCCTGAGCACTGAGTCAGTATGAGCCTCGAGGCTGACGGAGAGTAGGAGGCAATATGGGAGGATATGAGAAAAAAGGAGAAGAGACGGGAGGAGTGGAAAAGATGAAGGGAGGAAAGAGGTGAGAAATGACGGGAGCAGAGAGGCAAGGAGAAAGGCACGCTGCGAAAAGGTGGATAGAGAGAATACAGGAGAACAAAGTGCAAAACACAACTGCGGAGGCAGATTGTGAGCGCCTCTCGACCTCGCAGCTGCACAACTATGTGCGTGTCAGTGTTTGCGCAGGTGAACGGTGTGCGTGTGTGTCGTCGTGTTGTGTGCATGTAGGTATGTGTCAACAGGCTATGTGTGATAATGCGCCGTGTGACTCCTGTCTCTGAGCGTATGAAGGGCTGTCCCTGAAGTCGCAAAGCACTTAAAGGCATGCCGATGGGGCAGACGCTCTGCTAAACACAAGGTGGCACAGCGTCGCCGATAAAATGAGTACCATCTCCGATTGCTTTGTATCAACAACATTTCTCTTTTAGGAGCTTTGACATGCACCTTTTCAAACTTTTGCACTAAACATCAACTGTCATTTTTGTTAAATTGTTTCTGTCAACCTTGTTGTAATGTAGTAAAAGTGTTTCTGCTGCTGTTCAAGGGTGTACAGTAAAAAAAAAGAAGGTCTGTGTGCTTAAAAATCAAGTTCTGCATATGTTGAGTGTAGAAAGTTGTCCAGACAATCAAGTCACTGTGATATGATAGCAAAACCCGAATGAGAAACCCTTAGTACATCTTGATTCGCTTGTCTAACGCATACAGTTTGACTAAAAATCGGCGTACGTCTTTATGAATAAGGATGTGAGAATGCAGTCATGCCATTAACACACCTAGGCACACACAGGCTCAGGTGCGAAAGCACACCGAGATACCTGAGACATCACACTCTATCTTCGGCACCTTAAATCAAATTCCACAAAGTCTCCGTGTCTGACTGCGTGCTTGTTCACAAGTGCTGTGTTTAGGCTGCAGCGGGGCTCAGAAATGAATCAAATGGAATAGAATATCCTTGTATCGGCGCAGAGGGGAAGTGTTTCAGAGGATCTCGTCGTCAAGGTTATTCTAAGAGAATCTGCTGTTTGCTGGCAATCATTTCTTCAGCTCTCCCATCATATTAACTCGATGACAGCACCGACTGCGATGACAAGAAAGGAAAATGGCGCATTCTGCAGCTCATCACTAAATAGCTATATGTCGCGCGTGACAAGCTGCTTGACTAGTTTGGCTTTTGATGTGCCTCCATTAGGGAAATCCGTGAATAACTGTAAATCTGTGTCACGCAAACACTTCATCGGCTGCTTTTTTTTGCTTTCTTTCTCTGTTGCCAGTCATTTGGTTGGGTGTGTTGTGTGTCCTTGTCACCGTCACAGATGCTTCAGATGCAGCAGAGCGATAAATCAACAAACCTGTCATTATCAGCATCAGCACGACCCAAATCCTGATACCTGCACACGATGTGATTAAGTGATGCCGTATCGGCTTTGTTAAGAGGTGACACTAGATTCGCGTTACGATAAGGTAACAACAGCGGGATGCACGCGAGAGTGTGTGTTAGAAAATGCACTAGCAGCCACGTTTGCCTCAGGAGGAGAGTCAGAACAGCCAAGGTCTTTGAGTGACCTCAGGTTACTTCTGCCTGTTTGCACTATAACCACCTGAGTACTCACAAGCGTGCCTCCTAAAGAAGCACGCATGTACATCCATAGAGAGCGGAAGGGCACATATTACGCAGCTCAGTGCATGTCGCTACACAAATGTCCTCACATGACAGAGAAGCATACTTATTATACAGCCTATGTCCCTCATTAGTGTTTGACATTTCACTCTGCCTATATCAGGGCAGTATGGACACAGGTGTGTGCGATGGCATGTTTATCCTTTCAACCAAACAGCGGGATCGCTTCACTTAAAAGCCTCTTTGTCTTTCCCTTTCCTCTCTCTCTCTTGCCTTTCGCTTCCACTCCTGCCCCTTTCCCTGCCTCCGGTCGGCTTTCATCTCCTCGTTTTGCCCTCGCGCACCCCCCCATTTTAGAGGAACTCTAGTCCGAAAGGTTTAATCATGGCAATTCCTCGCCGAGGTGGGGGAGAAGAACATCAGGTGGTACGACCGATGTGGCGACCCCTGATGTTCCAGCTGTTCCAACGCTAATGGGACTAGAATAACACAGAGGAAGGTTGTGAATATGCCTGCCATTCCGGCACTTTACAACCACTAATCGTACCGCACGAGCCCCGTGGCGCGCGTGTGTGTATGTGTGTGAGCCAGTAAACGAAATAATCAATCCATCAAACTTTATTTGTACAGCACCTCTCATACAAAACATGTAACACCCAAAGTGCTTCACACGATAAAACCCAGGCACCCCCCCCACCCACTCCCAACCGCGCCACCTCAAATAAATACACTTAAGAGACACTCACATGCGTGCGCACACCTTCGGTATAATGGAAGAACATTTTCTGTCTTCCAAAAGCCCTTTTAGGGGGCAATTAAGCCCACTGTTACCATCCAGTTTCCCGCCTGTAATAAGATTAGCAGTAATATTTGCACATGAATTTGCTCTTCCGTTTTCCAATCATTTGCGCTCCTCGTGTGCAAGTCATTTCATCTGTGCGTAACAAGCTACGACAGTTGCAGCCTGTTCCTTATCGATCAATCAAGACCATCGATGATTTACTTGACTTAGCGCGGAAAAGGCTGACTTTTTACCCCGCGTCTTTGGTGCCTAGTGTTTAAAATTTCATTAGATCCACAATCTTATGTAACAATTGCACTGGGTATAATTAGGAAATAATAACACAATGATTATTCTCGACACAGCTGAAAGCACTTTCATATTGTCATTAATATAATTTCCCCCTATAAAACGCATTTCCAGTAAGAATATAATGGCATTAAACATAAATCAGCCCACTGATTCCGACTCGTTGCCCGTGTGTTGAGCCTGTGTTTCGATATTGGCGCCCGAGGTTGGTCCCAGGCCTTATCAGGATGCTGTGACATGAAAGTGGGGCAAATGAGAGAGCTGTAAGGACGTGACAGAGTACACATGAGAGAAGAGCTGAGAGAGATGAAGAGGAGAAGCGGACGATTATCAGCATTCTTATGCTTCCTAAAATCAAGTGTACTACAGGATGCAAGAATGGGAAAGAGGCTGAATGGATTACCATTCTAAATACACACTAATACACAGAACGTACGGTATTAAGAGATACGCATGTGTAGATACTGTATAAAGGCACGTGTGTGTTTGTGTGTGTTTGTGTGTGTTGCGCTGATATCTATTACATTTTCTTCTTCCACTGACTTCCCAGTATGGGGTCTTTTCCAAGCTTGTTATAAACACTAATTCCCTTATTGCTCATGGAGCGGCTCTCATCTAAAGCCTGTGCATCTGTGTGTGTGTGTGTGTGTGTGTGTGTGTGTGTGTGACTGCAAGGCATACGCAGGTCCAGAAACAGGCTTAATAAGGAAACGCTCTAATGAAAATTCATCACACAGAGAAGAAGAGAGTGAGAGAAACCCATTTCCAAATGCAGACACATAATAAAATCTACCAATTGCATGTAGTCACACACACACACACACACACACACACGCTCTCTCCTCTCACACGCACGCAATGCTCCGTGAACACACAGCATGTATATGGATATGCAGTAGCGCCTCATTCTGAGTGATACTGCAGGCTTCATCTACTTCTGAACCCTACGCCACTTTGTCAGAAATACTTCCTTCCTCACCCTTCACTCCCTTCACTCTCTCTCCCCTCCTGTGTGTCCTCCGTTTCCTGTCCCCTCATTAAGAGAGTGGATCTGTGCAGGTCCTGCACAGTAAGTATGTCCTCAGGGAGATGGGCCACAGAGTAGCTTTTTTTTTTTTATTTATTTGGACATAAGTGTGTGTGTGTGTGTCTGCGTGTGCGCACTTGTGTGTCTGTAGCTTACGTAGAATGATGCAATGTCTGGCTGACAGGCTTGCTCTTTCTGACACCAGAATAGCCCGAGGCAAGACCCGCAGGCACAGAGATACACACTATAACAATACACAGAATGAATGATGGATCGTGTATGCCTTTTTGCTTTTCTGAGTGTGTGTGCGAGTAACTTTTTGACTAAATTGAAGACTGTGCCGATAAATTGGATATACGTACAAAATTGCACAGACGGAGGCAGGAACAAGCTCTCCCTCTCCAAGTTGGACTTAAAATCAAAATAGAAAGTCAGAGCTCCACATGATCGCGAGCTACAGAGAGAGAGAGAGAGACAGAGAGAGTGATGGGACGGAAAAAAGGAAGACAATCATAAATTTATTATCTAAATCTATTTCATAAATTATGTATGTGCATTTACACGTTTAGAGCATATCTCTCTTATAAGAGACATGATATAAATATTAGAAATATTTATCAGAGGGCATTAGCCTCTGTTTGTGCTGTTTCCATCTTGCACTGTCATGTCACACACACCCTTTCACATTTACTTCTCCTGTAATGTACTGTTTGTTTACTGTAGTGCGAGGATCAGAGTTTAGATGGGAGATTTGTGGCCTACACACCCATTTAAGTGATCGAACAGCTATTTTTAAAGAAAGAAATCGGTATTATTCACATACATAAATAATCTTTAACTGACAGCTAATACGTCTTTTAACTGTGGAGAACATACATGTTGGAACCAAATTTCATGGCAAACCAGTTGTCGAAATATTTCAAACGTTGACCTGCTGGAGGAACTGTAGAAAAAAGTCACTTATGTCATTACAGTTCAGCCTCTGGGGACCATGAATGTCCTGCAGATTCACATCTGAGATATTTCAGAGTGGACCAAAGTGGTGGAGTCTATCAAATAATAGACTGATTATAATGTTCCTCCCAGCTTGGGAGTCAGGGCAGGCTCCGATCCTTTGCACTGAATTTTTGATGATGGAACTTCCGATTATATTCGGGTTCCTTGCCATCACAATCCGTTATTAAGCTACTAGCTTTATGGCAAAATAACATGCATCTGATGGACTCACCAAACAAACAAACCACTGTATACTGTACACTAACAGGGTGTGAATGGAATCAATGTAGCACCTGTATAAAGTAATACTGTTCAATGCCATTGCCCTGCAGCAAAACTGATCTGTGACACGTCTAATGCTCTAATGCTGTTTTTCTTGAGACTGTCTAAGAGTGATATTGACTCAATTTTAAGGCTGTATTTTTGGGGGGGTTTTGTTGCACTGGATTGCATTATATTCAAGAAAGCACCTATTCTTTTTTTTGTCTCATATCCTGTATATGAACAACACTAGTCATTGTTGAGCTGTAAGCACATGTGCCTCGAGGGAATTGTGTGCCTCGCCATGGTGCAGGGACATACAAGAAATGCTGTGATGAAATTAACAATCAATACTCTCCATTGTTTGTAAGCTTGTGTAACCCCAAGTGTGTAATAATACAGCTTTCTGTGTATTGCTGAATGCTTAACCTATCTTACCCACTGCTGTCTCCTGTAGCAGCCAGCATTTTTCTTTTTTGGACTATGTTCCCATAATGTAGATTAAATTGAAAACACAACATTCTCTCATGATTTTGGCCTTCTATCCCCACTAAGCTGGCGTTTTCTATCCCTGGAAATTGAGATTTCTGAAAATAACCTCCCATGTGGGCTTTGTTGGTTTGAAATTGCCAGCCTTGTGCTATAATGAAAATTGGGGGGGAGAGAAAAAAAAGAGCTTTTTGAAAATGCTGATGTGTAATTGTCAGCTTGTCAACCTTACATTAACATAGCCTCAGCACGTCAGCTTACAAGCAGCGTTAAGGAGTCATGCTGCTGTTGCCTTCAGTTACATCTGGGATCTCTCATTCAGTCAGTAAATCAGTTTCTGTTTCTACTGTAAGGCGACTGTACAAATAGAAAACAGTGACTGATCCTATAACAGGTGGTTATTATGACCATCCATCCATTATCTGGAACTGCTCTTCAGGGTCACTGAGGAGCGTTCACGCTCACATTCACACCTACCTTTAGAGCCACCAATTAACCTATTAAGTGCATATAAATGGTGAAAGGACTGTACTTTTATAGCGCCTTTCTAGTCTTCCCACCACTCAAAGCGCTTTTACAGGGCATATCTCATTCACACACATTCACACACTGATGGCACTGGCCGCCATTCAAGCTGCCAGTTGCTCATTACTTTGAGGAGCTAACCGTTCACACGCCCATGGCGCAGCAATTTAGGGTTCAGTATCTTGCCCAAGGCCCACTTCGACATGCAAACTCCACACGGGAAGGCACCAGGAACCCAACAGTCCCAACCGCTGAACCGCCGCGCAGTGATTCACCATCAGTCCATTCATCATCCCAAATCAATGTGACCCTTGGAGTCATTTAAGGAAAAGAGTGAAAGAAAAGTCAGTCAGTCAGATGCAACAGAGTGGAGCATTAGAATACAATCATTTCTGGTTTCCCAGTGTTACATAGGAGTTATAGTGTGGATAATAAGAAAAAAACTCGTTCAACTCATTATATGCAGTTTGCAGTTATAGCAAAAACAAAAACAACTCTGCAGCTCCAGATATTTCAAGGCTGTGATATACTTGTTCTTCATCCTATCTGTGTAGTCTTTTTAAATGCCCTTCCTTATGTCTTCTGTAGTAAAAAAAAAAGCAAAAAACAAAACAATATTTCACACTTCAACCATGCATATAGATTGGAAAAAACAGACTGGATGTGAAAGAGTTTGTGGCGCAGAAAAAATTGCCATGCCACGCAGACGTGGCAGCGTCCCACATGGTTCACGAGTCGAACATAAAAACCGCTGAATTAAACAGCTCCTGATGGCTCCGTCACACGCACACCTCACAGGATGCGGCATAAACGCTTTCGGCAGACATGACAGATTAGACAAAAAGGAGGAGAGACGGAGGGAATGTGTCAGAAGTTCGAGATCAGCATGAAACATTCAGAGGAGATGAGAGACTCGAGACGCGGAAAGCTGATGGTTGTGCCTGTGTTTGTGTGCGAGCGTGTGTTATACGCGAGTGTGAAATCTGCAGCGCAGGGTTGAAGACACTTAACGCAATGTATCGGTGACTTAAAGTGCATCTCCCTTCTGGGCCGTGAGCTGATGCTACTTTTACCGACCGACTTAATTTATGCGCGTGTTAAGGGGCCACTTTTGGTCACACTTCAGCCACTTTTGGATGATTGAGAAACACTCATGCGGTGGGAGAACTCTCCCGCACAAACAAACACACCTCCGTTTCACTCTCTCTGTCAAACACACACGGACCTACTAATGCACCTGCCCACGGTCCGCCTACGCGCGTTCACACACTCCTGCAGAATTCAAACACACGTACATGTGTTTAGCCACTGGTCTCATTGTTAGGTTCGCCCTCTCTGGGGAATAAATTAAACTGTAAAACCTTCTTTCCCAGCATCCATTTGTGCGTGCGCGTGTGTGTGTGTCCATGCACACAAGAAAATGTGTGCGTGCGCCTCCATTGATCACGACTGCATTAATTCATTCCTTTTGTGGCCAAACATGGCCTTTAGACACACCGCGCAGAGTGCCTCTCCAAAAACCCAGACTTCAATTGAGAGGCTAAATCCACACCTCAATTTGCATGCACACACACACGCACACGCAGTCTAACACACCAACACAAGCTTTCACAGCTCCTGACACTTTGTCATATAACCCTCTAGCACTTTCTCTCCCCAGCCGGGATGTTCAGCTAATCGGCAGCAAAGACGACTCCACCATATATCCCCGTTTTTACTCCATTCCTTCACTTCCTGCACACCTCTAACCTCTGTCTTCCTGTTTGTTTGAATCTGTGCTACACCTCTGCTGACTGAGATGCCAAGTAACTATACCTATATGCCAGCAGGGGTGCAGGAGTTCAACTTTATTTTTAGCTATTCCCGCATGTCCTTCAACACACCCGTCTGACATAGGTGCGCAGAGAAACTTACTGACGGTGTTCAGGCAACGTGTGTCAATAACGAAACAGCAGGGGACGAGGGTGCGCTGCTTCATCGCCTGCAACAGGAGAAGAAAAAAAAAAAAACCTGACACGAGCAGCGCTGCATCGTGGTGACTCTGGTTTTGAAGACAGCAAGCAAAGATCATCAAATGTTTTTCGCCTCTACCTGTTGCAGCAGCATATGCCTGTGGATATCGACCTCACTATAGGAACCATGCTGTCAGAGTAAATTTCCAAGTTTATCGCACGGTGGCTGTTGATCTTTTGAATAAAACTCTAAACTCTAAAATTCTGCACAATATGTTCTCATTAAAAGCCGTAAAAACAGTCGCTAATTTGCATTCGGAAACCAATGTACGAGGAATTCTATCTCTCCAGACTGAGTATGAAGGTTAACAAATAATTGAATTTCAAATATTAGCAATTTAACCTGAAATAACCTCTAACGCAGACGTTTTTTTTCCCCTTTCAGCATAATTTGGCTGCTCATTATATTGTCCCTGTGAGTTACCTACCTGAGTTTCAGAGGTATTGAGGACAGCTCTGCTCCGTGAGGTTTTACATCGTCAGTTTGCGAGAGATGGTCGTTTTTATTTTACCGCGTCGCATCTGCAGTACCCCGAAGGCTTCTGCCTCACACACACACACATGCATACACACTTCAGTTCTAAAACAGGGAAGCGTACGCATCACGGGACCAAAGACGCAGCTGTCACCGCTGAACACACATAGATGTTACATATAGAAGTGGATATAGTAGAAGTCATAACAGATTAGCGCAGTGCTGAGCACAGACTGTTGCACAGGCTCCGGGTCTGTGTCGAACACAAGAGTCGGAGCAAAAGCCACAGTTTTGTTACATTAGAGGCATTTAGAGAGATATTCATATGCACCTTGCTGACGCACATCGCGCCACTTCTGCACTAACACCTCTGCCTGTGTGCATGTTTGTGTGTGTGTGTGATGAGAACAAGCCTGCTCAAACACGAGTCTTGAGATGAAAATGAGGTCATTTGGCCTCATGGGAAAGTTAGAGTGAGAGCGACAGAGAGAGAGAGAGAGAGAGAAGGTTAAGAGAAGGGACAAAAAAGACAGAAAAGAGAGAGCAGTAAGGAAGAGGAGGATGATGGAATAATTGCTGTTGGGCATGATCCAGTTTGGGCATGTCGGCAGCACACGTAATCACACACAGATGGCGCGTCCCCACATACAAACACAAACACACACACACACAGGTCAGAGAATTACTTTCCAACCACCGTTTTGCACTGGTGGTCAACTCATGGTGGCTTTCAATAAAGGATTTCCAATTTCCAAATCCTTCATCCAGACAGGCATGGTCAAATTCCAGCTGTCGCAGAAAGTAAGGCGAATCGTGTGGAAGTCTGACATCAATCTGAGGTGAGAAGACCTTTGCGAGGTAGATTTACAGCTCAGTAAAAACCTTGTGGGTGAACGATGGACATTATCTTCACTTTTATTTTAGCACTCCAACAAAATACCGCAAGCACACATTCAAAAAACAAAAAAGAAGAAGCTACTCACCATTGCAAATACTGCCACAGATTAGATTACATTCAGGTTTGGAGTATTTGTTAACCCATACTCTCAAGTTCATCATAAGCCTGATGTTTTAATTTAATTTAATTCTAATAATACTTTAATTAATTTCTTTATTTTATTTATTAGTCATTAAGGTTTTGTGAGTTCCATCCATGTCTAAGTTTTCCATGTCTAATATGATATCCCACAATGATTTCACTTCAAGGAAATACAAATGTATTGATGCTACTTGATGGGTAGTCTGCATCCCTGATTACTCTCCAACAGACAAAAACTTTGGCTGACAGTATAATTTCACAGCCCCCACTCTCAGTCTCAGGAAGTGCACAAACACTGGTGTAATTAGCCAGAGGCTCCTGCGGGCGCCTGTACACTCTGGGCCGTTGTGTGTAGTTTAACAGTTTGCGTCTAGCATTGCATGAAATATTAACCAGCTCCTCTGATGGGCCCTCTTTTCAAATGCCTCCAACCCGCATTGTACAACTGTCTTGTCATCACAATCAGATGAGAAAGATGATGAATGCGAGGGAAGATGAAGGGAAATGGCAGTCCAGCCGCGGCGGTCAGGAACACACCTGCGATTCTGTGTGAGACGCCTCTAAATTCTTCTCTGGGAGAATCTGGAGGATTGATTGCGTTTTGTGCTCTGAGCCTCAGAGGCATTGCAAGACGCACAGGCAAGTAAGCAAGCTTCGACTACCAACGATGATAAAATGAAGAATCCAATTTTCGGGACAAAAAAAACACATTATTAAAACTCTAGGGGGTGAATCAATGACACATACACAAACAATATGGCTATAAAATGCATCCTGCATATATACACATAAATAATTCATAGATGAGTAAAATTCCGATGCGTTTATTAAGCATGTGAAAATCTGAGAGAACGGCTTCGGAGATTGTTACTGATTATCTACACTTCAGTGGGCTGTATTTTCCTATAGTGAATAAAAGCTACTCCAGCAGCGTGCAGTTACAGCTACGGGACCTCTAGATCAACATTAATGACTAGAGAAGTTTACCATAACACAGCTCATTTACAACAAAGTGCTCTATCTGGCTGGCGACCAATCATTATCAGCATTGTCATGATGCATTATGAATAAACAAAGCAGGAGGATAGCACGGGCCAAGCAGAGCGTATTGATCATGAAGTACTAAACCTTTTAAGGCCTCCATAGTTCAAATGCGTTCCCGGAAAAGTCATAAAAAGTGGGGGACGCACTGTAAGATAGTAACCGTCATAAAAGTGTGTTAAAAAACGAGAAAGGGGCAAAGAGGTTTGATTTAGGGTGAGAGGAAGAGAGCGAAGGGAAGCGGAACAAAGAATCGGTGCCAAAGTGGAACATTCAGGAGAGAAAGTAAGATTGAGACGACGATGACAAGAAAAGGGAAGAATGAAAGACAGACAAAGCTAGGGAGATGACAGATGTGAAGAGTGTGAGGGAATGAAAGTGAGAACACTTCCGTGAGAAAGTCGGGAGTGTGTGTGTGTGTGTGTATATGTGTGCGGAGGAGAAAAAAAAAGTGCTTTTGTGAAATATTCAGTGTGATAGAAGACTTATAGAAGCAAAATCCCCTCCCTGGAGAGAGAAGAGAAGAGTGGAAGAGAATTGAGGAGGAGCAGAGAAGAGGAGGAGAAAGGAGCAGTGATTGAAGTTTAAGAGTCATAAGGCTGGAGACCGTTTCAACAGAGAGGTCTCTGCTGTGAAGCTTCGTGTAGGACTGTCAGGGCCCTCTCTATTTTTAAACAGTGTGTGGGTATATCGCTCACACCTTATAGCATCCAGTATACCTGTGGAGCTTGCTGGGCTGAGGTGAGCTTAAGCAGAATTTTCCATGGTAGAGGAGAAGACACAGGCATCCTATCAAATAATAATAAGATGAATGGAAATTGTCTTTTCACTGGCCCCATTCCACTCGGAATCGATAACAATAGTTCAGCATCTGTGGAGCCGGTGTCTTCACTGACAACTGAATTTATATACTACTCATTTTCCAAGACCTGTTAGACTTTTGCATCACAAACAAAACAAGAAGTGGTTATAAGTTACACATTTGGTTTGGGGAAATAAGAGTCTGCTTATGCTTTGACTTTTTAGAACAGCTAGCAGTGTTAGCTCCAAGGATGTTTACCAGTCACCTTTGTTACAGACTTAAAATATCTCAGCAACTATTGTGTCAAGCTTTTGTCTTTTGTTTCCTGCATTATTTTTTTACTCTCCCATTCTCCCTTTACTTCCCACCTTTGTTATGTTCCCTGCCGCTTTTGATTATGTGTTCCAGCCTGGTTAGTTTTCTGTGTATTTAGTCACTGTGTTCATTGGTTTCCCTCGCCAGGTCTTCTGCTCTTACTTTTGCTCAGTTGTGGGTTTTGTTTGTTTGGTAGTTTGAATATGGATCTTGGTTTGTTGGACTTTGTTCTACCTGGACTTCTCAGACACTCCAATTCAGTACTTTATTAATGTTGTCTGCAAAAAACAAAACAAAAAAAAGAAAAACCTGAATCATATCATGCACAGTGGCTCCAACATTCAGCCTTAAGGCACTTGTTGCAAACAGGGATTTAAATATGGGTCCAGTGTGTCCGCTATCAGACCCCCTGCCCCTATATGACACGGACTAACTGTATTTACTCTACAATCATGGCCACACATAAAAAAAGACACAACTTTCATATACACATCGGCTTACACACAAAAACAGACACCGAAAGGCTCTATAAATACAGTGTGGAGGTAATGTTCATCGTGTAAAGTAGGCGGATTAACTGGAACCAGGTCAGAGCAAAGGCAGTGCACGCTGTAGCTTTTTTTCTCCTATTTAGCAGCTTTTCTCACAATTTTCCCCTTTGCTGGAGCTTTTCTAGCTGTTTTTTTTTATTATGAGGTATAAACTGGACTGTTTATCTCCTCCGACCCCACACAAACCTACTCCCTTACTGACACTTGTTACCCAACTTCTCAGTATCTTCAGAACGCAGCATACAGACCACCTGCCACTATTTTCGAGGGTTTTACATTCCCTGAGCAGACCGTCAAACATGCTGACATATTCAAATACCAATCTACTAGTGTGTGTTAGTAGCAACCTGTATATATCGATCGGAAAGGGTCATTGTACTGTAATGAGAGCTCAAACTGTGTACACGACCCATGGCAGCGTTTGAAGGTCAGAGAGCAAATTATTGAAGTCGAATGATGTCAGTTTGTCATAAATTAAACTGTACATCATTTTGTGCTGTATTTCTGGGTGAAACCAACAAAAGTACCCGGCGCAGGATGCAAGATGGTAGCTCTATTTTGGTCTTTTTGTAAATGAAAACGAAATGCATTTTTAGATCCTACCTGGGATGCCTCAGCTGGGCCCCTGCTGTGTATGCGAGAGCATCTGGCTGGAAAATGAAAGACACAGAGACTGAGCATATCTATTTGCATCAGTATGTTTAAAAAACGTGGTTGTCTCCCGTGCATTTAAGTAATCGTTGGGATGCTTTATGGTACAGAGAGAGAGAGAGTGAAAATAGCACAAGGGTGAGGAGATGTGGCAAAATCAGAGGAGGACAAGGGGGAGAGGCTTGATTTTTATTCCACAGAGGGAGTAAAGAATGTACTTCAGTGAGGAAATCTGCCTTTGTTTCGAACCGCCTCTGTATTAAACTCATCCATCCTGACGGAGCGAGGGAAGAGATACACGGAGAGGAGGGAGGAGGAACATGAGTGAGCGAATCAGTGTCTGCGGAGCAGTCATATTTCACCTGTAGCTAACAGAGATCTTGGCGTGCATAATGCAATGTGAGGATAAAGCCTCCTTTATGACCAGCTGAGCCAATAAATCCGGATCAGTTCTGACCTCTTTTTCCTCCCCTCCCCTCCCCACCGCACCCACCCTCCTCTTCCTCCCATTCCCTCCTCTCCCCGTGGTTGTCTTCGGCAGAGAGCGGGCAGGGAGTTTCAGCTGCTGAACTCTCGACAGCCCAGAAACTCTTCCTGATTCCTATTTCTGTCCTCGCTCCTCCTCACAAAAAGTAAAGACTATATTCATCTCTTGAACCCATCCATGCTTTCAGCCAAACACTTGACACTTGCTGCCCCACGAGTGTACCTTATTTCCCTATTATGTTTAATTGCCTGTAACTGTCTCCCTCTCGCTAACCATCCCCTCTCGTGCAAAGTCTCTATAATTGTTTTCAGTTAAAAAGTGCTGCGCAGCAACTGTCCTTAGGTTGTCTTAGCTATATCCCTATTCAGGGGAGCAGCTACCAGAAGATGAGGGGTAGCAGTTTTGGCAGCCATTGTGATGATCAAATGGGGAGCCACAGTTGAAGGACTGATGAAACAGTGGCTTGTTGGATCCATCTTTACAACAGCTTGGGGTGTTACATAAGGGGTGATGTAGACGGGGCTGGTGGAAGAAGAACAAATCATAAATCCCAATGACAAATATAACGAGCAAGCAATAAGTGACTGCTACTTATAACGATAGCCTTGACGTTTAAACTATAATTACTTTCTATTTTTATCTTTATCACAGTTGGCAGGATCACACTAAACCGTGTGCGTAGTAATTTTTTTGGGGCTTTTATTTGTACCTTTGTCGTTTTCTGATCTGTGCCTTAGCTGCTGTATGTTGGCCCAGATTCTAGCCCAGTTTCGACACTTTGCCGCTGAACTTACAGAAATGATGAGCTTGCACAGCCAAAATCCTCCATTTTTAGCTCTGTTTCGTCTGGACCAGCATGAGGAAAAACCCCAATTAACAGGTGAATGGACTCGGGAAAAATGTGAAATTGGGCCAGGTGGAGTAAGTTAGAAGCTGTTTGGCCTCCAGAGGGCTTTTTAGAGGAAGGAAAACTATGTCAGGATGGCTTCAGTGTCTCCTCTCGCTCTTCCTAATTCTCACTGCAGTCCTTCAGACGGCGGTCTAATGAAAATAACGCAACGCAATGAGTACAGAGGGTGGACGACAGTTGACAAGCAGAGGCACAGGGAGGTGAGAGATGGGCCTCAGAGGGGGAAAAAAAGAGAGACAGAGATAAAGCGTCAAGAAAAGCGGAAAGAGGAGAAAAAGGAGATGGAGATAGAGAGGAAGAGGAGATGGAGAAATGACAGATGAGGACATCAGGCTCCGGTAATGAATGCCACTTTAATGAAGTACTCTTTCTGTGTATTGATCTCCATTTCTCTTTTCCCTTCTACTCTATCTTTTCTTCTCACCCCCTTTCTGTTTCTCTGTCACATCCAGTCTCCCTCTCTGTCTTCCCTCTAACACTAGAGAGGCTTTGGGATAGGATAACTCATCAGTAATTCATTGTTTTCCCCCCACATATGTATTTACAAAGCCTTGAGGCCACTGGTTAATTCACTATTATACAACAAAGTACAGGAAAACACTTTTTTTTTATCTGTATGATTAAGCTGCCTCCGAACTCCAGATGATGGAGCAATCTCTCGGCCGTCTTTTCAACTCTTCTACCCGGTAGGTCTTAGAAGTCAGGTACAGTGGAGTAAAGGTCAGCAATCAATAGCTGTGTTTTCTTATCTGGCCGTCTAAGTCATTTTAAGTGAACTTTTGAGACGCAGAAAAGGAATTCAGAGTAAATTAGACATTTTGCTGTTACCCGGCGTGAAATGAATAGACTCCATGAATGCACAATGAAGCTACATATGTCTGAACACAAAATGACAAGAAAAATGGGAATGCTACAACCTTTCAGAAGAAAGAAAATAATATCATAGGGATTTCATTGACATTTGTTTTCTCTGTTCACCCTAAATATTAAATATTTGTTTGCATAAAAATGAGTATCTAACTCAAAACAGCTCACTTTACATTGTGGTGAATTGTTGTTGCATTTCTATGAGCGCATACCCACATGTATGCAAGACGGGCTTTGTGAAGACCTGTCTTATCCTGACTTCATTGCAGAGCTGTGATCAGGAAAATTTCATGAAGATTTCATGAGTTTAATTCCTCCCTCGCTGTGTTGTGTTGGTACATGTTGTTTGCTAAAATCTGATTAATTGCTTTAATCAGCCTTTGTAGTTTTGTGGTTTCAGTTTGGCGCTGGTATTTAATGTCCCCTTGCAACAGCACGAGTAAAAAGTGTGTGTGTGTGTGTGTGTGTGTGTTTGCGGGAGAGAGCTGCCGATGTCTCTGCGTGCTGGTGTAGTAACATGCTGAAGTTCTTTCATTACATCTGCCAGATGAAACTGGCTGGCGCACGTGTTCTCCCATCTTCATCTCTCTGTCTGCAAAAATATTTGTTTGTTTTGGGTGAACTTGGCTGAAATTCGGTGAACAGATCCTGGGCCAGGAATCTTTTGATTCAAATTCCGGCTTTGCCATCAATGTGAGACTCCAGCCTTTGTGAACGTTTTGTAGTTTTTGCAGCCTTATATGTAATATTGTGTGGAGGGGGCGTGGTACGTCAGCTGCAGGAGAGAGGTGTGGGGATGGCTCAGGGGAGCAACGCCAGGTGAGGTGATTCGTGCACCTGCATTCAGTTGACTAATCACTGTCCCTTTTTTTTTTTTTAAACAAAGTAGCGCGCTGGACCTCAGGGAGAGGGAGGCAAGGACATGCAGATGGCAGCAAGAGTGCAGCAGACACCGGGCAACCAGGAGCACGCAGAGAAGCCTGCAAACTTCTGAAATGATTGTGTCCACAACATTAAAAATAACTCAAATAATTGAAATCAATGGTCATCTGTCTGTGTAATCTATTGCCACACATTGTTTTACATAATACTGAGCAACTGGAAAGAGTTTGGCTGACAAATGTTCAACATAATATTGTACAACCGTCAAAACAATGCAACTATACAATGGCTAATACAACTGTACAATGGCTAGTTTTATTTCTGCTAAGTATCCACAGTTAGCAAGTTAGCATCTTGCCCAGTACTCATCTGTCTGTTGTTGTTTCAGTTAACCATGAAACTCACTACTACAAGCTAACTGCTACTAGCTCAGTTACAACTGATAGCTTTGACTGGCTAAACCATCTCACTAGTCCTGACGTTTAATTTTATAATGGTGTGGTTGAAATGTAAGGCAGTGCTGCTGCTTTAGTAGAGTAAGTCCAAACTATTAACTATTAATTTATACTAACTATAGCATTTATCTTACTGTTCAGATAACATTAAACACATTATCCATCCATCCATCCATCCATCCATCCTCTTCTGCTAATCGGGTGAAAGTCTGTGAATAGGCAATTCCGAAAAATTTCTTTCAAAATACATTTGTTATGTTGGGAAATAGTTGCTGAAAACATGTGAAAAGACTTTGAACGATATATTACTGATATGTGGAGTTGGATGTTAAAACAGTTTTTCACCAGTTTTCAGTCCCAGATTTTTTGGGCGGTCCTAAAGGGTGGCTCGATGACACGCTGAGGCCACCCTGAGCATACCTCTGCACCCCCAGCAGAGACAGAGATAAATTCATCTCGCTCAGAGTGTTTTAAAGTTAGTCATGTCATTTTCTGAACTCATCTGACACGTTTCAGTCGCTTCAAAACGGCTGCTTGACTGCTCCCACAAGTGGGCGTGGCTTCAGTGCATTCAGCGGACACGCCCCCACCGTCCTGGAGCTGAGAATGATTTTGACAACTGATTTCATGAACATGTCGATATTTTTAATTGTTCAAATCTGGCTGGGTGATTACTAATACGTTTTCAGAACAGAACACATATCTATTCTTACTTTACACACACTTTAAACAGACATATAGAAAACGACAGTATTAGTTACTTGAAAAAATATTTGCCAATGTATTCCCACCACTAGATGTTACTAAAGAGCACATTTTCACTAAAAACATTATGTTCTTGCATTAAATTGTTGATGTAAACCCCTCCTGCACAGATATATAGTGTATCCACTGTGGTTCAGTAGGGGACGGAGGGCTCAGCTGGAGAAGGCTGAGTGCAGATGAAATGGGAGAGAGTGTGAGAGCAAGAAGGCAGAAGATGAGCGAGGAGGGGGGGCAGGACATGAGAATCCTCTGGCATCATACACAGTTAAGGGGAAAACATTGTGCCGTGTGTGCAGTTCATCCCGAAGCTCTTCCTTACGTAACATAGGTGGCATGTGTGCGGACGTAAGCAAGGAGCGCTTGATTGTTTACCCTTGGCACTGCTGGCTACAAACCACCACTTTTGTGGGCCTGTTCTTCTCCACCTTAATTTTGTTATCTTTGTCAATGTTGCCCAATCCTTGTCAACAGCAGTGTTTATCTCCAAACCCCTAGGCGACACATAAGAATCATTATCGCCCACTGCAATGTGGTGTCAAGAAGCGAGTGTCACATTATACAGAGGGTTTGAAAAGTCATGTTGATGGATTGATGCACTTCTTAATCTCCTACAAACTGCCATCTGTAACCTACACCGGCTGCTGTGATGGAAAATGGTAATGGTCGCGGTCATGGTGGCGCAGATTGCAGCAGAGACTGAAACTCAGCAGCAGAATCTCAGCGGGGAACATTCGCGATCAACCGCACAAGAATCAGCAGGCGTTTACTACATCCAATAGCTATTATGATATACCATTACATTATAATGGGATATTGATGCCCGCACTGCACCAGCGTCTACACAAACCTGGTATTAGGTTTCCTATTGATGAAATCATAAATCTGTAAAAATGGCTTTTGTCCACTAGGCCAGGACCGCTTGATAGGCTGTGTTCTTTTTCCCCAGCATTGACCAATCTTCTACCGGCAATCAAAGTCTTGGATTTTCTGTTTAACCGGATAAATTTCTTTCAACCTCTCAGTTCAGACGGCAGTGAGTCAACTCAAACGAATATGTGAGCTGATCAATGCGAGCAATGTTACGGTAAACATGAGCACTTGTGTCTTTCATCTTCATCCTTTCTTCTACTTCTCCATTATAAAGACATTATCTCCTAAAGATATTGATATTGGACCCGCGTTTCAATAATTCATTACCCTGTAAAAAAACATTCCATAATCATTATAAGTGGCTTTGACAGGCAGTCAAAACTCACTCTTCCGTTTAATTGAGTTCTGACCATGAAAATATGAACACTTAAAAAAGGCGCTTTTACAGTATATCTTTGATTATATAACCATAAAACCAAGTCAGCGTTTTCTCATACTGAATAAATCCAGCCCGCTGGTTAATTAAAGACTATGTAAAACTGAGAAGCAAGTCAGCGAAATAACCTGCTATTGATGCTCAGCTTGTTCAACAGCATAACTAATCAGAAGCTGGAGAGTGAATACCTTCATCTCCTCTAAATGTGTCACTCCAAAGGCAGGAAATGTTGGGAAATCTACATTTTCATCTGCTGAAAACACACATAGAGCAGTGGTTCGAAATAGCAAAATAAAAAAAGGACTCTGAAACTTTTGTGCTTTGAAACCTGGGCTGAAAAAAATAATCCTTGACCTATGGCTTACAGGAGACTTTCATACAAATTTAACTGAAAGCACACGGCCATGCAAACATGACCAAATCACAAAAGGCTTACTAAAGGTAAAAGCAGGTCGAAAGCCGGCAGATTCCAATTCACCGTTGGCAACAGTTTGCACGTTACGTGAAACTACACGACCAGTCGCGCGGACCTTACAAAAAAAATCTAACTCGGACTGACACTGAGTGCACGTCACTAGTCAGTCAGCTGAAAATGAAGTTCACGATGTGCTTGATGTGTTAGTTTGTCAGTTATCTGACTTGACCAGTGAAGTCAGAGATAGCTCTGCCTTTTTTTTTTCTTTTGGCATGAACGGCCCACCATGTCCACAGAAAAGCATAGAAATGATTTGAAAGCCTTTTGTCCTTTAGGCATAAAAAGAAAAAAGTAAAGGACAGTGGCAACGAAGAGGCAGGAGAGAGAAACTTAGATAGATAGATAGATAGATAGATAGATAGATAGTGACACACAGATCTGTTCAAACCGTCATGTGACCATATTGTGAAGCTGAGAGCTCAGCACACAGGTGTTTTCTTTCGCACTCTGTTGCATAAAATCAGAACAAGCTTTTCTTCACCATCCAAAGGCTAACAGCGGCCGCGGTGGGAAGCACACAGAGCAGAGCTCACAAGTCAAGTGAGATGACTATGCGAGCAACCACATTTCTTTCACTTTTTTTTTTTTTTTTCTCGCCTGCCCCCCTTTTGTCAACCCCAGCCTCTTTTCCTCAGCCACTTTGTTCGCTTCCTCGGTTCAGCAACCTCCTTTAGTCTCTCTCTGGGGTGCAGTAGTGTAGTAGCCTCCACTAGACTTCCTGTGATGTTTTCTCTCCTTCTCTTCTTTGCTCCTCGTTTATCAAATTGCACAAGCTCATATAAAGCAAGTTAATGAGGCCAGTAGGGGTTGGACTCTGCTGCTTTCATGGCAAAAATGAACTATGATATACTCCCTATTATGGCTTTAATAAACTGTTAATCCATTTTGATGTACAGAAAATGATTCGAAACTGTACGTTTACCCCTGTTGCCACTTTTCTACAGCTCTGCCACAAAAGCAGTGCCCTAAACAGACGTTATCACTTATTCCGAGCGCCCAATTTAAAGCCAGTGGCATCAGCCTCGATTCAACACGAGCCTGCAGTCAATATGCTGACCCAGTATGGGCGAAAATAAAGTGGCTCGTGTTCTGCTTCTGGACTGTTTAATGCATAATTAACAAGTGAATAACTAGAAAAAGCCCAAGCTGGATGCAGCTTCACAGACACAGGCAGAGGAGAGAAGAAGGTGTGAGGAGGAAAAAACAAACGCCTTGTCTTGCTTTTAGTTCAGGGCTATTTCTTCCAAACTATTACAGAAATTGTCAATTTGGAGAACTTCTCGGTGATACAAAATGACTGCTCTGAGAATTGTACAATTTCAGCTTAAAGACTGGACATTGTATAAAAAATAGAGGATCATTGTCTAAGCAGAAGAAATGGGTGGATGGATGTTTGGACTAGAATCCGGATAAAAAAAAAACACCAAAGTACAACAAGTTCCTTACAATCGCTCCAATGATGAGCCCTGTGTCCATTAGACACAGATGTACATTCATTTGGGAACGCCAAATCAACAAGTCACCTGTTACATATGACCGACCGCATCTGCTTTAACTTTATTTCCAGCAGCCAGACACTTTCTCCTGCTCTCGCTGTGCCGGTCGGCGGTTTTCACTGCAGCTGTTTTACGCGCGGTGTCCGCACAGCGCGCATCATCATCACCACCATCAGCAGCCGAGGCAGAAGCAGCACGGCGTAAAACATCTCTCTCTTTCTTTTTTTTTTTTTTTTAAATCTCTGCTTTTCCACCGCCAGCAGGGATTAAATCGAGTTGTAAACGCGAAATTAATTCAGCACGCTTTGAGTTTTACAGCGTGCCTTACCTTGAGTTGTCGCGGCTTGGAGAAGTGTGGATGCGTGTGTTTGGAGTCCTCCTTATCCAAAATGGAAACTCCGGTCCTACTTGGTACCTGGACTCGAGAGAGAGAGGGGGGAAATAATAAAATGTTTCTCTGATGGTCTCCAAAGAGCGTCAGAGAGGTGAACTAATCGCAGCCCCAGCTCTGGCACGACTGTCTGTTCTTCGGTGAGAATTAGTTTGCTTGTTTCTGACTGCCGCCCTCCCTCCCTCCCACTCTCACTCTCACTCACTCACTCACTGTCTCCCACCCATGAGAAATAAATAATCTTTCATCTCTCTCTCTCGCTCTCTGTCTCTCTCCCTCTCCCTCTCTCACACTCTCTTTTTCCTCTCTGTGCCTAGCAGGTGGGCATCTTTGAATAATGCGAGATCATTATTAAAGACTGCTGGAGGCCCAAATGTGTGTCTTCTAAACCCTGCATGTGTTTTTATGGTAAAAACAAAACTGTCTGTCTGTCTGTCCGTCCGTCAGAAGAGTTGCTCCGGCCGTCCGGTGTGTTCAGGCAGCAGGATTGGGAGTGGTCAGGATTAAACCACCGGATTATACCTCAACGTTCATCACTTCATCTCGCACGCCGGAGGCACACTGGTGGACAATGACATCAGTCTCTGGCAGGCAGGGACAAACAGACAGATTCATGTGGGTAGGGACGAGGAGAAAGATGTGGACGCGGGAGAGAAAGAGACAACAAGAAATGAGGAGAGAACTAGAGAGAGGAAACCTTTCACCTCTTGGATTGAGCCACGTAAATCTGATGCCTGTGTAAAATCCGTCAGACTAGCAGGGCGAGCGGGGTAGAAATAAGGGTCACCAGGGTGAGATAATTCCAGGGTAAATGTGTGTGCTTGTGCATATGCAATGTGGCTGCATGCAGCCCTTTGTGTGTGTGTGTGTGTGTGTTTCTATGTACTGAGTGCATACACGCAGCCAAGGCGGTGTATGTGTGCCTGCATACTGACAGATGGCTACTGTAATGACGCAGGAACTAACTACTGGGTTTCTATGTGTCTCTGAGGTTGCATGCCTGTGCACATGCTTTTTAGTGGATTGTGTGTGTGTGTGTGTGTGAGGTAGAGAGAGAGGATGCTGTGTGCGTGCGTGTGTGCGTGTGTGTGTGTGTAAGAGAGAGAGAGTGACAGAGAGAGTGCAAGTTGTGTTTGATGGCGAAGCAACAGATATCTCTTTCCTGTTCTAGCAGCCTTCAGATATGTTCATCTTTGTCAGTTTTCAATGAAAATATCAGGAATCATATATATTACATAAATTAAAACTAGAACACACACTCACACGTGACGTTATGCCTTCTCCTTTTTGTCCAGGTGCTTACAGTCTGTTCGCACAGACATTCACAGGAGACCTTGAGTCTGCTGCAGCTTCCATTTGCTGAAAATACATTCATACAAAAGTGTGTGTGTGTGTGTGTGCGCGCGTGTGTGTCTGTGTGCTTGACAGAAGAATAGAGACATCAGCATAAAGTCTCATCAGTGAAGGTTTCTGGTGGTTCAGCACTAGCCACACCGAGAATTACTGTGCATGTTTAGGCACACGGTTTAGTCCGCTGAACTTCGGCTTACCATGCATCATCATCAACATATCGTGCGTGTAACTACGACCTCAAACATTACCATGCAGTTGAGTGAACAGTAATATATACTGGAAGGAGAAAGCAGATGGTTATTCTAATTTGTATTCATAAAAAAAAACAAAAAACAAAACAAAAAAAAATGGAGACGGTTCTGTGAGACGGTGTGTGAAATGCCTTTGATGGAACTGCTAATAACTCATGTGGCAAGTAGCCCCAACGAAACACTGGTCACAGGCCAAAAAGTTTGAAAACCACTCGTTGAATCTGTAAGAAGTGTTTTTAATGCGATATTAACTAGAATCTATAGCTGTCACATAAATGCAGTGGAGTAAGATGCACAATAGTTCTCCAAAACAGCGGAGGAGAAGTATAAAGTAGCAGAAGAACTAATGTAAAGTACAAGTAATTAAAAAGAAGTGCAGTCACTATTTGAATACTTGAATAACGTCATCAAGTAATGGACACTGGAGATATCAAGTCTTCTCAACGCAGCGTCCTGGTGCGATGTAGGTACCTGGTGGGGCGCATCAGTGCTGAATTCCTAACTGGCAGGTACAGAGGTGTGAGATGACCATTGTGTTTCATTATGAATCATCACCATGAGTCATGTTTCCAACGATAAGCACCGACCTTCACCTCCACGAGTGCGTCAACACCAAGCCAGAAAACACACTCGCTGTTAAAGACCCTCTCCACTACTTGGACAAAGCCTGTTTTTCTAGCGAGACGGCGAGAGGAGGTCAACGGAACTGTGCCATTAGACGGCACAGCTGTTGAGAAAACAGTAAAATGCATCGCAGCTTTGAGGACTCAGAGCAAACATCCCTGTGCCAAATGTGCCATTCGGAGCCGGCAGGCTTCAAGGCCAGCAGCCATCTAGAAGGAGGGCTCAGAGCTCTGGCTCTCCTTCACTCACTTTGTCACATTCTGCTTCCCCTTTCCTCTCATCGGCTCATTCTTTTTTTTTATCTTTGTTCTTTTGCTTTCTCTCTGTTCTGCCTTTCTGGCCACACATGGCCTTAGCTCAGTGGATGTACGCGTGCTTGCATGTGGGCACGTGTTTGCGGCTTTAGATACGTATCGACCATTATAAACCTCACAGGCTTGAGCCGAGGTTGAAAAACAATTGATGTATTTTAATAATGATCATCCCAACTCGAGCGTGCTTCGTGCGCGCGTGCACTTGTGCTTGTCTTTATGAGCCACCGTGTCACCCACTCAGTTGTCTTAACTCGCTGATTTAAATGCTTTTAATTGTTGTGCATGCATAGAGTAATGGTTCGGTACATGGATTTACATGCAAATTTTCTCCTTAGAGGCTTAATTTAGAATTAAATCCCTAACAGCCTGCAATCTAGCCTTCTAGCGTATATTTTAAATTTGGCATCAAATAATATAATGCTATTAGGGCTGTGACCATCTACTGCTTGCACTCCCTTACCACAATGCTGCTCAAGCATGTGCGGGAATGCATGCGCGCACACACCAGTGCGCTCACTCACCATGTGTTTTACTGGATTGTCTCCCACTTCCTTTTGTCGGAAGCTTACCCTCCCTTTCTCCCTCTTGCCATCCTGCTCGCCCCCTATCCTCTCATCTCGCCTGCCCTCCTCTACCTCGTCCTGTCACTCCGTCGCTCTCCTCTATTTTTTCATCTCCTCTATCACTTCTTTCCCCCCTTGCTTTTTTCCCCACCCTCTCTCTGTCTCTTCGTTCATCATTTTTTGCGTGTCT
Organism: Nibea coibor; assembly: GCA_023373845.1. NCBI lineage: Eukaryota > Metazoa > Chordata > Actinopteri > Sciaenidae > Nibea > Nibea coibor. Next base: position 15,360,036 of record CM041717.1, on the reverse strand, counting down.
TCTTGTCTTTTTGTGGCCCTCCACTAGCCACCCCCTATTGGGCTGCAGGCCAGTGTGGGTCAGAGGCAGGTTGTAATTACTTTACTCCTCCTCTGACAGCTATAGTGAAGGAAGAATAAGAGAGAAGAAGAGAGAAAGAGAATAAAGAAAATATACACAGACTGGTCATTTATTAGCACAACAAACAGGGCTAAACTAAACCCCTCGGATCCATTTCTTTTTATTCACAGAAGGGCAAGAATAAATGTGAATCACACGCAGCTGCTGCTGCTGCCTCTAAAATCATCTTCGCGTTCGCGATGAATCAAATTAAATGTCATGTACTTTACCATAGTTCCAGCTGATTACATCCAGTGACAATGTATGTGTCTGTACAGTCTGGCATTGAGAGATAAATAATACAGTAATATAGAATGATTTCTCACTCGCGCTTAATGTAGCATGGCAGAGTTGGCCTTAATTGGCAGAGCTATATTTGAGTTGTAATGTAGGGCGGGCAATGCTGCCTTGACTTCAGCACTGGCAAAAAATTTGCATACCTTTTAAAAATCAATAGCAGTCTAAAAAAAAATTCACGAGACATAATGGAATTAGGATGAAAAGGGAAAAATAACACAGAGGAGAGAGAGCCATAACTTCAGTGGATTGTATTTCATTAAATGTGTCTTTTAGAGCAGGCGGGGTCACGCTACAGCTTTCCATTTTTTTTCTTCTTCTCATAGTGGCTGCGTAAATGGCAGGAGAACTCATTAGTTAAAGGTTGTAACAGGCAGCAGTATTGTTGTTTGAAGTCTTAGCTGAAAGCGTTGCTGTGAATGCTGTTGTTAATTACCCAAACCAGAACAGGAGACGTTTACAGTGTTGGCCAGAGGCCAGCTTCCAGATTCTATTCTTATCCCGGCTGATCGATGATATTTCTTCAGTCGTCTGGGGGTCACCACTCGCTGAGACAGGGGTCACCAATTACGGAGCTCCAATAACCTTTATTTCCTTCGTTTTTTCAGTTAATAGGTAGGTTTTTGCGGTGTGTTTACGTCTTTAAAATGATGATTAAACACACGGAGCTGCAAAATAATCAATTGTTCACCCATTTTTGCTCTAATTATTACGCCGTTACAGGGCATACTGAAGTTTAACGTGAAGTTTTAGTCTTAGTTTTTCTCCTTTTTCCTTTCCTTGCTGTGAAAGGTCACACACATCTGCTGGTGCCCTGTTTGCACATTGTAATAAATCAGTACTGGGTATCTTTAAAAAAAAAAAAAGTTTTTAAATTGTTGTAATTCAGTTCTAGGTCTCCCCTGAAGACATATTTGTTACCCCCCTCACAAAACAAATTCGCAAAAAGCATAATGAATTAAAATCAAATGAAGCATAGAAATCAAAGAGACATAAAGGCAAGTATCTGCACACAAACAAATAAATTACATTTACAGGAAACCTCCTCAGGTGGTTGGCAGAGGAAGGAGAGAGAGGATGGAGTAAGGAAGTGAGCTACTGTACATGCTACTGGTAAGCCCCCTTCCACAACTAGGTTGATTATTTTAAGCTCTGTGAGATTGATTTTGAGGCCCTGTGGGGGGGCTGGGTGAGTGAAAGCGAAGGTGAACAGAAACCCAAAAAAAAAAAAGGAGGTGGAATGAAATAAAAGTTGGGACAAGAAAAGATCACCGCCGAGAGGAGGGGTAGGAGACGGGAGGAGTAGAGGTGGTCTCTAGATTCCTGAGGTTATTAATAAGAGTGCGTCTTCAAGGACGCCAATGATGATTTGGGTTGAACTATTTCCTCTTCCTCCTGAGGTGTACCAAGGTCACTCAAAAAAATGGCCCCGGAAATATCTCTGTCTTCTAGCTTGAAATAGGCTGCTGCTGCTGTTGTTGTTTTTTTTAATAACCCCGGATGACCGAACGTAGTAAACTCTTTGATAGCTCTATAAAATAAAGCTTTCTAATCAATTCCAAGAGATACCACCTGTCTTTGCAATGCGTTAGCAGAAAACAAAAAGAAAATCTTTCATATCCGTGTTTGTATGTCCTTGGAGATTTGTATTTTCTTATTTCTTTCATTGGAGAGATACCACAAGTTGACAATTCTTTCATAACAGCCCATTCTGTCAGACGAGATGCATTCTTCGCTGTTGTCTCTCTCTGTGAAAAGGACCTTGCCATGGCCACTTATTACATGACCAGGGAAGCAGGATGTTCACTGCCGCCTACGGAGTTGTCTGCAAAGCTATGCGGTTTAATGGCGAGTCTGAATTGGTACATGTGAAAGGACAATCATTATCTCACCTGTGAGCAGAGGATCAGATGCATTTCCTCAGTAACTGTGACATCCGGCTGCGTTCGTTTTACACCTGTTTACGCTGAGATTTTAGTATCGAGTTAATGACATCTCCTTGGGCTCTGGGGGTGTTGTTAAACACTTTTTGCACACGTGAGTTACAACAGCTGCCCGTGGAAACCAAATTCATATCATCAAAAGATGCCCGGCATCCAAATGGCTGAGAACAAAATGTGAGGTTGTGTTAGTCTGCCCTCTACTGGTCAAGGAGCAGTGTTATGGTTATATTGCTTTGTTTAAACTGCTGCCTTGTTCTGTGAAAGTTGTTTTGGTCGGATCAGATTACCAATACTAGTAGAATAAAGTATTCTTTTACATATTATCCAGGAAACAGACATGTCAATCCTCAAAGGGAAGATTTAATTGGAATAACAACATGCCTCTGTTGTCTCCAGTGATCAAAACCACACAATGCATAACAAGAAATGACTGTAGTTGTTTCTGTATAAGGCTTACTAAAAAGAAGAATGCAAAATAGACTGTATAGAAATGGTGAAATTGCTTAATCCTCCAACAAATCAGCTGCATACAGAGGCTACACGTGGGGATGAAAAACAATAGTGACAAGTTTCCTGCGCATGTTTCTAGTTTCTGCATGTGTTTAAACAGTTTAAAACGTATGTTGGTGGGACTTGAAACTTTATTTTGTATTGGACTCGTTTATGCTAAGCTCCTCACACACTTTTATTTTCCATTTGTCATCTTGTCAACTTTTCTTTAAGCAGTTGTTGACCAATTTGTGTTTTTCTTTAATTTTGTTCTGTTTATTTGATGTTGTTTTTTTTTCTTTTTCTGGCGTGTCCCTAAAGTTACAACATGCTTTTTTTTTTTTTTTTTTTTGGAAATATACGGGTTATAATCACAAAGGTTCTTCTTATGACAGCCCAGGAAGAGAGCAGATGGAAATGGAGACGATTTCTCCCAGCATGCCACGCGCGTCGATGCCCATCTGAAGCGAAACATATTTAAACCAGAAAACAGATCAAACGGGAAAGTTGGTTGATTTCATTAATATGGCGCTCGGGCTTCCTGTCATGGACAAGCTCACTGTCAAAATGCGACGTTAGGTTTTCATTTGCACCATGACAAAGACTCCGTGTCCGCATGTAGCGGTATTAAAGCGAGACGCCGACCCTGTTTCCTCCTGTGGGCGGAAGCTCATTGTAGAGGTCACATGCTGAGTGCTCGTCACTCCACCAATCACCTCGGGGAAGGTCTGAGACAAGAGCCAATAGTTACCCTTGCAGGGTATCACCTGATGCGGGTGAGCGAGTGAACAGAAAGAATGGGTCAATGTGAGCAGTTGTAGCAGGAGAAGCCGGGTGGCGCAGTTTCTCAGCTCCGCCGGTGGATGCGACTCTCACTGACTTGGAATCGCTCGCGGCTGGCGGATGAGTGCGATGTATGAGGTGGGGCACAGCTCCAGAACCCAATTCAGACTACTCTCCCCCCACATTTCCTTTAGTTTTTCCTGGTTAGATAACATTATTATCTTTATTTCAACAGCATAGTTTATACTTGTGATTTAGTTCAGACATTAAACGGCAAAAACTTTGTTGACAGTGGAAGTCAAAGTCAAAATGTTACTTCAATAAAAGTTTGAGTTTGATATTATAGCTCATTGTGCAGAATTTAAAAAATAATGTATATTATATTATTAGATTTATTAATGTAGCCATTGTGGGGCACAAGCCAGTGTCTTATTGTGTCGGTGCAGAGCCCGGATAAATACAGAAGGTTGTGTCAGGAGGGGCATCTCAAGTAAAACTTTTGCCAAATCAAACATGCAAATCGGACTTTCACATTGGATTGGTCGAGGTCCGGGTTAACAACAACTGCCACCTACAGGGTGCCGGTGGAAATTGAACTACCTGATTCGCTGTGGCGACCCCTGAAGGTAAAAGCCGAAAGAAGAAGAAGAGGATTACTAGATTTATGGATGCCATGGCAAATATGATCCGATGTGGTTTGTTTGTTTGTTTATATGCAGAAAGAGACCAGTTACAATGGCTATGTTTCCCAGCATGCCACGGGACGGGAGTCACGTCACTGTTCAAGCACCAGTCTCCATGGTTTGTTTGTACCAGGCTTCACTCAGCGCACCTTAGGTCCACTGATTCAGAAACCTGCGGGTGACATCACGCTTATGTTGTCCATTAGTTTTACTGTCAGTATTACTGTTCCTACATTCAGCCCTGGTGGGACACTTGCTCCTCTGCCCCTCCTCTTTTTGCTCTACATAAAAACAAACACATTAGACTAATACCTAATAGATACCTAAAATACAAAGAAGGGGAAATTAGTTGATGTACATGTTTTTGTTTTCTGTCACAGGCAGCCAAACTGTAAAAATACAATGTTTGTTTGGTTTGTGTTGCACCATGACAAAGGGTACGTATTCACATGCAGTGGTATAAATACATCACGCCCACCCTGCTTCCTCCTGTGGGCGGAAGCTCATTGTAGAGGTCACATGCCGAGTGCTCGTCACTCCACCAATCACCTCGGGGAAGGTCTGAGACAAGAGCCAATGGTTACCCTTGCAGGGTATCACCTGATGCAGGTGAGTGAGTGAACAGAAAGAATGGGTCAATATGAGCAGGTCAAACAGGAGAAGCTGGGTGGTGCTGGAAAAACTCCGCCGGTGGATGTGACTCTCACTGACTTGGAATCGCTCACGGCTGGCGGATGAGTGCGATGTATGAGGTGGGGCACAGCTCCAGAACCCAATTCAGACTACTCTCCCCCCACATTTTTGTTAGTTTTCCCCATTAGTTTTTAATATTTGCTATGTAAGTCAACACTGTGTCACGCTACAAAAATGAGCACCAAACAATAAAGCATTAAATTACAGACATCATCTAGTTTTCACATGAAAACAGCTCCGTGCAGATCAGATGTATGATGAACTTTTCACAGAAATCAATTGTCAGTGTTTCTGTGCGCTGCTTATGTAGCTGATAATATATGCAACTGTATACAAGTAACAGCCATGGTACATTGCTGAACTTGTACTAATTGACATAAAAAAAAATGAATGTGCGTGAATCAAAATATTTCCATAGTCAATAAGAAAATGGTCGGCGAGCCACCCAGAAAATGACTTGTTGACCCGGGGTTATTACTGGGGCACGGCTCCTATAAAACAAAACAGGTTCATGTTTCTGTCTGACCCAGTTCAAGGACCTTATCGGAGCATCTAGAGTTACCCGTACTGTATGATCTGAAACAGAGAGCCACAGAATTAAAACCTCAAACGTCACCCACAGATGTAATGATGATGAGAACAGAAGGGCAATCAAATGATCTGTACTTGTAGTTGGCCTATTGTTAAATGAGCTCTAGATCTTTCTATCTTTGTGGCTGCCTGACAACATTCCCTCTTGCGTTCAGACTTTCAGACCTTTTCTAAAGCCATACGATTCAGTAGCTGTAAAAATGATTACTGCTAAACTCTGCAAGGGAACAGTATCAAGAGGGAATGTGTCACTTGTGAACATTTCGTCCAAAAGAAGGCAAGGAATCATTTGTATGAATGAACTCAACTGAATCACACCCTGAAGCAATCCATTGATAGGAGTACATAAGTGAGGAATTTAAGTCATTTGTTCGCAAGAGGATTGGGATGTGCTCAAGACAGCAAATGCCTGAAATGATTCAGCAGCATCGGTCCTGCACTGCAAGTCAGACCTGCAGTTTGACATGGTCTACTTTACTATTATATAGGCTAACATTTAACATTTCTGCATGCAGTGCACACACACAATTATTAAAACTAGTAGCCATGTTCCGGATTCTGAGTGATGAGAAATGGTGCAGGACTGGTGGTGGAAAAAATCCAGAAATAGTTGATGTGACAAGACAGAGGTGACGGCCAAGTTCCTGAAGCTCGGGGAGCTCCAAATAGAGTTAGCACAAGGGCGACTGAGCAATATGTCAGCACCTGGGAGGTTGAGCCGGTCTTTTATCCTGTGCAGGTAGACTGGATGCCGGGACGCAGGTGAAGTAGTGATTAGGCAAGGTCACTGTGTGGAACAGTGATTTGTCACCGAACATACACAGTGAACATGAGCGATGTCACAGGCGTTGCTGAGTCGCTCAAACCTTCGCCCCTCTCTCATGTCAGAAAGTTTCAAAGAAGGAAGGAGCACCAGATATTTCATTTAATAATCAGATTATCCCTGAGCTCACTGGCTTACCCTTAATGAACTGTTTTCAGTTCAGTTTTTAGTGAGGTGAACCGAATGATTGATTTCACTTCAGTGAGTTGTTCCGCACAATCACAGCGCAAATCAGGCAATTCGGTGAACAAATCTTTGGAACATATCTTTTTAAATGATTTTTTTATTTATTGTGATTGTGATAACTAAAGCACCACATAAACTGATTATTCATTGTTTCGGGGCACAGGACACAGGACAGTTTCTGTTTTTCTTTTAGGTATGACCCATAAAATGTCACAGAAACATGCGCTCCTCCTCCGCTCTACACGATGCTCTTCAGCAACTGTCGATCCATATTTCAGTGTTAAACAAATAATAATCCACTCATCTCAGACAGGCTGGATCTGTGTCAGGGCAGATAACTGGTAATCTGTACACGACCCACTTGTAATTATCTCGTGGATTTTTTGCATAACTGTGACCCAACATGACGAATGTCAAGAACAGACAAACACAATAACAGAAACAGGGGCCAGGTCAGAAGCAGACAGTAGAGCTAAAATAATAAAATATCTAACTCTGGTTATACAGTACAGCGAGACTAAGTAGACTAATGAAACTATCACTGTAATGACTGTTATCTGTATTTTTGTGGTCCATGTTTTGCTGATGTATTCATATAGATGATGGACTTCAATTAATTAATGAAATTGAACTATAGTTTAAAACTCAAATTGTATTCCTCAGATATTTAGAGTTACTCCGGCATTCACAAACAGTACTGACGTCAACAAACCTGCAAACTGTCAAATTCCACGGCCAGCAGGGGCCACGTACTCATATTTAGAGGTACTGCTTCTGTCAGGGCGAGGCTGTGAAAGAATCTGAAGATTCACGGAAAGGTCAAAAAACAGGCTGGGCTCTGAAATGACGGGAGAGTTACAGTATACAAGGCGGAATGAATGAATTAAAGAACTAAGATAACTCAATAACCAACTACAAAATGTAAGAAATGTAATGCAATGGCTTGTAATTGTAGTTTTAAAAAAATGTAAATTAAAAAAATGAATACTATTTCTGTTTTTGACAACACTGATGTTAATTTCTGTCAGATTGTCTGCGGTCACCAGGAGCTCTTCATCCTCTGTTGTGTTTGGTAAACATATTTATTGACTACCTTGTGAGGGATCAATCCAAGAGCACATGGCTGCTCACATTAGGAACAGATGTGAATAATGGGAGCATTAATGGCTTAGAAAAGGAGGGCATAACCTTTTCACTCAGGCAGGACAGAAACATGTGAGTGCTCAACCAGCACCAGCCAGAATGAGACCCCTATTATTTCTGAATCATTTATAATAGTTCAATTTAATTGAATTAATTAACTTTATATCATTTAGTCAATTTCAGAAATTGCTTATTCGGCGTTCTGGGTCATATCTCCTGGCTGAAAATGAAAAGATTATTATGTGTTTTGTCAGCATTTGATTAAGTTTTTTAAATTATTATTTCTATTTTTTTATTATTATTATAAATGCATTGAGAGATCTTTATATTGTCATATTATATGTGACTGATATCTCAGTTGATTATTTGATCAATAAGGTGGCACAAATAACTTTCTTTCAACTAAATACATGTCTTTTGATGTTCATTTACTAAACACAGCACTCATTTGACTTCAAGGTGCCACTTTTAAAAGGGGATTCACTTCCGGGGAACTTTGGAGCACCTTGCGACTTAAAACAAAACAGGCGGACTTCTCATGACCCAAAAGGTGAGGAATCAACCAGTTGGATCGGTTTTATCGACCAGCCACACGTGTTTAAGGGTCTGGGCCAGAGTTGTGTAACTTGTTGTTGTTTGTGGTTTTCACCACATGATGCTGACTGAAGTATAATGGGGCAGTCGGGGCGGCTTAAGGGTTTCATGAAAGGGGATGGGCACTCTTGATCTTCTCAGATATTAACAGAGGAGAGGAACAGAGGAGGGTTGGGGAACCGAGTGGACGCAACGGGAGGAAGAATCCATAAAAGAAATTTGAAAAAGAGGAACGCGGAACGATTTCCTCTGCGATCGAATCCTTCACACATGCCTTCGTTAGCGGTGAAATGCATGCTGCTTTGCGCGTTAATGGGTTGGACCATGTGTGCCTGTATGCTGAAGAACCACAGCTTATGGATAGAGAGGCATGACTGTTCCCAGTGTGTGGCTGTCAACACTACTATCTGCAGCGGGTATTGTTACACCCAGGTGACAACGTCGACACACTCTCTCACACTTGGAAGCTAAACACCTGGACATTTTGTTTGGAGGAATATTTAGAACAAAGTACATGAATAAAACTGACATTAATTTGTTGTAAGTCACATTATGAGATGCTTAGCATAAGTCATTTTGCCTTGTGAGCTCAGTCGACATCTTCACTTGCTTTTTTGCGTTGTTATTGTTCTCCCAGCTCATGTTTCTTATATTTGGAATTAAAGTAAGTGGGTAAACTATAATTTATGCTTCAGTATTTGAATCTAATTTAACACCCTGTGACATGTAGGACCATGCGTATCTCACAATTTCAAAAAATGTTGATTTTGTTACATGCATTAGAGACTATTGAACTGATATATCAATGTATTATGCCAAATAAACATTCATAAGTGTTTTCACCAACTGTTCTCAGCAAAATAGTACAACATGTTGTAGTTGCTGTATTTTTCCTATTTTGCCCTTTGGCCCTGTCTTCTAACACATCTCTCTGAGAGGTGGTGAGAAACTACCCCACCTGCTGTCCAAACTGAACACCTACAAGTGGTTATATTTTCTGCATATGTAGGCTTATTTATATTTTTGCTTTTACCACCTGGTTACACTTTGTTGGTTCTAGATACATTGTAAAAATTAGATGGAGATGTCCTGTCACGGGGAAATACATTTTAACAGTGGCCTATCAGACATCACCTCTTACAACTCTGCCTCTCCTCTCCCAGGACACCAATTTGAAGGGACGATTTGGGAGGACCTTCCTGATCCAGCGGAGCTGCGTGCCTCTCTCCCTGGTGTACCGACCCATCTGCTTGCCGGGCTGCCCTCGGGATGTCGACGCACAGCTGTATTATCCGGCGGCTCGCCGGTGCTGCTGCAGGCGCTGTGACACGCGCACGCAACGCTGTGTCCGCACCAGCCGAGTCTCTTACGACCGATGCACCTCGACCCATGGCAGCATGGAAAGCCAGAACCTGACAATATGCTAATACAAGCAGTGCACATGCATGGCAAATGACCCAGCTGTTGGACCTGCAGCTGCTTTGCTTGTTGATGTTGTAGCCTACTGCCTCTCAGCTCCTCATCTGGTCATGTTTTTTAGTTGTTGGGCAAAAATATTGCAATAAAATACTGTGTTGAGCATGCATTATAGCTCTATTGTGGATGATATGACTAAAGAATATAAACTGAGTGCACCTGCATCATGCCTGTACACCACCACATGCCGAAAATGAATGACAGCATTATGTAACGTGACCTTATTACTTCCACCTGGATTTGACAAGTGCGTGAACGCGTTTCCATACCTGAAACGAAATAAGGCCGAGCGTTGCATCAGGTTTGTCGAGACGCGTTGGTCCGTCCCACTTCTCAAAGGAATTCGTTTTATTGGCCAAAAAGTCAGGCGTGAAACACCGGCGCTTTTTTTGCTCTTTCCATTCACGCAGCCGTTCAGAGGGAGAGTCTAGGTCTAAGCTGAGTTTCTGCTGAATTAAATCTTCAACTCAACTTCAAGGTAGGTTCTTTGCATGCATGCTTTTACCATCGTAGGCATCACAGACAGCAGGACTGCAGTAGTTTATTTACAAGTAGTATTTTAAAGTAACAGGGCTGGTCTGCAAAATGTGCAAATTTTGGTGTAGATCATGACTACTTTATGTCTCAGTTATATTGCCAAAAGTTTTTTTTTTTTTTTTTTTTTTTTTTTTAACCAGCTCTTACTTAAAATTCTTAAAACAATAAAACAATTTTCAATTGAATTGTGATAATGGAAACTCAACATTTGGTCAAACGCCTTGTTTCTATAAGCCTAAGGCCATTGACAGTGGCGGTGGGGGTGGGGGGGGGCATCGCGTGAGCGTGACGTCACTACGCCACCATCTTGGCAGACCTGCTATTTCTTAGCAAAGACTTGAATCATCTGCAGGTTGAAATGATCTCTGCAAGCAAGCCATCTGTAATGACACCCACCTGTCAGCCAGTCATGCTCAACTTTAAGCATTAATAATAATAGTAATATACAGTTGTCATGAGTGTAACAAGGCCTAAACCTGTTCTCCAACTCTCCAATGAGATTACATAATTTTGCAAAAAAAACCCAACAACAAACAAACAAACAAAAAACGACCACCGGGGGCGCTTTGAGCTAAAGAGCTAAAAAAAAGTTTGAGAAGAGAAGAGACGGTAAATTCTTTCTTATGTTTTGGAGCATTTGAGTTTCTTTTTGAAGAGCTTTATTTTATTGAACCGAGATGTTCTCCGGATCAGTATTATGAATATGACTCTAAAATCGGCTATGGAAACACCTTTTCCACATCCATAGGCATGCCATGTAACTCGTTTGATTTTCCTATCCCAAATCGTGCTGCTACTGCTACAATACAAAACTTTAATTCATTCATTTATTTATTTATTTTTACCTACCCTATGTGCATATTTTTGCGAGGCTCTCGACAGAGGACCTGATTGCCACTGAAACTAATTCCCTGGCATAGTCAGCAGGTGCATCCCTGGAAGCTATTTGTATTATGGTTTGATTTCGGTAGGGTGATGACTGACCTTAGCTCTATTTCTTGGCTGACAGTTTGCAGTGGGTGGAGAGCAATGTTGAATTTATCCCTGGATCTTCTGGGCTGGACTTGCCACTATATATATAACACCAAGCTTCTTTTTACTCTTGCCTTGCTCAGTGTCTCTCAGGGACTCTCAGCCTGCTCTCCCTCTGCGGCCTCCTCTTTTCGTGCTGACCAACTTTGGCACCTGCAACAACCAACAACTATGGCCCAGCAACAGATCAGGTATGAACCTGCTCTGCTCATCAGAACAACACACCAATCCTTCCAGCGCGATACAGCACGAAGGATGTTTGGAACAAAATGAAGAACGCTTTTGACTTATTTAATCCGTTAATTTTGTAATTATCTAGTTCACACCGCTTGCTTCTCTAGGTGTGGCTTGGAAAATAATAAGGCCTTCTGTAATGCCAGCAGCACGTACGTGTATGTTGTTTGATTTACTCTGTCGACAAGTTATTTTTGGATGACCAGATTCTCAGAAGCAGTCACACTATACCCGGTTCTGCTGCTATGCCTCGCATACACAACACACATACATCTTAAAAACACGATGGTGCTCCACCATGCAGATAATGTCCTTCATCGTTCGCTTTAGACAATCAAACCTGATACTGCTTTTGTTCACTTCCAACAGGTTTTAACACCTCTGCCTGACGCTCCCCCACCTTATTAATGATTCGCACGCATATGTCTGTCCTAACTTGTCTTTAAACAGCCTCCCAGCAAAACTTATCAATGGAGGGATTGCAGGCATGGTAGGAGTCACCTGTGTGTTCCCAATCGACCTGGCCAAGACCCGCTTACAGAACCAACGCAGCGGGCAGCAACTCTACAAGAGCATGTAAGAACCACACCCGCCAAAAGAAAAGAGCAGTGGTCCCCCCCCCCCCCCCCCCGTTATGCACATCAATAGTTTACGATAGCCCTTTCTCGCAATGCAAGTACTTTGTCAGTTTCATCGCCTCCTTTCAGTGATACCTTTTACGGTAAAGTGTTTCTCTCTCGTCAGTGTTAAACTCGAGAATGGCTGTTGGAGTTAGACTCACTCTGTGTTTTGTGAATACCCTCTGACTCTTTTTCGATAGCAGAGCATCCATCATTGTATGACGGGTCATCTGATTGTATTTAATAGCATTAAGTGTTTCCTATAAATAATTTGTAACTATTATTTCTCTTCTTTTAGGGTTGATTGCCTAATAAAGACAGTTAAATCTGAAGGTTACTTTGGCATGTACAGAGGTAAGACAAATTACACTTTCTTTAGATTAGATTAGATTAGATTAGATTAAATTCAAGTCATTGCACAAAGTACTGAGACAACCGGACCCTTTTAATAAATGCCTGTTGAGTCCTTGAATAGAATACAAATAGAAAGAAGTGTAAGTGTATATGTGACTGTATACTGTATACTTTCACTGTTGTCCAACAGGTTTGGTCTGTGGCCTTAATCAAAACAAGTAATTTAATCAGACTCCCAAGTTTCTTTTGTTTTTTTCATTCTCCATGATCAGATTCTACGTGTTAATCAATAGGTCAGTGGTCCATCTTGTAAGATAGAGACTACTCAACAACAAGTCACAGCACAGCCTGCACCGAAGCTACGGCCATTTTATACCTTACATAGGCTTATATCTTGATTGATTGACGGTCACTTTGATCCAGAGTTGCTGTCTTTCTTTCTGTCTGTTTTCTCTGTTAAATTACTGCATGAGAGAAAGTATATTTCATTAGAGGTGAGTTTATCGTTTGTGATGCTTGTTATTGCAGGTGCTGCAGTTAATCTCACTCTTGTAACCCCTGAGAAGGCCATCAAACTAGCTGCTAATGACTTCTTCCGCCACCAGTTGAGCAGAGACGGGTGAGTAGAGGCACTGAGAGAGACCGACAAACACCGTGCCGCAATGTCAGATTTGGTTTTTCAACCTATCCACTTGTCTTCAGTGGCAGGCTGACAGTGTTCAAGGAGATGTTGGCAGGGTGCTGTGCAGGAATGTGCCAGGTGATTGTCACCACACCTATGGAGATGCTCAAGATCCAACTGCAGGATGCTGGCAGGCTAGGTAATTACAAGTAAATCAGCAGAATCGATTACCGGCGTCAAATAACGCTTTGGGATGTTACTTTTTACACCCTGGTGAAATTACAATATGTTTCCTGCAACTGGCAGCAGCCCAGCAGAGGGTGATGCCTAGTGTAGTAACGACTCTGAAGATGGGGGGTACCAGTGCCGTCCTCAGCCGTTCCTACAACACCATCCCTGCGCCTCAAGTCATGCGAGTGTCTGCCATACAGATCACTAAAGAGCTGCTGAGGACCAAAGGAGTCACAGGGCTGTACAGGGGACTCGGAGCAACTTTGATGAGGTTTGATGGGTTTTGATGGTTTCTCTCGCTTGGCTCCATTTTTTAGTCGTTGGCCTCTTGAACATGCCTTTTTTTTTGTTGTTGTTGTTGTTTTTCAGGGACATCCCATTCTCTGTTGTGTACTTTCCTCTTTTTGCACATCTGCACCAACTTGGCCAGCGTTCTTCTGAAGACCCATCTGTGCCTTTCTATTGGTCCTTTATGTCTGGCTGCTTGGCTGGATGCATTGCTGCTGTGTCTGTCAGCCCTTGTGATGGTGAGTGACTCAGATAACTTGCCAGCGTTTGGAGGGCTGGGAACTGAACATCAGTTTGATTTGAACCGAAATGTACTGAAAATAAGTTGCGTATGTCTTGTGCAGTGGTGAAGACGAGGCTACAATCAATCAAAAAAGGAGCGAATGAGGAAACCTATAATGGAGTGGTGGACTGTATCAGGTAAATTACTCATCAAGCATGCTTTTACCTCACCGGGGTTCACATGAAAGGTACTAGTTACATGCTAACCCTGCGCTTTCTCTTCCGTTGCAGAAAAATCCTGGTTAAGGAGGGTCCCGGAGCGTTCCTCAAGGGGGCCAGTTGCCGCGCCCTGGTTATTGCCCCACTCTTTGGCATTGCCCAGGTTGTGTACTTTGTAGGAGTTGGAGAGTTCTTGCTGGAGTACACCCCCTCCAACATCTTCTCTGCATAAACAAGCTGTTTCTTAGTCTTTCTGCCGCCTCATTAAATTACAGGCAGCTATGCCCTGGGCATAGCCATGGACCCAGATCTCCATTACTGTGTACCTTCTTTATTGCTGGAGGGTTTCAGAGTAAAACGCTGAAGGGACCAGAGAGATGTCATTTCATTTCAAAATGGTTTGCCTTTAGCACGACTATCTCTTTTTTAAGAGACCGAGATTCAAACTTGCCTGTCTGTATAGGCTTCACTTGAGCTTGTAGAGCTTATTACATGAAAATAATTTCTTCCCTCACCGAGGGACTTTATAGATCACCATATCACTTAGATCAGACTTGAAACTACTCCTGTGGCACCAAACCTTTACTCCTGCTTAGGTAGATTTAGCCCCTATCCCTCAGTGTGCCCCAAATTAACCCATTCACTGTAACCCACATGTCTCATTTTGGTAACCCTGTTACATACAGAGACCTTAACCGTGCCAGGGAGCATCTACTAAGTAATAACAAAGGCAGAATACTGAAACTTTACTTGAATAGCTTCAATCCTGTTTTAAAGGGTTACATGATGAACTGAGCCATGGGTGGCGATCCCTGTTATGTATATAGTTTGTTTTGTTTTTAAAGCAGCTATAAAAGCAGATATCATTTTGGTAAAGAGCAACCTGGTTTGGGAAAAGATCTGGAAAACCGATGGGGTTATGACTTGAACGAATGAAACTGTCCACCAGGATACCATACAAGGATTCTGCGTTATATTACTTTGCCACAAGGAGGGATTGTCCCCTGTGGTTCTGAATTGTTTGCATCCTTGTCTAAACACTACTATATAGTTGGTTACAAGACTGTAGCTGACCATTGGTGCTTTTTTGTGTTTATTTTTCAGAAAGAAAAAAATGTGGTTAAGGTGTTGTTTTTTTTTTGTTTGTTTGTTTTTTTTTACTGGCCACTGTGAATCTTTGTATGGCAGCCAACACAACTCTGTGTATGTAATGTGCAAGCTTGAACCCGCAGCTAAACAGCTCAACAAGGCCGTCTGAGGCCTGACTCTGGAGAACTGCTTTTTTTTTGTGGCGCAGGAAATGTTGCTTGATGGTGGTGAACTCGTTGGATGATGGACAAGGCTTTATTGATGGGATTCGTTGTGCTTTTGGGACCAAGTCTTCTGAAAAAAAAAAAAAAGTGCAACACGACCTACATGTAGCCACTTTCTCTGAGTTGACTGTGGTCGTCTGTGACTGGTCAAGGTTTTCCTGTCAGTTAGAGATACGGGAGACGGCACAATTGTTTAATGTCCGGCGTTTCGAAGCGGAGCAGAGCGCAGCGGCGAGCTCTCTCTCTTCTGGAAAATGTCATGCGTAAAAGGCGTTTAAACAATTTGAACAGTGTAAATATTTATCCTGTGTCCTTTCATTGTTCTCAGACTGTGCAAGCACACTTTTAACATTTCAACATTGAAAGTGTTTCAACCAGTTGAGAAGATGAGTATTTTTCAAGTTCATTTTGGAATTATGCATGTACATAAAAATTTCCTAATTCTGAATAAATACTTTTAAATGCAGTCTTGTGGCGTTTGACTGTAAACTGTAATATGCAATGAACAAAGGTGAAACTAATTCAGCCATGTATTCTCAGGCAGGGCTGTTTTCAGTGGCAGCAGGCTGACTGTACACAGGATGACAAATCCTGATGCAAGCTTGAAAGTTGTTACCCTGCTCCCTCTACACATGCATCACTGGCACAGATACGTTTGTGGCAGTAAAAATGCTCATGCTGCAGTGTTGGGGTAACTTTACCCCGGGTAGTCCTGAAGCCTCTGCCGCATCGCTCGCATTACTATCCCCTCAACTAAATATTCAGCTGTCCTTTAAGCTCAAGTGCAGAAAGATGAAACTCTGGCATGGAACTCAGGCGACTAAACCTGGAAACCTACTCAATCGCCGGGGATATCAAGTACAATCAGCTGGGAAGAAAAATCACTTTACATTGTAATGAATTGGTCAGTTTGAATGAACGACCATTTTGGTGGCTTTTATTCGTCACAGGATGATTTGCTTAAATATAACTCTTTCTCACGTTACGAGCACATTAATCCTCATACTTCAGATTCATACACTACTCCCTTTCCCGAGGATCACTTGAATCATTCTAAATTTATACCTACAACTACTGTCTCCACTGTATACTCTGCTGTATTTGGAAATACATATTTAACTGACGTGTGTTGTGCTACAAAGAATTTGAAGAGTTTGAACCGAAAAGGGGAAAAAAACCTTCCTCTTTTTTTTCTAATGTCAACACTGCACATTCTGTGATAACAGCACCTGCCTGTATAAATTATATTTGGCGAAGTGTGGAGATTGTATTGCAGTGCAAGAAAGGACTTCCTGGTATATTTTCAGGGCCTGAAACCATGCAGCAACAGCGTATGTGACCAAGCCCGAGTGTGTAATGGTGGAGTCTGATATCACAATGAAGAGATGTCGTTGAACTCTGGAAGTTGCCTGAGTTGTGCTGAGTAAAAACCCACAACTGGAAGATAAACTGCAAAAATAAAAAAAAGCACCTGTTTTGTCTTTTTATCACTTTATAAACTATTTGCCATTCAGCACCGCTTTTCTTCTTCCTGTCATCAGATTTCAGATAATGACTGTTAATATCAGAAGATGTGAGCTTGTGTTGAAATATGACACGGGGAAACGTGTAAAACTTTCAAAGCTTTATTCAATTTCAAACACCTATCTTCCTGAGAAGCCTGGAATGGTATTAAAATAAATTAACACACAATCATCTATGAAAGGCTCGACTGTGTACACAGTGTCTTTTTTACGTGCACAGTACTTCACATGCCCAGATTTGCTCAGAAGGAACAAAGCAACAGCTTCTTGGATTAAGTTGCACTAAACTGCTCCTAGTTCATCCTATTTTAACTCGCCAGAGTCTGACTCTCGTATCGCCTCCTCGGAGTAAACACGGCCTACTGGCATCCCAACGACATGAAGTGGTACATAAGCCTTTGTTGTCTCCTCACTTCTGTTTTATTACACTAAACTGTAAAAAAAAAAAAAAAAAAAAAAAAAGTACCAAGAGGTTTTTGAAATAGTTTCACCACTTCACCTCTCTTGGCAGAGACGACACAGTCGAGGGTGACACTCAACACACACACACAAAAAAAAAATAATGGCAAGTCGAGCCATATGTGCTACTCGTCAAATGTGTGACGCTTAATTGCAGTCCAACTCTACAAATGTACACCTTTGCCTCGCTCTTTTGCTATGTTCAGACAGCCCGTTGTTCAAAAATAGCTCGTTATCAAAGAAAGGCACGTTAAGAAGCTATTTAGCTGTGTGGATTTGCTTTGACTACTGCGAACACTGTCATGACTACAGCACCGTACAACTACCGCAAGCCTCTGTCTACACACACAGCATGTTAAATAGTATCACGTCAGCCACAGATAATGTACAACTAGAAGAAAACTCACACATATTTACAAACGGAAATCCTGACACTTGGAATAAACCCTACGTAATTAATAAACGAAAGTGGTTCCAGGCTGGGCGTGTGTTTCCAGCCCGCTTATCTGCTGAGGTCGATGATGTGGGAGGGATGCAGGGGTCAACTCTCAGTTTTGGTTTTGTTGTGGGCGATGCACTTTTAAGGCACAGAGGGGGGGGGGAAACGATGGAAGTGGGAAGAGTTCAAAGACCTGGCTTGGATAACTGAAACTTACAGCCCCGGTGCCTATTCTCAGTTGACCGTCTAGTATGTGTTTAGACTGTAAACATGTCCCCCATGATGTTCCTGACATACAGCCAAGGGTACTCAGGGGTAATATTAAGTAAGAGAGCATATGTATTACATAGGCTGGGGAAATGTGGTATTTATGTCACCTAGATGCTCAAACAGACCCTAATTCAGCCAGAGTGAGTCAAAGAGACCAAAATCAACTTCACCAATACCACACCAGTATGTCTATACTATAAATCATGCATACTTTATATTTTGCTGACCATTTTTAAAAGCCTTTTTTTTTCGTAATCCATCACAGTTTACACTTCTCCATCATGGCAGCATTGTTTGCCAATGTAAAGTATGCATGATTGGTTGTAAACCACTGCTATAGTTGGTTTGACATTGTGGGAAATAGAGCTCATTCGCCTTCTTGCTAAAAGTAAGACAGGAAAATTATACATATGAAGATACATCCAGAAGTGGGTTAGCTTAGCTTAACATAAAGACCAGAAATAGGTGACACAGCTAGCTTTGGGCTCTGCCCAAAGGTAATCAAACCCACCTTGAAAGGTCTTAAGGTTACAATCTCCATCTTTCCTGCGAATAGAGCCAGGCTAGCTGTTTCCTCCTGAACTAGATGCTAAATTAAGATTAGTGATTAGCTGCAGCTTCATATTTAGTGCTGTGAATGTTCTGATCGAACTCTCAGCAAGAAAGCGAATTCTCCAAGAGCGATCTGTTTTGATTTTACAGTTTAAACGGTAGTGTGTGAGCGCCTGGGGCTGCGTGATGAATGCATGCTCGAGGCATTCGCTGGCCATCCCCTCTCTTGACACCCCACTCAGATTCACCTATCAGGGTTCCCTAGCAAGGCTTGGGTCTCACATAACACAACATTACTGCGCTTGTGTGTCTGTGCGCGCACGTTTGTGTGTGTGTGCACAGACAAGCAAACTCAGCTGCTTTCACCTCAGATTGCTCTCTCGGTCTAAAGTTTCCCACAGCCAAGTGGTCGGTATCAAGAAAGTGTGAAGAAGCATTGACACTACTGCGACAGTATGTGGGTTAAAATTTGTGGCGCTAGCCAAATGGCCATGAGGGGGGAAAAAAAACAATTTGACAATTGGTCAATATTAGAAAATTATACTGTTCCCACTGGATATGTGAATGCTATATATCTTATCAGAATGTTATGAAAGATAGAGTATGCAACTTTGCTCATGACAGAAAATAGATGAAGAAACATTCAGAGAAAATAATGGAATATCGGGCCAGGGCACCTGGGTTGAGCACCATAGTGAAGAGGAACTTTCTAAACATAGTCTATTTCCTGGGTCCCTGGATGAATGATGGACAGATGTCGACATTTGATCTGAAGGCTGTACAGTCTTTTGGGGCTGGCTACAGGAGCAGAGGGGCGTAGAAGTCAAAGGTCTAGCTAGCCCACGTCTAGATGACCTCCCTGCTGTTGCGTATGGCACAACAGAGCACCATACTGAAGATCATCCCAATGATCTGTTGAGAGGAAAACAGATTTTGAATAACAATCCTTTCCACACACAAAAAAGTGCGTCTTCCGGCTCTTCTCTTCAGACTCACCATGACTCCAGCAATCCCGATGCCCACGTACCCAATGATGTAGAGCTTGCTGTTGAAGAAGTCCTTGATGCCTGTCTCACAGTCCTGCAGACCAAAAATGGAAGGAGTCAAGCAGCACATAAGCAGCAATCATTTCTGCCATGAGTCTGGAGCTGGGGAGAGATCTTACCTTGCTGTCCGGTTTGGGATCAAGGCATGGGTTTGCTGCGGTTCCACAACAGTTCAGCTGAACGCGGGAAGAAACACATTATATGATGGAAGCACAGGTATTCTTTCTGCATTACAGCAGATCCAAGCGTGGAATTACCCTAAATATTACACTTCTTACTTACTATTTTCTGGTATGACATGATCAGTGTGCTGTTGTTGTTTTCATTGTAGGTCGTTGCATAGAAGTTCTGAACGTCTTCGATAATCTGCGTGAGAGAGGACAGGCGGATGACGCGGTGCCATCGGGATTTATCGCAGTCATTTGACTTCTTAAGCTTTAAAATACTAAACGCACCTTGTCTTTGTTCAGGAATCCAAACACCCCCGCTGCCACCTCAGCACCAAAGATGATCAACAGGCAGGCAAAGAACTGGAAAAAATCCACAGATGACAAAGAGTGTATGGTATGTATAAAAAGGTTAGACCTGTCTGTTTAAAAGTATTTCCCATTTAACTACTGACAAACAGACAAAGACAAATGCATCTCAGCTCAGGTTTCAGGTTTTTTGTGTTTGTATGCATTTGTACTCACTGAACCCAGCAGGCACTGAGATTCCCGAACAGCTCCACAGCAGCCAAAGAAACCAACCAACATCACCAGACTGCCAGCTCCTATCAGGATATACACACCTGGAGGAACAGAGGAAAAAGAAAGCCTTCACACACGCAGTAAAGCAATGGTAAATAAACTTCAGTCATGAGACCAACAACCATCAGAATACTTTTTTTTACTTTACCGATACGTTCTCATCAACATAATTAAGATAAATCACCCTAAAAATGTGCATTCATTGTTCTCCTGTGCTTCTGTGGTTTGACTCCTTACTACATCTGTGTCAACATGCTCAGCTTTCCCCAGCTAATAGCAAATTTAAAATACCGAGTCACCAGTAGGGGTCGGCATAGAGCTATGAATGTAAGAAACAGCCACTGCGTTCAGTAGACTGCAACAGCTCAGACAGTGCCATTAAAATTTCAGACCGTACTATTTCTGTGGTCAGCTGTGCAAATGGCAGCAAAATGATAGGTGCTTTGTCATATGCTTTTTTTAGGAGCTGGACCCACGTTTGTTGTGCCTTTTAATAGTGTCATCATATGAGGTGCCTTGTTGGTAGGAGCCTAATTTAGGGAGAACCCTAGTGGGATGCTTCAAATCCTCTTAGATGCCCTGATCTCACATTAACCCTCTCATTAGGTAAGTTACACCATGGGTGGGTCTGCAGGGAGGAATTCAACAACAGATTGGCTCCACCCGTGCACTCGTACAGGCGGCGTCCGTTTCTAGGCGACGGCTCTGCAGAGGACGGGGTGAGTGAGGGCGAATCAACCCCCAGGTGACGTGGGCTCAGGTGGGGAACAAGAGAGGAAGACAGTTCATAGGATCCCCTCGTGTCAACAAAAAAAGACTCGGTGTGATATGATAATTGAGTTGGGCGCGTCATTCCCGCCGTCAGGAAGGAGAGTTCAGTTGCTAGCTCGAGGTGTCAAGCGATCAGCTGGCATGTTGATCGGATTTTTTTTCCTGCATTGGTTTTCAATTTAGCTCTTAATCCGAAGTCGTGCTCTCAAGCTATTTCAAAGTAAAAAAGAAAAGGAGATGTTTTGTGTGTGCGCTCGACGCCATGGGAACGAGGCATAGCAACTGCTGAGTACTCTCAGCTGTGTCTGTGGAGACGGCACTCTCACTGTCAGAGCCATGTGTAGCACTATAGCCTGTCGTGTCCATTATTTTGAGAAAGGACATTCAAGGAAGAGTTGTCCTCCACTTCTCTTATTTGAGAAAATAAGTAAATAACACAGCTGTGGGTCTGATCAGAGTCTGCTCCCTCTTTTTATAAGAAATCCTGTGGACGAAAGGTCATGAAGATGAACAGAAAGGTTCTGTGATCACGTCAGCGGAATATCTATTCGTATAGTGTTGGTTCCATTTTTACATATATTTTGCCGAACAAATATGTCACAACCCTTGGGAGACCTGAGAGACGCCACCCGTCCTCAGTCAAACCCCGCTGACATCCGAGTGAGCATACACTCAGACACACACTCGGGAAGAAGTGACGAAATACCTTTATGGTATTATAGGCTTTTGGAAGAAAATAACTCTCTGCAGTACTTGTCTACCATTACACAGCCTTATAAGTCCTAAACCGTTTCAGAAATGTAAATAAAGTACCCATCAGGAGGAGAATAGTTTAGTCTGGAGACTGTTAAAATAACTGACATTATCGTGAGTAACACACTGATTACTGTGGGCAGAGAGTAGGAGTGGAGTAGGTAGTCCTAAATGGGACAGCTAAACAACTCTCTATCTCCTTCTCTTTCCCATTCTCATTTCATTTGACATCCCCTCTTGTTTTTCCTTCGAATCTTTGCCACGGATCCCCATCTGTTTCTATGATTGTGCTCTTCCATACGCTTTTTTAACAGTCCCCACACCGAGTGTCTCCACCCCATCCTTCTTTCTTTCCATCTGGGCAGGGTGACTGACTGAAAGGTGGTTAGCAGCCCCGCGGTTTCCCTTGTGCATTTATGTTCTATGTGCAGCGGTCATTTCCTGTTATTCACACTCATCTCCGGTGTGAACAAAGAACGAACATCCCCGATAATAAAGGAAAGATTAAATCAAATCTGGTCATTTATCAGTATGTGGCAAACCTTGCAACGGTGTATCAAACTATAACAGGAATGAAGCATTAGTTACGAGGAAGCACTGACTGCTTTTTCCACAATTTCTGTGCGTGTGTGCGGCCTTTTAAATGTGCTTGTGTGTGTGTGTGTATGGGCCCTTGTAGTAGGAATATCCCCTCTGACAGACAGACATTTATTTACAAGCAACAGAAGTTATTCTGAAAATGACAAAGTCATTTTTATGTATGTGTGCATATGTGTGTATGTAAAAATGACATAAGTTTACTAGATTATCCCAACAGATGCAAACTTTTCCTAGGCTACTGTGGAATGTTACAGTTTGCGTAAATCATGATTTGGTTTTGAAAAGATACAAAGACATTTTTAAAACTGCAAAAATGAAGGAGAATGTGGCATACGTTTCCATTTTCCATCCCCATTACCGGTCAGCATAAAAGTCTAATAGCTGATATTTCAGAGCAAAACAGCTGAACCTCCCTTGACCCATTTAGGGTGGTTCCTCAGTAAGCAGTGAAGCAAAATTTGATTTCTTGTAATAACAGCAAGAGCACTTCAAGACAATTCTCGTACTCACCAATGAAGAAAGTGTCTGGGGCCTTGTCACCATTGAGCAGAGACACAGTTTCTGGGTCGAAACGCAGCCACAGTCCCACTGCCAGAACAAAGGATCCCATCAACTGTGGAGATATTGGACAGAAAGACTTGTTATAACTTCTAGCGACGTAGGACTTCTTATTTCAGAAAAGAATGCATGGAAAACTCGAACAAATAACGGACCTCTGTAGACACGTGGTCCAGCCCGTGCAGTGTTGAGTCTCATGTGTATTCAGGCTTTAATTGTAACCAAAGCTTAATAAATACCAACTGGATTCCCTGACTAGTCTTCCCTCATCCTCCCTTTTTCTCCCCTCTGGTTTAAGATGTCATAATCATTAAAATGCCAAAACACAGCCAGCAAGCCTTAAGTGAAAAAACAAAACAAAAACAATGTTCTGTTATATATTTCATAATGAAGCGTGTTTCTCTTATTGTTTACATCCTTTAGCTTTAGACCTGACATCATTACTGTAAATTAGTTTCAGCACTCACTACATACACAACAATAGTGGAAGTGCATGCTTTTCGGGCCTCCAGAGGGCTTGTTCTTTTGCTCTCCCTAAATGTGATTTTCCACATAAATAAAGCGAATGGTGCTGTGGAGTTTCCACTCCATCCCTCCCACCCTTTGCACTTCTGCAGTATTATTTCGAAAGTTTGGCTAAATTTTTTCTTTTTTTTTTTTCTTTTTTTACAATTTGTGTCAAAACAATGGGTCTGTCCACATAATGGGTGGATCCTCTAAGCGTCCTAAATCGAGAGATGCAAGCAAAGTGTTAACTTATGTAACTCTCAAACGCCCTTTACAGATTTCTGGCTCCTCAGAAAGGAGAAAATGACCTGCTTGGCTGTGGGCAGCAGTGTGGCACCTTGAGCTTTAACAGGCTCTCCTGTTTGTTTGGAAATGCGGTTGCATGTTGCTCACATTTTCCTTCATCTAAACCACATCAGTGTACATCGAGCGAAATGCTCTTGATTTGGGGCAAAGTGACAACAGTAAAAACTTTTATTCTCCAAGCGGTCGGAGCGGTCGAAGTAAATGCTTTCTTTTTTTTCTGAGATCTGAGATCTGCTCTGAAGGGCAGAGACTGCGGTGGGCGCTCCAGTGACAGATCAATACTGAGAGGTTTTAATGATCACAGAGCCCGTGCCTCCTGAGGTTAATCCAGTCTAAAAACCCTCTGAGCTGAGTCGCAAAACAACACTTTGTCTATGTGTGAGTGTGCGCAGAGAAATAAAATGATTTGTCTAAATGGAGAGTCATTTGGAGAGCTGGTCACATGGTCTCTCTGTGTCCTAGATCTGAGACTCTGGGTAGATGTCTGTTTGTGTGAGTGTTTCTATGTCCTCAAACTCTGTTAAGGGAATTTATTCAGGAAAAACAAACCCTGTTTCCAAAGCAAAAACTGTCCCATGTCTGTATCTCAACTGGACTTTTTGTTGATGAAATCTACTCTGCCTTTGGCTGGTTTCTAAGTCTCCTGTTTCACCTATTTTAGCCTTCTGTATCTCATCCTTGTCCTCACTGTCTGCTCTCTTCTCCTCATCCACTCCAGGTCCACAGGTTATATTTTACAGTGTTGTTCTGAAGTAATGCCAGCAGCTCAGTTATAAAGCATCAGAATAGGACAGGCCGACAGCCGGCTTCCTCCCAAACTCAGGATTTAGTGTCATGCGTGGTGATGTATGGGACAGCTGAGCTCTTGGGGTTTCAGGATTAGCAGGTCCAAAGTGATAAAACACAGTGAAGTGAAGGCTGAAAGATGTGTAGACTCACCGAACCGGGCTGGATTAGTGTGAAGAGGGGCTCTGGATCTATTTAACACTGGTATTTGTCGGACACACCTGATGCGTAGGTGTTGTTGGAGGTGTGAGGTGAGGACTGCTGCCCACTGAACCGTGTGGATATACGCTGCAGTTGCTAAGACCTGGTGTGATCCCAAGCTAGACTGTGTTAATGCTATGTAGAAGAGCAGGTGGTTGCTTCACAGTTGTAAAGAGCTCAGAGCTCAGCCAAACCTCATTACTATCACGGCCACATTTAAGAGCCCTTTTTCAAAACCAGATGCATTGATGGATACCGCACTGAAAGTCTCATTTTAGAAGAGGGGAGCTCCATCAACCACTGCACTCACGAGCTGGAGTGCTAAGTACACTCTCAAATCTGGCACTTGTGATCCTGACTATCCCAAAGGTCCCATTAACCCTACTGGGTACATACCTCCCTGCTTTACCCCCCACCACTTTGTCTGCCATCATTACCCCGCCTGACACCAGACATACAACCCCCCTCCTCACCCAGCCTCTCTACCTCCTGAATCCATCCCCTCCGCCCCCTAACCTATCTCCACGCACCCCCCCCTACCACCCCTCCTCTACCCCACCTCGTCCCGCCCGCTCCCTCCCAGCCTCACCCGAAGGACAAAGACCCACTGTCTCCCTGTGACTATACGCTTTGGCGCACAATAGGAGGGAAACAGACAGACACAATGAAGGAGAGAATGAAAGAGGGATGGGAGAGAGGAAAAGAGAGAATAAGTCATTAGAGGACCCATCATCTTCAGACTACAGAAGCATCTTGGTGCCCTACATAGGTCCTGTACAGCCCAAACATCTCTAAAAGACAGATGAAAGTGAGAACAGCATAGTTTCCATGTGTCCTCCTTCTGTCCCAACACCTCAGGCAATCATATGTGTATCTACATATTTCTAAACGTGCATGGAAATCTCTCTGTTGAAGCTTTATTGAGGTTCTTTAACAGTGCAAGGCCTACTTTTTTAACAGTGCAGTTAAATAGTGTTTTTTTTTGTGAGGGGAATTTCCATGAGGGCAAGGGCTGAGCTGACACAGAGCTGTGGTCTTGGTCAGAGACAGACAGTGTGGCATTATCCACTGTTTTGTTTTTAAGGAAAAAAATCTTAGTGTAAATTAAAACAAAAGTATGAGAGCAAAACAGCTGTAAACTACTTATTTAAATCCAAACGTAATTGGTGAGTGATTTAAGCTCGACAAAAATAGCCTCCTGTCTGGCATATGTTTGGGAAAACAGATGCAAGCGCACATTAAAAATGATGGGCAGAAAGAAAGTGTAAATAAGAGTGAGATAATTATGGGTGGAGTAAATCCCATTGTAGTCTGTCACAGGGCGAGGGTGGGGAGCGGAGGACGCATCAACCTCAATAACACAGGCGAGTGTGTTTGTCGGGTTTGAGCAATATTTAGTGTCAATATTGATTTTAAAGTCACTGCATGTTACCAGAAAACTTCAAAATATTTGTCTCCCTTCCTAAATAATGGCTACGGAGATCTAACTTGATTCTTTTATAAATAAAACATCTTTCTTTTTTTTCATTAGAATACTTTCATTAAGACTATTTGACAATGAAACCAGGACTACATCTGAGCTGTTTGTTATTGGACAATAAAGTCCAAGACATAAATTGTGGTCGCAAGTTATTGCAACAATAAAACAAAATAAGCCACATTTTAACACGAAACCAAAATACCTCCTGTCAATCATCCTTTTGAAACTGTAACATCAGCTACATAGACCACGTGCTGCGCTGTATGTAATTTGAAAGGTAGTTATTTACTCTCATATTTCGCTTGATCTGAATTCCTTAGCTACCCACTGTAATGTGATGCCTGTAATTTATTATCCATACCTTTTGATAAGTCATCCATCCAGGAACTACAAATATCAAAGTGTTCCTGTATCACAGACAGTATGCCAGCAGCTTTAAGCAATCCTTATGCATCTGTTTGGCAAGGGACTGTTTAGAACACTTTCATAGCCATATAGCATAATAAACGGATAAAACAGCCAAAATAATTATGTTCATGGCAAAAATAAAGTTACCCTAAATGGAAAAGAATCTAACAGTGCAGTGTGGTCAACATCAAACTACTTATCACCAACTTATCTCTGATATAGAAACAACAAGGGACCCAGGATGCAGCCTTGGTGGACACCCCTAGTCACAGGTATCATCGCAGAAAGTAAGATGCTAGTCCCAGCCTTCTGAACTCCTTCAGGACAATTCGAAAAGCTATTTACCAGTATGTAGAATTTAGTGGCATCTAGCAGTGTTGTTACAGATTGCAACCCAATCGTCTCACCCTCCCCCTACCTAGTGTAAAGGAGAAACTCAGGTGATGCACAGAGCCCCCTAAAACACTAGACCTTTAATTTGGAGTTACGCAATACTTTATAGTATCAAAAGTGTTTAACCATGCCATTACATCTTTTAATCCAAGTCATAAAGCATATAAAAGTTTGACATCTTATTCAGACTGGTGAATGTCACCATTTTGAAATCTTTATATTCTGAAGATGCTTACTATGACTTGCATACATTAGATTTCAGTTTTTACTTTTGAGTGATATCATGCTTATTGAACTCTGTATCTTCTACACCTTTCTCTACAATTTCTTTCCTGTCATCTTTAGATTTCACTTAGGCTAACCCAGTAATTAAGGTGGAATAATATGTGTATCATATCCTAACCTATAATTAAAAAGTGCCATCCTGCTCATAAAGAAGAGGAGCTGTTTGGTTGTTGACTGAAACTTTTGCTCTTTCCGGAAATAAATGCCAAAAACAACAACAACAAAAATTCCTTCCTCCTTGTGGCGTGCGGTGTTAGCTGCCTGCAAATCCCAAATATTGTTGGAGCAACGGAGAACAAAACAGAAACGCAGGTGAAGCAAGACAAAGACTTAGTTTTCTGTTGGACAAGCAAATATTAAACTGTTTTCCATTAACTAACCAAATTAAACATTAAGCTGGTGGAAATCAAAATAAAATGTGTCATCAGTTGTTTTTTTTTTCACGAGGAGGAAGAACACTGAAGAAATACGTGTGGGAAAGACACTTTACCACACGTATTTCAATGTTTGCCCCACTCTGTCTAGCTCACAGGCTTAATTTTTTGACTAAATAGGGCAGTCAGTGAACTGGCACACAAATACAGGACGGACAAGCCAGCAAGGTATTGATGTTGTGCTGAAGGCTGTTTCATTTGCAGCTATCAGTGTAATATATACAAGAGCTCGGCCTGCGAGTAATAGAGCCCTGCAGGAATCTCACTACATCATGATGCCGTGACGTGAAATCAGAGAGGTCTTACAAACACAGAGCCACTTTGCGAGTATTGACTGATGACCGTGTTTTGTTGAATGCCTTGTGGTTATTAAGTAAGTGTGTGACACGCTTCAACACTCAGGTACAAACATTTCTGTGTTTAAAATGCCTGTGTGTGTTTCGCAGCTCCCGTCTGTTGACAACATTCAGTGTCACGGCCTGTCCTGCCTCTGCTCTACTGTCAACTGGGGGGGGTTGAAGGGAAAGGGATCTGCCCCTCCTCCACCCGCTTTCATCACACACACTCTTCTCATCATCACTCACTCCACCATCGACAGAGGCATGAGGAGGGGGGTTGTGATGCTGTAAAAATGAATGGATGGTGATTGCTCAGAGAGTTACGGGGCATGTGTGCAGCAAAGGAGCACAGAGTGAGGGAGCGTCCGGTTAGGTGTTTCTCTGGTCCTGTGTAACATCGATCACACACATGACAAGCACCCATCCACAGAACATCCCCACACTGATCCATTTTCTATCTTTATCTGGGTCAGCTTCATGCCAACTGTCCCTCTTCTGCCACGAGAGCGTGCACACACGCACGCCCTTTCAATCTCCCAATGACCCTTTTCTCTCTTATCACATTTGCTGTCTTCCTTCCCAAGTATTTCCTCTGTCTGTCAGGCGATCATCCATCCCCTTTCTCCACTCTGTCGTCTCTCTCATCTTCACCTCTCCGTCTCTGCATGTGTCCACACTCGGGCGTTTCAAAAGGAGATTTCAGGAACTGCCACACCCATTGTGGATATTGGGGTAGTGGCCATAGAACAACTTAATGGTGGGACCGGTGGGGCTGCTGTGTTCAGGGCTCCGGCAGCTTAGCCAGGCAGGAGCAGCAGACTGAAGTTATGCTATTGTCCCGCTGTCACAATGGATCCATTCACGCTGCATTCAGCGCCTGATCCACTCCACAGATGCTTGTTGGAAAATCTCTCTCTCTCTCTCTCTCTCTCTCTCTCTCTCTCTCTCACACACACACACACACACACACACACAAAGGAACATCGCCTTTGAGGAGAATGGTGGCACATACAAACAGTAGTAAGTGCGCCTTCACACACACACACTAAGACACTTGAAATTAGTCTTTGTTTACAGCGTGTACTATGAATGGAATTTAACAAGGCTTGTCAGGATTTATGAAGACATGCAAAGCATGTGTGTAAGACTCTCTCTCTCTCTCTCTCTCTCCATCTCTCACAAACACACACACACACACCTTTCACCTCCACCTGACAGTTTGCCTTGAGTAATAACTCTCATGTGTCTCCCTCAGAGTGCCCAAGTGGTGCTCTTTCAAAAGTAAGAAGAGGAGGCAGTTGGTGGAGGAGCACCTTGTGCCTCAGGGTGGGTGTAACTTCAGTTTATCAATCAACTCCGCACCGCTTGTTAATGAGGCCATGTCGAGCAGGGAGCCAAGTGCTGAGTTTGTTTTCCATGCCGTCTCTCAATCTCCCTTCCCTCTCTCTGTCTTTTCATTCAGTCTTCCTTTCAAAAACACGCTTCCCCGGGAAAAAGGGGGCGGGTTTTTTCCTCTGTGGAAAATCTGATTTGAGCCCGGCGAGCCAAAACGAAAAAAACCTCTAGCTGTCACCCTTTCCGCGCCACGCAGAGTAAACCCACGCCGTGACGGCAACTAAATAAAGCAGACAAGAGTCCGGCAGGAGGATGAATGTGAAAACTAACTATCACAGCTTACTGAATTAACACGTGTGTGTGTGTGAGACAGAGTTAAAGCCCGCCGTGTTGAGTGAGTAGTCTGCGCCGCTGCACTTGCTCTGCGTTCATTTACGCGCACATCCCGCATCCCCCCCGAAAACATGCACTTACCCAGAATATAAAGTTGAACACGAACAAAAGGTACTTCACGCATTTCATTCCTCCTTCCACCTTCCCCATTTCGGCTGGATGTCTCTGTCTTTTGCCTTTGTGTCCCCGCAAGAAAAAAAAAACAAACGCTCTGACGGCTGTATTGGCTCCGCACGCTGTGACAATAACGGTCCACCCCGGTCACAACACTTAGTGCATCAAGGAGCTCTCTCTCTCTCTCTCTCTCTCTCTCTCTCTCTCTTTCTCTCTGTGTAACACACACAAACACACACACAGGCTACGCACACACGCACATACGCGTGCGCGCACACAAAACACCGCAGGATCCGCTTAAACTCTTTCCAGACCGCCCCTTTCAATAATGCGGAGGGGGGCTGAAAGGGGAACCGAGACTACACGATGGGGACGTTTTCTCTCTGTAACAAAAAAGTCACTATTTAACCATAAAGGGTGATGTTCGGCATGTCATTTCTTATATATAACTCCAAGTTTATAACCTCATGGCACCTTATGGTGCCAAAAATACAACAAACAACAGTAAAGGTGTATGTGATAACCTAAGCGACTCTTGACTGCTATAATGAAAAAGGACACTTTTCTTTTCCCCCCATCATACTATGGTATGTTATTACGCACCACAACCTCCGTTCACGCTAAAGATAATAGCAATTATGACAATATGCAAGTGTGATTTGGGTTATTTGTAGTATTCTTTGCTACTGTAGTTAGACTTTATAGTCTATAGTGACAGGACTGCATTTCCTCCATAACTTATAAATAAAAGCATATTGTTTGCTGTTGACATCCTGCCATATTCTGTCATATGATGTATCTGCACATCTTCAGTATAGTAACTTTAAAGACATTCAAGTGGAAGTGATGTGTTTGTGGTGTAACCCTCAGTGTCAGTTCAGGCAGACGCCCTGTGTTCAACTTTTCTTATCAGAATAGAGAGCCTTGAGATATAATAAACTGTATGTAGTATATATAAACATATATGTGTTTTCTCATATTTATCATACATGGAAAATATTAGGCTATTATAAAAATGTATCTAAAGTATGGGAATCAGCTAGTTTGCTGGCAGAATTTCTGAAGAAGCTATTACAACAGCGGGCAAGGCAGAAACAAGCTGTTAAAAAAAAAATCTGTTATGTTTCGTAACCACATGAGAAGATAAGAGCACTTACTCAATTTCCCTTTACAATATAAATTTTGGTGAAGTGTTTGACTAAGGCATTTCTCAATAGCATCGACAACCCTACCCAAGTCTTTCCTGTCCATTCAAACTAGATGCTGCTGCGAATGTAAGTCTGAAATGCAGGGGAAAACCTAAGTAGCCTAATCATTCATCAATGAGATCGAGGATGAGGATGGCGAGCTAAGAAAAGTTCCGACTTCTTTCCGTTTGGCAGTAAATTTAGTCCTGGAGTGATGAGCCTAAAGAGCCTCAGTTCATACAAGTTCATCATCTGCTGTCCTCCTCACTGAACTGAATCCTTAGGGGGGTTTTATTACAGCAGAAATCACAGTTTATTTGAGAAAAATACACTTTTATGGTAATATCGCTCTAAACCACTGGTTTAATAGTTTGCCCACATAGTTAATGTTACTTTTTGTATTACTGATGGGTTACTTGAGTAGTTTTGTAGCTATGGCTACTGGGTAGAAGTAACCCTTTGCTGGGTTGGGTCTGTTTTGATTTCAAGTGTTTTTATTCCTCTTATTATTTCTAAATACAGAAGAATCATCTCAGCACAAACAAGACAGAAACAAAATCTGCTATTAATGAAGTGGAAAGAAAGGCCCCTCTGCTGGATTTCGTCCCTCGGTTTCATCATGTAACTCAGCATGTTCAACATAAATATTTTCCCCACAACCATGGAGAGCAATGGGAACATCCAAAAAGCAGTTCATTTTATCACTGGGAAATTAGGCACCGGTTAGAAAATGTCCTTATAGAGGAACAAAGTGGTCTGCCAAGCTGAATGCTAGAAGTCAGACAGGAATGACATGACGGAG
Source organism: Nibea coibor (assembly GCA_023373845.1). Lineage (NCBI taxonomy): Eukaryota > Metazoa > Chordata > Actinopteri > Sciaenidae > Nibea > Nibea coibor. Next base: position 15,327,875 of record CM041717.1, on the reverse strand, counting down.
AGAAAGAGAGAGAGAGAGAGAGAGAGAGAGAGAGAGAGAGAGAGAGAGAAGAGCTAGAGCTTAGATGATATATTTATGTGACATGCAGCCATTTGCATGCGTCTGCCTCAAAACTGAACCATCCAAAACTCCCAGAGCAGGAAAGTATGTGCTGTGAGACTCATTAAGGAAATTTTGCAGGACAGACAGAAAACAAAAAAAGGTTTACTTTGGACGCTAACCAGACGAGAGCCAAAAGAGGAAAAGGCTGATAAGACGACTGGGACCAGACCACTGTGTCCCTGCTTGCTGCTTGTTGTGGACTGTTGGCGACTCAGTTGCTACGTGATTCCAAACATGCGAAGAAGTATGTGTGCAGGTCATAACCTTCATGAAAATAGATAATAAATAGCTGACTGGATCATTTTACAGCTCAACATGATACTTACCAGGTCTGTCGTTGGCTGCTCTTTGTTTGCTGGCTTTGTTCTTTCCATTCATGTTTATAGATATGAGCTTAGTCACTTGTTATACACACTTCATATACATACCTGTTACATAACATGTATGCATACCATACTGTATATAGTATGGCATAGTGATTGAACATTGCACATTATTCATATGTATATCTTCAAAATATCTCGTCCAATATATATTCTTTGCAGTTTTATCTGTTCAGGTAGTTTTTTGGAAATGTATAAAGCTACGCATCATGTGTGTATTCAGTACTCTCCAATTATTTCTTTGCAATGTTCGATCAGACAAATTTGTGTATGTGAAAGGTGTATATATCTCTTATTTTCTATAATGTATTAAATATCACCACAGATCATGACCGTATTTAATATTACCACATGACTACTGACTTTGAATATACCCACATCGACAGCCACCTCCTGCTCCTTCTCTATTGAATGGGTGGGATCAGCAATAGCTGTTATTATTACCCGTTACACCCATGTTGGGTCTTGAGAACTGAGGTCATTATTGATGACAGACTGTGATATCAGGCTATATTGGCTCACTCTAACAAGGCAAATTAAAGCGTAACTAAACTGAAGCTTAGCAGAATTGTTGAGGCTGTCTGAGCTTGTGAAAATTCTATGAATCTAGCTGTGATCGTAAAGCCGAGTAGATATTACAGCAGCAAACTGGTACGAGGTGAAAGAGACTTCACTCAGTGGCAGCATACCACCATCTACTGGTCACACAGCAAACATCGACTGTGCTGTCATTTGTTTTCAGGGAAAGTCACCTGAGGACGTGTGCTCTTTGTTCATGTGCTGGGAGAGTAAGAGTTTTAGAAATGGTCTTGTGACTTGTAAAAAGGCTCTTTGACAGCAGCTGTCAAGGGCGGGGAGTGTTATTTATTGCCTGGAGACGAAGCTTTACGGAACGGGATAAATCATGAGAAGAAAACAATGCAGAGATCACCCCGTGGCTCTGCTTGGAAGTTTGTGGATGTACCAAGTTTACAGCCAGAAATCAACCTCATCTTTCTCTCTTTCCACACAGGTTACCGCCTTGGATAACATCGCGCCGATTGCAGCAAAAACTGAGAGAAAAAACAGTCCACGAACCCCACTGCCTGTTTGCATCCGCTGCCAAAGTGAGAGGTTATCTGAGGTCACCTCTTGAAAAACCTTTGATCAGACAGCCTTGCTGCGATGAGGTTTCCTGGCAACACAACCCAGAGCTGAATATCACCGTGTTACTGTATGATCTGTGAAGCAGCAGGCTGAGAGCGCAGACTGAGACGGACACCTGGGGGAGGGGTGATGATGTGAGGAGAACTTTAAGTGAGAGAAGAGCAAAGAGGAGCGCTTAATACTGTCTGTCTTTTCCTTTCCTATTCATCTTGGGCCAACATTTCTCAGGTATAATTTTAAACTTGGCCACAAGAGGGTAGCATATTCTTACACAATCCTGTCAGAGGCATTCATCGCAGAATGAGAGAGGTTGCATGTTGGTAAAGATAAAACGAGCTTCTTGTCTTTTGTGGACGTCTATTCTTGGCACCCATTCCTCCGCTAACACAAAGATAATTTGTAGTATACTGGGTCGAATTACCAGCTGGTCAAAGCGGGCAACTGTCCCATGGCCCGGAGAGACCCTGAAGGTCCCCTGTTCAGTGCAGTGTCTGTTGGTTTGTGTTAATTTGATTGATTGAAAAAGTTCTGGGAACATGTACTACCAAAGACCAAAATCAACTCAAATAATTAGGATAAGTCAGTGTTTGTTTTTACCAGCCCAAATTTGACATATAACTGCATGCTCCTAAAATATCATTAGAGGCCTACAGCTCTTTTTTGTGCTGCTGTGCTCCATGTATCTTCACCATGCATCACAGAATACTTATATTATTGCTAAACCATCATGTAGTTTGTGGATTATGTTGATGTGAACATTTCTCTTGGTTATCCTGTACTGTACCCTCATTTTAACTTGAACAACCTGAGTAAGAGAGTGGAGAAACTCACCAAGTGTTGCTTCCGTACTGGGAAAACTGCTTTACCGAATGGTTTGATAAGCATGAAAATGATGTGAATTTGCTATGGACTTCACCGTCATCGCATCTCAACCCAGTTCAAGCACCTATGGGAAGTTTTTGGACCAGATTTGTCACCCGTCTGTACGTATGACCCCCTATATTTCCCTCACATACAGTACAGTCTTTACAGGCATTTCCCACAGCTGTGTTTACACCACTTTTCCAAGGTGACAAGAATTCTCCTGCACTGCCGAGAACACCACGGCCAATCCATCTTCCTCTGTGTATAAAATTCAGAGCTGGACTCTCCGGCCTACATGGTGTGAACAGCATTCCTCCACCCTGGGAAGAGCCTAGAGATGTATGAAAAGTATGGTCGAACTGTCTGTGCTGCATTCCTCTGAGGTCAACCCTGCTCTGCCAATGGCTGCTGTTGGATAAATATTAGGAACCCGACTAATATAATAATACTAATATTCACTAACTAACGAGGTGTTGGGTTTTTCTTTATTTCTTATACACTACTAATTGTTTAAAGATTCATCTCACGACTCTTTTTGGCTTTTAGAGCACAACTATAGTGCCATCCTTTCAAATCTTGCGTCAATGGATTATTAACACCTCGTAAAGTTGCTTATTTACACATTGTGCAAATACAGAGCAGCATTGGCATCAATCTGGCATTAATGTGCCTCTGGAAAGCTGATGAATTTAAATCAAGTGCTCACGCTCCTGTTTGCTCTGGTCGGGCTTCCGACTACCTTTAGCTGCTAAATGCTCCACTGTGTTCGCCATCTAGCGTTTGTCTGCTGTTCGGTGCTAGGCAGGTATTGTAGTGCCGGTTTATCAGAGCATTTGCCTGTTGCATTTGGAAAACCATGCTGATGAGAGCGCGGACTGTAAAAGCAAAACAATGAGCTGAAAGATCATCATCATATTTCACTCACTGTTAATATAAAAATACTGATGAGAGCAGCTTTAAAGCCAAAACATGAACACGGGCACTTTCTTCAACTGACACACAAAACCAGGCAAGTACTGAGGTGTTTAATAAATAACAGCATGAACAACACAACAACAATAACAACAACAACATTAAAAGCTTGAATTCATTTTGTATATATACACATATTGTATATATTTTCATATTTGACTGTATAAACCATAAATATGACATGCAGTCCTCATAACTTAAAACAACCAGGACTTCTCAGACTGAGGTAGGGTCAGGGGCCAAGGGGTTGGATAGATGAAGCTGTTCGTGTGTGTGTGTGTGTGTGTTTGTGTGTATTGAATGCTATGGTCAGTGTGTGTGTATGTCTGGAGGTGGGGGAAGAGGATTACAGTATTGGCAATAAAGCTGCAGTGGCTGTTTAGTAGAAATGTGTGTGCTTGTTTCATAGTTCAGTGGTCAAGAGTCGTCCACCCGAGTCAGTGCCCCAGTCGTCCTGCCCAAGACTTCCGGCTGAGAACACACACACATGCGGCGTTGATGCGGATGAAACGCCACGCTGTCCGTTTCTCCCAGATGGTCAGGGCGCTTACGAATATGTGTGTGTTGGTGCAGTAGGAGTTCCAGTGGCGACTGTCGATGCCCAGACAGCCCGAGTTGCCTGATTTGGAGCCCTGTTTTCCACCCCTTCCCCCTGGCCTTCCCCCATTTGCAGTCCCGGAGCCTCTGTGTGTGGGGGATCGGCAGGTGGTCTCATAGAAGAACTGTTTCTTCACCACGTTGTTGATTGTAACGTTAGGCAGCACTGTCACCTCATTCCCAGCCATGTCTGTGGCTCGTGTCAGGTTGCCCACCCAGGTATTTATGCTGTCACATACTGAGTACTCTCCTCGGTGCATGGTGTGCGATCCTGCTTTGCGCCTTACCCTCATCCCCCTCACCCCTTCAATGTCATAGCCCTCACCTTCCAGGGCATCATGTGATGGGGGCACCTCGCTGAAGACAACGCGTGGCGAGGAGCGGTAACGTCTCTTGGAGAAGAGCTTGGGGTCCACCACCACTGGCATCGAGGGGTCAGGGGGGGAATCCGATGTAGAGTGTTTGACGACTGGGCTCCGATCATGGGTGTGCGATGCTGCCCGGTGGGGCCTCTTGGTCCTCTGGTGGCTGGTCCTACGATGCTCCTGTGAAGAATGGTGTTCAGAAAGGTGGTCCCCTGCTGCTGTCTGCTGCTGTCCTGCTCTGTGATTGGCTGTCCCGGCGCTCCAGGCCAATCCACCTCCCATGTTCAGTGCAGCCTGGACGCCGATCAGGAGGAGCAGGACCAGTGGTGACGACCTCATGGGCACACGTCCTGAGTCAAACACAAGAGAAAAGTGAGAGTGTTGATATCTTGTACCTAAGCAGTGTTTTCTGTCACTTTGTCTCTTCAGGTTGTCCTCTAAACATGGACGCCACCTGTTGTGTTGTCTCGCCTATCTTTCTCCAGTATGACTGACCCCACCTTTAATATTTTTTGTCCATGTTCACCATCACAGGATGATCTTTGGTCATCAAATGTAGGTGTGTCTTGCTTGGTGTGTTGCTGTGTTGAGTGTTAAGTTACCTGTGGAATGTGTCCAGTTAAAGTGGGAGCCCTTGTGGACTCTAGAGCCAGACTCCAGTGCAGGCCAGGCCCCTCATGCCTGCCATCTGGACCCCCTGAACCACAGCTCTGTAAAACACACACATACAGACCAAATGCTTAAACACTTAAAACATATTCACAATTCAGCTGTTCAAAGACAGCGTGTTGTGCAATTTATTATTTCCCAAATCCACAAATTACACTGGTAATTGAATTAATAGGACTGATTTTTCCATTCAACACTAAACTTTAACTCACAGGTAGGACACATGGACTGGTAGTGTTTTTATTTTGGTGTCACGCCCATACATTCAGCCATTTGCATACGGGGTTACGAGACAATGTTGTATATCAAACAAAGATACAGTAATACATCTTGCAACTACATCATCTGTGAATTAAATACTTCCTAGAAGTAAAATAGTCCAAGAAGTACAGGAGAGCGAGGTCAACGTGTAGATGGCATGATTTCGAGAGCACTGCAAAACTCTCATCTCTCTTCCCCCGACCGCCACCGCTCTCACAGACATACACAATTTACCACTATCTGACCTTATCTCATGCAAAGTGCACACACACACTCACCGTGTTTGACTCTTAGAGCTTAGACTTGCCATGCACAGGAATGTGCGGCATTTCACACTTCATTAGATGTTACACGTATGTATATTGAACACGAAGCACCCCGACATGCGTCATGAAGAGGGAATATGAACACATGGGCGCACGCAACAGTGCCTTAGAAACAGATGCTATACATGTGCATGTAGGAATGCGTGTAAGGTTGTTTTTATGAATAGTTTGCATGCTTAGATGTGTATGGTTGCACACACACACACACACACGCACGCAAGCTCCCACACAAACATTCAGAAGGTCACGGAGGTGAGTTCAAACTGGTGTGTTAGTATTTTTGACTTATCTACAATCTTCCGTAAAACACTACTCACTGGTACATGTTGGAAAGTTTGGTGGTGTTGTAAATGTTTAGCTGAACATGTTTAATTTTTGTTCAACCTTGCTCTGAGAGGTACGGTATAGAAGTGATTAGAGAAGCTTGCTCATGTTTGCAAGGATGAAACAGTCTGTTTTTTGGGGTTTTTTTTTAAATCTTTTGTGGCACCTGGGTCTTCTAGATTAGTGGTGATTAACCTGAGGTTTGGGGCCCTGAAGGGGGTTGCAAGATAGTTAAGGAATAAGAAAAAATAACACTTTGTGGTAAGCAGCATAGAATGAGAGAGAGAAAGCAGATCTCAACCCTTTCATGACATTCAACACAGGACACAAGAACTTAAAAAAATATACTACAATAATAGTATATTACTATTATTACTATATTACTATATTTGGACTGTTGACTATGAAGATACCATTATTTCAATAATGATTTTAAATAAAGCCAAAATCAAATGCGTTGAGAGAGATTAACACCAACCTAATTAAATTAAGGTTGAGAAGGTTGAGAACAACTGCCCTAGATTAACGTCTCCCAGTGTAGCACCCAATAACCAGAAGATGTCAGTGTTGCCTGCATAGACCGAAATTCAAAGACAACGTCAAGCAGCTGAAAGATATCAAAATGTCACTGGCCTTGTTCCCATCAGAAATGGTAACTCAGACTTTTCAGGTATTTTCCCACAGGCTCAGGATGTTCTCAATATTTCTGTCCTTCAAGCCATGCTTTCTGTTGTTGTGTACAGGGCAGTGATGGAGCGTAACTATGGTAATGTGAACTTGAACCTTTTGAGTATTTGTGTTTTGCCTTTTATTTCTTTTTCACTAGTTTTTTTTTACTCCACCACATTTATATAACAGGTACTTTTACCTTTAACAGATAAATCTTACACATCTTTAAATACAGAACTTTAACATATAATAAAATGGTTTAACTTTGTAGTATTGTTACTTTTTTTCTTTAAAAAAAAAAACATCTAAATACTTCAACCGCAGCCACAGGATCAGTTTGGGATAGCATCTGTAAAACTCTCCGGATGGAGTGAGCTTTTGTTTGAGACTTTCGAGAAACTGACTTACTATAGTGATATCTTTTGGCTTCTATAAAGCCAATCACACACACACACATACACACACATACACACACACATGGAGCTGGTCCAAACAGGCGGTAAGTTGATTGATCCCGGCTGACGGGCAGCACACTATTTACATGGCCCAGGGTGAGCTGGGAGGATCCTAATGTTAAAAATATGTGGCTTGTGTTTAATGCCAGTGGAGCTAGCGTAAACACCGCAGCGCAGGAGCATAGGGGTCAGAGCAGTTTAGAGAGCACCTCTGACTTATAGGATTACTTCAGCACAGGATCAGAGTATGTCTGGCGATCCCTCTGAACCCTCTCACACAAATACTGTATGCAAAATAACAAACACAGGCAGACACACACACATGCGCCGCCATAAAAGCTTATGAGATGCCGCCGTGGTTTTCCTGTATATCGCCGTTCAGTGAATATGGTTTGGATGTGCTCCCACTGCTGTTTGTTTGTGTTATGGTTTTGCAGAAAGAACACGCGTGCTGCCAGAGCTCGTGTACTGGACACACTGGAAAGTTACATATTTCAGCCACGCTTGCAGAGTGTCGACTGAGCCTGCAGTAGATAACGTCAGATGAAACAGTCCAGCGGATTTTACCTACTGACATACAGTACATATCAAACTGTGCGGCAAAGGCGATCCATATGGTGGTGAAAGAACAGGAAGTCTTAGAGCGCCGCGTGAGGCTCCCTGCACTTTGGTGTACGCAGGACAGCGAGCTGCCTTCCTCTTTAATATCCAGCCGGAACAATTCGAGTACACCAAGACGAGTGGTAGATGTCGTGAAGAATAATAGCGCTACTAGGAGACAGTCCTGCTCACGTGGAGCAGCCAAAGAATGACAAAGGTATTCCAAAACCGTTTAAGCAAATACCATAGAAATGACAGACACTGCATGGTTCATATTTCCAGACACTCAACATACTGCATTAATACACAGTGGTATAAACAAAGCAGTTGTTCAATATCCTTTTATGATTCATGTGTCGTACAGTTTGAACCGAGGAGGATGTTTATGAAAACAGCCTCATGTGGCTCTAAGGATGTTCCCTTTCTCACAACAGGCTGATTGCCCAGCTTTGCCAAACTGTAAATCAAGACCAGTTCTGTTGAGTTATCCATCGCGTCGTATGGCATGGCATGGCACGGCATGGCACGGCACTAACTGGTCAAACACGATTGCCAAAGTTTAATGAAAGTCTGTGGAAAGAAGACATAAGTCACCCAGCTGCTAGGTTGCGACCTGGAAAACAAATCATCAAGCAGCATGAGACTGCAACACTTCTGAGAGAGACTAATTACGTAGCCCAAGGCAGTGGAGCCCAGCCACACATTTACTGGTACTGATTATGTAGTGTTACTCTGCAACACATTTTAATTCAAGCTGCTAAGGCTACAAGACGCTCCAACGATCAGACTCCAGTACCTACGAGCTGCCAAATTACTACATGTGGTTACAGTACAGTGTGTTGACTGTGATACAATGACAACGAGGCAGGTGGGCCAAAACATGAGCAGTTCAGGAGATCGTTGCCTGCCATCAATCCGAGGTTAGTTTACATTGAGCAGAGGTTTCTTCCTATCTGCGGGATACATTAGTCATTAGATACAAGTCCTTGTTAAAAGACGCGCAGCAGTGCCGTGTCAACGGTTCTCTCAAACAAACACACACCTCTCTCCGCGAGCGATGACAACAGCATCAGATTATGAGGGGGTGAGAAAGAGAGATTGACAGCTTCGGAGATAGCGAGAGGGAGAGAGGAAAGAGACCGAGGGAGGGTGATGTAGAGAAAAACAGAGAAAGGTAAACAGTTTTTCTGTGTCTCTCATCAGTTCTGTCCAGTGCAGTTCCTCCTTCTGTCATCCACTGGAAATAATTATTAAGAGGGATGACTGCCAGGTCAACTTGCTCTCTTTTCACTTTTACACGCATCCAAATGTTTGAAGATATTTCTTGTAAAGAAACGGTATGCAATGCTCGTTAATCAGCGTTAAAAAAAACAGCACGTATAAGGATCAGTCCTTCAGGACGACATGATTAATAAAAAATGGAGATTTGCAACAGAATGCACGTGTGCATCAGATGCTTTTTTTCACTTCACAGTCACACTTGCGATCCTAAAGCCTCCATTTCTCATCTAATCCCTGTTTTCCATTCACAGCTCTCGTCAAAGTTTTATCATTTACGGGAAGACAATCTGCATGTCACAGTTTAGACATGCTGCCATGTGAAAGTAATACAGCAGCCAAGATACTGCCATGAAGCGGGTCTCTGTCACGCAAAATGATGTCATGCCGCATCTGTTAAAAGCACAATGAAGTTACATTCTCCAAACATTCTTCAGAGGCTGTCAGTGAGCCGGTTATTCTTAGAAACACTTTAAAAGTCCTGTATATAGGATACACAGCACACGTCTATAAACTAGAAAATAAACTTTCGAAAGCATTCGTTTTTTCGCCCGCCAGAAACATTTAAATAGCGCAGTGCTCATAATTCTCATCAAAACGATGTTATGCAGCACTGTGGTCTATTTACACAAACGTCATCAATGAAGTCTATTAAGATGGTTGATGATTTAATACAAACCAGTTTGAAACCAGTTTGCTGCACAGAAACACGTGTTTTTTTTGTGTGGTTAATAAACATTTCAGCGCAATTCCACTCAAATTGCACTAGAAGTTGTTGCGGTTTTCATTTCAGGTCAAAATCAAATGCAGATACATGATAGTCAAAGCGTGAAAATCGGACCTATGAAGTCTGCTTATGCTTGCACTTCCTCACATCGCTGAGTTTTCTGAGCACGGCTACTGAGTGTGGCTTCAAGCGAGGAGTGCAAAGACTTATATCACTCACCAACATGGCAGATGCTGCTGTGGTTACATTTAAAGGTTCTTAGCATTAGCGGCTCTGTTAGCTTTAATTCAAGGCCGGCAGGAAAAAACTAAAAGTGAACGCTATCGGACTCTAACAGCCGTAATGCGAGAAGCAGAGATGAAGATCAGCTTCTGCCCTGTCCCTTCCCCTTGTCTTCATGCTTAAAAGACATTTGCTGTGAGAACCAAGGCACCTGTTGTACATCAGGGATACTTCAAACAGTAAACGCTGCTGTTGTAGCCTCGAGACACAGGAAGAAAGGGACCAGCAGCGTCAAACTGACAGGCGCACACAACCTGTTAAAGCACTTGACTCCTCAGTGCGATGACAAATGATGCAAAATATGCAGAACAAAAGAACATTTACTGTGCAATCAGTTATGAACTGACCAACTGCTACAATATGGAAAAGAGAACACATGTGCACTTCTTGACATCAGGCTGCGTTAGCTAGATGGGTCCAACGGGTGCGGCTATAAAATACGCTTGGCGTAAGACACAGGTAAATGTATTTACAACTTTGAAATGTATTTCTCTAAAAAAACAAAAAAACAAAAAACAAGTAGCTTTCCAAAGACTGACCTTTCATTCAACTTAGCTGGCTGATACTAGCGGGTTCTTCAGTCATCCGCTAAATGTTTCCTTGCTCAGTAACGCTGCCAGCAAGACCTCTGAAATATATCTGCGGCCTCAGGTTTTATGAGCAACCATTTCAAACAAATTTACCTGTAATAAAACTATAAATGAACATGGTGCCACGCTGCGAGAGGGAGGATATCACGTCTGTATTTGATATTCCTTTCTTGTTTTGATTAGTATGTGTAAATTTATATGCATCTGGCGCCTGCAGGATTTAATATACATATACCACCAGTGTTTCCTTTCAACCGCTGTGGTAAAATAAAAGCCTTTGTATCTGTCCGGGGTATCTTGAGAATATCAGGGAAGCAGGGAGCCAAGGTGTGGAAACTAAAAGGAACAGAGTTTGGCAATGAGCCAGTGTCTTCATCCTGCTGCTTCGTGACTTTCCCTGGTTCTCTTTCTCTGTCTGTCAGTCTGTCATTTATCGAGGTTCTCCCATTTCTGCTCCTGGAATCTGACCTGAATGTTCGTCTTTTCTCTCACGGTTAGAAGCCAGAGGTAACTTCCTGTATACGTGGACATTTCTGGATCTAACAGCGATAACAGATCTCAACATTGTGCAAGTGCATGGGTGTTGCCTGGCTTGGGTGTTCGGGCTATAGCCCCCTACATTTTTTTTTCTTTAGCCTTCTTTAATAATTCTCCGCTTTCAGTGGTTAGACACGAAAGAAGACGGCAGTGTTGTGTTCTGTATCTTCAGCGACAGAACGGACCGAAACCAATTAGAGAGGGTTTGTTGGAAAATACATGGAAATAGTTTTTGTTTTATTACCTGACAGGTCTGTGTCAATTCTTCACTTGATGGGGTTACCATGCCGATGCAAGCTTGTTCACATAGTCAGTGTGAGGAAAATGGATGAGGTTGAAGCTGCAGCAATGGTAGAAACATCCTCCAATTGTGAGCAAGGAGCATGATATGATCATAAGTTATATACAGCTAATGAACTTTGCATTGCCCTGTAGCCAGCTAAACCATTAGCAATGATAGATTAGTTATGCCTCCACTTGGGTAGCAACACAAAACAAGTCCAGTCTTGTGCTGGAAAGCCAAAAGGTTTTAGATTTTATCGGTCTAGTTGTCCTACAAACGGTGATAATACACAAAGCTAATGATCAGCACCACCGCTTCCATAAAACAAAACGTGTGACTACTAGCTGAGCTTATGGCATTTGTCAGTTTGAAAAGTTGGCGCAGTCCCAAACTCACATACACACTGAATCTAAATGATTTAGATGTGTCACGCATTATCACTGTAGGTCAGAGTCAGGTGTCAGTGACAGTGGCCCTGAAAGTATCAAGTCTTCTGACGGTGGACGAACAATTGCCTTTCAGAAACTGCCTCACCAGTGCGCCATGACAAAACATTGCCATTGCCAGTACTCTGTCCTCCTCACCCTCTGTAGTTTTTTTTGATAGAAAGGGTGAAACTAGACAAATAATTACCTGAGTTACATGAATCCAATACTGTAGTCAAAGTCTATATGCTTTTAAAAAGGCATAATTCAGTCTTCATCTTCATTTGCTCACAGGTAACTATTTTCTCGTGTTTAACTACCTGTACCATTGAGATGTCGTCTGTGGTTCATATCAAGCAGGTTCATGGTAGCGGGTACCTGATATGGTGGTACTTTTGGTTTGAAACATTCGAGTGGCTGAATTATTCTTGTGCAGCTTATATGGTAAATCAAATACAAATCTTGCTCCCATCTCCAATTTTCATATTTTTTAAGAAATGCGTAGTCACATGCAAGAAAAAAAGAATGCATGGAAACTATTTAAAAGTACATTTTTTGAAAAAAAAAAAAATTAATTGAAAAAGAATCTGGACTCTCTGTTGGTCAACGGTCCAAGCTAACGCCTTCGTCCAAGTGCAGGTGCAGAGCACTGCTCATATGGGTCTTGTAGATCCTCTCTATCATTTCCTTTGTTCTGGAAAAATTGCATAAGCGCTTTCTGATCATATACAAAGACCTCGTCACTGGAGATTTGGTCTCATTTCAAACTTGGCCACCTTCAATCTAGACTGTGTTAGTGTTGTGGGCTACATATATTTGGCTACTGCTTCAGAAGCTATAGAGACATGCCAAAAACACAAACAATAGGATATCGCTTCCCAGTAGAAGGAATTTGTCTTGGAACTGGGATCATTAAAACAGTTGATTTAGCTTGATTTAGCACATGGCTCCACTTTTACTTTTCACTAATACAAATGGTGCAAGAAAAGACTGCAGGGGGACTAAGTGTGCCAATGCAGTACAGCTGTATGACAGACAATAGGTGGAATAACATGCAAATGAGAATATGAGCTCACTTTACACTGATGCCTACCTTCCTTTTTGATTCAGTAAGGCTTAAAGACACTTCGGCACTGACAACATTCCCATCCAAGATAATGAAACACAGTTCCAGGAACCACAAGTTTGGCGTAGTCTACACTGTATCTCTCTGGGCTGAAAGAAATCTTTTTATCAACTGAGATTTCACACGTACTCAGCTGTGCACAATGCTTCTTGTGGTAAAACTTCTAAAGCGGCTCTTGGCACAATTTTTGTTCCAGAGTCGTTTTGTATTTGCAAGGGCAACCATGAAACACAGCAGAGACATGACAACGGTGTAACCTCAGCCTTTTCCTTATTGTCACACATTGTCTTACAGTAAGTCAGACAATGATTCGTCATAATAGAAAGATTGAATCCTTGTGGTGTATGTGAAAGGAATCCAAAACAAACAACATTTTAGCTGAGAGCGAAATTTAGCAGTAATTACATTTGGAACAAAGGGCTGAGTAGCAAATAGAAACTCTAAAATGAAACAATGCAGCTCTGTGTACACCACGGGATACAATGTTTTTTGTTTGTTTGTTTAATAATGCGGTTTGTAGTACTTTCCCAGAAAAAAAAAAACTGCCTACTTTATTTGTTGTCATGTGATTTGAATGTTTGTGAAAATATATTATATATATATATATATATATATATATATATATATATATATATATATATATATATATATATATATATATAAATGGCCAAATGGCTTGATATAGTAATATATCTGGAAATTCATAAATACAAGTTATTTGTTTTTAATTCATCTTTCAAATTTTAACTTTACAGACATTAATGTGAGCCTGAACGCTTTTGATCCTGACACAACTGATGTCACATTTTAATCCTATTTCCAAAAGGTCACGGCAACCTCACAGAAAACAAATCTCAGTGAGGTGGTGCTGTTTAATGTCCTTATAATGAACTCACGGCTGTTGTCTTGGACCCCAGCAGAACTCCAGGCATGAGGTTCCTTGTGCAATGAGACAAAACCGCAGCCAGGGCACTGTGGCTGTTAGTGAAAGGTCGTCTCCCCCCTTTTTTTTTTTTTTTTTTTTTGCCTCCCCATGACCAGGCCCATCCCTAGTCAACCCACCCTCTCCCTGCACTGGACCAGCAGACGTGGGAGGCCAATCCTCCAGGCCTTGAAGGCAGGATGAACACAATGATTAACATGTTTTCCAGACCCCTAGTTTTTATGACCTTGACATTCAACAATCTTCTCATGACAAGTGGTTAAGCTTTTGGCATGGCTGTAGTAATAACTCCCTCTTCCTGGTGAGAATGTAAGATCCCAAGGCGGAGCAGTGAGAGGAGGAGGGCCAGAGGCAAGAATGCCTGTCTGGCCACGGAGAAGGATGTAGACAGAGGGATGGACAGAAAGGAATCAGAGACATCAAGGGATGGGGAGAGGCAATAAGTAATGGAGCGTGGGTTACAGATGGGCAATGAGATGTCTTGGGAATTAAGCAAATAAAGGAGTGTGTGATAGAAAGAGGCAGAGAGGTTGTAGGGGAACAGGAACGGAGACAAAGAGGAGTTCAAGGACAGGGAAGGAGGAGGGAACAAAGACTACGGGGAGTTACAAAGAGTGAAGAGTAAGAGACAGTTAAATAGCTTTAACAGAAAAAAAAAACATGCCTTCCAACTCTGCTCCAGCAGGCAGAAAACCAAATGTCTCAGAGCCGTTATAGCTCGTGTTGCTTATTTACTCTCAGGGCATCCACCGGAGCAGAACTTGAAAAGCATATATGTTGTCCAAGTACTCATGTTGATACTAATCCTCCTGCAGAGGCATAACTATATCGGCACGTATGTGAATGAAATCTCTGACACCAACGAGATGAAATAAATCTTTCATGGCAGTCATATTTCTGCTGAGTGTCATAGAATGAGTCATTCAGTTCATCGTCTTCAGTTCTTAATCATCTCGCAGTGTGATGTCGCAGCCCGTACCGCTGACGAAATCGAGCGTATAGATCCACATGCGACGCTTCGGCTGCGTGCTGTTGTAAACGAAACAGCGGAGGAGCGATCGCGAGTGAGTCACCCAGGTAAATTTGCTCGAGACAGACATAAAGTGAAACGTGGGCGTAAAATAGGCGCAGGCGCTCATTCAGAAACCTCAAGTTTTCCATTACGCCCCATTTGTGCGATACTCTCATCTGACGCCCTAAACATGGGTGTGGGCCCTTAGGAGCAAATTGGGTATATGTTGCGTCAGACATTCGGATATGCACGTAAGGCGGTTCTCTCAGTGGTCCTACTTGTATTACGCGGCAAACAAATAAATAATCTTCACATCTAAAGAGCAGCTGATCACTGAGACTGAAACTGCTCTGATCAAGTCCCTTCTTGAGGCATATCCTGATGATGAACTCAACATGAAAGCGTAGCTAGAGCGTATTCCACAGGCTGTTACACTACAGTGGGAATGCTCTGGCATTCAAGCTAGTACCGAGCTATGGCATCCACTTTAATGAATCAAATCTATGTTAAACTAGTTTAAACTTAATTCGATTTTCTTTTGTTGTTTTGGGCGAAAGGTCGAGCAGCCAGCGCGCCACCTACGAAGCGCAGAGAGGCGAAACATCTCCAGGAGACTCAAGCGAAAATGGGTTAAGACCTCGCTCACATGATGACATCCTGCTGTAATGCGGCCTCAAAGCCACTGCATGTAAGTGACAGCTTCTTTACCGTAACCTCTAATCCTAACGTACTGGCGACATGGGTCAGCGGAGAGCGGTCGGCTGAGGCTAGAATAGCTTGGTTGGATTGTCGTGACGATTTGTGAAGAAAAATGAAAGGTGACTTTAGACTTTTCACATCTTTTTTCAGTCCTAATAAGGACACTGAAATGATTTAGTTGTGCTCTCCTTGTACTCATATATAACAGGCTAGCACAATCCACTTTGTTTTACTGATACAAATGGCCTTTTCAGGACTGTCCTGAATCCTCCGAAGAGTGTAAAAATGTGATGTTGTCGTCACTCCCAGCGTTTGTTTGATTACAGTCTCACCCCTCTCACTAAAGACTTGACCCGGCCATTTTCTATTCTGTGTGGTCTCCACATCGTTCTGTCATCTTCTCTCTCTCTCTCTCTCTCTCGCTCTGCTTCTGTGTCTCTCTCAGTCCATATCTCCCTTCCCCTCCCGCTCTCTAGCTGATGTCAACCACCTGTCTGCGTGGGACCTCCCAGGCCCATCCTCTGTCTGTTAGCAGCATGCCATGTTCAGTGTGTGAGCAGAGCCATGGTGAAAGAGATAAAGTGGCTACTTTCCAGCGCGCCCGCATGTGTGTTTGTGTGTGTATGTGACCTGCAGCGGTGTTTTAGATGAATTAATATTTGCTCTGGGGCTGATGCACGGGCCTAACAGAGAATCCACCGGAGAGAAATGACTTCCTACAGCGTCATCCTCCCCAAAATGAAAAACTTTTAACTGAAAACAAACTTTTTGACAGCCGAAAATGACTGTTTGAAGTTAAAGGTGTAGAAAACTGCTTGTAAAGTCCCTCACTAAGGTAGTTCATGGGGTCCTGTCTGGCTAAAACAACTATAAAAAGAGGCCTTATTAATTTTTCTTCTCACTGTGCAGGGAGATTAATCTGTTATGACTAGCCACTGGCTCATCCTCTTGCATACTGTGCATTCTCAAATCGGCATAATCCGAATAAGTGCATAATGAGTGGCTCCACTTGTATCCTTGGGGCTAAGGCGTGTGTGTGTGTTTGATGAGTATCCAACACAAACACACGTATACATACACACGTACACGCATGCGCATTGCTCACACACATTCCTCGCAGAATGGCGTGGTTTATGTATTTATTTCTTCTGTGCTGTCTTTGCTAGCATAAACTTAAGCTCTCTGATTAATTTGGGGGAATTTATAAGAACAGATTATGGTAAAAGCTAAAAACAAATTCATGACAAAGCCAGTGTAATCTTATTTGAGGCTTTGGAGTGGATTTGAATATTTGAAAAGATCAAGTTTTCTTGTTCTGTTGATGGCAACAAGGGTGAGTTTCATGTCCAGACAAGCTATAGTCAACCTACCAATCGGGATAAAGGGGAAGGAAAGTGAGAGTGAGCCAGTGTCATCCCATCAGTCCAGATACACACACACACACAAAGAATGAAACAAACACCAGACGTGTACTTAGTCAACAGATTAAGACTACAACACTGTTATTCTAGCGGTAAGAAAGGGTTTAGTAATTTGTTTTTTTATCAGCTACTGTGTGTTCGGGCTGCGTGCACATGCTTGAGAGGAGAGTGAGCCATAGCTGAAAGTCATAGAGGCATTTAATGTGGAATGAGCAGACATGTCTGCACATTTAGCTGTCATTTTTTAAAGCATATACAGTGCAAACACGCACATGTGTGCAGACACAGGAACACGGGCAAACAGGACCCTTTGATGGAGCACCTGTCTAAATCCTACCTTCGACAGTCAAACACAAAGACCAACTTGCATTAACAGACCCAGATTCAGATTCATATATTTTGCACAGTGAAAAGGGGCTGAAAACCAGGTCCATATGGGGGGAAAAAGGTGCTGGAACAAAAGAGCCCTGCTCGTGCCTGACAACAATTCTCTCCAATTTCAGTATCTTACAAATGTCAAACAAAGTTAGCCGTGATTTCGTGTTGGATAAATTTTCCTCCCAAACATTGTGAGAAGTTGTTTGTAAAAGAAATGTCAGCAAGAATTATTGCAAAAAGAAACTTGGGAGGTGACATCACGTTTCCGTGTTTTCCACTCCGCTCCGTGCTCCCCGCTCCCGTGCCACATGGTTCAGGATCCTGACCTGCAGCGACCTCCAGATCGCCGCTTTCCTCCACAAACACAGACGTCACCCGGAGACCGATCTCTGACCTCTAAGCTCTCCCACTGATTTCAGGCCGAACACTTCAGCTGGTTCACTTTACACCAGATGTTCTTACCCCATTTGGTGCTTTGACCTGTGCCAGACTGCTTCTGACCCAGAAGATAACCAAAGCGGGGTCTGGGTTTACCTTTTGACCCATGAATTATCATCTCACTGCTTTTTTCCCCAAACAGGGACGCTTTGTTCTAAATGTTCAAACCTCACATAGAAAGATTCTTTCTGTTGCTTAATGATATGTTTTGTCCATGTAAGGTAACTGTTATGTCACCTAAATTTAGGCTGGACCGAAACTGAAGTGGATGATTATAATTTGTATGGGCTAGGTTATATTATAGAAAGTACTGATGAAATAATATTTAAATATATTTTACTCTGCAAATGTGTTTCTGTTTTGGTTTGGTTCAATATAAGACCAATGAGAGAGGATGTCAAAACACCATTACTTTGAACTTGTTGAACTTACTGAACAAACTGATTAACAACACGCCAAAGAACCAGCACAGATCACCGCATCAGCTCTCAGTGTAAGAGGACAGAAGATCCGAGTGGATAACGTTTATTTTGGATTGCGATGTGTGTGTATATTTTACTTCTTTCCAAACAAATCCTGGTGACGGTTCAGGCTCAATGACGGATCGATACCGGCTGTCTGTGATCTCACTTCAAACTTGGAAGCTGTAAGCCATGTGTAGCTTTGCAGAATTCATAAGTATTGGTCTAGAGACTTATAGATTTTTTCCCCATTGACCAATCAGTTGTTTGAAGAGTAGATAGAACTTTAGTCAACAAATATTTAAATATAAAAAATATAAAAATATAAAAAATGCATTTCTTATTTGCTGAATCATATGAACAAGTTCATACATCCATATTGCCACATCATGGGTTTTATTATTTCTTTTCAAATATGTTCTTGACAGCTTTCTTGGAGCTGGGTCAAAAACAAATGGTATATGATTTTGGTAAGATGATCAGACGTCATGTTTCTGTGTGAATGGAGCCCTAAATTAGTTTTGCCTTGCCAGCTGGACCCGTTCCAAATGATCTAGTAGCACTAGCAGCCGTCGTGTCAAACTAAGTCTGTTGACATCTTTACCAAAGTAAAGAACACTCTCCGGGACATTAGTCGTGTAATTTAACGTGTCTGTATTGGATCTCATCACATAATCATTACAGGTCAGTGTTCTGAATTAATATTTATTGTATTTGGTTGCGGGTGGTTGGTACAACAAACAAACAAAAAAATCTTTTTGTTGTTTTTAGAAAGTGAAACTTTTAGAGGTCTCTTTACAAAAAAGAAAGCTATAATATAAAATAAACTAAAGAGTCTAAAATGAGAAAAATAATAGAAAAAAGCATGAATTTGCTGAAAAAAATTCAACATAAAACGTCATCATCTTCCTATATAGGGACACATTGTTGTGCTTTGTGCAGGTTTCACACCAGAGGTTACCAGACAACAACAGTATTTGTAATATGCGTATGTCTGTTTTTGAAAAATATGGACCATTAAAATTTAACATTTTTTTTAGTGAAACTTGTTGTTTTGAAAATGATATTTGTGGTTGTAATCTGACTTTAAGGATTGGTTTTAGGCCCCCAGGTTAAACAGTTAAATTGACAGTCCAGGTGTGCTGTCGCAGCCTCTCCCCTGTCCAGGTGTCCTATACAACCCTGCAGTCCTCCTTTATGTGTTTAAGGGGTGGTTCTTCTTCCTGTCATAATCTGAGTTAGTACAATCCTACAGATTTGCATGCTTGTTAAGATGATAGCGTCGCACCACCCTTCCGACCTGGAGAGCAGTGACCAAAATAATCAAACTATATCTTGCAATCCGACGGCAGTGTGTTGAGTACTGAGCCGCTTTAAGCAGACAAAACTTCTATTTACCAGATAGATTTGCAAATGCATGATAAAGATAATGAGTATGAGACATGTAAGATTATAATTTATTAGTGCATTAATGGATACATACACCTGAGAAAATGCATATGCCTCTTGAGATAAAACTTATGAATACACAAAATCCACAGCATGAGTAGGAGACAAATCTATCAACAGCTGCTTAACTGCTCTGTTTACCAGTTAACTAACAAACATCTAGCTGGGTTTACGTGCCCGTGTGGATGAAATATTATAGTTCTTTTGAAAATGTATGCTGCCTCATTCACGCATGAATGGAGCATTTTCAGTTGAAACTCGTTTTTTCCGTTGAAAGTCGCACCATCACATTTACAATCTACATAATCTACTTCACTTCACACTAAACTGAAATGAAGAAATACTGGCTTAACTTTACCCAACAGTACAAATGTATTATTTTGACCGTGTTAGGATTTTTTGGAGATTTTTCGGTTGAGTTATTTTTACCCTCTGTGAAACACAAGTTCAAGTTTTTCTTTAAATCTGTCACAGCTGCGTCGTAGGTTGTACAAAACACAAGTATCAGACATTCAATACTGCAAAGGATACACATATTATTAACAAACAGTAACAAATACTGACTATAAGCTAGAGCAGAGTGTAACAACAATTCCATACATACGCACAGTACATAGCGTGCGGAGAAATGTGCAAAGCGTTGTGTTGGTGCTGTACACTAATGCATTTCTAGTTTCAGTTTAGTCAGTTCAATATTTGTTTCATAGTAACTACTCGATATTTTTTGTCCCCCTTTATCTCTTTCACTCACACAGACTCTCTCTCTCTCGCACACACACACACATACATACGCGCACAGGTGCTAACATAGGGAAAGCTGTAATTCAGCTTCAAAGGGAAACCTGAGAGGGTCATGAATAATCACAGACATCTTTGTCTGCGGGGGAAAACAGCACTGTCCATCTGCCCTCTATACAGATACATACACACGAGTTTAGGGGAGGTTAAGCTGCTTCTAGCGATGCCGCTGCTTCTGAATAATATATACATGACTATGACTGTTTCGAATGTTGACTTAAGCAAAGGTTACCGACATCGTCCCTTTCTGCAATTAAAAGTCACATAAAAAATGATTTGAAATGTATTGTTGACAATAATGTTGAATGAAAGTGGGGGAATGCCGCTGAAGCTATCTGGATTCTTGATCGTTCTCCATGATTGATGGACAGGTGAGCCAGCAGAGGAGCGAAGATACATTGTTGTTGTAGACTACAAGCCAAGAGACAGGCGGTTGGTTAAATGTCAGCAGTGGTGTTTGCTCTGCATTTAAAGTAACCAATCTTGGCCAGCAGAAGGGTTTCTGTTATTATCTATTTATGTTTTATCTTGGTTGCTGACATTATTATGTTTCCCAGCTTGTTTAACAAGTCAAAGTGTGAAATAAAATATATGTGGTAGATCTATATCTACCTGTAGACTTGTATCTGTCAGTCAGTGTCACCGTCACAAGGACAGAACAGTCACAATGAAATGTTTTGATTGGCTCTATGTTAAAAAAATAAATATAATATACATTTTAATGACAGCTGAACTTGTGCTTTGCGTTAACCGCATGGACAAAGTACAGTATCTGTTGAGTTGTCATGTAAGATATACAGCCGGGCTGCTGCAGCTTTCTCTTTCCACTTCCTCTGTGGACCAACAGAGAGGTGATGAAAACACAGTCAGCTCCCCTCCAGCACACGCTGGCAGCAAAAAAATTTAAGCTCGTAAACAATTTAGAACATTTATTTTTGCACAGAGCCGAGCACCTTTTCTCCTGAGAGAGCTTCACTCACAGGCCTACTCTGAAAGTTTAGATAAGTATCCCTGTCTAGCACAGATACACACACACACACACACACACACAGAAGCAGACAAAGTACAGATTTATGTTTTAATATATGTTGATTTGTCACTAGCTCTCGGATCCTAACTCAGATCTTCCTCAGATTAAATTTAGATCATAATAACACAACAGATCTAATTTTGTTACCGTTGAAGCGCTCGGTGTTTAATGTTTGTTTGTGTGTGTAAATGTTGGTCCGCGGTGACATTCCTCCCCTGTCAAAGCCCAAAAGGAATTCCCTGGTAGGAGTGGCAGGCATGAGGTCTCTGTTTAGCACACACACACACACTTACAGACACACACGCACACACACAATTACACACAAATATCCATATGAGAGTATGAAACATTGATCAGCTGCACACCCGTACAAGCGCCAGGCCCCACCCAGACACAGGGATAACCTCAGCAGCATACTTCATGTTGGACATCGGAGCTCATCAGAATCTACAAGTCCTTTAAGGGTTGTGTAACATGAGCGGAGAGAAAGACAGATAGAAAAAAGGGGGGAGAGAGAGACAGACAGAAGAAAAAAAAGGGAGAGAGGGAGAGAGAGAAAGAAGGTAACCTGATGTCCCAGGAGTTTTCTGAACAGTGAACTGGTTCTCATTGAAGTTTGGAGAACCCCTTTTTTTTTCTCCCCCCCAATCCACACCTCTATTCTCTCTTTCTCTCTACACCCTCTCCTCTTCCACTCCCTCCCTCCATCCATACATACCTGGAAAACTATTGTATCCGGCTGCGAATGTTGAAAGAACCGAGGCAACCGCAAACTTTACATTCATCACCAAGCTTCACTTTTTCTGAGCACCTCCTGTGTATGGTGCTCAGCTTCAATTTTCTTCCACCAGCAATCTCAATTCAGAGGCTCCACGTTCAGTTCATGACAGGTATGAAGAAAAAGTGTAAATCTCCTCAGGGAGACTCTCCTCTCTTCTGTCTTGTGTATTTCTCTGTCTTATATGGACACACACACACACCACACATTAACACCATGTTTAATTGGAGTTTTAAAAGAAGAAGAACTCAC